>JAGFBZ010002606.1:0-600000 GCA_018398805.1 Hirundichthys speculiger | reverse complement strand
CAGAGTCTGGTGTGGATGAACTTGACTGGCCTGCACAGAGTCCTGACCTCAACCCAGTATAACACCTTTGGGATGGAATTAAAGCAGAGACTGAGAGCCAGACCTTCTCAGCCAACATCAGTGTGACCTCACAAATGCACTTCTGGAAGAACGGTCAAAAATCCCCATAAACACACTCCTAAACCTTGTGGACAGCCTTCCCAGAAGAGTTGAAGCTGTTCTAGTAGCAAAGGGTGGAGCCTACGTCATATTGATTAGGAATGGGAATTCACTAAAGAAGAGTCAAGGCAGGTGAGCGAATACTTTTGGCAATATGGTGTATGTTTCAGTCTCATTTGAAGGAATATTTCTTTACTTTTGAGAAATGTCATCTAGCTCTTGCAGTTTCCCACCCCTCCCACCATCTAAAGTGACTTTGGACCCCAGTTTCAGGCATTCTTTGCTACATGGGACAACATTAAAGAGAGGCAATTAACAGATTTAGGAAAGCAATAACAGAAGAGAAAACGAAGCAGGGTAAGCGAGCCAAAGTGCAAACGAAAGTAAATCTTGGATGGTGTCATGAAAGTGAAAAACCTCCAACGTTTATGGGTGAACCCTTTGAGATAAAAATCGCAAAAGTTTGGTACTATGTTGTTTTAAATGTCAAAATTGCTGTAAAGTTATGCAATTTCTCTGCATATAAATCCTCAGAAAACTTTTCTTTTACAAAAAGTCCTTTCAATGCCAGACCCTTGATTGACTGTTTTAACGTCATCCCTCCAGAATGACATATCACTGATTTTGATCTTCTCTCTTTAAAGCAAGAGAAATTGAAGGTCGCTGTCTGCGTAAGTACCATTTAATCTTGCCAGACAAAAGAGAGAGAGACTGTTTAGATAATGTCCAAGTGCCCCCAGGTATGAGGTATTTTACAATCTTGATCATACACCCAAAGCTTAGATGTTCTGTCCCCTTGTGCTGCTGATTTAAATCCACTGCAGGTGAACTCCATATCACTTCCAATTAGTGTGTCCATGTATCTTCCTCATTTCATACTCCAGTCAGCTCTGAACAGCAATGAGAAGGGACATGAGTTTGGAAATGTTTGCTTTGCCTTATGTGTGTCTAGATACTTCTTCACAAATCCATTACTTCGATGTGCATGTTAGTTACTATGAAGCATACGTTTGTTTATGCATACATTTAACTATTGACAAATCAAATCAACCTGTAGTTGTAGGGAGGGTTATACAAATCTTATAAACTTTGTCTCTAGTTTTATTACTTTTAACAAAAGGGAAGCTTTAGCTGCTGATTTTGTTTTGTAACTTATAGAATTGCTTGGAAGTTCAGGAATAAAATAGTACAGAATAGTCTGGAATCTGTGGTGTGGTGTGCTGACCCACAGAGGCCAAACGTCAGCAGTAGCAGAATGCATTCATATTCTGTGTCAGCAGATATGAGGTTCAGCAGTGTTGTATTTGTGAAAACAAATACTGAAAAGCATTTGTTACCTCTGTTTATTTTTGATCAACAGCACTCACATATACGCAGTGAGGTAATGACTAAGTAACAAGAATCAAAGGTTTTCTTTGGCTACAGATAAAAATTATTTTTACCATCAATTGTCTCTGGAAAACACACACAGATTCTTTTTATCAGTAGACATTCATCGAGATGCACAAATGAAATCTATTGTCTCCAGGATGATATGATTTTTTTTAGAGTTGGGTGATAAACTGTGCTTAGATGGGGATTGGCAGCATCTCAAGATGGCTATGAGGCTTCTCTCCCTGCCATGCTTTATGCTTAAGCAGCCAGCAAATTGAGAAAGTGGCTTTATCTAATTAGAAAAAAAGGATTTCTTGTGCTACAGTCCCTGCGGCAGAGTCATCATTATTTAAGCTGGCTGGCCTTGAGAGAAGGAGTAAGCAGCATTCAGATACATATCTAACGCTCACCATGGAAATAACAATGTGCAGATGATGTGCTCATGGTACAATTACTAGTTTTTTTTTTTTTCATTTTGTTTTGCATTATTATCCTCTGAATATAATGTTCTTTCTGTATCACCCATTTTTTTGTCACCCAAATCTCCATTGTATATTAAAAGATAAATTATAATTATCTTTGTGTCTTTTCATTAGACAATTTCCATGCTGTGGTGAAAATCAAGTTTCAGAACCTAAGTTGTTGCTTCACACTAATATACCGTGATTGGTGGAATGGCTGATGCAAGAATCAGAAGAAATTGGTCTGAAACCCTTAAGGGGAACAGCCATATCTATGCTAGCAATTCAGACATGTTATCTTGAACTGTGATTAGATTATATTTTCTGCAACATATCAGTATCAAATGGGGAATTCACGGCAACAATCTGTAAATAGGCCATGGGTACCGAAGGTACAAGGGAATTAAAAAGTAACCTAATGGATAGATGCAAGTTCACATTGAGGGCTAAGGTCCATTGTCACAATGATCTTTAAATATGTACATGTAATGCACTTTGCTACACTGCATTTCTTGATTTTTAGCTTGTTAATGTGCAAGTGTCATTTTGTGTGTGTGCTCTGTGTATGTGTGTCTATGAAACGCTTACTTTGAAGTTTTTGTTTGTACAGTGAATAGACTTTGGGTACCTTGAGCCTTCCCACTGTCCAGCACCATTAATGAGGCCTCTGGGAATGGACACAGAGGTGTGTGTCAACACTTAAATCCTTTCAAGTTTAACAAGTGTGTGAGAGAGAGAAAAGGAGAGTTTGATTAATGCCTCTCTATAACCCCTCTAGAACCATGATAATTATCGGTATCCGCATCTGGACTACTGTATCCCTTGAAATTCTTGGGTTTCTTCTCACATTTTTGGTATCAAATGTGAGCCAAACTCAGCTGTTCAGTGAAGCTGTCAACAACATGGCACACAACAAAGAGAAACTGTTTGATGAAACATGGAGGAAATAAAAATGTTGTTGCTGTAAGATCTTTACCACGAGCAGGGCAAAGATCTTCAGGGTGCCTTAAGCCTCTCTGCAGTACCACGTTGTTGGCTAAATCAAAAATCATTTTAGTCTGAACCAAAAAACTGCTACATAAAGACTTGTGTATACCAGAACTTTGTTGATATAGAAGAAAAACTGCATTCAAAATTGTAAGTGTATACAGTCATGGAAAAAATTACTAGAGCACCATTTTTTCTTCACTTTCTTGTTCGTTTTAATACCTGGTAACACTAAATGTCATCATGTGACTAAAACAGACAGAAAAGAAAACACTGAATGCATAAAAGCAGTGTTTTTGGCAGTACAACGCCATAGCTATTGATGTAAAAACTTAAGTGATTTAGGTTATAATCAAGAAAACCATGGAAAATGGTAAGATATCAGCTCTTAAATAAAACTCTTCTGAGCAATCTTTGTAGTTATTGTTATGTTTGTCCAAACAAATGTACCTTTAGTTGTACCAGGCATTAAAATGAACAAGAAACTGAAGAAAACAAGGGTGGTCTAATAATTTTTTTCCATGACTGTAGTTTCAAGTTATGTCCAGAAGTATTTGGACAATGACAATATGTTTTTTTGCTTTTGCCTTTACACAACACTACAATGAATTTGCAGTACAACTAAAACAATCAAAAAGTGATCAAAATATAGACTTTGAGCTTCAATAGGTTTCAAAAATATATAGTTTTAACTGGTTAGAGATTAAAGCCATTTTAAGCAAAGTAAGTACCTCGATTTTCAGGGGTTTTTCTGTATCGGGATGAAGTAATGCAGCCTCAGGGGGTCACAAGTCAGTATCTTTTTGTGCCGGTCCCAAGTCTGCATAAATGCAGGGGTTGTGTCAGGAAGGGCGTCAGACATAAAACCTACTGGATCGGTCAAGGCCTAGGTTAACAAAGACCGCCATTGGTGCTGTTGACCTACAGGGCACCAGTGGAAATTGGGCTGCTGTTACACGAGGAAGGAGAGGAGGAAAGGTGTGCCCTCAGGCAGAGAGTAAAGATGAAAAGCAAGAGACTAAGGCTGAGAGTAGGGACTTTGAATGTTGGGACAATAACAGGAAAAGCTAGGGAGTTGGTTGACATGATACAGTGGAGGAAGGTAGATATTCTGTGTGTTCAGGAGACCAGGTAGAAAGGTAGCAGGGTTCAAGCTGTTTTATCATGATGTGGATGGAAAGAAAAATGGAGTTAGGGTTATCTTAAAGGAGGAGCTTGTTAGGAATGTTCTGGACGTGAAAAAGGAGTGTCAGAGTGATGAGTCTGAAACAAGAGGTTGAAGGTTGATGTTCAAAGTTGGAAGTGGTTATGCCCCATAGGTAGGATGTGAGTTAGAAGACAAAGAGAAATTTTGGAGTGAGGAAGACAAGGTGATGCAGAGTATCTCCAGAGATTAAAAAGTCGTGATTTGTGCAGACTTCAATGGTAATGTTGGAGAAGGCAGTAAGAGGTGATGAACTAGTGATGGACAGGTTTGGTAACAAGGATAGAAACACAGAAGGAGAGATGGTGGTAGACTTTGCAAAAAGGATGGAAATGGCTGTAGTGAATACTTTCTTCCAGAAGAGTCTGTGGATATTCTCATTTATCCAGGTAAGTTCCATTCTTGCAACAATTGAATCATAGGCAACTGGACTTAGATTTGTCTAGAAGACGTTTCGCCTCTTATCCAAGCGGCTTCATCAGTTCTCAACGCATCAGTCTGACTAGTCCGCACTAGTCAGACAAACAGTGGAGTATGACTCTGGTTTTTAACCTCTGTGGAGGTGTGCACCCACCACTTTCTAAAGACAATACTTCGTTAGTGGAGTTTCGCTGGACCCTTTGTTTGGGTCAGGAGAGCCACACCAGTGGCCAGAAGAGGCAGGAACATAGGGTGACTTATAAGAGTGGAGGTAGGAGGACACAGGTGGACTACATTTTCTGTGGATCATGCAACCTGAAGGAGATCAGACAACTGCAAAGTAGTGGCAGGTGAGAGTGTAGCCAGACAGCAAAGGATGGTGGTGTGTAAGATGATTCTGGATGACAGATAAGATGAAGAGGACAAAGGCAGAGCAGAGGAAGAAGTGGTGGAAGTTGAAAAAGGAAACATGTCGTGTGGCTTTAAGAGAGGCATTGAGACTGGCCCAGGTGGTGAGGGGGTGCTTCCAGATGACTGGATACCTACAGCTAATGTGATCAGGGACACATCTGGTCAAAAAGTAGACAAAGAGATGTGGTGGTGGAATGAGGAAGTGCAGAAGTATGTACACAGAAAGAGGTTTGCTAAGAAGAAGTGGGACACTGAGAGGACTAAAGAGAGTAGACAGGAAGTACGGGAAAGAAGCAGTATAAGGTACAGGTGGCAAAGGCCGAACAACATACCTGTCAAGTTTTTGAAAATAAGGGAAATTTTCTGGTGCCCGCCACGAGCAGTATCTCTTACATTTATGGTGAACAAAAAAGCTAAAATCACAGCTACACTACTTCCTGAACTTCAGCTAGCTCTTTTGTTTCCTGTGTGCCATTATTGGACAAACTGATTGATCCAGGTGTGTCTGACCATTGCTGTGAGGTCAGACACACCTGGATTAATCAGTTTGTTAATTAATGGCACACAGGAAACAAAGCAGCTGGCTGAAGTTCAGGAAGTAGTGCAGCTGTGCATAAAGCCACATTGACATAATGTGAACATTCATTATAGCCTAAATGAAAACACAAAGGGGTATATACGAAGAGTAATTATTTGAAGGGATTTGCATATTTTTTGTTCATTTAACATTGCTTGTATTTACATTTACATTTGATTTTCATTCCACACATTGTTTTTCACATTTTTCACATTTCATGTTGCTCATTTACAGTTTTTCATCTCATTTCACGTGACTTTTCTTTAAAAGTAATAATATTGATTATTATTATTATACATTATTATAATGATTTAGCAGCAGGAAGGGTTATGAGTGAAAACACCTCTCTGTTAGCATTAGCTCTGGTCCATTTTTATTGTCCATATCAGTCCTTCTGTATATCCAGTGATATTTGTACCTTCCAGGATGTGGTATGTAGAAAAGCTCATATGATCAACTTTGGCATACTCTTAATGCTGCCAGTTTCTGAAAGAAACAAACAGACTGAAAATAATAATATATAATTAATAATAATAATAAATACAAAAACCTGATGACAAAATCCTTGAAATGAAGTTGACATGCTTCATGAAAGCCCAGAGGCAGAGCATCACAGACACAGATAACATGGAAATAGTTTTGCAGGGTAAAGTGGATAAGATGGGTACAGTATGTAACTACGTATGATACCTAAATGGTATCATTTTACCTCCTCATACTGTGGGTGACAATATAAGAGGGTTCTTTGCCAAAATTTCTAGCTCAAACAGCTGTGACCAGTGACCAATAATTCAATGAAAATTACTTCTTGCAAGACTGCAGTCAGAAAGCTTCTGAGTCACTCTTCTCAAATCCAGGGTTTTTTTGGGGGAAGATATTTGATTAAAATCATTCTTGTCTGGTCATAATAGAATTAACATGCAAGGAAAATTAATTATGCATCGCCATGATTGAGTTTTTGCTTTTAATCACTGCAATTTCAGGCTTGACAAAGCTTGGATTGGCCAATTTAAGAAGAGGTTAATGAGTTCCTATTGTGGTTAGATTTCTCATTGTACAGTGAATGTGCCTGAACATCAATGAGGGTCTGAGTGACCATCTATTAGATACAAGGGCTATTGTTACACAATTTTTCACTGATAAGAGCACTTCATGAACTTCATGTAGTAAACTGTAAATTAGTTTAGACATTTAAACATAATGGAAATATTTAAAGCCAGACTTGCCGCATATTTAAAAGCACATTTTCACCATCTGGATCTTGAGCAATTCTGGAGTTGTTCACACATCAACTGTGATTGTACACAAGCAAATTGCATTTTTTTTTTCAAACCATGCAGGAGTCTAAAAACTTCTGCTCATATCAGTGATATTTTAAATTGTAAATGTTGAAATCTAAATATCCTTGGCAATAATTTCATGTAAAGCACTGTGCATCGGAAACATGATGGAGTAAACAAAAAATGTATCTTGTCATTCATTGATTTCATTTGTCGCTGAAGCTTCTTTATATTTCACCCCAAAACTCCAAAATGTGAATATTCAGACAACTAAATATGTGAGTTCACCCTCTAAGCAAAAGCAACATATATTTTCAACTAATCTTTATAACAAGCAAATGGTTTATCATATGACCAAAAAAGAAAGAAAACACTTATACAGGTCCTATCAATCCAACTGCCTTGTCCAAGATTAGACTATGACAAGATGACTAGACAAGATGCTACTACTGCTACTGCTACTACTGCTGCCGCCGCTGCTGCTACTACTGCTGCTGCTGCTGCTGCTACTACTGCTGCTACTGCTGCTGCTGCTGCTGCTGCTGCTACTACTACTACTGCTGCTGCTGCTGCTGCTGCTACTACTACTGCTACTACTGCTGCTGCTGCTGCTACTACTGCTGCTGCTGCTGCTACTGCTGCTGCTGCTACTGCTGCTGCTGCTACTACTACTGCTACTACTGCTGCTGCTGCTACTACTGCTGCTGCTGCTGCTGCTACTGCTGCTGCTGCTACTGCTACTACTACTGCTGCTGCTACTACTACTGCTCTGCTGCTACTACTGCTCTGCTGCTGCTGCTGCTGCTGCTACTACTACTGCTGCTGCTGCTGCAACTACTATTGCTGCTTCTGCCACTGCTGCTACTACTACTGCTCCTGCTGCTGCTGCTACTGCTGCTGCTACTACTGCTGCTGCTACTGCTGCTGCTACTACTGCTGCTGCTGCTACTACTACTGCTACTACTGCTGCTGCTGCTGCTGCTACTACTACTGCTGCTGCTGCAACTACTATTGCTGCTTCTGCCACTGCTGCTACTACTACTGCTCCTGCTGCTGTTGCTGCTGCTGCTGCTACTACTACTACTAATACTAATAAGTACACACTGCAATCATAGACAGTAGCTCATTTCATGCAGCTTCAGATGTAGCAACTCAATGTAGCTAACCACTCTATAGTAAAGTAACAGAAGTTTTGTGAATATTGTAAGATCCCCCAGTTTTGGTTCAGTCTCTGACTAGCAGAGTCTGTCACCGGGACCAGCTCTCCATCCTACGGGTAAGAAGTTGTGGTCTAGGAGAGCTTCCTCACTAGATTTCCTCAACTTATTTAAGCTGGTGTCGAGGAGATACGCCTAGCTCTCACTACCTACTTCCAAAACGTATGCCCCGCTCACTCCAATACTGTCCTCAGAGGAATAGCCGGGTGGCTCAAAGTCCAGCTATTGGTCACGTCTGTTAACGGCAGCTCTCCTCTCACGATCCGGGCACTTGTCACCGGCTAGGATAAATTTAGTGGCTCGTACAGCAAGCCCCAGGGACAATTTGACAAAAATGTGACTAGAATAACCCATAAGAACCTGTGTGTTAGTGCAGAGGCATAAACAAGTCTTCAAAATTCTGGATACAGATGCAATGTCCACAACGACATCTTATGATAGTTTTTATATTTATTAAAGCAGATTAGCAAGGTTAAGCAACAGCATTGATTGGTTATACAATTTATAATTCCACATAAAGAGGCAAATTAAAGCTGTGGCTTACGAATCAGTTCATCTGGTTGGTCCAAGGACAGGCTGAGACACGCATGTGGCCACTATGCGTGTTCAAGGCCGCTGGGCAGGGTGGAGAGAGAGAGAGCGCCTGGTCAGGCCCCCGGGGAACCCTGGTTGGCCCCCCCCTCCTCCTTACTAGCGGTGAGCTAGGCTAACCAAAAAGGCTCCAATTATTCCTTCAAGAATTGGGAAAAATTCGTAGATCCTGTTCCAAGCGTCTTTCTGTCTTCTTTTCTTGAAGTAAATCCTTCCAGTTAATCCTTCGGATGGGGGTCGCTCGTCCAGGTCCCAGCTAGTCCTTCTCTTCTGAAGTCGCTCCAGGAATCCACACAGAGTCCCTCTGCCTTCTCTTTTTATGCGCTCTCTCTCTCTCTCCTTCTCTCGTCCAGCTTGCCCCAGCCCCGAACACTCTTGATTGGTTCTCTCACCTTTGCATATGCATACATAATTTCCCTCAAACTCACATGACACTTCTGATTGGTTATTCACATATACAGGGGCGTGCATAATTTTACATAATCCGTCCTTTACATCATGCATAACTCACAGGCCACGTCCCACAATGACTTCATATGTTTACAGATTTGGCAGGGGCGTTCACCTTAATCATCATGACATCATGGCACCACCAGACACACAAGGTCACTTTGTTTACTTGGCCACATAGCTCGTTAAGCTAAAGCTTATCAGCTAACGCTAATCCTTATTCAATGATTTATACCTCACACCTGTCTTACAATGTCCTTAATTGAGCCATTGCTGGATTGATTCAGCCTTAACCACAGAATGTGCGCCTCATTTCATTTTTTTCTGCACAGTCCATAGTCACGGCGTCAATGCTGAGGTCAGCGTGCCCCCCGCTACTGTCCGCACCTGGGTGACTGTTTTTTTGTCATTGTTGTGTCTTGGTGGCCCGGAGCTGGCAGAATTGTTTTGAAATTCGGCTTTGTTGACATTCCAAATGAGGAACATGCGCTCCGCTCTGTCTCTGTCCGTCGTGACCCAACAAAAATAAGTTTTTCTTTTAACATACACTAACTAACACAGATCTATTACCAAAATTACTAATACATCTTGTTTCTGATCATTGACTAGAATCACACACACATTTCATACATTTCATTGATTAGGAATTGCTTACAAATCACGTAAATCACCTCTTCTTCTGTTACTTCACTTGTTTAGACTAGTACTGGCTTGTGTTTACATTACATCACCCGCTGCTGCAAGATCTCTCCCCCCTGTTTTGATAAACATAGCCGTTGTTTTCATTTTTCACTGGGCACACAGTGACCCACAGCAGCTTACCTCAGCCTGCTGACAGCACAGACGCCCAGTCTTGATCCAACGAAAAATAAATCATACAGAATACATCCACAATACATCTTTCTGATCAATCATCTGTTCTGATCATTGAATAATGTGATTACAAATCACATTAATTACCACTTTTCTGTTAATCCCCTACATTATACCAGAACAATCTCATCAACAAAGCTGGGATAATTCCAACTTCTCCTGGGTCACTTGACAATATGCACATTATTTCACCCCAAAACTCCAAAATGTGAATATTCAGACAACTGAATATGTGAGTTCACCCTCTAAGCAAAAGCAACATATATTTTCAACTAATCTTTATAACAAGTAAATGGTTTATCATATGACCAAAAAAGAAAGAAAACACTTATACAGGTCCTATCAATCCAACTGCCTTGTCCAAGATTAGACTATGACAAGATGACTAGACAAGATGCTACTACTGCTACTAGTACTGCTACTGCTGCTGCCGCCGCTGCTGCTACTACTACTGCTGCTGCTGCTGCTACTACTACTACTGCTGCGCTGCTGCTGCTGCTGCTGCTGCTACTACTACTGCTGCTGCTGCTGCTGCTGCTGCTACTACTGCTGCTGCTACTACTACTGCTACTACTGCTGCTGCTGCTACTACTGCTGCTGCTGCTGCTACTACTGCTGCTGCTGCTGCAACTACTATTGCTGCTTCTGCCACTGCTGCTACTACTACTGCTCCTGCTGCTGTTGCTGCTGCTACTACTACTGCTCCTGCTGCTGATGCTGCTGCTGCTGCTGCTACTACTACTACTACTACTGCTGCTGCTGCTACTACTACTGCTGCTGCTGCTACTACTGCTGCTGCTGCTACTACTACTGCTGCTGCTACTACTACTACTGTTGCTGCTGCTGCTGCTGCTGCTGCACTACTATTGCTGCTGCTGCCACTGCTACTACTACTGCTGCTGCTGCTGCTGCTGCTGCTGCTGCTGCTACTACTACTGCTACTACTGCTGCTACTACTACTGCTGCTGCTGCTACTACTACTGCTGCTGCTGCTACTACTGTTGCTGCTGCTGCTGCTGCAACTACTATTGCTGCTGCAGCTGCTGCTGCTGCTGCAACTACTATTGCTGCTGCTGCTGTTGCTGCTGCTGCTACTACTACTACTGCTGCTGGTACTGCTGCAACTACTATTGCTGCTGCTGCCACTACTGCTGCTGCTGCTACTACTACTGCTGCTGCTGCTGCTGCTACTATTGCTGCTGCTGCTACTACTACTACTAATACTAATAAGTACACACTGCAATCATAGACAGTAGCTCATTTCATGCAGCTTCAGATGTAGCAACTCAATGTAGCTAACCACTCTATAGTAAAGTAACAGAAGTTTTGTGAATACGCACATTATTCGAGCAACTACGCCAGAGTCACGTTCCCTCTACACAAGAATGTTATCAAGCTTTACATCATGTAATTACCGGGTTACATTACATAGGAGAGTTTCCACACTTGATTGATTTTTGTACCGACAGTGTGTGTAACGCATGAAACATATTAATGTTGATGGGATTCTCAGCGTGAGATTGTGAGACTGTGTGATCAGGTTGAATTCTATGACTCTCATTGTAAATGCATGAGACTTAGCAGCCTTTCAGTGCAAAATGCCCTTCTTGTAAAGATTCAAGGATTCAAGGATTCTAGGATCATTTATCCTTCAAGGATCAGTCATTTCAACACATGTTAAAATGGAATGAAACAAATTGAGTTACCCTGGTCCCGGAGCAAGCCCAGTAATAATATATAATAGAATAGAAATAGAAAAGTCTAATAAAAAAAAAAAACTCCATTCAATATACAGCAGTGTCTACATCCATAAAGATTTTTGCGTGTATGTGTTTTGAAAATACTCAAAATGCTTTGTCAAATGTAGGGGTACTCGTGTGACTTTATTAATATTTTAATAATTATCTAGGGGTGCCACCGGCTTTTGGTAAAAAGACGGAAAACTTAAAAGAACAAATGAGTCACAATTTGTAGTGGGTTCTTGACGAGTTGGATTGGCCATGGAAAATCAATCATCAGAGTCGCTAATACGTTGTACAACATTTATTTAGACACAGACAAGAACGCAAAACATATAAGATATTCATATATATATATATCTACAAACAGGCACATCAACATCGCGAATTCTTCATATTTGGCTATAGCGCATGACAGGAAGTGACGATAGAGAGAAATAGGAAGGAAGAGAGTCATAACAAAAAGATGGCGGGTACGAACGGGTTGCTAACAGCTAATCTGTTATCAAAGTGAACAAATTAATAAAGGGGGCAATTCTCGAACTAATTAGCTGCCGAATAATGGGGAAGTGTGGTCCGGACGTGGTCCGTGACGCACGGACCGGTCGGAACCGTCAACACTGGGAGACACCAAATCTTATTCTCTGTCAGCCTTACCCTGGGCGAGTCTGGCGGCTTACTGTCGTCGGCGCATCGGTTTGGCACAGTTCGCAGTGGCTCTCTCCGGGAATCGTGTTCAGCCGATGTCGCTCTGGAGGTCTCCGGACGTAGCGCGTGACTCGGCAGGTCGTACTGCTTTCTTTCGTGGGTCGATTCTCAGAATCCGACCGGCAGGCTGAGGCGACTGGGTCCCGGTTGGTGACTCTGGTCGGCAGGAATCAGTTCGATTTGCACTCAAAATTGACGTGCGGCCCCAAAAGAAAAGACGGGCAACAAAAATCAAAAGTTGTTACACTAATGCAAAACTCTGAGGTTTCGGCAAAAGTTCTAGGCGGGCTTTCGGGTGTCAGACGTCGCGTTTGGACACTGCAGCCGCACGCAAAAGGGTTACAAAAGTTATCAACTTACAACTAACTTCGTTAGTTGACCATTCAGCGATTGCTCTATAAAAAGGTCAATGCTGCACGACTATAAAGCTTCTGTAAAAATGAGGGCTGGAAAAAGTAACAAAGTAACAACTTAAGAAAATTAAGATTAAGCAACCAAAAATGATTTCAGAGTCTTTACCGTACCACAAAGTTTCAAAGAAAATAAAAATAAAAAGGGAGGGAAAGTTTCAGAATTAAAAGAGTAAGAAGCAAGAGGTCAGAGAGAGAGGACAAAAGCGAAGAGCGTAAGAGAATAGAGTAAGAGAGAGCGGACAAAAGGACTGATCCGGCTTTAATACTCCCCGAATATTTCATGAGCGTTTATGCAAATAAATGGGGTAGGATCCATATTGTCCAATCAGAAGATGGGAAATTTTCCCGCTGGAATCCGGCGCACTGAATGCTGGGAGACGGAGTCTTCATCCTCTGTCTCCTCGGCATGCGTAGTCCAACAAAGTTTTAAACACATTTAAGCCGTACTAACTTAATTATCAGGATGAAATAAACATCACAAACACAAATATCACAGTTATGTCACACCGAATAATAACTTTTAACCTTTCATTTAACAAACTGTCCTGTGGAAGATCAGGTTATAAAATGACAGGAATTTGAAACAGAAAAATCATTTCACTCCACTTCCCAGTCTCTCTCTTTTTTTTGGTGTTCGTGAAATGTTATTTGTCTTGAGTTATAACAGTTTTAAGGAAATCATAGTAGTTTGTCCTGTAAGAAAATTGTTTATATAAACTTTTTATCGTCTGTTCAGAAGACGAGAGGTTGTGGGTTCCGGGTTGCGCTCTGCTCTCACCAGCAGATAAGAGGGTGTGATGAATTCCAGACTCCTTTTAGAAGCTGGTGCTTTCGCATACCAACTGTCATGAAATGATGTTTAATGGCTTCTTAAGGTGGTCTCAGGGGAGAGTCACCATGGCAACGTGCATTCTTGAATTTTATGGCTTACGGTGCTCGGGTCCGGTTGGTACGGGGGTGAAAGTTTCAGGGCTGCAGAGGCTTCAATTAATAGAATAAAATCCGAAGAGGGATCCTACACAAAGGAGTTTCTATACTCAGCTGATTAAGTGGACAAGGGTCTAGAACCCGGCAACTTTGTTGCTTGCACCGTTGGTGACACCAGAACTCGCTGCCCGTCACATTCCTCTCGAACAGCAGTCATGGGTGTTGTGTATGTGATGTAACAGTCTTTATTGTGGAATTGTCAGCCTCTAATGTTGATCTTTATTTTAAAAATGTTCAACACCAGTTCAAAACTGTTTGAAACTTTGAAAGCTTGAAGCTCCCGAAGATCCCAGTGATGGACAGTCTAATGACCCAGTGAACCACAGGACAGATCAGAAACTTTCTTACAATGAATAGTATGAATCCAGGTCCCCCTGTGATTTTAACTCTTTAGGCGCCGGAGTTTTTTCAAGAAAATATACAATTTTGATATCAAGATTTCAAAAGGCTATAACTTGAAAGCAGTTTGAGATAAAGGTATACTGTCAATGAGAAAATTGTTCAGTATGACTTTAAGTCTGTGATGGGAGTGAAATTATTCATATAATTTGCATATTATGACTTCACAAGGTGGTGGCCTTATTGGAAAAGTGTTCAATTTTGATATCAAGGTTTCAAAAGGTTATAACTTTAAAGTGGCTTGAGATAAAGGCATAATATAAATGAGAAATATCTTCAGTATGAAACCAAAATTTGGAATGGAAGTAGATTTGTCATCTAATTTGATTATTGTGACATCTCCTGCCCGAACCTGCCCAGTAGTCCTTATTTTCAGATTTTTCCTCAAGCCCCATGCACAATAAAAGCTTTTATTTCAAGGACAATCACATCATAAAATCATGAAATCTGGAATATGGTTTCAATATTTCCCTTTCAAAGAACTGGTGGCCTTTTCTATTTGTTTGATTGGTGATGAAGCTCCAGAATTCATCATTTGGAAAAGTGATGAAATCAATGGGCTCAGAATTTATCAGATCGTCTCCACAATAACCAACAGGCTCATCAAAATTTAGGCTCCACTTTTGATACTATTCCTCTTCTCTCAAGAACTCTCAGCCGCCACCATCATCATCGTCACTGTGATTTCCGGTGTGCCATTAGCGGTGTGTTTTTTTCCCACGGCTTCTCCCGCGTTGCCAGGGCAACCGTGGTTGTTTTCATCCCCACTACATTTTTCCATATTTGCGGTGTTATAAGCTCCCCTGACACCTCGACCTGCTTGGCGATTCGCAGAATGCTTCCACCCTCGGCCACACTGAGGTGAAGCATCCGACATACTTTGTGCTGATTGTGGACTATGACGCGTGGACTCGCCGTCACTTCTATCGTCAGTTTCTGCTTCACTTGACAACTGAATGTCTTCCTCCTCGGAATCTGAGTTAGCCAGCACCTGACAAAGTACTTCGTTAATGGTAAACCGACATCTTGACATCGTGAGTAAATGAAAAAACACTCTTTTGCTCTGTTCTGCTCTCGCTACGCTCAATATTTTCTCAGCATTTCTACCACTGCTGCGCCGTGCATCTCTGCGCCGGAGGGTGTTTTTCAAACTCATTTTACGCTAAAACTTTGAATAGCGCCACCACCAAAAGTGGTTCTCAGATTACTGGCACACATGTGCACCATCTCCTGATGAAAAGTAATAACAAGATTCGGCTTCACATTTATAGATACAAGATTCGCTTAAAGGGTTAACCCTTTAAGCGCCAAACATTTGAGATAACAACTTTGCCGGTGCTCATGGTGGAGGCACACAGGACAAACCCAGTTAGATAGAAGAATCATGGTTTTGGGCCACACGCCATGGGTTAAACAAAGAGCACATGGCAGTCTGAGACAAAGGACCACTGAAATGACTTCAACTCCCGACATGCTTTGCGATTTTTATTGTTTTACAATAAGGTGTGAAAGTGATATCACACCCTCTAACTGGCTAAGGATCTCCACTATACAGCAGAGGTTCCTGGAAAAGGAGGATCACGTCCCCTCACATAAATACAGGCTCCCTCCCTCTTCACTGTCTCTGACCTCCTCTACCTGAAGCAATGCTGCACATCTCAATGGACTGCTCCAGCAAGGTAATTAGCCTGTGTGTCACACATGCTTAAAACCGGACCATCGGCTCCCGCCGTAACTGAATTTTGTTCATTTGTTTTTTGTTTTTTTTTATTCCGAAAAGCAGCTCCACTCTCCTTTTCCCGGTTCAAAATCAAAGCAGCTCGGTGAAGTGGCTTCACATCGCTGCATCTGTGGGAAAATGACAGAGTTGCTGTTGTTAGTCGCTAAGAACATTCTTGCTTTGTTGATCTTACTCTGGCTTTTCTTTCCTTTTCTTCTTTCCCTACAAACAATCTTCGTGACCATGTGACCCCGTCCGCCATCTTGTAGCGCCTTATCGCGTACGTCAGCGGCCATCTTGGTAAGGGACAAGATTACTGCATGACCTGGTCCTCCATCTTGGTAAGGTATGAGAGCACCACGTGATCTCGTCCGCCATCTTGAAGCCCTTATCACATTACCAAGCCATCTTCATTTACCACACACACGCACACACTAACACAGCCATAGTTCCCCAGCATACACATGTATATAAGTTGATACTCCTTCCCATCTAATGTTTTATTTGCTTATGCTAGTCTAGTTGTCTTTTAGTTAGTAGATATCAGGCTCTTGATTCAAGTGTTTGTTGTTCTGTAACATTGGCTGGTTGAAGAGGTCTGTGCTCAAACTCACACCTTCTCTGTTGCTCTATAGCACCACACCTGGTCAAAGGCTATCACGCAACAGTCATTTTGAAACTGATTGTGCCGTTTAGTCTTTGTTTCTTGATTTATCAGGTGGTGCCCCGTTTCAATTTATTAACTTTGTTAATACCTTTCTGGTTATTAACAGCTATCTCTTAAGACAGTTGGTAATAACCCCCTTTATGACTAAACAGGCATGTTATATGCACAACATAACTGGTGCACTTGAGGGGCTCTAAAACACCACTTACGTTGAGCACCTTACAGGCACAACAATGGCCAGATCATAATATCACAAACTGATGTTTATGCATACTCTGGACAACAGGACCCCATTACCTCTAGACCTCAAAGTGCCAGTTCGCCATTACAGTCCACACTGTTCCCTCACAGTAGTACTTTCCTTCTGTGTGTTTAACATATTAAAACATCTCACAGTACAGTGCAGTGATGATGCTACTATGAACTATTACTATGCTTTCTTTTACAGCCACTGCACAGCCAACATTATCCTCAAACTATCAAGTTAAATGTTAGCCTAAAACATGTATTAGGACATTCACTGTTGGATTAAAAAATATACGTGGGCTGCCGTAAAACACAAAACCAGCACCAGCACGTACCACACATGTTTCCTGATGACAGATCATGTTCTTGAATAGATTGCTTTAATTCATCCTCACATATTTCAATAAAAGTCTGATCTAATATCCTGTCACTAACAAAACTACAAATTCAGTTCTATAATTCAAGTAACTAAATCCATACCCCGAAACATTTGCCTGTAAAAGAGGAAAAACAGATTCAGTATTGGATCCAACTTGCCTATCGTTTGGTGAAGACTATGCAATATTTCATGTCACGTTATGTGATTTCTTGGCATGTGAAAAATTAATTGGCTTCTTTCAAAAAAACAACATTATTCAAGTCAAAGGTATTTGTCATTTACTCATTTGTTGTTTCAAAGTGTGAAGTGTCAATTGTATCACAGATCTCGTCATTACAGAACATGTATTTTCAAATGAACTGTCATATTTTCAGAGGTGGCAACCAATGCAGTAAAATCACCTGTCTACAAAGAGTGTGGAAAATATCTAAAGATACTACAGATTTTTACAAGCCATCCAGACATTGTTAGCAACATAATAAACTAGCATATAGTACGATTTACTCACTAGGACATTGTACAGTGCACCAGAGCTCCAATAATCATCCCACTAAACCAAAATAGCTAGAACTGAGCAACCATCAGGTTTTTATCCCAAACTGGAACAAAAGTCTTTAGGGATCATTCTTTGATATGCTTTATTACAATGAGGAATGATGGCATATACTCCAGTGTAAACACTCCAGATGGCTGCAGTTCAAAGTTGTTTTGAAAGTTGCATTTGTTTTTTTAGCACATTCATATTCTAATGTTTCTACCGTCTGGACATCATGTGTATTCCATCTGTCAGTCATGCGTGTCCCCTCTGCTCTTCTCTGCCACTTCATACAGGTCCCCATCAACAAAAAGTCACAAATGCTAAAAAAAAAAAAAAACTTTAAAATATTTATATCTGCTGTTCCAGCTTTGCATATCAATTAAAGCACACACTTAAATACAGGATGGTGATGTTTATTTCATTATCACTATTATAAAGGTCAAACTTTCAGAACTTTTTGTTTGTTCAGACAGCCTACACAACAAAACAACTGCCCACGTTGGGTGATATGGTCCCTTTTAATCAGTGGAGGTAACACCACTCAGGTCGTGAGTCTATCAAATGTGCCTTGTAATCTGGGAACATAATTACACAATACAAGTCATTACTGAAATCTATAAACAAGTCCTGACCAACCTTATCTGTGTCACTATTTGACAAAAAAAGGTTAAATAATTCAGTTCAGACTGTCACATAGACACACTGCTCTCCATTGTGCACTCAATTTTAATGTTGTTAAGTCCATCAACATAAGTCTTTGAATTAAGATGCTTATAATCAGGAGAACAAACAGTCCAGCAACATTCCTCCAGGGAGACCCTTTGTGCAACAGGCTTTCACACTGATGCATTTGCATTTACTCCATGTAACTCTATAGATTTTATTTGAATCCTACCGAATGTCCATCCATGTCACAATCCAGTTATGAGTATCAAATTGTCATATACCAATGTTACTGAGTGCTTTCTGAGTATGGGACCACAGAGATTGTTATGTGGATATGTGGAGTCAGCATGGGCACTTAGATGTCTTCCAGTTTTGCATGATTATGCTGTTCAGGCATGACACTGTAGTTTGAGTTGGGGACATTTCTAATCTAAATAAAATTCATAAGAAACATAAACAAAACAAAATAATGTGGGCCACAGTCGTTCCACTGAATTCACTTTTGGGCAAAGAAAATGTTTTTCAAAACTCCTGGTATTTAATTTGCGCTCACCCTGATATCTGCACAATCTATCCCACACTGCTTTTAAACCTCAAATGTCGCCCACCTACTCTTTCTTTCATCTCTGAGCTGTGTGTAACCAGGGAAGTACAAACCAAATGAGGATATGGATCTGCATGTGTGTTTGTGTGCGAATATACTACCAAAGTAGACTGATTTGATTTGACAAACTGCAGATAAAACAAGGCAGCGCATCCCTCTGGTGTGCACACCAATCTGAGTCCTACTAGTTGCAGTTAGCAGTGTGCAAAGCTGATAATAGTTTTCTTTCTGTACTTTCTTGGAGCACAGTCTCTTGGGTATCTATTTCAACTATAATCGTGGTTTTCTTGCCACCTAAGGAGAGTATAAATACATATTGATAGAATTTTCTTTTCTTTAAGAATTTTTTACTCTTTTTCCCAGTAATAAAAAGTGGAGTGAGACACACGAAAGAGGGCAGAGAAAGGGTGATGACATGCAGCAAAGGGCCACCAGAGGTAACTCAGATCCGAGCTGGCTACAAAAACTCCTTCAACCTCTGAACTTGGAAGACCTGCTCAAACATTACAAACTACATTAACAATCTTACATCGAAAAATTTAAAAAAAAAAGAAGACAACAAAAACATTTTCAAAATTTCGTGCCCATAAAATACTACTCATTATATCTTTAAAATCTTGAAAGTCCTCATAAAAAGTGAATATACTTCATTTATGTGCTGTTAGTTAGTGACTTTCTGTCTCTTTTTTACTTGTACTTCTCTGCCTTAAAAAAATCTAAAAAGAATTCAAAAGAAACACGCACACAAAAACTACAAGCTTTCCATCACAGAAAGCGCACTGTGCGAATGCTGAGAGCTATTTTACTTTTTAAGTTTACATTAATCGTGAAATGCTAAAAATTGGTTAGATCATCCAGCATCACCTTGAGGTGATCTATGATAGGGAACAATCTATTAAGAGTATAAATTAATCTGATATCATGTTGAACCACCTAAGGCATATTTTGAACTTGAGCTCACCAGCTGACTTAGAATAAAGCAGTACAATGGAACATTTGTCATTTTTAGCTCAGTGAGCCCCCATATCAGCACGGACGTTAGACTGCTATATCGACACTGTCCAGGATTACTCGTTTGGTCGCTTATTCAGTTGCGCTCTCATTCTTCTTTTCCATCATTGCTTTCCTTAGTCTCTTTATCACCTCTGCCATGATGTCCACTGTAGCTGTGTGAGCTAGCATACGCAGTTGTCACAGGAGACTGGATGGAAGTCAAAAGCAAAAACACACTGCTTGATCACAGGCCACTGGTGCAGTTTGACTGTTCAGTCACAAAAATATTTGACTTCACATACCTCAAGCCTGTGATGGCAAAGCAGGGCTGAGCTCAAATTAAGCCCTGGATACAAGATTAAATACTTAAAATTGAATTTTTATTTATCTGAGATTAGTAAAACATATCAAAATCTTTTGATATGAAAAAGGAATTTTACTCTCAATGCTAGTATATTAATTGACAACACAAGGTAGGATAGCAGCTGTAAGCTTCATTTCAAGGCTCATTATTGTTGTTTAGACATGAACACAGTAGCATTTTAAAACTTGTAGGTGCAGTCACGGTCTATTTGGCAGAAGAGTCATTTTGTTTGATTTGTTTATCTATTTATTTGCTGCCTGAGACTTTCAAGATCAGTGGAGCACAAAATTGCTGTGCAAATATATGTTATTCACTACATGGACGATTTATCGTTTCCATAGAAACTCATCTCTATTTTGTCTCATTAAAGCAATTACTAGACAATAAGGTCAAGAGAAAACAGTGGGTAAAATGTAAAAGAGACATGCTTAATGAAATGACATATGAATGAGAACATAAAGAAAAAAGAACAAGGCAGGCATCTAATGTGTGTAAGGAGAACGTACAAATCATCCATCCTACAACAGTGTACTTCTTTTATCTGTCTAGATAGATTTTTGTACTTGGGTTAATTATACATTTCCTGCCAAAGAAAGTACTTTACCAGCCTTACGTTGTCTCTACATTACTGACAGTTTTGGCTGTTTTAGACTAATTTATCAACTGTGGAATGAATTTCTTGTTCAGACTTTCGGGCCATTGAAGTCAAATCCTGCTGATCCAATGACTGTTCTGTATTTCATGGTTAGTATCACTGCTGGCATGCCAGATGCACAAGTTTACCAAGCAGAATAAAATGTAAACACTATACTGAGGGATAGAAATGGGAAATATCTTACAGCTGCTAAACAACAGCATGATTGTACTGTAATATGGGAATGTTCACAAGCTTGCCTGTCCAGTGGGTGGTGTCAGTGTTTTGGTGAAATTCATACAGGATCAAGTTCAAATTCTATCAAAATATTGTTAGTCCGTCTGAAGGAGTCCTTGTGTGGTTGCAAGGACAGCCACACGTCTTGTCTGGCCATGCCACATCGATGGAGTGACCTGCCAACGGAAGAACCGACATGCAGAAGAGGCACCCGTGCGCCCCCACATCACATGAACGTCCTCAGACCCGGGAAGAAAGACAGCCCAGCTGCTGTTGCCGTGTAACGCTGCATCTCTCCGTCGACCGGACGGAGAGGAAAGAGAGAGGAGAGAGGACGGGAGCCACTCCTGGGTACCAGCGAAGCGTACGTTTAACCCTGCCCTATCCAACCGAGCCTGGATCATCAGTTCAGACTCCCGCGGACATCACAACGCCATCGATCGCTTCCAGAGCGGTCCATGTAAGAGGCTTTTGTGTCTGGGCAGAGCTTAGTGTAGTGTTGTTTGAAAATCTCCTTTTCTTGTGTGTCATATAAGCTTAGAAACAGACCATCCATCCCGCCGTAACTGTGAATTGCGTCGATGTGTTTTTTTTTCTCATTAAAAAGCAACTCAAATCTCCGTTTCCCAGTTGAAGTGGCTTCACATCGCTGCATCTGTGGGGAAACAACAGAGTAGCTGTTGCTGGTCGCTAGGAAACGTTCTAGCTTTGATTTGATTTTACTCTGTCCTTTCCTGTCTATCCTCTTCTACTAACCACACCACATTACAGTTATCAGCAGGAGAGAATTCCTTCTTTGTCCTCCGCCATCTTGGGCGATTAACTGTCACGTGGCCTCGCCCGCCATCTTGAAGCTCATCCTACACCTTATACAGCCATCTTACTTTATCCTTCTTCTCTCTCTCTCATACACACACACACACACACATCCATAGCTCCCCAGCATACACGTATATATATTGACACTCTTTTCCTTTTAATGTTTAATCGCTTATGTTAGTCTAGTTGTCTTCTAGTTAGTAGGTATCAGAATCTTAATTCAAGTATTTGTTCATCTCTATACTTGTGTTGATAAATTCTGAAATGTTCTAATAAGAGAAGTTGATTGTGGTCATTTCACACAGTTTTGTAACATTTGCTGCTTGAAGAAGTCTGTGCTCTAAAGCGCCACACCTGGTCACAGGCTGGCACGCATAAAACAACAGCCATTTTGAGACTGTGTCATTTACACACAGCCCACCTGGAACTTTGCACAGGTAGGTTCTCCTCACACCTTGTTCTCCACAACCCCACAATCTTCCATAAATAGTCAATGCATCTGGGGAATCTTTTTGCATGTAAATTAGCCTCCTGCCAGCCATCATGTGCAGCGCCTGCAGTCTGTTCCTGCACTGGTCTGAACATCAGGACAGATTTGCCATGCGCTAAGCCGTCCCACTGTGCCACTAAATTTGTCAGAACCATGCTTGAGTATCAAATAATTTATACATTGAATGGATGCACATTTTTACATTCACATATACAAATGTATTTTCATGTGAAGCCTTTATAGCAATGTGAGTGCAGTCAATTGTGCCAGTCACATTTAGGAAACCGGACTTTGCTGAAACTTGCTTTTTAATGTTGGCTGTTTTGGCCTACCATACTGTAAGGAAACTTGATGTATCCACCAGTCACGTTAATAATGCCATCCAAAATGACAGGCATTATTATGCTCAGGGGTGGCTGTGATATTCCAGACCCTAAAGGCACAATTTAACTATATGATACAATTTTTGCGGTAATATTTACTGCTGCAGCAGTCATGACCCTGTGGTTCCCACACCACCAGACTCACAGGCAGTTTTTACCCCTGGCCATTCAGACTGTAAATAGCCATGGGACCAACCCCTGCACCCCTGAGTCATCTACACAATGATCCCTTTTGCACTATGAACAATTTCACTTTTGTGCCCTTTTTCACTATTGTCCAGACTCATAATGTGTCTCTTTAATGTGTCTTATACTTTTATAGTTGTGTGTTTTATACAGTATGTTTTCTTTATATATTTTATATTTTGCACAGAAGCTTTATTGACAGAAGGCACAACAGCCAACCAGACAGATGAGTAAAGCCCTCAGCAGTCCCCTCAGCTCATCTGTGGCAGACAGATGCACAACCTTCTGGTTAATGGATGCTGCATGCAACAGACATTATCACGGGGACATTTAATACTTCCAACACATCTTAATAGGATGTGGCTGTCACCAGTAACGACAAATAAATGCTGACCTCCAGGTCTTTTCCTTGTTCAAGAGAGAGCAAAGAGACCTAGAGGTTTGCATTTACTTGTTTTTGCTGTATTCATAGGTACAGAGGTGTGGGCATTTAAATTCAACTTCTGGGAACAGAGAAGAAATGTTGTACTTGTAATGTTTGTCTAAAGTTATACAATAGCTTGAAATTCTAAAACAATAAAGTGATTTATCCTTTATTTTCACAGCATGTTTCTTAATAACATGCTCATCCCAGTATTGCTTAGCTTATTTAACAGTACATACTGTACATACTGTACTGTGGTCACAGCTTAGACAGTGCTGTTTAAATGGGTAAGGCTGGTGTATAATCATGTTTTTGTCATATTAATTACATCTTATTTACCATGCTCACAGAGACCTTTTCTCAGTTCTTTTATATTAAAATGACAGAGTAATGGGACAGGGTTGACAGCGTAACCAAACTAGCATGATGGTTAATAAGGACAAAAATACATAAATCAGCGAGTTTCATCTAAAGGTAACCAGTCTGATTTGAGTCAATTCAGTTCACTTTATTTGCATAGCACCAATTTACAACAAGTCATCTCGAGGCACTTTACACAGAAAATAAATTGATATAAAAAATATGTATAAAATTATGATAATTCCTCCTTTTATGCCACATAAAACAATATGAAATTTTGTTTCTATTTTCCAAAACTACAAACCAGCAGTGAATGTTGTGCCATATAATCAATCCCTTTTACAGTGTCGTACTACACATAAGCGATACATACTGCATTCATTTGTAGCGTGAAATAGGCAGCTTGGCTCCAAAACAGCATGGTGATGGTGATGGATAGTTGGGCTTCATGTGTGCCAGTGGAAATTGTCATTCAGTTACAAAGTCTATGATATATCCTTAATTAAATATGACCATAAGAAAGTTAAATAATTCTGTCACTGTTAAAAAAAGCGGATGTTATTCAACAAAAGTAAACCTTTTGCTGCTTAAAAATTGAGAAACATTAAATCAGAAACCAAGCAATCAATGAATTTAGTATAAGAAACTTTCATAATAAGTTAATCAGAACCATTTCCTCATTACATCTAGTAATTGTAACCATTATTAATTAAAACCGTAATAGTTGACCTTAATGAATATTCACAGCTACTGAATGAACTTCATTTTTCAAGGGCACAGGGGGCTCACTTTACTCTGTGTGATAAATGTTCCATCACACTCCTGAAAAACAAACTGTGTTTTAAGTTCAAATTAATATTTACTGTATTTAGAGTCAAAATAATGAGAAATGCCTTTGACCTGCCTTTGATCTCTGTAGCAGCTTTTACTTAGATGCCATGGTGTAAAGCTATGACTTCATAGAAGTGCAGCAGATTTTTTTTTTTTAATGCTTCTAATAAACTTTCGGGAACACAAACACTTTGAATTTTAAAATACAAATTCTAAATACCAAGCTGTGAAATCAGTGAAGAAGTGTGCTCTGGAGAAATGTCTGCCCTGTTTCCAAGATGAAGGCAAGAAAGAATAAAAAGAATTTGTGAATCGCTGTTTTGAATTATAGTAATTAAAGCAACATTATGCCAAGATTTTTGAGGAAAATTATTATCTTTGTAACTGCTTCTTACTAGATGGATGTTAAAGAAAAAAATAACAGCTTGAGACCTAGCTTTGATCTTCACTTATTTTTTTGCAGTTCATATATGTTCATTATAAGCTGTGGTTTCATTTCTGTCATTAAATGATCTTTATTACTGTTGGAAATGTTAAACTATTAGTGTCCGCACAATAACCAATGCCTATCAGATGCTCTAAAAACCATATTTTGTATTCCTTCCTTTAGGTTAGTTTCCATTATAGAGACAAACATGCAGATTAAAATCTTCTCTTGTACTTCACTATTTATACAACATAGATCATTTCTCAAAAATTTGTTTAAATGTTTAATAGATAGATTTAATACCAGGAAAGAATTTTTTCAAAAATGTCAAATTCCCAGATGAATTGCTGTATAACATGATAAACATAAATAATAAAATAAGAGTGATGCATCTGTGTATCTGGATTCATGCATCAGTCTTGTATTGTCAGTGACCTTCACTTCTGTGATGTTTTCTCACTGAAGGCTCAGACATCATCACAAATGTTTGATTCCCCTTTTTGGTAAAAGCAAATTAACATCCCTGAGTTTAACGTTGAATCCCACAATTGATATGACAATGTTACCACTTAATGTTCTAATTTAATTTTCATCTCATTCTCAGGTAATTCTTATGTTTACACTTGGTGTACAGCACTCTATTTTGGGAGAAATATTTTTAAATGTTTACTTTGATTCATACTAAATTAAAAAAAAAAAAGAAATTCTGTGAATGTATACATTGTATTTAAATAGATTTGTGACTGCAACTAATCTTAAACTTTTTGTGTGTCATCATGTATAAAAGGGTATGGATAAAAGCTCAGGGAGGGGTGTAATTACTGGCGAGTACATGTAAGATAAAATGCCAAAAGTCAAACCACATAGCAGTAACATAAAAAATGGCTTTGGGCGCAGATCATATATTTTTGATGTCTGGCTAAAAAGCATAATTTTCCTTAAAACTTTTCAACTATGGAAAAGTATAGATAAGTTGTCAATTGCACACTCATTTATAAGCATAACAGAGAAGGACTGAGTTCTGCATCCTGTCACAAGTGGAAAATCCAACAAAAGAAATGATAACAAGCAACAAAAAGCTGCTTTCACTGCCATACACAAATGATAAAACTAAGCTGAGACTGTTTTATATAAACTATCTAAGCTTAGACCTTGTATCTTGTCTTTGTCTCTTGGAAGGAGCCAAACAATAAAATATGGATGAATGCCAGGCACAAGAACAAGTGACAGGCAGGCATTTAAGAAAAGAGACGGAGCAAGAAATAAAATAGTGAGTGATGAGGAAGGCCGGTTGGAATATGCATCAGCACACAATCCATTCACTTCCCAATCCCCCATCCTTCACATCTGCTCATTCTCCTTCTATTACAGACCAGCTGTATCTGCCGGTCTGTGCAGGAGTATCATTTCCATCCACCACTTTCCTCTAACCTCTGGTGCCACTGGAAAATGACAAAACGCGATGCTCAGCTGAACTTTCTGTTCACATGACAAGAACGGGGGGGGGAAAAAGACCTTTTCACTCATCTGTAACAGAAAATCCATATTCAGTTACTGGGATCCATGCCAAATGTTGCTGATTCATCTCTGCTCATATAAACAACTGTGCAATTCTTTCCAAATATAATAAGAAAACTGGGAATTGTGAGGTCTTGCATTATTGCATTATGATGCTGGATGCATAAACCTCATTTCCGGAAAAGTTGGGAAAGTTTTCTTAACCACAACAAAAATTCTGTAATTGGCTAATTCATTCAAACTTTTTTAGTAGATGCACCAATGACAGCACAGCTTTAATCTGTCATTTAAAAAAATCTTTTAAAAAAATGGCAAAATTACATAAATAAAATAAATTAGGTTCATTGTTTTTGAATTTACAATCAACAAAAAGTCAAATGGCGTGGCGGGAATGTGAGGAAAGTAGAACCAGCATTTATACACTGAGACAGCGCTCATCCATACACTGCACATGTAAATCCATAATGTACATGATACAGTCTTTCATGAGTGTCCTCATGAAAGTATGCCATGTAGAACATAGAATCGTGTTTTAGCATTTTGGAAAAACAGACATTCATCTAGAGAACATTCTTCCCCCAGTGTGACTTGCAAGTGTGGAACGTACTGCATGTTTTTTGTCCGTTCCCACAACATGGGTGGCTTGCATATGTGGGAAGGCATCAGGAGGTACATTTTTTATGGCATTTTTGAAACGTGAGCACACGGGTGGACATGACAGAAAAGGGTTCATCCCAAATGTGGCTTCAGGAGGCTTAGCATCATGCCCAAGGGAGACAAGTGCTACAGAAAAGCAAATGTGACTCTTTTTGGTATGCCATGTGACCTGGGGATGCAAAAGAGAAAAAGAAAAAATTAATTTGCAGTTCATTCTCTTTTTGAATCACAATTAAAAAAACACCTCGTGCAAGTGTAAAAACATTTTTACAAAACGTGGGAGTTTTTAAAAAAATTCAAGGGTAACAGAGATGCAGTGATGCAGCGGTGTAAACTGGAATTTTGAAGAAATATACAATGCAATGTGCTTTCCTAAATGGCCCGGTTACTTTAACAGGACACTGCCAGATATCCCTCAGATATACCTCAATCAAAACAAACAAAATGGACTACAATGAAAATTGGCTTCACAAAGAAAACTGATTTTTTTTTTAACTGCAATAATTAAAGTGTTCTATGTTCCCAAATGATTAAAAACTATAACTGAAAGAAAGGCTTCTGTGAAATAATTGGAAACATGCTCCATTTTTTTGGGTGTTGCTGGTATCAATTTCTAGTTTAGTTTTGTTTTTTTTTTTAAGAAATGGGGTAGTTTTGCAAATCATTCCCAGCACTGACTCTTGAACTCACTGCCGTTCTTTCCTTGCGTCCTTTTTTGTGCGTCTCATAGCAAAGCTTCTGCCATTCTATCACACCCACACATATAAACTCAGTTACCAACATCAGAAATATGTTATATTTGCTCTTGCTTTTTCTAAATCCCTTTCATGCAAGTGCAACTTTTTATGGATTTTTTTCTTTGTGTGGAATCACTGTGTTGTGAAGAGGATGTTCAGAGTTGTTTTTCATGTTTATCATTTATGAAGTATCCTACTTTTAACAATCAGCTCCAGAACAGTCCCCAGAACAGAACCAGCCTTCTTTATCAGTTTGTTTAGTAAGTCACTGACTCTGATGCTGCTTCCTCAACTGATGACTGCAGTTGAGACTACACTCTCCACAACAGACTTATAGAACAATGATTCCCAAAGTGTGGCCAACCTGCAGTACCGCTGTCGCAGTACTGTTGCGTGAGAGGTCATTAAAATTAAACAAATTGTTTTAAATCCTTGATCTTTTTTAAATGTTTTTAATTACTGTAAAATATTAACGACATGATTTAAAAACATTAAGAAGCAACAAAACAAACCAGTTAAGTGTTATTCTACTGTCATCTTAACTTAATATGACAAGTGTCACCTTATTTGTTGACCCCTTACATTAATGTCAGAACATTAGCTTCCATTCCTGTATGTTGATCACAGTTGTGATTAAAGGTTTCAGTGGGCCGTGGAGATTTTTCACATTTCAAATTGGGACTTGGTATTCTGAAGTTTGGGAATGGCTGTTATAGAAGATAGCAACATCTTGCTGCAAACGCTAAAGGGCCTAAGCTTCCTTAAGAACTAAAGCCTGTTCTGTTCCTTCTTATAAACAGCATCAATGTTGCGTCTCCGGTCCAGTTTGTTGTCCAGGTGAACAGAGAGGTATTTATACTCCTCCACCACCTCCACTTCTTCTCCCATGATGGAAATGCTGTTTGACTTATTACTGGTCCTTTTAAAATCCACAATCTCCCCCTTTGTCTTATTCATATTTAAGATGAGATGATTGTTCCCACACCATGCCACAAAACGGTCCACCAGTTCTCTGTACTCAGTCTGATTACTGAATTACTGATTACATTACTGATACACCACATAACTGCAGAGTCATCTTGACTATTTCTGTAGATGACAGAACTCCAGCTGGTACTGGAAGGTACTCTTGTGCTGCTGACCATCCAGTCAGATCCACAACCATTCAGTCTCACAAACTGTGAGATCTGTTTGTCATCCTACAGTTTTGAAGTCAATTTTGAGCCTTTAAAAGTCAGGAAAGGAAAAGAAACTAAAAGCCAGATTTCTATAATGGCTGAGGGTGTATAGAATAAAGAAAAACATACAAAATACAAGATAAATAAATACAAGTGACTGCTTGTCATAACTGACATTTTTCATGCTATTTTTAGTACCTTGTGTACTGCACATGCCAAATGTAACTGTCACAGAACTTCCACATGAAAATGCACTAGTGTGGATGGACCCTTGAGATGTAAGAACATGTAGCAGGAACTAAAAAACATGTGTCTGTGTTTCTACTACAATAACTTTTAGAGGTGGAGTTACAAAGCATGATGGAGGGTGGCCGTAGAGAAATAAGTATTTGATCCCCTGTTGATTTTGGCAGTTGTCATCCTAAGAAATAAATGAACAGTCTCAGACTTCTATGGCAGCTTTATTTTAACAGTTATAGAAAGAATATTGAAAAAAATAGAGAAAATTACATGAAATGAAAAATAAAAATTAATTTGCAAGTCATTGAGGGAAATAAGTATTTGAGCCCCTAGCAAAACATGATCTAATACTTGGTGGCAAAACCCTTGTTGGCAAGCACAGCTGTCAGACGTTTCTTGTAGTTGCTTACCAGGTTTGCACACACATCAGGAGTAATTTTCGTCCACTCCTCTCTGCAGATCATCTCCAAATCCTGAAGGTTTTGAGGCTTACGCTTGGAAACTCGCAGCTTCAGCTCTCTCCAGAGAGCTTCAATAGGATTAAGGTCCGGAGACTGGCTAGGCCATTCCATGACCTTGATGTGCTTCTTATGGAGCCACTCCTTTGTTTCCTTGGCTGTATGTTTTGGGTCGTTGTCATGCTGGAAGACCCATCCACGACCCATTTTCAATGTCCTTGTGGAGGCAAGGAGGTTGTCACCCAAGATTTTGTGGTACATGGCCCTCGTTCATCTTCCCATCGATGCGGTGAAGTCGACCTGTCCTCTTAGAAGAGAAACACCCCCAAAGCATAAGGCTTCCACCGTCATGCTTGACAGTAGGGATGGTGTTTTTGGGGTCATATTCAGCATTTCTCTTCCTCCAAACACATCGAGTTGAGTTGAGGCCAAAGAGCTCAATTTTGGTCTCACCTGACCACAGCACCTTCTCCCAGTCTCTTTCTGAGTCATTAATATGTTCATTGGCAAACTGAGTCGGGCCTGGACGTGAACCTTCTTGAGCAAAGGGACCTTGCGCGCACTGCAGCGCAAGGTCCTTACTCTCCATTTTAAACCATTGTGTCTCAGTGTATTACCAACAGTTTTCTTGGTGACTGTGGTCCCAGCTGCCTTGAGATCATTAACTAGCTCCTCCCGTATAGTTCTCGGCTGATCTCTAACCTTTCTCATGATCATTGAGACCCCATGAGGTGATATCTTCCACTGAGCCCCCAGCCTAGGTTGATTAACAGTCATGTTGTACTTCTTCCACTTCCAAATAATTGCACCATCATCAGTTGTCACCTTCTCATTCAGCTTCTTACTTATGGTTGGTTTGTAGCCCATTCCAGCCTTGTGGAGTCCAACAACTTTGTCCCTGACATCTTTTGACAGCTCTTTAGTCTTGCCCATGGTGGAGATGATGGAGTATTACTGAGTCTGGGCAGATGGCTTTTTATACAGGTGACTATTTGGAACAGGTGTCTCTCATGCAGATAATTACTTCAGTGAGATTAGGAGTATGCCAGTGGTCTGTGGAAGCCAACACTGGTCAAGGTTGGCTGGGGATCAAATACTTATTTCCCTCAATGACTTCTAAATTAATTTTTATTTTTTATTTCATGTAATTTTCTCAAATTTTTTTCAATACTCTTACTATAACTGTTAAAATAAAGATGCCACAAAAATCTGAGACTGTTCATTTATTTCTTAGTATGACAACTGCCAAAATCAGCAGGGGATCAAATGCTTATTTCCTCCACTGTATATATGTGTGTGTGTGTGTATATATATATATATATATATATATATATATATATATATTAGGGATGCAACGGTACTCGGTAAAATACGGTACGGTTCGGTACAACCTGCACGGGACACGGTATGCTTTTATGTCCCGCGGTATTTATGTTCCAATAACTTTGCATTGGACTTGCACGTGAGCGTGCGTGCCTTTTAGCCAACAGGCCCACCACTGCATGTCAATGTGCACTCACCTCCGCTCACTCTCAGTGACCAGCTGATCACACTTTGGCCAGTGGCTGCAGCTCATAGACGCAGAAAAAGAAAAAAAAAAAAAAACGAGTAGGCATGGCCAGCGGTAGCGGAGAAATTAGGGAAAAACTTTTTTTATTCACCAGTGTGGGAGTATTTTGGTTTTGCTGTTGAATACACTGGCGAGGGAGTGAAAACAGTTAACAGTTAACAGAACGCAATCTTCCACCTCCCTAAACCCGCGATCTTACCTGCGTAAGATCCAGTTGTTACCAGTTGTGCGTCTTGGCGCAGCTGATGTGCTTTTTAAAATACTGCAGAACGAATCATTGGATGCACATTTAAAGATCACGAACAATTAATGTTCCTGTCCCTCCTCGAACACCAACAGTTTCAGACATCGGAAATAAAACCCCGCATCCAACCTTTTCCAGCTTGACACCAGAGACAAAGATCTCCTTGGTTTCCTCCACAGCAGACATCTGAATGAGATCATGCCACAGCTGTACAGACTGACCTGTCTGGCCGTGACTATTCGGACATCGACCACAACTGCTGACCAGACATCCTCTGCCCTCAAGAGAATAAAAATGTATGCAAGTAATACGGTGATGCGGAATCGAGAGGTAGAGCCGTTTGTGCACGTCCACATGTGACCAGGTGGATGCACATTTATTCCATTTGGACGTGCACTTTTACATGCCGACATGCGAGTTGCGCTTTCCGCAAACTCGGTATCTTGCGATCGCTGTTTAGAGTAGCGCGTGGTCTGAAACTGTACTGAATCTGTACCGAAACCGTGACACAAAAACCGCGGTACGGACCGTACCGTGAGCCACCTGTACCATATTGAAAGTTCTGTTTATCCATCCATCATCTATACCCATTTTGTCCTAAACAGGTCAAGGGGATCTGCTTTTTTTTTTTTTAAGCCTTTAGTTTGAAAACCAGAAGTCCACCAATGCTGCCGTACTTTTTGGGGACTTAATTCATCAGCTTCTTAGTGTATTTTGTTGTGGCTGCTTCTTGACCGCAGTAATTTGCTGATTGTCCCTAAACTCCACGGCAGCATCGAGGTACTCAGAAGGACATTCAGCGCTGTTCATTAGAGTTTTTGCCACACTCACTGAGCTTGGAGGGTTAATGACACTTATGAAATGTCTGTCATACTTATATCTACAAAATGATACCAACCTGGATGGAATCTGTGCCGTTTTCATGAAGCTATTAAAGTTTAAAGAGAAAAAAACAAGTGAATGTTGGATGTGAAACTAACTTTACCGCGCCGTGCGGTGGTAACTCAGTTCACAGCGACAATAAATACAAATAACCTTATTTCTTCCTGACAGACCCATCTGGCAGCACCTTAAAGCTAAACTTGACATTCATAAAACCCTTTTCTGTCGCCATGTCTGTCCCACACATTGACTGTAAATACACTTATTGGCCGAGGGTCATATTTACAGAAACGTGTGTGCGTTAATCTCGCATTAAAAGAAAATAGTGGCGTTAAACAGAATTTACATCACATGGACTGTGGAAGGAAGCCGGAGTACTCGGAGGAAACCCACGGAAACCCACGCAAGCATGGGGAGAACATGCAAACTCCACACAGAAAGGCCAAAGAAATCCTTCAGCATGGTGCCAAAGAGATGGTGCTAGTGATCTTAGATCAAAACGGATGAAAAAAAAAGGGTGAATTAAGAGAGAGATGACAACTTTCAAAATAAGAGAAGCCTTACATTACATAGCCTTCATGTCTATCACTGTTAAGTTTACCAGTGTCCTAGCAGCCTGATGCTGATGGTGACACACGTGACAACGACTGTATTAGTTATCAGTTTCATGCAGTTCTGATCTCAATATCCGTGCTACTCAAACAAATATCCACAAACAATTGTTCTGTCTGAAACAAAAGCCACTCACAGTCCTGTTTGTTTTTACAGAAACTGTAGTGAAGTCTGTCTTCGTTTACACAAAATGCACCCTGGGTTGAACGCTAGCTCTGTAAGGTCAGTGACACTGTGGATTCTGAGTCCTGAAAACTGGAGTTTATTCAACCTCCATTCATGAAATATTCAAAGTCATGGAAATTGTAAAATAAACATATATCAATTAACTGCATTACTTCTCCAAAAACCATTGATCTCTTTTGGTGAAGTTGTTAAGTCTTGTGGAAGCCTCCAGAAGCTCCAGTTTATTCCCATCAGTAGCAAGTAAATGTAAAAAGCGCATTTCTGAGTCTAGCATAAATATGCAGGCTGTTATGTCTACCACTGGAAATAATTCAAACACGATGTCCTTACTCTCCAGCATGTACACAGAAAAAAAAGTGAAAAAAAAAAAACCCATCACACCACAAGATTCTTCTAATCCCACTGACTCCTTATGTAAACCCCCAAGTCAAACAACACCCTGCTGCTCAGAGCCCTGGAGACTTTAACTATAGACCACAGCAGTGGGGAGAGTAGCCTACTTCCTGTGTAGCTGAGCTCCAACTGTGGATGAGACTACTTGACCACCTAGGGATATCACAGACGTTGAGTCCTATTCATCTGAAAAAATCTATATTTACAGAACACCGTTTGGTGGGAAAAATACCTGACTTGGGAATATTTTGCTTCTGTTGTTGTGATGTTTTTGTTTATTCTTCTTTGTCGGGTTGTAATGATGTCTTGCAAATTAAAGTGAAAAGCATGACTATAATTGACTATAACTATTTTCTTTTGGCAGTCTCCCATAGCACCACAAAGTCCAATAAATTGCCTATTCTCTGCTTCCATGAAAAAATGTATGCAATTGAATTGTGTCAGTTACTAGTCAAGCAAGGGTGGAAACCAAATAAAGAGAGAAATAGTGGTATGACAGGTGAGGTAAACAACCACCAAGGAGCCAAAGATGTCCCCTGGTAACACTATATTTCCTTTCCATGCACACATAATTCAGTGGAAATTATCAACCTTGGAGTAACCCCAGGAAAGAACAAAATGAGAAAGTAATTGCAGTGCCATGTGTGCAAAAAAAAAAAAAAAAAAAAAAACTTAACCCACCAGCATCTACAGACAAGTGGTTAAATAAGACTTTCAGACTTCATGGACCTTGGCAAGAAAAAAAAAAATGCAGAATGTTGACATAACACAAGTCTTCAAATGTGAGTCTTTTCAAAAGTCATATTATTACTTTATTACCCCATCCCAGAAGTAAATTTTTATACTGCATTAAATTGGTAATTCCGTCCTTTGTCCTCAAAACTCCAACCTGCATCTGCACCCATCAAAGCACAGCAAATGCCCAATTAATATAGGATTAGTATAACCGGTGAAATTCAGGTAATCAGTTATAAGAATTATTATTGGTCCCAAGTGAATAGGACTTAAAGCAGGATAAAGCAATTCTATACAATTTCTCACCCAGAACACACTTTTTGTCATATTCATTGAGTATCTCCCCACCATCTGGAGTACACTGGGTTTGTGCACATGCTTGTGCACTAATTGGGTAGAAACCAGGAAGTATTCATGGTGGGGAGCACTGAAAAAAGTGGGAGGGAAGAGCTCGCTCCCTGTGTTTTGTTGATATTTTGTTTGAAATATTAACATACATGATGTCATCCAGAAATCACTTATCCTGCTTTTAAAGTTTGGCACAACACATTGTTGTTGTTGTTGTTTTCTGTATCCATAAATATTATTCAGCAGCATGTGAAGCACATCTGTGGTAACGTGGACAAAAGGCGTGGTCATCGTCATTTGTATTTGTAACATCTGGTAAATGTGACTTTGCCATTCTCATTGTTTTTAGAAAATTTTATCCAGTTCAAAACACTTTTTCACTTTATTTCTCCAAAGGGAAATTAATTGTTGTAGTAGTTGTCATTATTTAACGTCTCTTCATAGAGTGAATTTTGTCATTGTTAGGTGGTTATAATTGTGAGCAGGAAGAATCTCCTTGAGCAGTTTGTGTTGCAGCGGATCTGAAGAAGCCTCTGACTTAAGGACGTTTAGGGTTGTCCATGATGTTTTTTCATTTTATTGAAGTATCCTCCTTTTGCACTATCAGCTAAAAAGTCAGTAACAGTAGTTGTGACTCTTTTAGAGAGTCCATAAAATGAATGGATCATCTTAAGTGTGTTTCTCACTGTACAAATTTGACCTATAAATACCAACACCCCCCTGAGAAAACAGGAGTTGTGGTCCTGGAAAGAGTCTTGGTACCTACATAGAATTTGGATCTTTCTTCCAGACAAAGTAACTGACATCTTTTTAACCAGTAAATGTGAGCACTTGTGTCTCACTCTAACTTACTAGCTGCTGCTCCTGTGCCTCCAAAGTTTGCTGGACATCATAACTTTACGAAACGTCAGACAAAACTCTATAAAAGCAACGCTGTAATGAGTTAGTTCATTCCGTTGTAGTGCTGATACTACTATTGCTGGAATTCTGTTACACTACTCACTACAGGAAAAAGTAACATTATTACAGTAATGCACAACCAGCAACCCATTATAGTCTGACACTGGTGACGACCCTGCAGTTGTCCTGATTACATGATTGAAAATAATGTGCAGGCATATCTTTAGACAGGTCTCTGATTTTCAGTGATCTGCCAAATCATTCACACCTTAAGACCGCTGGCTTATAAAAAAGTCAGAAAATAACTAAATGTGGGTTTGTAGGTAAGTTGGAGTGACTATAAAAAGTCAGAAAAGAACACGAATCTAGTAAGGTGGTTGTTAAGATCATTCTGATCTAGCTAAAAGCCCAAAGCTAAAATTCATGAATGAGGAAGACTGATGAAACCCTTGTGGAAATATTCATCTGAAATTCACATTCAAGTCACGCATTTAAAGAGTACCATATGTTGGTGCGACTCAGTTCTGTGCAGTTATTTTTGACCATCTGTCATGAGCTCACCTGCCACTGTAGGGCGTTATCCTTCCTTCTGCCTAGATTTTAAACCCTGCAAACTTGACAGTGCTTCAGGAAAGCGTGCAGTTTTGAGTTACGAGTAGATCGGTAATGGAAGCTCAGCCTTCAGGTTATACTGGTCGCTTGAGCTTTCTCATCAAATTGGACAGGATGGTACTATAGCTGGTACAGACAACCTGGAGGGACTGTGGTGATTGTGGTAAATCAAGAAGATGGTGCTGAGGTCAGCTAAGGTTTGAGATGATGCAAGCAGTGAAAGAGAACGTTATGCATCAGGATAAAGGCTCATATTGCTGAGTCCTCAGTGCACAGTGGAAAATATTGCCATTATGTCATGTGATCTCTAGGCAGTGCCCATAGAATAAGATAAGTGGGCCTCTTTTCATTTCAGCTGTCATCTGAAAGACTTCTTCAGTTGTAAATGCAAGGTGGGGAAATTCAGGTTTACAAGCTGTTAGTACATTGATTTTAGTTAGCCGTTAAAGTCGTGTAAGTGACTGAGCAACCCCTCCCTTATTCCTATCTTTGTGTCGGTCTTATGCTGTGTCCAAAACTTAATCCATAGTTTGTGGTTTAAGTTTATATTTTAAGAATGAAAATGAAAACGACCCCGCCTAATGGTATCGTCCTCTTCTCACTAACGTTACTTGTGGGTTGTGGTGGGGCTCATTGGGTGCTCAGCACTCCTAAAGCTCTGACCCTAGAATTGCCCCTGGATGAGTGCATCAGGGCGAGAAGAGAGGCTTGGGGTTGCTGCAGTTGGTCAGGTCCAGGTTCAGCAACAGTATGAGCTCAAAGAACGAGGTCAGCTGACTACCTGAATATACTGAATGACCAGGTTATTCCATCAATGGATTTTTTTCTTCCCTGATGGCACGGGCATATTCCTAGATGACAATGCCAGGATTCATTGGGTTCAAACTGTAAAGGACTGGTTCAGGGAGCATGAGACATCATTTTCACACATGGATTGGTCACCACAGAGTCCAGACCTTAACCCCATTGAGAATCTTTGGGATGTGCTGGAGAAGGCTTTGTGCAGCAGTCAACACTCTACCATCAGCAATGCAAGATGTTGGTGAAAAATGAATACAACACTGGATGGAAATAAATCTTGTGACATTGCAGAAGCTTTAAACAACGCCACAGCAAATACGTGCCGTAATCAAACCTAAAGGCAGTCCAACAAAATAGTTGTATGTGTATGACCTTCTTTTTTTGGTGGCGACTTTTTTTGGGGCTCCAGAACAGTCCCAAGAGCTAAGCCTTCTCTATGAGCTTGTTCAGTTTGTTTTAAATTACTGACTCTGATGCTGCTCCCCAACAGATGACTTCAGATACGACGGCACTCTCCACAAGAGACTTACAAAAGATCTTGCTGAAAACACTGAAGGACCTAAACTTCTTGAGCCAGTCTTTTATCAGGTTGTTCAGGTTTGTTGTTGTTGTTGTTGTTTGTTTTTTTTTTTTTGTCAAGTCTCTGGCTCTGATACCACTCCCCCAAAAGATGATTGTAGATAACATTGTACTCTCTTCCATTTTTCGTTGAAATAATGTTTGACCATTCCTGCTCCTCCTTATATCCACAATCGTCCCCTTAGTCCATTTCATGTTTAGAATGAGATGAATTGATGATGAATTGTTCCCTGCACCAACCCACAAAGCCCGTCCACCAGTTATCTGTACTCCTGAGTACTTCTGGATGTGACTGGGTTCTGAATTAGACTGAGACTGACAGAGTGAAGAGTTATGGTGAGAGTACAGTCTGCTCAGCACCCAGTCAGTAAAACTGTATTACCATTCAGTCTCATGATGGTCTTTGTTAGGTCGTCAGCAGTCCAGGTGATCGTGGAAAGCATCCACCTGTGTCTTCTGGAGTTTCTTACATATTAAAGCAGGCTGAATCATGCTAAATGCACTAACTGAAAAATGTGATCCTCACAGAGCTACCTGCTTTGTCTCAAGAACAGTGGCTTCCGTTGAAGCAGGCGTATGAAGGCGCCTTCAACTCCAACGCCATGACAATAAACATTTAACTCTTGAAGTGGGTTTTAACAGTTGTTAGATTATTTTTTCAACACAAATATATCCTCATGACTGTATAATCTTTTTAAACATTGCATAATCTTAGTCCTGGTACAGATCACAAATATACTAGTTTTGTTTGTTTGTTTTTTTGTTTTTGTTTTTTTTTTTCCTCTGCAAATGGTCATAATTACGTTGACACAATTCCACATATTGATCAATTCATTTTTATAACCCCCCCCCCACACACACACACACACACAATTCTGCTCAAGCATTAGAGACAGGATTATTTGCAGTAGTATTAGACTTTTTTTTTTGAAAACTGTGGGTTTGTGGGTAAGATAGGAGTCAACCAAAAATATCTTTGTAAATTGAAATAATTGAAATGTACCATGATTTGAGTCTAAAGGAGGAAAAAGCAAACCATTCAGCCACAAGCATAAAATATGCAGTGGTCAATAAGGTTGTGATGAATTCAGTGGCAGATCGTTTGGATATCGTTCATGTCATAATATTGATCTATATTTGCATTCTAACAATCAGCTCCTCCAGGTAATTTTAAGAGGAAAAAAAAACAGGTTAACTCATTGGCTGCCATTGCAGTCAGTGAGTTAAGAAGGAAAGAGCTGGATTTCACTTAAATTCAGTATATTTGTATCGCGCTAATTCATAAGAAAAGTCAACAGCCAAAAAAGGTTTCTCACAGTGTTTTGCTTAATCCGTTGTCTTTCTGTGAATGAGCAGTTTTCAGATGTGAGGAATTTTCAATTTCCTGTCTGCAGAATATTCTTTTGTGAAATGTTGAGTGTGCCATGCTCATGCTCTGATGCAAATGATTCTTGCAAAATTAAATTCTTCCAAAGACAAACAGCTGTGTAGCTTCTATCAAGGCAAAAATAATGTGCACTAAAACACACCCGTTGTGATAACAATGTGATAGCACTCAAATATTTGTTACAGCTGTACAACTAAGCTGTCTCTGCATTGATATTTCTCACTGTATGTAAGATGTATCTTATTATCGGCATTATTTGAAAGACTATCACTACAGGCTATTTTCTTCTTTAACCAACAGCACTCAGCCAAATGTGGCAAAGAGACAGTTTGAGTGATCTGAAAAGGGATTTCTGAAGAAACTGCTGCAACCTCACCAAGTGTATCAGCCAGCCAAGTGTTGATATCCTTATCAGTACACTCCACAGAGAGCTCGCAACCAAACTTTTCACATCAGCGTGCCGCTTCTGTCGTTTTTGTGCGCACCGAAGAGACAGAGAGTGTGCATGCGCCAGTGGGAGCGACAGGCAGACAGGCAGAGATAGATACTCTAATGAATTTCTTTAGAGCAGTCTTAGTGTGCCATCAGTGTTGTGATTTTATGAATTCATCATAAAACACTGACTTAATGTATGTCTCAGAAGGTAATGAAATGGGATGCTGCACTGACTATGAAAGGCAGTAGAGTAAAAGAATGAAGAAGAGGGGGAGAAAAAGGAAATTGTAACGTCTCCTGTGATGATACGGCTGATAATAAAAGCCACGGCTGGTGCTGTGTTCATGTGAGCTGTCTTTACCCCGGAACTCAGAGAGATGGGGGGGGGGGGTTTCTGGGAGAGAGCTGGTCATGTCTCTAAATAAAACACGACATTGATTTATGAGTGTGAGCCGGCCACAATCAGCTCCACAACCACACACGCACACACACACACACACATATGCACACACAGTGACAGGGTGCAGTTAAACCACTGAGTACTCTCCGGCACTGTAGATTTCAACAAATCTACTTTACTTACTCCAAAGACCAATTTTGGCCACTGCCTTATGTTTCTCACTTTTTCATTTTTTTCCCCCATTGCTATTCTCTGCTCAAGTTAGAGCATGTCTGAACTTCAAAGAAGAGAAATCACTCAATAAATGAAAACCACTCTCACTCTCCAGTTCAGCTTCGATGTGAAAGATGATTTATCTGTTTGTGTAAAATAATTTATATTGTAGACTTTCTGCCCTTAAACACTCAGGTTTAAGCACAGAAATGCTAGATATTGTAACTTTCATACTAAGTCAGCAGCAAATACATAACATACCTTTCTCCCTGGAAATGTTTGTTACAATCTGCTTGTCCTTTTTTCTGTTCTGCTGACTTTTTCACCTCTGTCTTACTTACATAATGTTCATATGAGGACAGATAAGACAAGGTTTTTTATTATGTCAGAGACAAATGAGCAAAAAGAACAATAATGCATTTATAGCTGGGGTAGGCAGTAACTCTTTGGCAACAATGGGGAGAAAATTCATGTTTTCAACATATTGTAGCTGAAGTGGTTTGGAGAGTAAACTACATTTCTGCAACTCCTCTTGGCTCTCTGCAGGATTCAGAAAATCTAGTCGACTGAAAAAATTTGATTGGCAAAACTATACGAAAGTCTCTCCAGATGGTGGGAAGTCTGACTCAGCAGCGTATTGCAAGACATATTGTTATTATCACAATAAGTGCTCCCCCCCCAAAAAAAAATTGAAATGGAAATTGAAATTAAAAAAGTGATGATTGGAGTCTTGCAGCTGTAGTGGGCAGTAGGCAGTGCTGCTGTTAAGGAGTCTAGACTTCCTCTGGATTTTTATTCTCATTTCAGTGACATACACAAGTGTACCAAATTTTGCGCATCTAAGTTAAATGTGGACCCGGTACTGATTCAAGAAGGTGCTGTTGAGCCTTCTTGCCACTCCCGTTCATAAAGACCAATGTGTTCTGGATGAGCAGCTTGATGAGTTTTGATCAGTACTGGGTCAAGTATGTGCTATGTATGGTTCTCATCTTGGCGAGACACATATGTGCACTGAATCTCATGAGATAAATCTTGGACTGATTCTGGGGTGCTGCTAAGCCACTTTTTCACAGCGCCTTTATTTTTTTCGACCAAATCTGATTAGCTTTTGAATATATTTAGATCCCTAAATTGGAAGTTAAAGCAGCACACGAGTATTACATTTTAAAAAGAGCCTTGGCACCACTAGGTTCTCAGGCCTTAAGAAAAAACAACTTTAGAATCTGAGAGGTTTATAACTGCTAACTTTTTTTTTTTTTTTTTTTAACAATAATATGAATGCATGAGAGTGATCCTTGTGTTGTACTTTGGGGGGTACTTTGAGGTACTGGGGCCGAAGGTTTAGCTTAGAATAGCATTTTTTCTTTTTGCAGATGGTCCTGTTGATTCTGTTGAGTGGACGTCCAGTGTGCACTTAAGCTTTTTGCAGCTGAGTGTAAAGCAACCAGGATGGCAATTTGCACTTGCAACTCTGAGGACATGGTCCTGTGTCAGAAAAGAGTGGATTACCCACTCTGATTTCTGAATGAATTGCTGCCTCAAGTGGAGGAGTTTAAAATATCTCAGGGTGTTGTAAACTGTACCACTCTGTTGTGGTGAAAAGGGACCTTGAGCCAAAAGGAAAAGCTGTCAATTTACCAGTGATCTATGTTCCACTGCTACCTACTGTGAAGTCATGAACTGTGGCTGGTAACTGAAAGAATGAAGCACCAAACACAAGCAGCCAATGCTCTTTCCAAAGAGTGAGTGAGCTTCAAGTGGAGAATGGATGGATGGATGGATGGATGGATGGATGGAAATTTAATATGTGTCCTTAGACTGGACTAATCATGACACCAGGCAATGAACAGCTATGTTTAACACCAATAACAGATCACATTTTTGTGATACAAAGGTTTATCCTCGGGTTCTGCACCTTTCGGGTTGTTAAAACATACCTGCATTCTTTCTGATATATTTTATCTATTTCATTTGGTAATTGCTCTTTTCTAATTCTAGTTATCAGTAAATGTTATCACAGAGCAGAAAGGTTGACCCTTAAAATAGTTACTATATCACCTTTGTCCTCTTTTTCCAGGGAAAGGAAAGCAGGGTAAGCAGAGTGGATGATGTCACATATGTTAATATCTGAGAAAAAAAAAGTGTTTGTTTGTTTGTTTGTTTGTTTGTTTGTTTGTGGATGGTGAAGAGATTTTCACTGAATGTGACAAAAAGTTCTCTGGATTAAAAATTGTATAGAATTGCTCATCGTCACAAAATAAAGTCAACAGGAGGAAAAAAGGTCTCGATGGCGGATTTTTCGAATATTTCTATTCTGTTAACCTTTCTGAAATGCAGAAGAGGCCTGGAGCAGTTTGGAGCAGCTGAGGAGTTTATACCCGGACGATGACAGGCAGTCAGCTGAAGTCAGTCTAGGAAGATTCAGGGTCTGTTTTGTGTGACTCTGTGATGTGGTGACACCTATTCAAGTATCTTTGAACTTCAGGCTGCTGAAATGTCATTCAGCCAGCTGAAAGAAAATCAACTCCTTTTAAGAAATATTTTTAGATTAATGATGTCTGATTAGTTTCTGTAATTTTTATAACCATGCACCAGTACTTTGAAAGGCTCACTCTGCGATCCATTAAATTAACCAAAGACCTTTTAAATGAGGCAAATCAAAGAGCGGGCTAACAATTGATATGGTTCTGAGAATAAATTGGCTGAGCTGACACAAAATCCAGAGTGCAGTAAAGAGTAGTGGTCCACTTCAACAATGGAGCTTTGGAAAAGAAATGAACATTAAACCTTTTAGCCATGTTTATCGTTTCTGTTATTGCTTTAAAAATTGGTTCTTTTACATGTTTGATATGGCTTTCCCGGAAGTTCATATGGACTCATATGGTTCGTATATTTTCTTTTTTTAAAGTTTGTGCATTATATGTACATCTATTAATTATTGTTTTTATGTGTCTATATTCCACATGTCTGTGTGTGTCTCTGTGTGTGCATGTGTGTGTGTTTAACTTTGTAATTTGTACATGCAATGCACAGGTCATCTTGTTTTCACATGCTTTGATTCCACCATGACTGATGCTGGTGAATCCTCACACAAATCAACAGCAGTTGTGATTTGTTCGCATGTATGCTATGATTCTGACTTCTCTTATCCTTTGATCAGACACAAACATTCTAAAAGGAGAGTGACTTGTTTTAATCTCATGCTTAATTTTTGAAGAAATGAGTGAAAAGAGGACCTTAAAAATAAAAGTCCCTTTCAAATAAAGTAGCCCAAGTAGTCAAATAAAGGTTTAATTGCTTTAATGTTCTGAAAACTGGAATAGTAATTTGCACTCTTTTCTTTTTTTTTTTTGTCAGTTTCTTTTGTCTGAAAGTTGAATTAATGTGTCACTCCTTAATCAGCATTATCTCTCCATGCAAGGTTTATCAGGATTTATTCAAACTCCATCACCCACAGTTCTTAAATGGCATCTATTATTATATGATATTTCATACCTACATCAGACAAAGCCTGCTATTATCCTGTCTTCTCCTCTTTTTTGATGGAAGAACTTTGTGTGATTTACTGCAGAAAACAATAGGACAGTCGACTGAAAGGGCTACACAACTGCAGACGGACAAGATGAATAGGCTGGGAAAAGTCACCAGTCTCACCTTTGTACCTGAGCCCACTGCCACTCTGCTGTTCTGTTAACAGTAGAATAGTGGTAGTGGGGGGGTGTCCCAGAGAAGATGTGCACTAAAATCACTGATGGATCTCATCTCTGTTTAAGAGGAAAGTGAAAATACTTCCTTCTATCCTGTAATATATTGCCATTAATAACAAAGTATTATAAATGTTCCAGTGTAATATCTTTGGCATGATACACTGCTGGACCAACACTCAGTGATATTCGGCTTTCCTGTGTAATAAGTTTATGCTCCTTTCTTTTGGGGTCATCTTGGTTGAAGTTGCTAAAAGACTAAAAGCTACACATCACTGAAATAAACATCTTGAATGGCCAAGACATCATGCCATGGTCATTTGATTTCTGATCGTAAAACTGACCGCAGATTCAAGTATCCATTCATTTAATTTCATTTTATTGATTCATTCCAGACATGTTAAAACAAACTTTTAAAGCATGACTATTTTAACACTATCATGAATCTATGTATCTGATAATAAATAAATAAATGCCTAAATCAATATACACAGACACATGTGCATAACCATAATTTTGAAATATATAGAACCTCTTGGAAAATAAATCTAAATAATAAATGGACACGTTCCCCCCCAAAAAAAGGAGAAATAAAAATCAACAAACTATATACCCAATGTTTTCACACCTATCTATCCCTATATATATATATATATATATATACAGTATATATACAAGCAATGGTATCGTTATGCTCACTCTTCCATCTCACACATCCCATCATATGCAGCCTCTGGATGTGGCCGTGTAGGGTCCGTTCAAAGCCCAATACAGCCGAGTTCTCAATGATTGCGATCGAATCCTGGTAAAACAGTCACCATCTACCAGGTTGCAGGACTTGTGAGTCAAGCCTTCATGACAACCGTGACACCACAAAACGTGACTTCTGGGTTTAGGTCCATTGGGATTTTCCCATACAATCGTGACATTTTCCTGGATGAAGCGTTTGCACCATCCATTCAGTCAGACCCGCCAAACCCTGAACTACAGCCTGCCACCAGAGATGCTCAACCTCCAGGAGAAGTTATTGAAGGCCTGCACCCTGCAGATGATCCGCCTGAAGATGACACTCCTCCCGCTGCAGCCTCCCGTACGAAATCGCCCGCTCCCGCACCAGCTGAAACGGATCCAGGACCTTTAACTAATCTGCCTGGTTATGTCCCTCCACAGGAAATCATTGCACTTCCAAAGTTCACCCCAAGAAAACAAACCAGACGGAGGCGCGTGAAGACCTCTATCCTCACCGACAGGTGCTGCAGGCACTTGAAAGGGCTTTAGAAGAAAGACGTAACAGGCTGCAGAGGAAGTGCAAAAGAGGGCAGAAAAGGGTGAGCAGATCCAGAGCTTTTGAAAAGACACGTAAGAGACTGATGAGAAAATGCAAAGGAAGGGCTAAAAATCAGAGCTAATCCCGAGGACGTGAGTGGATATAATCTGAGTTTCCCCTACTGGTGGAAGTGGTTATTTTCTCTAAGTCTAATAAAACATTTTTTGAATGATAATTTGCATTATTTGTGTTTGTTCAGTCACCTCCAGAGTGGTGGAAAAAATAAGGAGATCACTTTACCCCAGGGTGGGTCGTTTTACCCCATACTGGCCCGCTTTACCCCCCTTGAAATCTGGGCTTTGTCTCAGTTTACCCCATAGCCGGGGTAAAATGAGACACTTGACCTCTTTTTATAAAAACGATTTCACCGTCTTTAGTCCGACAAACATTCTGATCATTTCCGTCCTTAGGAAACATCCTAAATTAAAAAAAAATGTGTTAATTTTATAGACACATCAATTTAGCTTGCTTAGAGGGCAGGGGGGAATAAAGACCGTCTCACATTACCCTACTCTCCCCTATGTGATCGCGTCACAGACACTCCCCTACATTGTTCATCCTAATTACACTGATTACCGTGGGGTCACTGGGACACCACGTTGGCTTGGTGGTTAGTACTGTTGCTTCACAGAAACAATTTTCCTGGTTCAAACCTCAGCAGGGCCCTTTCTGTGTGGAGTTTGCATGTTCTCTCTGTGCTTGTGTGGCTTTTTCTCCTGGTATTCCAGCTTCCTCCCACAGTCCAAAGACATGCATGTCAGGGATAATTGGTGGTTCTAAATTGCCCATAGGAGTGATTGTGAGTGTGCATGGTGGTTGTTCATCTACATGTGGCCTTGTGATGGTGGTGACCTGTCCAAGGGTGTACCCCTGCCTTTCACCTGAAGAGAGATGAGATAGGCTCCAGCAGATCCCCGTGACCCTGCATAGGATTAAGTGGGCTTAGATGATGGATGGACACTGGGGTCACATGACAGGGTCTGGCGGTCCTCCTTCTGAAAACTTTGAATCAAGCAGGTGCCATTTTCTGCATTCTGGTGCATTTTAACAGGTTGTGAGATTCCTACCTTTACCTATAAGTAAACATTTGATTCAAAGAATAGCCAGCTAACTGTGCCAACCTTTCCATAGGAAAATAAAAACATAAAAAATAAAAATTTCTGTGGAGAAATTGTGACTTACTTCCTGCGGTTTTTTAAAGAATCTCCTTATGTCGATTGTGTCTGGGAAGGGAGCACATATCACAAACAACTGATCATCGGCCAAAAAAAAGTATTTTTTTCCAATCTATACTACTGTAACTTAACGTCAACAAGTTAAAACTTCCTACTATTTTTTTCACCGTGTAGTTGAATGTAACATCAATTTAATGTGACATAAGGCTAATTTTGAGGTCACGTGAAAGAAGATTGCCAGTTTTAGCAAAAGACACTATGAAATGGCATTGGGGCTGACGTTACCTCCCCCAGCTTTGAGCAGCCCGCACTGACGGTTCACTTCAGTCGTAAACTTTATGGCAGAGACAGTTAATGAACGGGGTTATAAACTACCTTTGTTTATGCCTGTGAGCGGTGAATTATTGGTAACCAGGAAAACCTGGAGTCAACTGTCAGTGGTATGAATCATGGTATGAATCGTCTCTTATCAATCAGGTGGAATTGATTCTTTAGTGAAGAAATAGACACAGCGGTAAGTGTGTCCTGTTTGTATGTGTGTGCAAGTGTGCGTGCGCTTGTGTGTGTGTGTGTGTGTGGATGGGTGTGTGTGTGGGTGGGGGGAATCGTCACCTCTGCCATGTCAACCAATGCACAACTGTCAAGCTTGACAATGCTATAAAATCTCACAACCACCCCAGTATCCACCTGTATCCTCAAAGTATCAGGATCAGGACACGAGGTTAAATCACTCATCACTCCCAGTATTTCAGTGTACATCTGCAGGAAGTGATTGGGGTCAGAGCATAGGGGCCAAATTATGATCATTTTTTTATGATAATGGAGCATGTGTACTCATTACTGCCTGATTAAAATGTTTTTTGTTTGTTTTGTTTTGTTTTTCCACTGCGTCTCTAATAAAAGGGCCCGCCATTGTTTAATTGATTTTGCAAACTGTTTTTGTGTTAACTTAACATCCATAACCCTTTCTGTTTTGAAAGAAATGAATCATTGCCCTTTAGGAATACTAACTCTGAATGCCTCTTACATTAGTGCCTTGTTTGAATTTCTTCCATAATGTTTGTCCGATCCAAATTCATCTCTTTATTGACTTTGTATGTCCCACCTTACTGATGTTACTTTTTGCAGTGTTTAAATTTCCACTCACTATCTTCCCAGCAGTGCAACAAACAACAGCAAACAATGAGGTGCTATACCTCACAAGCATTTTAATTATGCAATCCCTACTCACTCCTCCAAATTTCAGGTTAAATCTTATCTTGACAAGTTGAGCTATTTTTATTCAAAGAACTTTATGCTTTTTTTTGTGCGACTCATTTAAGTATGAGAAATGCAATAGTGACATCACTCTCTTTGTCAGGTTGCTACCAAATGCTGTTTATATCTTAAGAAGCTTGAGAAAACTGTTCTTAATTGAATACGTAAAAGGAGACAGAGCACATGAAAATGCACATGAAAATGTGGGTTACTGCGACAGTGATGTTTAAAGTGTACTGACAGAGAGTATTAGTCTTAAAGCTTGAATTTTGGATCAGAAAACTGGTCATTTCTCAGTAATGGTATAAATTTGGACACGCCTTCCCATTTATTTTGAATGGATGTGTTTGTCCAAACTTTTGACTGCTACATTAACTAAAAATCTTTATGGAGAAAACAGATTATTCAAAACAGGTCAACATCAACAAGCTCATCCCAAAAGCTTCATCCCCTGGTTGCACCAGTAAACACAATAACCCACTTAGAGACAATTTCAGCAGGTTCAGTGCACCCTCTGAGTCAGTCCGCAGCAGATTCATTCATTTGAACATGATGCTTATTCACAGATCTCTGCTGCTAGCATTGCTCCATCATGCAATGTGAAGCCAACTTGTATGAAGTATTCAAATTATGTTTGTAAATTGTCTGATTCGGGAGAAGAAACCTGTGAGGTTCAATCATACAAAGAATTTTTAAAATGCAAATTAACAGAGGCCTTAAAGATGAAAAAAAAATGGACAACAAGTTGCAGTAAAACACATTAAAATCACCTGCGCTCTTTACTTCTCAAAATTACATTTGGCCTGTGCAGGGTGTACCCCTGCCTTTATCCCAAAGAGAGCCGAGTATAAGCGGGTATTTGATAATGGATTGATAGATGGATTAACTACTTTAAATTAGTAGTATGGCAGAAGAATGAAGTGCTGAATGTTATTTCATCAAGTGTAGGAGTATCTAAAGCAGCACGGGATATGTATGTTGCAGCGTCTTAAACAGTTTAATTATGTACCTACAGTATATGCCGTCAGCACCATCTCTCCCACCACTTCCTCTTAGCACATCTCCCTTTCACTCCACTAACAGAGCTCTGAGGGTAAACTGAAGATCACATCTGAGGGAGGCACTGGTGCATTCACTATGGAGCGGTTTCATGTGTGTGGAAACGTGGCATTTGAAAAAAGATGAGCTTGCGTGTTAAAAAAGGTAAGGCTGGGCGGGAGGGGGGAGGGTGACAAGAGACAAAAGCGCTGTGTTCCTGCCTACCGCCTGGTGTGGGGAGAGAAATGCGACCTGTCAGAGCGAGGGGGCTGGCTGAGTGACTTCACATCACCCTTTCAGCTCCAGCAACTTCCCATTTATATTGTAATGCAAATCCATGGCCTGTCCCAGATGGTGCTTTTCCAGCATCGTGGGTGCATAGAAATATGAATATTTATCCCAAACACTTCTCAAGTCTTTAATGCACCCTCCTCCGTCTGCGTCAATCCCTTCTTTCCACTGACGACAGTTTACAGTGAGTGCCATGTGATGTTGGGGTGCAGAAAAAAAAAAGACGTTTTTTGATAAATTGACAAGGGGCCACCTTGAGAACACAGCAAAGAAGAAGCAAACCCAAGTGTACAAGTAAAGAGGGATAGGAAAACTGTCAGGTATGCCTGAGTTTTACGCTAATAGACATAAGCAGCGATTTTCAAGACTCAAAAGGGCCTTTAATCACCTCAGTGAGTAAAATATAATCCACAAGCCCATACAGCACCGACTCCCAGAAAGAACATTTATAATTTTGCCTGAATCAATTTACCCATCTATGCCTGTGAGGCATAAAGAGGCAGCATTTTTGTTTGCTGCATAAACTAAAGAGCTCAGACCATATTCATTTTTGTGCTATATCAACACATAAACCATCCACTAGGCACCTTAAATATTTCAGGGGATTAAAATTTAATGGCTGGTTGGATAAGCAGTAGATGAAAATATGTTATATTGGAAATGTTTTAAAGATGTATATTTAGAGAAAGACAACACATCCTCCAAGCCGAGATTTGGAGTTATGCTGCCTTCACAAATATTTTTCAATCCAGCTGGAAATCATTGACAGGTGCATTTCCAGACGGCGTTTAAGTGTGACAGCACTTTGTAGTGATTCCTGATGGGATCACTTAAGCGAGGTCATGCACAATAGAATAAACAGCATAAGCTGGAGTTTTTACGTTTGAAACAGCCACATCCTGAGGGACTCTGTGTGCTGTCATCAAAAATGTACTATAAATCGCTGTTATACTGTCAGCGTTCTTATACTTTCATCATAGCGCCTTCACCAGATTTGCTGCCTGCCTCTGAAGTATTTAAGTTGCACTTGACACCTCCTATGTGAAATCATTAATCCACAATCGAGGGTCAGATCAAGTCTTCTAACCTTGACACCAAAATTTTGAGTGAAGCACAAGAAGACTCTCTAAAATCTGAGGATTACTATAAGATGATGGCTGAGTAAAACTGCATGGCTGCTGAAGATACAGTAGCATGATGTCAGATTAGCTGACTAACTTGAATTTAAGAAAAGAAGATTTAAAATAAAAATGTTGCCAATGCTTTGTCCTTAAAGCTTAATGGTTCTGTTTTTCCCAGCCAGTCCACTCTCACATCAAAATGTTCCCACAGCTATGCTGCTCTGTACTGAAACGGTTTTCAATAAAACCTCAGGAGCTGAAAGGTACATTGACAGGAATATTGCTGTCAGAATGTAAGAGAAAGGAAATCAGATGTTGATCTTTCAAACATGTTGTGACACTGTCGATCTGAACCTAATGCAAAGCAACAGAAAAAGTAAAAGAAAAAAACATTAATCCCGTAATTTTACGGTCTTTATTGTGAAATTGATGAGCTTTAGCCTTTCTGACTGATCCAGCCTTTAACACATGATGTGAGACTAGGTAAACCCGGGGGTGAAACAAAGCTCACTTTCTGCATCTATGTATAACACCTCTATAATGTGTACTGATTATAGTTGAAGTAAGTTACATAACTTAATAATTTAACTATGCAGTAAGGAAAGGAAAAGCTCTCTTGGCTGTTTAAGATGCACTCTTGAGATGGTTCCTGACTTCATGAGTTTCTCCTGTTCCTCCCAATTCAAGCACTCTTCAACATCATATCAAGAGGTAAAAATAACACCTGCACAAGATCAGTAAATCTGTCTTCTACAGGGAAACAAATCCATCCAGAACTAATTCCTAAATATCAAATATAAGACTAAATGTGCTCTATTTTATTTTTGGTAGCTCTGCATCATTGAAACTCGTGCTACTTTAAAACAAAATCACAGAGCAGTTTATCTGTTCATACCAGAGAGATTCAGTTGCTTGCATCATTTGTTGCTGAGGTTTTCATATGATAACTGCTGAAACAGCTGTGATGATCCTGGTGTGTTAAAGTTAAAAACATTTCTATAGCAAAACGCAACGGTAACAGGTCATTTCTAAATCATGTTCTGGTAATTGAGGATAATCCACAAACCACACTGTCAACAGTATCCCCAGTGAAAAACATGAAGTTAGGTCTGGCAGTATGCATCAGCTGAGCTATAACAGCATAAAATAAGCTGTTAGAGTCACAACATGTACTAAATGAACTACACGAATCAGTGACCATTAACAGCCTGTTATTTTTATTCTGCCGTACAGTACAGCTAGAATGTACAGACCACTTTTTTTTCTTTTTCTCTTTTTTTCATCTTCTGCATGCTGGCCTACTTCAAAAGTATACATACCGCTATTTTTCTCAAGTTCCCCAAATAGAGCAAATCAAAAGCAATTTAACTTTGAGCAAATGTAAACGGCTAAATGGGGCTATACCCTATAATCACTCCCCTCAGTCAAGCATTTATTACAGTAAGTGCCAGGGAGGCTGGCAACGTTCCCTTCAGATTTTCTGTATTTCGTTTTATTGTTAGTTCTACTTTAATCACGCAAAATTGTTTTTCACTATATTTTCATTATAGACTTGTCATCCAGTATTTTAACTTCATTTGAATAGAGTTCAGAGAGATTGTTGTACATATTCATAGTTTCATAGAGCTTTTGTGCGACTGCAGTCACGTAAATATCCAAGCAGGGTTCAGATGCACTCCAGTATGTCTCTGTGTTCCCAAAGGGGGAAGAAAATGAAGGCAAAATGTCGGTCACAATAACCCAAGTCGTCACAATCCGTGACGAGCTGTTTCATTACTTCTAAGAGCAAAGGCAATCAAATCCATTTCAGCTTCTTTTTTACATCCCCAACTACATTACAAATGGTAGAACAAAACACTGCAGAGTGCCTTAGCTCAAATGACAATCTCTCCCACCCATTAAGTCCTTAAAACAATTGCTTGTTTTCTGCGGGAGTCGAGACGATAAACATTTTTTTATTCACTAATCAAGCCCTCGAACTGATTGCGTTCACCATATCTGGCCTCTTGTCATCCCACATCACTCTGCAAACAGTTTACCTGCTCACACAGAGAGCAGAAGTTGGCCACAGGCCTGGATGGTCTCCAGAGTTTCGTGTTGCTTACCATCTGTGCTCAAGGCAAAACCCCACTATGGCCATCACAGTAAAGGGCCAATGAAAGAGGCGAGCCTTGGGGTGACTAGGAGGTTAATGCAACGCTACTCTGAACTGCACACTCAGAACGGAAAATAGAAAGGAATGAGATTTGAGAAAAAGACCAAACTAGTGTGCTTTTAGCAATGGTCCATTCAGTGTTGCTATAGCAGTTAAATTGTACAGCTCATCCACTGAGCATGTGGAAGTATCTTAAAAAGCACACAAGGTGACAGCCTGCAAATACTGCAATTAAAGCACACATACACAGGCCTAAAATACATGAAAGGGTGATGACCTCTTTGAATGATACCATTGTTTTGTGCGATGGTGGCACATTGTGTACAAATTACCTAGCGGGACTGCAGAAGCAATAACAATGGAGTTGTACTCTGGTTGCCTGAAGAAAAACTTGGCTTGCTAGAACTGGAAAGCTAACATGTAACAATGTTTTATGAGCCAGAAATATATAACTAACAAGAACATAAGTATATCCTTCATAGATTTTCCTAGAAGAACTTAGCAGGTCTGTCTGCATGCACAATCAGCATGAAAGTTACTAACTTGGAAGAGTTTCTCTGGCAAAGGAGATTTTGTAAACAGCAACACGACAAATGGCAAAACAACAGGAAAATGCTGCTCAGAGTGAGCGACTGGCCAGCGACCTCGCTCGGCGTTGATGTTAGGTAGATCAAACCAAGCTGATCTTGAGGTTAAAAAAAAGAAAAGAAAAGATTAAGAAGACTTGCATTCAACTCAAGGTTAGGACTTCTTTTTCAAATTCAGTTGCCTTTTATGCCGTGACCATTTTTTAAGCCGTCGCCTGGTGACACGAGAGAGGAGGAGCTGTTTGCTTCACCACATTACATACCTCCATTAATTGATATGGTGTCAGACAGTCGTGGTCATTTCATTCATTTCCATTGACAACATGTTGATGAAACAGAATCTACTCAGCAAAGCTTATATCATCATCTTATGAAAAATAGCATCAGACATGGACATAAGCCAGACAGACAAGTAGGAACCCTCACTGGAAAATACTTTCTCTTTACTGTTTATACTTTGAGGTCCTCTTAGGCAGGCTCACACTTTGGCGTGGTAACACATGGTGGGTGTGTCTGATGCTTTGGGATATCCCTTGCCGACACCTTCATCATACCATCATACCAATAGACAACAAATACAATGTTTTCCACTCCGCACAAAGTCAGATTGTCAGATTTCACACAGCGTTGACAAAGTCCATCTGGAGTAATGGATGGCAATTTTGCCACGACAGTGGTGGTTATCCACGCTTTCCATAAGTGATGTGCTGCCCATGATTTTGGGGTCTATTAATCAGAAACACATGCAGTGAGGGGTAATATCACGAGCTTGTGAGAGAGCTCCACTTGGACGGATGGCTCCTGATATTGAGAGAGGCTTTTTACCATGCAATGTGGAAAATGTCCACAACCACCACAAATGCAATGCATTCCAGAATCAGCCAGTATCTCTGCCACTTCTCTTCAGGCTTTGTTTCAGAGCTTTTAGACGATTGTAACCACAAAGTCTGGTCATATAGGATGAGCAGATTGCACCCAGCAATAATTGGTGCTTCCTCCATTTTGCTTGCTACTGGTCTGCCCCCACATACAAATTAATTGGCTAACACTCAAAGCTGAAAAGTTGGATTTTTCTTAACTCCCAGTGCAAGCAAGGTTCATCAGTAAACACAATTTAATGTAGCCTGATATAATTCAGGCAGGTGCTGTCTTTTAATGATACATGTTATTAACTGTTAATGAGAGCAGACAAATGCACATTAACTGAGAGTGCTGCTTTCTTAAAAGAGTGTACATCACTCTTATAACGGTTAATCATACAGCTTCTTAGAGCTGTTGTGTGGTCGTTCAGCTATGGCTGATGACAGTCACTGCTCAGAGTCAGCTGGTTAAACAAAGATATATACGGAAAGAAATTAATACCTCAATTTAGTGTTTCAACACCTAGATATACTGTTTCAGAACAATGGTAAAAAAATTAAAAAAAAAAAACGAGAGGCAGCATGAACCCAGCGACTAACAGTGGAACCACGTGCAAAGATAAGATGATAATCCTCAAACACAATAAAATAATCTTAATCCATACGAGGTGGATGCGGACAGCTTGTCTTTTTTTATACAGGGGGGCTGATAAATTAAAGCAGAAGCATAGTGAGAGCGTGCTGTGTTCACTCCTGTAAGAAGTGCAGCATCACCATCTATAGGCCAGAGCGGCAAAAACATCTTCCAGCAATGACAGCAGCTGCCTTTTACACAGCACCTTCCCTGCCCCGTAGACGCCCATTGCACCCACAAACACCACTTGCAGAATCAATTACTCACACACCACAGGTCACAGAGCAGTTCATTAATGTTCAATTGCCGGCGAATGTTCAATACTGAGCCCATTACAGGGAAAAAGTTTCAACCTCGCTGCCAAGACAACAGCGGGACGGGTATGACATTTTAATGATACTATTAAAGCTGAGGAAGAGATAGGTGCAAACAAATAAATTGAAGTGGATTATAATGAGCTGAGTGGAAATAAAATAGAGAACAATAGAGTGAGAACAAGTTTTGACATTAGTTTAACTAATAATGAGGCCAGCTTCTAATTATTATTGATCAGCTGCATCCCATTAATCTGACTGGTCATTAAGTGCAATCTCTAATATTTTTATGATAAGTGTAGATGCCATCTAAGCAGCACAGTGTTTGAAAAGTACATTATTAATTAAGAAGATGTATGTTTTTCCTCTACTGACTCAGAAGTAGTTGAGTTCTGCAAACCATTTAACTGCCAATTCACTCGAGAGACAGAGTGCAGTAATACATTTTCTTCTGTTAGTTCCATCTTAACACACCTTTTCTGTCTCACTGGCAGTTATTCAGGAAGAGGAGAATTGTGGTCAAGAGATGGTTTACTTTATAACTTCTTCCAGATGTGAAATTTGTTGTTGCCTTTCTCCACTTTCAGCAGTTCATTTATTTCTGCAGATTCCACAGTATACTTCTAAAGTGGAAAACTACAGCAACTAAAACAATGCTTTTGTTGTTGTTGATGTTTTTTGGTGGAAAGAACATGAAAATACATCTTGCAAATATTACACAATTTTGATGTGCTGCTATGTTTTTCCTTTCTTTTTTTTAAGAGTCAGAATACAGACTGGTGGATCATGAAATCATTTAGTTTTCCCCCTCAGAATAAATAAAAATGAAAAGCCATTAGGCATGTGACACCATGAACTGGGACTGTTCAAGGATGTCCACAGAAATGGATTACAAAACATAAGAAAGAAAAGAGCACGAACATTCTTTGGTATCAAAACAAATATTTCACAATGCATCCATTATCCCTGGTGGTCTTGGAGGTACTGCTATCACCTATCACACAGGCAGTCCAGTTTCAAATCCTGGTTGTGTTAGGAAAGACATCTGGCATAAAACCAATGCTAGAACAACCATGTGAATTATTCTGCTGTGGTGACCCTGAACAGAGAGATGATGATTGTTCATTCAGATTTATCACTTGGCTAAAAGCTATTCCAAGTTTTGGCTTAATACGACAAAGAAGAGCTACTTTAAGCCACTTTTCTCACAGAAAATACTCCAGTGGTATCTAAACATGTCAAGCTATTCAATTACCCTTTCACATTCAAGAATCCACTGATGTTGCTGCCCATTCCAATGGAAAGCTTTGACGTGTTGCACCATCATTCACTTTTGGCATCATGCAGCTCATGCTCACATCCCAGTGATGTTACTGCATTACTCTAGATTCTGGGAACTGTGGCCTTTGTGGAGACATGGTCTGACCATGCTTTTCTCCTCACTCTTTAGTAACTGGCACAGCTATGATTGCAGTGCTTGACCTGCTCATCTCCACTCTGAAATTCCTGAGCTACTGGCTTTCATTCGCATGCCAAAGTGAAGTCAGATGTTCTAAAAGAAATTCTGGCTGCACAAGTGCTGAAAAGTGCTTGTGACCTATAGAAATAATTTTTTTAACAATAATGTGTTTTTTGCATGTGGCATCGGGATACCCCGGGGCTCCGTTCTATGATCGGCATTATAGTTGTATCATCAGATTTGCAGCCTTATGTTCTTGGCACTTGGGTGAAGAGAGGAACTGAGCTGTCAGTTGATCACCAGCTGGTGGTGAGTTGGATCAGATGGCAGAGGAAGATCCTGGGAACATCTGACAGAAAAACCTGTCACAGAGATCTTTACCACCTGCCTACAGAAGAGCTTCAACCGTATCTCGAGTGAGGTGGGCGATACCAAATCTGAAAGTGCCATGTTTCATGCTTCCATTGTTGAGGAGGTTGACTGGCAGCTTCTCAAAGTTGTTGAGAATCAGCAGCTCCAAATGTGAGGCTGTGGTTCTCAGTCCAGGTTGGGAGTGAGATGTTATCTCAAGTGAAAGAGTTTTGAGAGTGAAAGTATCTTGGGGTCTTGTTTATGGAAAAGGGAAGAATGGAACAGGAGACTGACAGGCAGATCAGTGCAGACTCTACAATAATGTAGACTTTCTACCAGTCTGTTTTGGGGAAGAGGGAGCTGAGTCAAAAGGCAATGCTCTCTGCCCACCGGTCAATCAATGTACCTATTCTCACCTGTGGTCACAAACTGCACTGTAAAAACTGATCTATAGAATTTATTTTTGGGGTAGATTTGATTGCATATATTGAGTATAAAATAACTGAAATAAAAAGCTATTAAATACCTAAATAAATTGGGTAAAATATACCTCACATTTATGTATCTATTCATCAGCTCATTGAAATTAGGTAGATTATCTCTCGTTTGTCAGTAGGTAATATCTGATAATAACTAACAACATTTAATTATATATCAGTTAATAACCATTACTAATTCAGAGAAGATGTACCCCCCTCAAAAAAGACATTCAGATGGTTCATTATTTCAATGTTTTTAATCCATAAAATCATCAAAAAACACAGACTAAAGTGCAGCACAACAGCTTCACACAACAATTCAAGTAATGAACCTGTTTTAAAACTCACTCAAGTAACAACTTCAAATGTTTCAATCATGTTGGACAATAAAACATATCCCTGTTTTAGGACATCCAGATTTCTCAGTAAGAAAAAAGCAGTGAGGAGATCAGAGCAGAGAAGAGAAATATAAAACTATCACAACCATTACAACTCCATCCACGTATGTCCAGAAAAGGATCCTCTTGGAACAAGAGGTGAAATGCGCCTATTGCATGAGTTTGTTTTTGAGGCTGTGGACCTTCCTAAGTAGTTTTGGCCCATCAAGTTCAAAAAAAAGTTTTTGAAAAGCCTCAAACATGTTCTTCAGCTGCTATAGATATTGGAGGTTGAGGGCATATATCAGTCCCATCAGCAGTACACATTTTTTGTTTCGGCTTTCACATCCTTCCATCACTTGCTTTCCCTCAATCACAATTAGCACATCTGATGGATCCTCCTCAGCCATGATACTATGCATCATAGTATCATGTCATTGTCGTGTCTGTGTAGCCTTCACATGCCTACATGTTAAAAAGAGAGAAACAAAAAGCATACACATTTTTTATTTAATTTCTGTTTCAGTACATTTCAGTTTATCTAAAGGAGAGCAGAGAGGAGTGGACAGAAGACAAAAGGAGGAGAGGAGAGGAAGACATGAGGATCCCTGGTGGTAATCTGTCATCTGTTATCAATATGACATACCTGGCAGTCATGGAAAAGATCCTCTTGTCTTCCACCGAGGTAGCTGATGAGGCATCCCTTTTTTTCCTCAATGCTCTGTGTCTGTGGGGAGATACAATTTAGTGAAAAGACTGTTAGTAGAGTAGAGAGTGATTTGTATACACTAAGACCGAACTCCTTAAAAACTAAAACATCTTTTAACATCTTTCACAGATTTACATATTTGCAAAATAATGCATATTTGTAATTACATATTTGTGAAAAAAGTAAAATAGCATACATCATTTAACATAACTGGTTGCCCGGACGACGCCTGGCATGGAGGCTACTCGCTGCTGCTCCCTGCGACGCTGGACGCTCCAGTTTGTGCCCGGTGTGTGGTGATTTTGCGGTCAGGTGTCGACGTGCTGTCTGCGGGTGTGGACCGGTCCTCTCGTGGCTGGTGGAGAGGTGCCAGCGCGGACATGGACGGTATCGCTGGGGGCCGGTTCGGGGAAGCTAATCCTGAACTGCTACCCGCGGCAACCACCGCCACTGGATCCGGGCTGCAGCGTCAACTGAGTCGGGACGGGCAGCGGCGGCATGCTGCCTCTATCCAGCAGTCTGCACGCCGGGGTGAGTCAGCTGACCTGGCAGGGGCCGTCTGGAGACCTGGTGGGCCCGGCACCGCCAGGGGTGACGGCAACAACCTGGTCCGCATGATGAACCGGGCTCTGGGACGGTCGGCTCCATCACTCGCTGGACTGAAGGAGATCGGTCTTCCCTGAAGAGAAAGTTTGGTTCATCGGTGTTTCCTCCTCTGACCTGGAGATATCTCACTTGATTCACCATTGTGGAGATATACTGGTTTTAATGGCTGTTAACAGGTTTTAACAGCTGTTAACTGGAGTTAGCACTCGGACCACAGGACCAGGACATGAAAAAGGAGGGCTGGATGCCGGCAGCTCCTCAGGTACATCAGACTGCAGCGTCTGGTGTACTTGAAACTTGAATTTCCCCCTTGGGGGATCAATAAAGTATATTTGAATTTGAATTTGAATTAAGTGTACAGCACAGGGCACATCTTGGAACCCGCACCTCCTCCTTTGGCAGCATAAGCTGCATAAAACCTGGGTGCTTATCAAGCTTCAGCATGAATCTCTCCTCCAAGGAAACTGTTGTGATACGTCTGAACTCTTCCTTGATCTAGGAAGTAAAAGAACAAAAAAATGAAATTTTAAATGACAGACCAGATCTCATAGTAATCAGATTAATGTTTCTTGATGGGAAGGAAAATTTATCAGACATTAGACTAAATTAATTCTAAAATGTTTTACATGATTGCACAATTCCTTAAAAAAAACCTTAGGTGCAGCAACAGTCGGTCTTTTCAAGCATATAATGGGACACAGTGATACTTTGTACTTTGTTTTCACTCTGGTCCAAAACCAGTGCCACTGGGTGAGCGTCATGTTTCCATGACGACTGTTTACATCAGTCTATAGTCCCGATAGTAAAAATAAAACTGAGAATAACTCTTAAACTTTAACAACGGAGAAGCACGTACGCAGTGCACAAGCATTTAGGTAATTTGTAGAGAGGATAATTTTGTTTTTAAATGGACCGCTGCAGAGAGCAGCTCCAGCAGCCATGTTAAAGGAGCTGGCAGGTAAACAAATACACGAGTGAGTCATTTCAGATGTTGGCGACATGCCAGTGTTTTTTAAGACCAGCGGCTGCATTGTAAATATTTGCTTTAAACCGTAGCCTACTCTTGAACTGGTTTATTATTTTGAGATGGGACTTCTCGTTGGTGGTGAAAAAATACACTAATGAATTGTCCCTCGTTAACAACAGTGTAAAGTTACTGGCTGTGTCTCGGTGCAGCGTGATGTTGGAGCAGAGACATTTCTACTGCAGATACTTCATGGCCATTATACCGTAACCACACTTGAAAAAAGCTGAAATATCTCCATTACTCTGTGTTGCCCAAACCTCCGCACATTCAATATTTTAGATAAAAACTAGCGTTTACTCATTCCTAACCTTAAAACCAATGGAATGACACAGTCACGCATGCTGACTAATCTTGTAAAAAAGAACACCACGAACATATTTCGTTGCAACGTACCTGCAGTTCTCGAGAAGGTTAACAGCCATGGTGGCGCCAGCGGCAGATTCAAATTTTCATTTCAAGTAATGACACCTTACACAGACGGACGTCGAATACAAGTGAAGTGTAATATCATAATTTCAAAAATTACCATTTGCATTCGCACTATTATAACACAGCACCCCTGTGTTAATAGCTTACCTTCACTTCTGCGGTTTGTTTGTTGGCGGCCAGAGAGAAGATCCAGAGTTTCTGTCCTGCTCACTCAAAAACGCGATCTCACGCATGCGCAATTTGGAACAAAGGACTCACGGTTTGGGGGTATATTTTACTGTATTTTTCCATGTAATAGTTGTTACCTTTAAAAAATGGGTAGCATATGTATAATTTACCCATTACTTTATAATTCTTTGGCTGACTCCAGTAATCGAGTAAATTGTATATGATTTGCGTAGATTACATTTACCACTCTCCAAAATCACCTTTTTCAGTGTGTGGGTAGTAGACAAAAGAATGACATCATGAATACAAGCAACTGAAATTTGTTTTCTTCTCAGGGTGGCTGGACTCTTTCTCAGAAACAGGATGGGAAGTTCAGTCATCCAAAAGGGACTTGTAATAGAGTTGGTGTTCCTTCACATCTAGCTCACATCTGGCTTTATGTTTTGGATCATTGTCCTGCTGGAAGATAAATCTCCGTCCCAGTCTCAGGTCTTTTGCAGACTCCAACAGGTTTTCTTCCAGAATGGTCCTGTATTTGGCTCCATCCATCTTCCCATCAATTTTAATCATCTTCCCTGTCCCTGCTGAAGAAAAGCAGGCCCAGACCATGATGCTGCCACCACCATGTTTGACAGTGGGGATGGTGTGTTCAGGGTGATGAGCTGTGTTGCTTTTACGCCAAACATATCGTTTTGCATTGTGGCCAAAACATTCGATGTTGGTTTCATCTGACCAGAGCTCCTTCTTCCACATGTTTGGTGTGTCTCCCAGGTGGCTTGTGGCAAACTTTAAATGAGATTGTTTATGGATATCTTTGAGAAATGGGTTTCTTCTTGCCACTCTTCCATAAAGGCCAGATTTGTGCAGTGACAACTGATTGTTGTCCTATGGACAGACTCTCCCACCTCAGCTGTAGATCTCTGCAGTTTATCCAGAGTGATCATGGACCTCTTGGCTGCATCTCTGAGCAGTCTTCTCCTTGATACAGATGAAAGTTTAGAGGGACGGCCGGGTCTTGGTAGATTTGCAAGATTTGCAGCTGAAGATCACACACATCCAGTTTTGACCTTCACCCTTGTCGCTCTGCACAGAGACACTAATCCTGATTCTCTGAATCTTTTGATGATATTATGCACTGTAGATGGCGGGATCTTCAAAGTCTTTGCAATTTTACATTGAGAAACATTGAGAAGGTGGCAGCACTCAAACTCATCAGGGGCTTTGCAGATATGTACTTTTACAATGTTCTCAAGAGGCTTCCTCCAGTTATTCCAGGTGAAGTAGGCAGGATCACCACTCTTGTAGCCATTAGCATTGATCTTTCCTTGCTGTAATGACAGGAACAAAGCCTGGAATTTCTTGTGAGCTACAACGCATCTACATTCTCCATTTTATCCTTACTCTCATGCTGAATCAATGCCTTCCATCTTCTCTGTGCAGAGATCATTCATCCACTTTATCCATGTCACATCAGGGATAAATGGATAAATGTGTAGCATCTTTGGATCTATGTGATTTACACTGAGCAGCATTGCAGAAGTACACCATATGTGTTTGAAGATAGAAAATGACGTACAAAGTTGATCTGTATTGCTTGTTATGACTTGTTGTTTTCTTTACCAGAAGTGGGCATGCTGGGCAGCACGGTGGCTTAGTGGTTAGCAGTGTTATCTCCCAGCAAGAAGGTTCCCGGTTCGAACCTCAGCAGGGGCCCTTTCTGGGTAGAGTTTGTATGTTCTCCGTCCCAGGGTTTCCTCTTGGTGCTCCGGCTTCCTCCCACAGTCCAAAGACATGCATGTTAGGTTAATTGGTGGTTCTAAATCGCCCATAGGAGTTATAAAGAGTGTTTATGGTTGCTTGTCTGTATGTGGCCCTGCGATGGACTGGTGACCTGTCCAGGCTTGTACCCCCTCCTTTTGCCCCAAGAGATTTGGGGTAGGCTCCAGCAGATCCCCGTGACCCTGCAGAGGATCAGGTGGGCATAGATGATAATGGATGGATGGAAGTCGGCATGCCTGCAAAAAGCCTCAAACACAATGTGTTACTGCTACCGAGCAGATAGAAATAGCACAGTTTCACGGTACCCAGGTAGGCTCTATTGTTCCACAATTTTTAGACACAGTTTGAACTTCTGCCCATCTTTACATCCAAGAGGCTCTGCATTCCTGAAATGCTCCTTTTATTACCCACTCATGCTACTGACCTGTTGCCAGTTAACCTAATAAGTCATCAGATGCACCTCCGTTTGTTTTTGATTTGTGCCAATTACTTTTTCAGCCTTTTGTTGCTCCTGTTACTGCCATCAAAGTCAAAATGAGTCAATATTTTCCATTAAATGCTTAAATGTCTGAAATGACTAAAAATATTTTTTAGAGAATGCTTTACAGTGGCTAGTATCTTGGTCTTTCATATACATTTTTTAATCGATATTATATTCCCTCCATGACTCTGTACTTGTTGGGACTGGCCTCACACCGGCTGGCGAAGCAGACACACATGGACGCCTGTCATTTCATACACCCCATATAGACTCCATCTATATGGATAAACTACATCTGGACTCTGATTCCTTGTTGTTAAGTTGTTGCTAATCACTCCAAGTATTGCACAAAAGTTGACTGACTAAATGGGTTTTCATGTGACGGTCCACAGCACATAAATATTTCTGTTGAAACAAAACATGCTAAAATGACTGCTAAGATAATTGTGAAACTAAAACTAAATTTTTTTTGTCAGTGGGAAAGCAGAAAGTGCAGCCAGGGATCATGTGGACAGGAATTATTCAGATTTAGTGACAAACACAAAAGCGAGAGCTCACAGACTGTATGCCTGGTTGATAGGACAGGCAGAAAAGAAAACCAGAGGGAGGGCTAGGTAGGTCAGATTAGGTAGTCTCAAAACAATACTGGAATGCTTGGCCGAACATACAAAAACAATCTGGCAAAATGGATCTGGGGTATGCACTCTGGGGTTGATGAGAGGAATGAAAAGCCTGATTGAAAGAGTGAGGATGACTGGGAGGTTGAAACGGTGATACAGGGAAAACAAACATTGTCTTAAAGCTGAATTGTGACATCTGTGGCTGGCAAATTAAGAAATAAAGCCTGTTTCTAAAGCTACACTGGTTAATCATGATGGTTCCTTTTTTTATTGTTTGTTCTGCAGTGTGCAGCACTGAAAATGTGAAAAATGTAATGTGAATCATTTGCTCAGCAATAATGAGATTGTTGTATTCTCCTGACAGGTAACATTAACAAATGGTTGTTGCAGTCAAGAGAAGGGTGACACAAGCAGTTTGCAATAATGTGTTTATCAGAGCAACTAATGCAGTTATTATGTAAAAAAAACATTGTTATGGCTTTTATTTGTCATGGGAGAAATCATTCAAACAAGTTTATGTGCAAGAAGCTTATTCATTCAAATGCTTTGCATCAAAGAGCAAACTGGTGTGTGGAACAAAATTTTAAAAACATTTACAAAAAATGCAACATGAATATGTTATAAAGCAGAGACCCATAAATCAAACAGAAGACAATCAAAGTGTCAAAATGTTGAGTTACTTCAGAGAACGCTGCATGTTTGATCGCCTATTCCATGAAAGCACTTTTTTTTTTTCTTTTTTTCAAATGCTCCCCATAGAGTTCTGTTTCACTGTGAAAAATAGGAGAGGAAGAGCGACAAGAGAAAGTTGGCTGGCAAGCATGGCTCCCTTGGCATCTTCTCCAGCACACAGCCAAGATGGCCATATTGTGTCTCTACACAAATCGAATGCTTGGCACTGTGACAAGCAGCCCCTGTGTGTTCAGATTCACAGAGTCAGCACGACTGTGCTCTTCTTTTCCCAGGTCACAGTATGCAGCAGCCAGCAGGGAGTCTCTGTTGTGTTTACTCTGCTGCTGGATAGCAACTTTGTCATTAGCCTTTTGGCTGCAAGGTGAAGAAAATAAAACCAAAAGCACTGATCACTTTACAGATTACATTGCAGGTTTATATTCTAAATGCAGACCATCTTTTCAATTTTATCAAGTTATATTGAGTAAATATTCCTGCAAGATTGGGACTATTTAAATTGTAAACAAAAAAAAAGACAGAAAAAAAAAAAGAAACACTGTTCTTTTATCACCAAGCTGAAACCCGGACCTGAATCCAGTAAAACATGGACCGGATCCGGCAGAAGACCGGACCTGGATCCAGTAAAACATGGACCGGATCCGGCAGAAGACCGGACCTGGATCCAGTAAAACATGGACCGGATTCGGCAGAAAACCGGACCTGGATCCAGTAAAACATGGACCGGATCTGGCAGAAGACCGGACCTGGATCCAGTAAAACATCGACCGGATTCGGCAGAAAACCGGACCTGGATCCAGTAAAACATGGACCGGATCCGGCAGAAGACCGGACCTGGATCCAGTAAAACATGGACCGGATCCGGCAGAAGACTGGACCTGGATCCAGTAAAACATGGACCGGATTTGGCAGAAGACCGGACCTGGATCCAGTAAAACATGGACCGGATCCGGCATAGGACCGGACCTGGCTCCAGTAAAACATGGACCGGACTGCCAGAAGACCGGACCTGGAAAAGTTTCATTCAGCAGATCCAATGCTGGAGGAAAATTCACCGAACGTACATACACTCATACAGAAAGTCCAAAATATTCATGGTATTTCAACTTTAACCAGATGTGAAGCAAACCGGGCAGAGAGCCTCGGTAACAAGAGAAACCATTTCAAAATATAACTGACAGAAGAACTGAAAGGAAACATAACCACCAAAATTCAAACAAAAACACATCCAAGACTATGACACTGATCCTGGGTCACATTTATGCACAGTAGGGAGTATTGGCACAGAATGACCTTTCACGAACATGGATGTAAATGTATTTTTCACTAGATGAACATGCTACAGTCCTAACTTAATATGAGGAATTTAAATGGAGATGAAGACTGAGGGCAGCACACTGTCTGCAATCAAAGCCAGAAAGGAAACCTGTCAAAGGTGTAGAAAGGTGTAAATTACTAGGCTAATCATAATCAAAGCTCCTCATCATTTAAGTACAAGCAAATATGACTTAAATTACCAATTGTGCATTTCATTGAGTCATTTTGTTGTAAGCATATTATTTTGGTGTGTGGCAGCTTTATTTTCTCCAAGTTATCTTTGTCAGGTATCAGAAAAACCTCTGTCAGGTATCAGAAAAGCCTCCGTCAAGTCTCAGAAAAAAACTTGACCTGAATCCAGTAAAACATGGACTGGATCCTGCAGAAGACCGGACCTGGATCCAGTAAAACATGGACCGGATCCGGCAGAAGACCGGACCTGGATCCAGTAAAACATGGACTGGATCCAGCAGAAGAAAACTGGACCTGGATCTAGTAAAACATGGACTGGATCCTGCAGAAGACCGGACCTGGATCCAGTAAAACATGGACCGGATCCGGCAGAAGACCGGACATGGATCCAGTAAAACATGGACTTGTTAGGATTTAGAATTAACTCAGTATAAATTTAACCTGTTAAAGCTGAAACTTTTTTGCCTGTAGGCTGGCTGTTTTTATGATAGTGAGTTCTCAGTTTTGCTGCTTTATGACTTAACGACTGGGATCTCCTGACTTCCTGACCTGCTGTTTTCCAAGGAAGTTTGCGACGGCATAGATAACAAATTTAGTTACATCCCATCTCCTGGAACAAACACAACCACCTGTGTCTGGACCTGCGATTGGCCATCTGGATTTTCGGAGACAAAGTGCCATAAAACTCAGGAGTACGAAAGGATGCCTTTTCTGTGTCTATAAGAACTCAGGACATTTTGAGATCTGGGTGCATTCTCCTGGCATCTCTTGTGATGTTAGGAAGTGTACCATCGGCCGACTGAATTATTCTGCATGGCATAATAATTCTTTGTATTCATGATTGTATTAAACTCTTTGATTGACCGGATCCGGCAGAAAACCGGACCTGGATCCAGTAAAACATGGACCGGATCCGGCAGAAAAACGGACCTGAATCCAGTAAAACATGGACTGGATCCAGCAGAAAACTGGACCTGGATCCAGCAGAAATCTGGTCCCGGATCCTGCAGAAAACTGGTCCTGGATCCAGTAGAAAATTGGACCTGGATCCAGTAAAAAATGGACTGGACCCAGCAGAAAACTGGACCTGGATCCAGTAAAAAAAATGGACTAGATTCAGCAGAAACCTGGACCTGGATCCAGTAGAAAACTGGTCCTGGATCCAGTAGAAAACTGGTCCTGGATCCAGTAGAAAACTGGACCTGGATTCAGTAGAAAACTGGACTGGATTCATCAGAAAACTGGACCTGGATCCAGCAGAAAACTGGTCCTAGATCCCGCAGAAAACTGGACCTGGACCCAGTAGAAAACTGGACTGGATCCAGCAGAAAACTGGACCTGGATCAGACAGCATCGTCTCCATCTGCGCACCAAACTCCATTCATTAATCGACAGATTAAAGGTCTCAAGTCTGAACAGGATGTGGCTCCATTTGGACACCAAACTCCATTAATTAAATAACAGATTAAAGGTCTCAGGTCTGAACAGTATTTGGCTCCTTCAGCGCACCAAACTCCATTCATTAAACGACCGATTTAAGTTCTCAGGTCTGAACAGCATCCGGCTCCATCAGCGCACCAAACTCCATTCATTAAACGACCTATTTAAGGTCTCAGGTCTGAACAGCATCCGGCTCCATCAGCGCACCAAACTCCATTCATTAAACGACCTATTTAAGGTCTCAGGTCTGAACAGCATCCGGCTCCATCAGCGCACCAAACTCCATTCATTAAACGACAGATTTAAGATCTCAGGTCTGAACAGCATCTGTCTCCGTTTGCGCACCAAACTCCATTCAATAAACAAACGATTTAAGGTCTCAGGTCTGAAGAACATCTGGCTTCACCATACCAGCCTTCCACCTTGTGTAGAGCTGGTGTAAATGAATAGTCAGTCTTGAACTTTACAAGGTAATGACTTATACAAACAATATTATTCTCACAATATGACAGTTTTAAACCATGTGTTTTAAGCATTTGAAATATAACACATGGCTCATGTTAACTGATGCGTTTCATGAGTACTCGCCAAACCTGCTTTCAGTTAGAATGCAGGAACCTATGCACATCCTCACGAAAAACGTTTTACGCAGCATTTATGAATACAGAAAGATTTTTAGTAAAGAGGTGATTTATGTGCAAATCCACTGTGTGGATTGTTTAGTGTAAATATTGTCTTGTAAAGTGCCGTACCGTACCGTCTTCTTCCGCTTATCCGAGGTCGGGTCGCGGGGGCATCAGCCGGAGTAAGGAGGCCCAGACCCCCCTCTCCCCGGCCACTTCTTCCAGCTCCGCTGGGGGGATCCCGAGGCGTTCCCAGGCCAGCCGAGAGACATAGTCCCTCCAGCGTGTCCTGGGTCTTCCCCGGGGTCTCCTCCCAGTGGGCCGTGCCCGGAACACCTCACCAGGGAGGCGCCCAGGAGGCATCCTAACCAGATGCCCGAGCCACCTCATCTGGCTCCTCTCGATGCGGAGGAGCAGCGGTTCTACTCTGAGCCCCTCCCGGATGACCGAGCTTCTCACCCTATCTCTAAGGGAGAGCCCGGCCACCCTGCGAAGGAAGCTCATTTCAGCCGCTTGTATCCGCGATCTTGTTCTTTCGGTCACTACCCAAAGCTCATGACCATAGGTGAGGGTAGGAACGTAGATCGACCAGTAAATAGAGAGCTTCGCCTTCCGACTCAGCTCCTTCTTTACCACAACAGAACGGCGCAGCACCCGCATCACTGCAGATGCCGCACCGATCCGTCTGTCGATCTCCCGCTCCATCCTGCCCTCACTCGTGAACAAGATCCCGAGATACTTAAACTCCTCCACTTGGGGAAGGACCTCATCCCCAACCCGGAGAAGGCACTCCACCCTTTTCCGGCTGAGGACCATGGTCTCGGATTTGGAGGTGCTGATTCTCATCCCAGCCGCTTCACAACCGGCTGCGAATTGCTCCAGCGAGAGTTGTAGATCACGGCTCGATGAAGCCAACAGAACCACATCATCTGCAAATAGCAGAGACCCAATCCTGAGGCCACCGAACCGGATCCCCTCAACACCTCGGCTGCGCCTAGAAATTCTGTCCATAAAAGTAATGAACAGAATCGGTGACAAAGGGCAGCCTTGGCGGAGTCCAACTCTCACTGGAAACGAATCCGACTTACTGCCGGGAATGCGGACCAAACTCTGGCACCGGTCGTACAGGGACCGGACAGCCCGTACAAGGGAGTCCGGCACCCCATACTCCCGAAGCACCCCCCACAGAAATCCCCGGGGAACACGGTCGAACGCCTTCTCCAAGTCCACAAAACACATGTAGACTGGTTGGGCGAACTCCCATGCCCCCTCCAAGACCCTGAAGAGGGTGTAGAGCTGGTCCACCGTTCCACGGCCGGGACGAAAACCACACTGCTCCTCCTCAATCCGAGATTCAACTATCCGACGGACCCTCCTCTCCAGGACCCCTGAATAGACCTTCCCAGGGAGGCTGAGGAGTGTGATCCCCCTGTAGTTGGAACACACCCTCCGGTCCCCCTTTTTAAAGAGGGGGACCACCACCCCTGTCTGCCAATCCAGCGGTACTGTCCCTGACGTCCACGCGATGCTGCAGAGGCGTGTCAACCAAGACAGCCCCTCAGCATCCAGAGCCTTGAGGAACTCCGGGCGGATCTCATCCACACCCGGGGCCCGGCCACCGAGGAGCTTTTTAACCACCTCGGCAACCTCAGCCCCAGAGATAGGAGAGTCCGCCCCTGAGTCCCCAGACTCTGCCTCCTCATTGGAGGACGTGTCGGCGGGATTGAGGAGGTCTTCAAAGTATTCCCTCCACCGATCCACAACGTCCCGAGTCGAGGTCAACAGCTCCCCATCCCCACTGTATACAGTGTTGACGGAGCACTGCTTCCCCCTCCTGAGACGCCGGATGGTGGACCAGAATTTCTTCGAAGCCGTTCGGAAGTCGTTCTCCATGGCCTCTCCAAACTCCTCCCATGTCCGAGTTTTTGCCTCAGCAACCGCCGAAGCCGCGTTCCGCTTAGCCTGCCGATACCTGTCAGCTGCCTCCAGAGTCCCACATGCCAAAAAGGCCTGATAGGACTCCTTCTTCAGCATCCCTCACTGCTGGTGTCCACCAACGAGTTCTGGGATTGCCGCCACGACAGGCACCAACAACCTTACGGCCACAGCTCCGGTCGGCTGCCTCAACAATAGAGGCCCGGAACATAGCCCACTCGGACTCAATGTCCCCTGCCTCCCTCGGAAACATGGTCGAAGTTCTGCCGGAGGTGTGAGTTAAAGCTCTCTCTGACAGGAGACTCTGCCAGACGTTCCCAGCAGACCCTCACAACACGTTTGGGCCTGCCAGGTCTGACCGGCATCCTCCCCCACCATCTGAGCCAACCCACCACCAGGTGGTGATCAGTTGACAGCTCCGCCCCTCTCTTCACCCGAGTGTCCAAGACATGCGGCCGCAAATCCGACGATACGATTATGAAGTCGATCACCGAACTGCGGCCTAGAGTGTCCTGGTGCCAAGTGCACATGTGGACACTCTTGTGCTTGAACATGGTGTTCGTTATGGACAGTCCATGACGAGCACAGAAGTCCAACAACGAAACACCACTCTGGTTCAGATCGGGGGGGCCCTGCCTCCCAACCACACCCCTCCAGGTCTCACTGTCATTGCCCACGTGAGCATTGAAGTCCCCCAGCAGAACGAGGGAGTCCCCAGATGGAACATTCTCCAATACTCCATCCAAGGACTCCAAAAAGGGTGGGTACTCTGAACTGCTATTTGGTGCGTAAGCACAAACAACAGTCAGGACCCGTCCCCCCACCCGGAGGCGGAGAGAGGCTACCCTTTCGTCCACCGGGGTAAACCCCAATGTACAGGCGCCAAGTCGGGGGGCAATAAGTATGCCCACACCAGCTCGGCGCCTCTCACCCGGAGCAACTCCAGAGTGGAAGAGAGTCCAACCCCTCTCGAGGATACTGGTTCCAGAGCCCAAGCTGTGCGCCGAGGTGAGTCCAACTATATCTAGCTGGAACCGCTCGACCTCACACACCAGCTCAGGCTCCTTCCCCGCCAGAGAGGTGACATTCCACGTCCCTAGAGCTAGCTTCTGCAGCCGAGGATCGGACCGCCAGGGTCCCCAAATCCGGCCACCGCCCAGCTCTCTACGCACCCGACCTCTATGGCCCCTCCTGCAGGTGGTGAGTCCACGGGAGTGGAGGCCCATGTCTCCCTTTCGGGCTGAGCCCGGCCGGGCCCAATGGGCAAAGGCCCAGCCACCAGGCGCTCGCCTCCGAGCCCCACCTCCAGGCCTGGCTCCAGAGGGGGGCCCCGGTGACCCGCGTCCGGGCAAGGGAAACCTTGGTCCAATGTTTTCGTTCATCATAGAGGTCTGTGAGCCACACTTTGTCTGGTCCCTCACCTAGAGACCTGTTTGCCATGGGTGACCCTTCCAGGGGCATAAAGCCCCCGACAACATAGCTCCTAGGATCACTGGGACACGCAAACCCCTCCACCACGATAAAGTGGTGACTCATGGAGGAGTCCACCATTTGTAAAGTGCGTGTGAGTAATTCGTTTTTTTCCCTGCAGCAGATGGATAAAGCGGTCCCAGCGCTCTCATATTGGAGAATTAAGAAGGAATTCTGATTCAGTACGTTACAGTCAGTCACGTTTTTTTTACGATGATAACTGGCCATAAAGGAGACTATTTTTTGCCAATCTAAAACATCTTAAACAATATGGATTGCCCAGGTGTTTATTCTATTTTATGTTATTTTTTTTACTTTCATACCAGACAGTTTTTTTACTTTGTCACTCTGCTCTACTGCAGAACATCTGCAACATGTTATGCTGTTGCAGATAACTTTGTTATGCTGATTTATATGTCTATGTCTATGTAACTCATTTCTGGACAGGTCACCTGTCCAGGGTGTACCCCTGCCTTTTGCCCAAAGAGAGCTGGGATAGGCTTTTTGTGACTTTTCTTGCTTTTTCTAGGCTTTTTATGATAATTTCTGTGACCCTGCGCAGGAATGAGGGGGTATAGATAATGGATGGATGGTTGATGATTAACTAATCAATCATTAAGTAATGGTTAACTAAAGCAAGTTCCTCTTTCATTCCTCATTTTTTCCCTGGTATCTAAAATATTTTTTGTGAAACTTATTATAAAGGATTACAGGAGTGTGCGCAGTTTGTAGTTAATAAATGCAGTTTACACCTTTTTATAAGGACAGCAAACAGGAGAAGAGACATTTGCTATAAATATTGTTACACAAAGCTATTATCTTTGAAGAGTTCAGATACTGTTTCTGGGAAACAGAAATGGCTCTTCTCTCCGGGACTATGAATGTCAATGTTTTTATGGCAACTCTCTGTTGTCTCTTTAACTCTCTGTTAAAGAAATGTTGTTGTGATACATACTAACACACACAAAAAGTGTACACACACGCGTACATAAAGTTTTGACATCCTCAGACGCATACATCCATTACTGACTTCTCAACAACAGGCTTTTACAGGCAAATAAAGGGTATTAGTGTAAAAGCTGTAAAACCTGTCACACCTCCAGTTATACGTCAGACTCTGAGGGGAAAAAAAGAAAGAGAGAGAAACATGTCCGACATGATATCCAAAAATCAATAAGGGGAAAAGAAAAAAGTGAAAATAGAGTGAGATTGGCCACATATGTGCTTTGCACTGACTGGGATGAAAACAGGCTAATTGCTGTGGGACCAACTTGAGACGCTGGGATGAGGGGATGAAGAGTGTGAGCAGGGCAGATCGATTGTTTGAAGCGCTAGTGAAATATAGTATTTGTGTGTGGAGGAGGTACGGATGGACCAGATAATCTGATGGCAACCAGAAATTCACAGAGATAGAGGGACGTTTCTGGTTCTCATACATTCAACAAAATAACAATGCAAAATTCAATTCTTTTGTACCCTGAGCATCTGTAGATATTTTCTTATTTCACCCTTGGTGAGATAAACATTAAGCTGCTCGACTTTACAATTGCTTATAACCAATTGATCAAATTCTGAGCATGAAACAAGTCGTGTAGACACATTTCCCTTTGGTAAATCCTCTGTAACTGCAGTACTGTGTAGTTTCTTTCAGGTCATTGTTTCGTTTTTTCTGACCTACCTGTAGTTATCAGTTTAAGTTTGCTCTATCCACTTTTTTTAATCAAAATTGCAACTAATATATTATTACAAAACACAGAGGATTATAGATGAGCAGTAAATAACAGACCAATATAATGCCATACTGAATGGCAAAACAGTGCAAAGAAGTTAGCGTTGTGTTTACATAATCCATCTTCTCTTGCTCCAAGCTATCCATCCGTTGAACACTGATGTCCAAACCAGTAATCGTCTTATATCTATTAACAAGATTCTGGTTTCATGCGTGATGAAAATAAGCAATGGATGCTCCTGTGTACTTCCATCTGCCCTTTTCCATACAGTTTCTATGGATGACATCCCAGATGGTTCTGTGAAGAAACAAACCCTTCGGCAGGTCAGGTTACCACAGAATCTGGATTAGATTAATATTATTGCATGAATGGCACTGATGTATGATGATGTTTACTTCGTCTATTACCTTAAATGCACAGCAACATCTTCTTCTGCCTAACGTTCTGTTTTATTTTTTGTATAAAGAACAAAAAGTATCTTCTTAGTCTATCATTTATTTAAATATAATTAAGATTATTTTAGTTAGTCATGATTGGCTGGAAATCCCATTTTAAATAATACAAATTGCTCAGATGGAAGTTGAGATGAAAAGGACTTAAAGACAGAAATCTCATTCTTGATTATAAACAGTGAATGCAGTACCTATGTAACTAGTGACTAGTAGCATTCAGGTCTTTTAAATGCATGCTATGACACTTTTTAAAGGATTAATGTCCAATCATAGTCTGGGATTTTGAAGGAAATTACTCAAAAGTTACAGACAAAATGTAAAAGTGCACATAATCCAGGGAGGCATTATTCAGGGAAGGTTAATCTTTATCTCATATTTGCTGTGCTCTTTACAGTGTTTTATAAAGCAGTAAATGACAAGCCGGGAAAGAGAAACGATAGTTTCCCCAGATAGGTGGTGTAACCAGAAGAACTACAACAGAAATCCCTCTCATTCACGTCTTTGAGAGCTTCTCGTTCACATTCTCACGCGTATAGGAACTAGAGTGCCAGGCCCTGACCTCCCCACCAGGAGCATCTTCATGTTCTGTGTCTTGCTCAAGGACACTTTGATAGAAGGAGCTGTGGTTTCCTTGAGGGCTCCAACACTGTGATTAATGGACAACCTCCTGAGCCACAGCCAAGCTGCAAAGTAACGAGCACAGCGATGGAGTACGTGACTAAATGCATGAAGTTACTGTCTGTGGCCAACTCTCTTTAGACAGCCGTGTAGGATCATAGTTGTACTAAGTTCATTTTGTCTTCACTTCGTGTAGGATCATATATTAGAGGTTGCATAGATGATGACTAATTTTTTGTTGGTGAGAAGCAGCAATCAATGTGATTTGTTAATCATACAGAAGTAGAACAAAACAAAAGCATCATTTGTACTGCCACAGTGAGCAATGAGCATCCCCTAGAAAATACTTCTCTTGTCATCCTCCTCCACTTAGTTCAGTCTCACACAGATCTGTTGAACTAGTGACTGTCCTCATTTAAAACAATTTGGGTTTTTTTCTTGATTTTTCTTTTGTTTGTTTTCAGAGAGTTTAGCTGGATGGATGTGGCCATGTTGTCCTTCTTGCACGACTGTTTACGCATTTGTGTCAATTCCAATCATTCACATACGTATTAACCAGAACTGAATGATTTCATTCATAACTCCTGTCCTACCACATGTTCTGTTTTGTACAGAACGGAATGTTGACAGCTGTAGTCTGGACATTAGTGTTGGCTGGCCTGATATGATGGAAACAAAATAGATTAAGAAAATGGACAAAAAAGAGTTATTCAAACTGGTCCTCCAACCAGAAGGTTAACAGATAGATCCACAACACAGTGGATCCGTCCACAGTACTCTACGTAGAGCACTATAGTGTATATAGAATGCAAAAATATATAAGACAAAGTGCTTTTGAGTGTGTTTACATGAAATAGCTGAATGATAATCACATTTTAAAGGCATCTTAAAGGCCTAGAAAAAGTAAAAACAAAAACAAAAAAACAATAACACAATTTAAAAAGCTCAAAGTATTCTTTGTTCATGGCTGCAGAGTCAGTTGATGACAATAACATGCTGACAAGATAAGCAACTCCTTACAGCAAAGTGATAAAGGATGAGAAAAAACATATTTATAGCTTTTATGAGTATTTAATGTCTTATTTGACTAATTCTGCTGCTGTTAGAGGAAGGAAAAATATGCCACACTGACAACTAAAGATGCACGACCGTGACTGGAAACAGTTTGAAATCAAAATAAATGTTATCACTTTTCATGAAGTTTGCATCCCACAGTTGGCAAATGAAAAGAAAGTTGTGTTTCTATCTATCAAATGACCTAATAATCTATCAAAACACAATTATGGATTTAACTGATCCATTTAATTCTACTGACATTGATAGGAGTTTACTGAGTGACGGCAGTAAAGTTTTGGTTTTGATGGTTTTTTTATGTATCTTTTCTTACGATTATCATTTGCCAAATCAAACAGACATTTGAAAAATTTCCCTTGCTTGTGTTTCACAAGATGACATCTGGAAGGAGACCTTTATTATGGAGAAGAACCGAGGCCCAAGGTTTCCCTTGCCCGGACGCGGGTCACCGCGGCCCCCCTCTGGAGCCAGGCCTGGAGGTGGGGCTCGGAGGCGAGCGCCTGGTGGCCGGGCCTTTGCCCATGGGGCCCGGTCGGGCTCAGCCCGAAAGGGAAACATGGGCCCCCACTCCAGTGGACTCACCACCTGCAGGAGGGGCCATAGAGGTCGGGTGCGTAGTGAGCTGGGCGGTGGCTGGATGGTGGGGGAGGATGCCGGTCAGACCTGGCAGGCCCAAACGTGTTGTGAGGGTCTGCTGGGAACGTCTGGCAGAGTCCCCTGTCAGAAGGAGCTTTAACTCACACCTCCGGCGGAACTTCGATCATGTTCCGAGGGGACATTGAGTCCGAGTGGGCTATGTTCCGGGCCTCTATTGTTGAGGTGGCTGACCGGAGCTGTGGCCGTTAGGTCATTGGTGCCTGTCGTGGCGGCAATCCCAGAACTCGTTGGTGGACACCAGCAGTGAGGGATGCCGTCAAGCTGAAGAAGGAGTCCTATAAGGCCTTTTTGGCATGTGGGACTCTGGAGGCAGCTGACAGGTATCGGCAGGCTAAGCGGGACGCGGCTTTGGCGGTTGCTGAGGCAAAAACTCGGACATGGGAGGAGTTTGGAGAGGCCATGGAGAACGACTTCCGAATGGCTTCGAAGAGATTCTGGTCCACCATCCGGCGTCTCAGGAGGGGGAAGCAGTGCTCCATAAACACTGTATACAGTGGGGATGGGGAGCTGTTGACCTCGACTCGGGACGTTGTGGATCGGTGGAGGGAATACTTCGAAGACCTCCTCAATCCCGCCGACACGTCTCCTCCAATGAGGAGGCAGAGTCTGGGGACTCAGGGGCGGACTCTCCTATCTCTGGGGCTGAGGTTGCCGAGGTGGTTAAAAAGCTCCTCGGTGGCAGGGCCCCGGGTGTGGATGAGATCCGCCCGGAGTTCCTCAAGGCTCTGGATGCTGAGGGGCTGTCTTGGTTGACACGCCTCTGCAGCATCGCGTGGACGTCGGGGACGGGGACAGTACCCCTGGATTGGCAGACTGGGGCGGTGGTCCCCCTCTTTAAAAAGGGGGACCGGAGGGTGTGTTCCAACTACAGGGGGATCACACTCCTCAGCCTCCCTGGGAAGGTCTATTCAGGGGTCCTGGAGGGGAGGGTCCGTCGGATAGTCGAATCTCGGATTGAGGAGGAGCAGTGTGGTTTTCGTCCCGGCCGTGGAACGGTGGACCAGCTCTACACCCTCTTCAGGGTCTTAGGATGCCTCCTGGGCGCCTCCCTGGTGAGGTGTTCCGGGCACGGCCCACTGGGAGGAGACCCCGGGGAAGACCCAGGACACGCTGGAGGGACTTTGTCTCTTGGCTGGCCTGGGAACGCCTTGGGATCCCCCCAGAGAAGCTGGAAGAAGTGGCCGGGGAGAGGGGGGTCTGGGCCTTCCTTACTCCGGCTGATGCCCCCGCGACCCGACCTCGGATAAGCGGAAGAAGACAGTACGGTACGGTACATCTGGAAGGAGCGTGAACTTCATTTTAAGGATTACTTTACTTAAGTATGAAGAAAAAAAATAGACAATCACCACGTGGGGAATGCTAACTATGTTTTCACTCTTTGCTGAATGAAAAGAGACTTAAGGGGAATAAAAAGAGGGCTAATGCTACAATGCAGCAGGGTCAAATTTTTAAATTCAAATCAATATGCAGCAGCCCTCAGACAAGCTTAATTATCACTCCATATGCTAGTAGCACTGTCTTGCATTTTGATGGGCCCCAATTTGATTATCCCTTTCAAGATCATTCATTTCAGCAGGAGATGTACTGTAACACCTTACTTTGATCCATGTCCTCAGGCACCAAAACCTTGCTGAACCTGAAATTGTTTGGGAAGATCATAAAATAGCTGCATAAGATGAAGGGATTCTTGACTCACCAGGGGGGATTTTCCTCCGTTTACGTTATCCTTATGCAGCAGGCAAAGAAAGAATATCATTTCTTCTTATTCCAGGCTTCAACCAGGGTCAAGCATATTGTTAAGACACAAAGAAAAAAAAGTGGAACAAAGAAAAATTAATTGTATTAAATGTGAACGCTAAGAATAAAGACAACATTTCTGAGCTTTTAAACTAACAAATTTGCAAATTTGAGAGTTTACAGAGACACAATTTGTCAGTTTCCTCTCACAAATTTGTGAGTCCATGAATTCAGAAAACCTGATTTTTTTTTTTTCCTGGAATCGTACCCCCATTTGTTGGTACTGATCATTTTTCAGAGTCTTGTAGTGTCTTGCAGGGGGCCCCCATAAAGCTAGAAACAGCCCTGGCTCACAATGTAATCATTTATTTTCTATGCTGTAAATTCAACACTGTTAGTTAAAAATAAAGGAGAAAGACTGTATGATGTTGAGCGTCACTGTGTCATACAACTTATTTTTATTGTTTTTATTGTTTCTAGGTTTTCCTTGTGTGTGTGTGTGTGTGTGTGTGTGTGTGTGTGTGTGTGTGTGTGTGTGTGTGTGTGTGTGTGTGTTCTAGTTTTCCTCTCTGTGTGAAAGGTGTTTGCAGTAGAGTGACGGTAGTTCAGGTCTTGCATGTTTTCCTGGACTTGCAAGCTATTTGAAGTCCTGTTAGATTCATGTTCACTGTAGACCTTCACAATCCATCTACAATAGTGCCCTCCTGATTTTTATCATTTGCAATTTTTTTGCAATCTGTACACGCAGCATCTATTGTATTTGTGTTTGTCCTCAAGTAAGTATCACTCATCTACTGCTCACCCTGAGGTTTTTCCAATCATCTCCATAGTTTAAGTGGCTATGGAAAGATTTTTTCTTTATCTGAATCGTGGGTCAGAGGATCTCAGGGTATCGTGCTGTGTGGATTATTAAACCCCTCAAGGTGTGTGAATCGACATTGGGCTATAAAAAGAAAACTGATAACACTGTGAGATGCCTGAAAAGCTTTGGTTAACCTCTTTCATAATGACCTGGAATAGAAGTCAAGAAATCCCAAAGCAAAAAAATTATTTCTTTAATTATTTTTATCTAATCTTGCCAAGAGGGGGCTGTAAGTGAAAACACATCTTATGTAAAAATGTATTGCCACTATGACTATCATCATTTTCATTGTGTGTGTTGCTCCTTGTATCTGAATGAAACTCCTCATAAATGTCAGCGAGTTAGAGAAACAGCAACAGCCTGTGAAGACACATACTGCCCTCTAGTGGCAGTATGTTTGGCATTCGTGCTTGTGACTCACCCTTTTCTTAACTACCCCCCCCCCAAAAAAAAGAAGGTATTATCACCTGTAGAGGGCCCCCTTGTCAAAGTTATGACACCTGCTTTCTCCTTTTTTTCCCTGCCATCAAATGACAGAGTAATGAAAACTCTTTATATTTGAAATGACAGTATAAAAGCATTGCTCAGTCTGACACAGAGTAAAATGAAAAATAAAGGATAAAAGTAATATAATGTTATAAGAAAGAAATAAAAAGTCACCATGTGAATCCACAAGCGGGCAGTTCAGATGGTATTTCACAAACACTTACTATTTCTGATGCTATTGCCCAGTTAGTGTAGCATTTTTATCCGAAGATGTGGGTTTATCCAGCAGAGCAGCAGATGGTTAGAAATGGATGCTTGGGGACACTTGTGTAAAGACCTTGTGGTCTGTTTCCCTTCGCAAACCAAAACAGGTGTTGAAGACAGTAAACTGAAGTAAGGTGTAAAGGTTACAACACAGACTGTGAGTTCTTCCTTTTTTTTTTATTGACAGCATAGAAGTTAGAAGCGTTTAAAGACTATTAGGCACTGAATAAAAGGTCTATTCTATGCTGCAACAAGGGAATTGAAGGACTTTAAGGGCAGTAATAAAATAAAGGTTCATGGGCTAGATTTAAATCACTCAAAATGCAATGACCTTTGTGGAGCAAAAATGATCTTCACTTATGTGAGGGAGTTAATTTGAAGACTTTCTTCAGTTCCAAAATGTCTGTCTATTATGCATTTTATTTGCATTCTTAGGCTGTTTTTATTCACTTAATTTTGTTTCATATTTCTTTCATCTTGATGCCTTTGTAAAGCACTTTGTCTTTATTTATCTGTATGTATCTATGTGCAATACAAATAAACCAGCAGTCCATACCAGAAGTCCTCCTCTTGTATGATGGGGCTTCATCATCTGAAGCAGTGCTCTGTTTCCATCAGTGATCCAGCAAAGCTCCTTCCATCCACTCTACCAAAAGTCCTTCTCATTTAATCTGAACCTAATGTCTTTGACACATCTGTTTTACTTTACGTCTAGCTCTTATCTTATCTGAGGTCAGTTTCTCTCCTCAGTTTGTTTTTTGAAACCCCGTTGACCACTTGCAACAAAAGTCATGTTGTGGCATTTGGCATCTGTCAGATAAATCTCCTTCCTGACTCTGTTACCTGAAGTGACAAGGCCGCCTGACCATTATCTGGAAATGTATCATATATGGTTATAGGTTGTTAATATCTGTTTGACTGGAACCACCAACATGAAGTCCAAGGAGATCTCATAGCAAGAGAGCGAGGCCATCATTAGGCTGAAAAAAACAGCAGGATTTAAACCCAGATCAAAATCTGATTTTAAATCTTTTTAGCGGTTTGCCCCAAATACTTTTGGGCTTCTGAAAATTGATATATTTTGCTTAAATTAACAGTAATCTCTAAACTGCAAATGCCACATCTTATTATTACCCATTATTGGTGAGCCTTTGTTCTTTTCTCATACCGGCCTCAGCTCTTATATTGATAGCGCTCTCCAGCCCGAATATGGGACGATATTTTAATTTAGAAGTCATATTCTCAAAAATGGGAGTCGTTTTATAATGGAGGACGAGACTTTCTGTTGTCATTACACATCTGTGCCACTAGATGAAGCCGCACTAAAGTAACCAGCTAGAGCAGAGGTGGCCAACTCCAGTCCTCAAGAGCCACAAACCTGCATGTCTTAGATGTTTCTCTGCTAAAGCACATCTGATTCACATGTGAATCTGATTAACATATATATATATATATATATATATATATATATATATATATATATATATATATATATATATATATATATATATATATATATATATATATATATATATATATATATATATATACATATATCAGGGGTGCAACGGTACAGGTGGCTCACGGTACGATCCGTACCGCAGTTTTTGTGTCACAGTTTTTGTGTCACGGTTTCGGTATGAATTCGGTACAGTGTCAGACCACCTGCTTCGCACGTCGGCGCATAAAAGAGCGTGTCCAAATGGAATAAATGTGCAGCTGTGGCATGATTTCATTTAGATGTCTGCTGTGGAGGAAACCAAGGGGATCTCTGTGTCTGGTGTCAAGCTGTAAAAGGTTGGATGCGGGAATTTATTTCCGATATGTCTGAAACTGTTGGTGGTCGAGGAGGGACAAGGAACATTAATTGTTCGTGATCTTTAAATGCGAACCCCCACCATGCAGCCGAGACATCCCAGCAGTGACTAAGAGTGATGGGAGGCACCCAACCCAAACCCCGAACACCACTACCAAGAGCCTGAACACCCATGCCTACGCAGTGCCCCACACAAACCCCCCGAAGCTCCACAAAGACCCTCAGAGCCCCACCCCCGGCCCACCACCAAGGACACCAACGTGAACCACTGAGGGAAACCAAACTCAAACAGCCACAGTTCCAGACCACAACACAGAAGGACCAGGAAAAGCAAAGGAGATCCAACTATCTCCCAATGCACCACATACACACACCCACACAAAAGTACACAATCATACCCGTTCACCTCAGATCATCATCTCTGTATCTGTTAAAAATCATCAGTCTGAGCCTTTGCTTTAACACACTCATGCTTGGACATTGCTTCTTGGCTGAGTTTATTCCAAACCCTCACACCACTGACTGAAGCGCACATTCTCTTTATAGTTGTTTCTGGTCCTGAAGTTAAGGTTTCCCCTGTAATCATAAACCCCCCTCTCTATTAGTAAAGAGTTTCTGAATATTATCTGGTAGTTGTTTGTTCCTGGCTTTATACAGCAGCTGCGCTGTTTGAAATTCTACCAGATCTGGAAGTTTAAGTAGGCAGTGTATTCCACACAATAATTCAAATGTGGCAAAATAAGTGAACAGTATACAATATGTAATGCTTTGTTATTCGATAAATATTTAGCTTTACTGAGAACTGAAATACTTCGGGATACTTTAACTTGAATATACTGGATGTAAGGTTTCCAGCAGATCTTATGGTCGATCATCACACCGAGAAGTTTAATTTCATTCACTCTGTGGGATGGGCATAATTAATCGATTAATCGATGATTGATCATTAAGAATTTGGTCAAAGAAATTAATTTTCGTCGATGAACCGAATGTTTTTTTTTTTTTAAAACAATCCGAACGTAGGTTATCAGTGCACGTCCTCAAACGATGCGATGCATTTCGCTGTGCCACCGATAGAACTTTGGCAGCAGGGGGCAACATTTCACCATCTTACCCTGGCTCGCCTCAGTTGTTACACGAGAGCTGCAAGTCCTCGCCTAATCATGAAGCGGTCGCGGTGAAGTGTGGCGTTGAACCATTTTCGTTTAGAAAATCAGCAAGTGTACTGCAATCACTGTAATGCACATTACAAATAAAATTAATCGACAACGACAATGATGTATCACTTGAACAACGCGCATCCAAGCCTTGTAAAGGACGGTGGAGGCGGTTCATCATCAGCCTAGCCTAGCTTAGCCTCAACTCGGTGTTAGCACGGACCAGAAGGAGCTGCAGCGCACATCGAGCACACAACAAGCGCATCTTTTTAAGAAACAAAAAGCCTGTAATACTGGCGCCTTGATATAAATTGTCCTTGTTACGTAGTCTCCTTGATATCCCTTGTTTTATTATCGTTGTTTTTTTAAAGAAAAGAAACAGGAAATGTCACGTTATTCTCGACCACAACATCCGGGCCACTGAACACATCTGGGCATGCGCGGGCCATAGCAACCAGGCCAAAGGGGAAAACAAACGCCACGCCGATATCGAGAATATTTGTGATAGTTTTCAATATAAAAATGTTAATGATTAATCGATTATTAATCATTAATTCTCCCGATGATCGAAGAATAAATCTCGACCAAATGCCCATCCACTACTGTCTACATTTGTACTCTCTATCTCCACCTTTAAATCACTGTTCTCCTTACAATTTCCAAACAACATAAACTTTGTTTTGTCCAAATTCAATGATAGCCTATTTATATCAAACCACTTTTTAAATTCATTCTATTCTGAGGTGATTTCCTCCATAAACTGCTATAAATTCTCCCCATCACAAAAAATATTAGTGTCATCAGCAAACAGAACAAATTTTAATACTTTTGAGATTTTACAAAGGTCATTTATGTATAGAATAAAGAGTTTAGGCCCCAATACTGACCCCTGGGGGACACCACAACCAATGTCCAAGCATGATGACTGAAAGTCGCCTATTTTCACAAACTGCTGCCTGTTGCTTAAATAACTTTTCATCCAGTGTAAAACCACTCCCCTAATACCATAACGCTCCATTTTTAAAAAATAATATATCATGATTTATCATATCAAATGCTTTTTTGAGATCAATAAAGAGCCCAACTGCAAATTTATTTTTATTTATGGAGCTGGTAATGTCTTCTATTAATTCCAGGACTGCCAAAGTGGTGGATCTTTGAGATCTAAATCCATATTGGCTTTCAGAAACCAGTTTGTGTTCGTTGATAAATTTGTCCAATCTATTGATAAATAGTTTTTCTAAAATTCTGGAAAACTGTGGGAGTAGAGAAACAGGCCTGTAGTAGTGAATTGGTGTCTGTCTCTAGTTTTGTGTAGTGGGATGACTTTTGCAGTTTTAATTTCTTTTGGAAATGTCCCAGTGCTCAATGACAGATTACAGATGTATGTCAGTGGCTGAACAATTGCCAACAATTTGACTGTTGCCATATCTATACCATCACAGTCAGTTGACACCTTGCTTTTTACATTTATTTACAATATCTATGATTTCTCTCTCCTCCACTGCTGACAGAAACATTGAATTTGGATTTCTACTTATTATTGTTTCTTTCCATCCATCAACTGATCCAGGACCACAATTTTTTTTTCTGCCAGCTTTGGTCAAACACTTACAAAATACCTGTTGAAATTACTAACCACATCATTCATATCATTAATGATTTCATCATTATTGGTAAAATATTGTGGATAATTATTTATAATTTATATATATAATATATAATAATAATAATATATAATAAATATAAATATATATAATATATTTATATAATTGGATAATGATAAGTCTAGAACTTTTCCTAATGGCATTGTTCAATATATACCAAATACCTTTAATGTTATTTTTATTCCTGTCCAATACTTTACTAAAATATTCCTGTTTTGCTGTCCGTAAAATAGTTGTCATTTTGTTTTTAAATGTTTTATATTTATTTTCAGCTATTTTAGTTCTATATTTAATGAAGTCTTAGTAGAGTGTGTTATTTTTTTACAGGCATTTTGCAATCCCTTTGTGATCCATGGTGAACCTGAATATTTATTTATTTTATTGTATTTCTTTATGGGACAATTCTTATCATATAATAATTTGAAGGTATACAAAAAATTGAATATGCTCTATCAATGTTATCTTGGTTAAATATTGACTCAGTGTTCTGTTTAATCAGCTCTTCTTTAAATGTATTAATTGTCTCCTCTGTCTTCACTCTCTTGAGTTGTTGTCCAATAACCTGTTTATCTTTTATGTAGTATACTACAAAAACTGGTAGATGGTTGCTGATATCATTAATTAATAATCCACTTATTGTTTTGTTTTCTAACAGGTTTGAAAATATATTGTCTATTAACGTGGCTCTTTGAGAAGTGATTCTACTAGGTCTAGTCATTTTAGGATACAGACTGTGCATTGTATCGTTAACTCTCTTGTTGGTTTGTGATTATTTGGATTCAGCAGATTAATGTTAAAATCCACACAGATGAAGAAGACCTTCTGAACTGAAGCTGCTTATGTTTCCTCAAACCACTCCTGAAAGGTTAGTTAGACCCTGGTGTTCTATAAATGCACCTTATAATTACATTATTTTTCATACAAGTCTTAAAGTCTTTAATAATCTGTAACACTTAGTCAAGGTGTAATTGAAGGCGTAAATCCAGTTTTATCACTCTATGACTACTCTCACACTAAGTGTTCACTTGATGGTAGTAAAGTTTTAAAATTCTCAAACAACTATGTTGAAACTTTGAAAGAAAAAAAAAGAAAAGCAAAAAAAAAAAAAAATTAGCTTGCATGAAACCAGTGTTTCAAATAAAGCATTTCCATCATTACAGTTATCTGTTAAGCAACTTTTGAAAGGTAAAGACTGATCTGCAAAAAGAGTAAAGACAAGGGAAAATGAAGACAGAAGCATAATAAGCTCATACTAACATGAGTAAATATATTTTAATGTAACTGAATTGAACTTAATTGAAAATAGTCACACTTTGAACAGTCATTTTGGTTTATTAAAAGAACACCGGAAGAGAGTCATATTAACTGTGACAACAACAATGACTCTTTTATTGGAAAATAATTGGCATCCACTATAACCTGCTACGTATCTGTTGTGTGCTACATTCATTTACATTAAAAATCTCTTTATATCATATTGCAGTGGTGCCCCCCACCCCCACTCCCTTCCTCCAATGTTAAGTAATAAAAGGATCTTTAAAATGCAATGTGTAAGGAAGCCGCATATTTCATATGCTTGGTCAAAGTTCTTTAAGGCTTTTTAAATATAAAAGTATAATGACATCTTCTTGCTGTGGCATGAAAAATGTAGGGTTGTGTCTAAAGCAGGAACTTCTGAGCCTCTGAGGGTCATTCATATCCCTTCACTGAAAACTTATGCAGTCAGAAGCAATATATCTGAAATTGTTTTGTAAAAAAAAAAAAAAGAAAGCCAACTTTTTATATTTTTACATAGCACTTCACATTTTGTGCTACTGTATTCATTCTCTTTAGCATGCATTGCACTGAGGCTTACATGCAAGCAAAATGTCAGAATCACAACATAAATAGAGTAAAAGGAAGGAAAAGAAAACATTGTTGCTTTACAATTTAGAGTATTATCAATAGCCATAACAGACGAACTCCTCATTAAAGAGATTTTGTGTTTCTGACATGCACAAAAAAGATGTAACGCAAAATATAGTGCTTCATAAAATGTTGTTTACAGTCTGTGCAAACACTTTCTTTGAAATAATGCTCTTTACACTGATTTTCTCCTTGATCGAGGGAAATCCTGGAGGCTATGCCCAGGTGATAGTATACTTCTTGGGGAAGAGAGTCCATTGTTGACCCTGGACTTTGGGAAGCAGCTATCAATCCTATAAGAGACTGAGTTGTAGTAAACAGAATTTACATGGCAGCCGTGGTGTTCACTGCGGGTTATGAGGGGGCTTTCACAAATCTCCAGGCTGTAGCAGACGCAGGAGGAACAGAGGGAAGTGAGGCTGGACTGCTGCCTCTGTCTGCTTGCCTTAATCTGAAAATGGAGCCTGTGCTTGCATGGACTTCCTTGTCTCTCCTGCTCCTCCACTGGGGAAGAGATGAGGTTGGTACGACTGGTCCCTTCCTCCATGGGGAGGAAGAGTGTACTGTGGTTATGACTGCGCACCAAGGTACTCCTGTTCTTCCCCCTGCAGCTGTCTCTGCTCTGTTCTCCTATAACTCGAAGGCCCAGAGCCCCCTCCAAAAGGCCCCTTTCTCTCTTCAGGGAGGCCCTTTCTTGAGCATCTCGTTTCTCATCCTCAGTGTTCATAGTGAGGAATCGAAGCACCACCAAATTTAGAAAAGCCCCTATGACAGTTAGCCCCACAAGGATGTACATGAAGCTAAAAGCAACATAGGGAGTATTCTCCTGCAGATCCTCCTGCTTCTGCAGGGCTACAAAGTCTCCAAAGCCAATAGTGGTTAGTGTGATGAAGCAGTAGTAGTAAGCATGGAAAAAACTCCAGCCCTCAAAGTAGGAAAAGGCTGCTGCTCCCAAACACAGGGTTCCAATACAGGAAAGGAAGCCCACCAGGACCATGTTCTCCATAGAAACCTCAGCACACCGAAAGCCCAGGCACTGTTTCGTCTTATGAAGGAGAAAGCGGACGAATGTGTTCATCCTTTCTCCCAGGCTCTGGAACATGACCAAAGTGAGTGGAATGCCGAGTACAGCGTAGAACATGCAGAAGACTTTTCCTCCGTCTGTGCCTGGTGCAGCATGTCCATAACCTTCAAACAGAGAGGCAGAAATAAAAGAGAACATTGTAATGCATAAAGTAAAAAGACGTTTATTTTTGATAAGTCTAAATAAAGACTATAGCTTTAAATGTTGAAAAAAAATATCCTCCCTTTAACACTCCTCATTTCCAAAGATAGAATGGATACATCAACTTACCAATTGTGGTGATGACTGTTATGGCAAAGTAAAAAGAACCAGCAAATTTCCACTGTCTCCCGGCGCGGTGGGGTTCAGCCTGCAGCACCACTCGCTCGATTTCGCGGTAGTCGTCCTCGGAGAAGCGGTACTTCTTCTTCATCTCGCTGCGCTTCTGCTCCAAGATGCGTCGGCGGGAGCTCTCCGACTCGGACTCCAGCGCGTCAAACACAGCGGCGCCCACCAACAGGTAGGAGAACATGCAGAGGATGAGCGACAGAGTCCGCACGTTTTGCTTCTTCATCCTCGGTGTCGGCATGAAAGTCGAGATCGAGTCGCAATTACAGGTGGTGGTGGTCTCTTCAGCCGACACAACACATTGGTCTGGCAGCCTGTTGCCTTAAATGTTGTAGGCTAAATGCGGGCAGGAAAAAAAAACTCCGGCAAATCTCGTGAACAAGGTTGTTTTCTCTCTCTCTCTCTCTCTCTCTCTCTCTCTCTCTCTCTTTCTCTCCCTCTGTCGCTTTCTTATTTTTGGAAAAATGCGTAGCCTACTGCTCTTGATGGTTTTGATTTGGTCATCTGTTTAAGCAAGTGGCCTGGGATTACTTCTTCGCATGCGCAAACCAGTCACCAATAAAAGCATGTTATGTAGGTGTGTGGCTTACACTGGAAGAAGTATTCAGCACCATGGACAGCAACGAGAACAACGTACAAAAAATCAGCAATCAAGACCGTGGTTACAATATATCATTAATGTTATGACTAATTCAGTCCAAGGATATTTGCTCCAGAGGTTTTAAGTTATCCTATGCTTCATGGATTCAAAATGATATCATTGCAATCTAACACAGTGAATTTTAGTTAAAACTGAAAAAAAAAATCTTAAATATCAAACTACTGGTGAACATTTTCGATCACATTGGAGTAAAAGAGAGAGAGAGAGAGAGAAGAAAAGCAAATAAAATGAAATAAGCCTAAGAAAACATACACAATAAACACAGACTACACTGAAATAGATTGGATAGATTTGCTAATTTTGGATACCTGCATGAATTTGAACAGACATCCAATCCATGTTGCAGAAGCGGCGCATTCACATCATGTACAGTAGCTCCACAATACAGTTACACTAGATGTTTCTGGAATTTTACTGTAGGTGAAGCTGGTTGCCATGGTTACTGTACTTGAACCAGAGGCACAGACTTTTGACTCTCTGTTGGACCGAAGCTGATATACATGTAATGATCCTTGCACATATATTGTCGGTTCACCACAACATTTCTTTTAGTTAGAAAGAAAGGAAAAAAAGATCTTTAATTTCTCACTGCAGGGTAGAGCAGCATCAGCTGAATATTGCAGGCACATTACTGTGTGTGTACTTGTGTTCCTGTTGACCCAAGCAACCTGCTCTCTGTGCTCCTGTTTTTGTGTTAAGTGGCTAAATCAGCACACTTACATGCTTGTTGTGATTCAAACAGCTGTCCATAAATCAATTACATCTCAGTTGATAAGAGAGGAACCTGAAGCCTTAGCAGCCAGTCATTAATCCAGACAGCTTGACTATATATATATATATATATATATATATATATATATATATATATATATATATATATATATATATATATATATATATATGCTTTGAAGCTAAACTTTTAAAATGTGAGAGGTTGTTTTTGTCTGTTTTGTTTTCGTTTGAGTCAAGAGATGTGTCAAAGATATTAAACTTTGCATACACAGACAATGCTTGGTTGCCAATTTTCTGAAGTTAATATAAAATGCATTTTAGCAAGTAAACTTAACCTCATTAGACATATCTGCATAGTGGTGAATTTGATAAGATACTAAGGTTCAACCTGTTTAATTTTTCCAGAACAATAAATTGGAGAGTTATGAACAAATATACTGGGAGAAGTAGAGGAGTAAAGGACTGTCCATGACTGAACTTGTGAAGCAATCAGTTGCTTGACAGGGATGCAATGTTTTATCAGCAAGGATGCTGTGTAATAGACAACTTTAAAAATAGAAAAAAATGTCTATGGCTATCTGAGAAATTGATTTAAACCTGCTATGAAGGCAATACAGTAAGAGTATCCTCACATAAATTTGTTTCTTCTTGACTTCAAAACAAAGTCTGACTGTGCTCATCATCAGTCGCCATATGTCAGCATCACACTGATCCTTTTGCAAATGTTAATGTTAGAACTAGGGCAAGTTAACACGTTATTATAGCATTATTATTATTAATTTATTAACGCTGACATTTATTTTATGGCGCGTTAACGCATGTTGCTCACATGCTTTTGTTTTGAAAAGTCTGTTACTGGCTGCTGCAGAACCAGAAAAAAATTGGCAGGTAAACATAAGAAAAAGCTAAAACAGACAGCTGTGAACTTTACAGTTCGGGTAGAAACTCAGGTAGCTATATTAACAATTCTGTCTAAAAAAAAAAAAAAAATTCTGGACTGCAACAAAACTTTCACATCATTCCTCCATGTTACATCAGATCTGCTCCATGTGTTCACTGTCCTGCTGTTCTCTTACTGGTTACTTCAGTGCGGCTCCATCTAGTGGCACAGATGTGTAATGACAGTAGAAAGTCCAGTCCTCGATTCTAAAACAAATTCAGTTCTGTGTCGCCGTTTTTTAATGTCGTATTTTTGATCCAAGTCTAAAATTGAAAAAAAAAACAAAAAAAACCAGACATTTTTTTAATTTTTTGTGTTAGATCTAAAAACGTAATAAAATGTCACTTTTAATTTTTTTTATTTTTTGATTGACAACTGAAAATGGAAAGAATGATTGATACACGGATTGCTAAAGTAACAGAACTTTAACATGGACTTTTTCATTTTAAAGTTCTCCCAGACGGAGGATTCAACAGAAACAAGGTTATTTGTAACAACTGACAAGTTGAACTCCCCGTTAAAAGTTTCTGCCGTTACCTCAGAAACTGTCTGTTTTAATGTTCTGATTGTGCTGAGCCACAATCATTTTGTTGGATTTTGTTTGTAAACAATTTTTATTTTTTATAAAAACAGGATGACATTAATGGCCTGGCAGTGGCAATAAGCTTTATTTTATTTTACATTTTTTAAGATGAGATTTACACTAAATATGTGTTACTGACAAGCGCTGATGTTAAAAGTGTTTGAACAACAAATGTTCTGGCACTTTAGTTCATATGGCAGCAGAACATTTAAATAAAAGTGCATTTTACACTACTTTTGAATTCATTATTTGATTTTGCGTATACAGTGTGATTAATCGTGATTAATCAGGGAACTAATGCGATTAATCAGGATTAAGAATTTTAATCATTGCCCAGCCCTAGTTAAAACTCTTTTTAAAAGATGTCATTATTCCACTACAGCCCAATATCAAACAATCAGTGGGGACTATTCTCGGTTATCTGTCACTGACTCACAGTTTTAACACAGAATGAAATTACAGTTGGTGCACTCATGACAATGGTATAAAATGTTGCTTTCTTTACCAGAAGTGGTCGTGTCTCCAAAATGCCCCAAATACAATGCATTACCTCCAAGATAAAAATAGCACCATTTTGAGGTAGGTAGCCTCCATTAAAAATAACACAATCATTCTTAATTATTTTTACATTTGCTTTCACTTTGATTTAATTGTAAGTGGCATGAACACACAATATTTAAAGGAGCAAAAAGCGAAATCATTTCACCGCTAGGTTTGCTGTTGAGCACTGCCTGTAGACCAAAACAAAGTGTGCCATTAGCCACACCTCCCTCTGCCTCTGCTCGCCACCAACCCCCCCCCCCCCTCCCCTCCACACACTCCCCCACTACACCCCCGCTCGCTTCGAAGATCTACCTACACCGAGCAAAACATCACCATGGCGAGTAACAAAGTAAGTCATTTATAACATTATAATGTTTATACTGGTTTGTCCGTAAATTAATCTTTATGTCACTAATTTAGTGAGTCACCATTAGCATCAAACGTTATCTATTCGCCGCTAATTGCGTTAGCAGACAGTTCAACGTTAGTAACAATATGACGGCAGTGAATAGCTTTCCTGCAAATACAATCTACCGGTAAATTAGCCGCTAATAGCTGAAAAGTAATTTTGTGGATATCGTAATAGTTGCTAAAACTGTCTAAATAGCCGTCACTACTCACTGGCTGTCGCGTTTTATAGAGAGGGAGGGGGGAGGAGGGAGGAGGCGAAGTTTCACATGAACGCACATGAACGCGCGGCCGGACCGGCTTGTAAACTTGAGGCTGGAGATCAACACAGAGAGCGGGTGTGTGACGTCATCCTATACTCCAGATGAAATTACACCTCTCGTTCTCCATGTAGCGATTTTTTAATTCCTTCAGTCTTAAATAATGGATTTCCACTTATTGCTCCTTTAATGTTTTTCTTGTCCTCTTCACTTAATTTATTAAAATCCATCCATTTCTGCATTTTAGGCCTGCAATGCATTTCTGAAAGAGTTGGGATGGAAGGAATGTAGGGCTAATTTTGAAGTGTTAAAAAAAAGAGAGAGAGATGATTATGACTTGAAATCTTCCACAAGGAGACAAAGAAAAACATAGTGCGGAATCAGGAACTGAGGAGGTTTCGTCTTCCTGAGGAGCTTACAAGACATTCAGTTCTTCACCTAGACAAGACTGACACTGTTGAGCTGTCCCCACTGTTGCCTTTTTCCAGGATCTTTTCTACTTCCTCTCTAAATCTAAGGTAGGTTTCAGGCTTCTCGTGTTCCCTCTTGAAGTTGCTTTTGAAATGCTGTAAAGCAGAGGCAGAAATGGAGCCATCTGTCCTACAGCTTAAGTTTGGTCAAAATACAATCATGGGACAGGACAATGATCCGAAGCACACCAGAGTCTACATCTGAAAAAATAAATAAAATGAAGGTTTTGGAATGACCAAGTCAAAGTCCAGACCTCAACCTCATTAAACTGAGTCAACATTGTAAAGAAGACTGGGCCAAAATTTCTCTGTAACAATGTGACAGACGAACTTATAAAGTTATTTCAGAAAGAACCACTTGAACTACAATCAGATGATTTGTATTGTGTTTTTATAAAGATTAAAAAAATAAAACTCACAGGATTAAAAGAGATGGTAGTAACTTTTGCACAGGGATTAATACTCTCCAGTCCTTAGTAGCAGATTGTGGGAAAGAGTCACAATCCCTTGAATGTGTGAAAAGACTGTTTCTTTGAATATGTTTATTTATTCTGCCTAACACATTGATCCTTTACCTGTCTGAGGTTTGTATCAGTTAGTGAGCATGTCTTCAATCATGGTTCTTAATTATCAGTCCCAAAAAAGTGCTGAGAGAGCCACAGTGCTGTTTTTGGTGCAAAGAAATTCTAGACACATATTATGTTAACATCTAAACGTCAAGTGTTATTTTATGTATAAAATATTCTCTAAAAAAACATGCCATAAATAACAAATTAAACTGAATTTGATCCGTTTTGACTGGATTCACTGGTTATTTACTACAGGTTTTTGTATTGCTTATATTTCATTCACCTTATCAGAGTCTTCAAAAGAGTTTTTTGAGTTAATGCAGCTTCTAATTTATTGAACTGGATTGAAACTGTGTAGGTGTATGTCCGTTTCTGGTCTGCTGAATTTCTCCGGCGTTCCTCAGCTCTAACTACCAGGCTCCTGAAAGGCTGAAATTTAGGAAGCAAGGAACTCATTGAAGGGATATAAAAGCTGCAAGCTAATCTTGAAGTCAATAATTTCATGTCAGCAGCGGAAATGACAACCAGGCTGGCTTTGCAGGCCTCAGAGTATATTAGCTGAGCAGATCTTTCCATCTGTCTTAAACTCACACAGAAAAAATCACCAGAGATTACATTTTATGAAACAGAGACACAAACCAGCAACAGCAAATACTGGGTGCATGCAGAGCCCTCTGGTTTCCACAGTAACTAAGAACAAAAATAGTAACCAACACCAGCGGCTATTCAACACTGAATCCCCTGTGAAAACACATAAGCCTATTTATACCCTGTAATTGTGAAATAAGCCTGTATATAAATGCATCAGTACAATTACTGTCAAAAGATAGATGACATTGTGTCACATCTAAATCCTTTTTCTGCTGTCAATGCTTATACTGTAGCATGAAATCGGAACACAATAAAACAATAGTACACTGTAAGATTTGTCTGAGACATTTCTAATAACATCTCAGGCTACATAAGAGCAGGAGGGCCTGTGTGTTTATGTGTACATGACTGCATCCCTTATGGGTCATGCCGATGACATCAGATTAATTTCCTCAACGAATATATACATGTTTGTTTCACAGTGGTAACGTATAATTAAACTTCCAAATACCTAATTATTTCAGCTTTTGAAAAATTATAAAATTAAAAAATTAAAATGAATAAATGTGTTTAGGGCTTCAATTCAGTGCAGTGTTGTTGTGATGGGAGTATACTTTTTTTTCTTTTTTTATTATTATTGAAAATAGATTTATTAAAGTTTGATCTCTAAATAGATTTTTGTGGAAGTCTATCATGGTCCAAACAAAGGAAATGCCTGAGTATGCCATAAAAAGAACCTTTGATGCTCATTAAGCTAGAAAATGTTACTAACCATCTCCTCAAATTTCCAGTCAGACAGGTTTTCTACAAGTGCAGGAGGTTTTTGACCATTGTTGTTACTCTCCCCAGGAAAACAAAAGCATCCGTGAGGCCATAAAAGAACGCGGCACAGCTCTTAAGCAGCTATAGTGCTCTCTCATGCTGGCTAATGTTAATGTTCATGAATCCACCATCAGGCAAACTGAATAATAATGTCATGCACGGCAGGGCTGCGAGGAGAAAGCCTCTCTCTAAAAAGAACATTGCTCCTCATCTTCTTGATAATTAAAGATAATGTAGAAAAGCCAGAAAGCTGTTGGAAAAAATATTTTATGAATGGACGAGATCAAAATAGAACTCTAGTTTAAAATAGAAGGGTAAGAAGGAAAACATTGCTTTCCAGCATAAATCGTATCTCATCTGTTAAAATATGGTGACAGTATGATTGGTAATATTCAGAATTACGAAAAAAAAATCAATAAAACAAAGGGCATCTGTCAGTGAACTCAAGAGAAAAGCAGACTTACAGTCAAATAAAAACTCAACACAGATCTATCAAATAAAGAAGATTGTAATGCTTTGTCATTAATCCACATTACAGAAGCTGTTGAAATAAGCACCTAGATTAATGAAACTACCCAGCATCCGTGATTTGAAACTGCTCTATAAATCAGAGCAGCTATTCAAGTAAAACCCCTCCAAGCTGATGAAGAGGACTGTTTGTCAGTAACTGGAAATATTTTGTTGCAGTTATTGTTGCAGTAGTGTTTTTACTGAAAGTATTGCACTTCTTCCACTCACAGATATGCAATTTAAGTATCATTTCATTAATAATTACTCCAATTAAATCAACAGTTAGAAAGTGTGAGATAGTAATCTATAGTTTTCTGAAGGTTCCAAAACGTCATTTTAGTCCTGCTGGGGTCTGGACTTGCACTTGGCATTGAAACGCCTTAATTCTTTTCTTTTTCAGCCATTCTGTTGAAGATTTGTTGTGCTTGGGATCATTGTCCTGCTGCATGACAGCAAGAAGGCCTCACATTTGACTCTGGAATACTATGACAGTAAACTCAACAACCGCAAGCTGCACATGTCCTGTCGAATCAAAACGAGCCCAAATTATTACTACTCCAAACACCATGACTGACAGGTAGAGTGAGGTGTTTGTGTTGATATTACTTTATTTGTTTTTCACCAAACTGTGTGTTGTGCATTATGGCCAAACACCCCCACTTTAGTCTCACACATGTAAAGAACATTGCTTCAGAAACTTGGTGGTTTAGTGAACGGCAACTTAAAAAAGCTGTACCGCTGTGCACTACCGCGGGAAGTAGGGGTGCTGGGGGTGCTGCAGCACCTCCAAAATATAAAAACAACAACAACTACAAAAACATTGGAAACAAGTGAGAAAAAATCTGGTAGAAAAAAAAATACATGTTTAAAATTTACTCTAAATTCTATTTGTCTGGTTTAATGTTTATTACAGTATTATTCAGTGGCAGGTTGTGCATTTGGTACCTGGGCCTTCAGTGTGGGTTTAACTACTTAATCCACCATGACGTTATAATCATACAAGCCACCAATACAAAAAATGCAATGTAGCAAGAAGAGGGTGCTGCATAATTTAGAGATTACACATCACCGTATTACTTGCATACGTTTTTATTCTCTTGAGGTCAGAGGATGTCTGGTCAGCAGTTGTGGTGGATGTGGGAACAGTCACGGCCAGACACGTCAGTCTGTACAGCTGTGGCATGATCTTATTCAGATGTCTGCTGTGGAGGAAACCAAGGAGATCTTTGGAACATGGCCTACATCACAGTCACTTCTGTTCTTAAACAGGTCAGATCATCAAATAGAGCTCCGCGGCTCTGGTGTCAAGCTGGAAAAGGTTGGATGCAGGAATTTATTTCGCATATATCTGAAACTGCTGGTGGATGAGGAGGGACGGAACATTAATTGTTCCTGATCTTTAAATCGGTTCTGTATCTGGCAGATAAGGTTTTCCAGAACACTGTTGTGGAGTTTCTTGTACTGTGCGCGCATCCCTTCGTGCACTGGCCCTCTCCTTGCATTCGGAGCACCAGAGATGGGCTCAGTGAAAGGTAAATGTCATCATACCTGTTCCTCTGGCTCAATGGTGTCACAAAACTCTTTCACCCCTCAAAGGCAGAACTGCTCATCCAATGATTCGTTCTGCAGTATTTTAAAAAAACACATCAGCTGCGCCGCGTTACACGTTACTGACATCTGTCGTCTCGTCCACCATGACAGCGATAAATGGTGTTATATTGAATTGAATTGAATTGAAAATACTTTATTAATCCCTTGCGCGAAATTCTTTCGTTGCAGTGCTCCATCCTATAAAAACAACAATATTCTACATATAAAATAAGTAAATTAACACTTTAAATACTACACCTTACCAAGAATTAAAGATATAAGAATAACAAATTAGACAAAATAACTCTGGCCCACATGTGCAAGCCCAATGTACAAAAAATTACAAAAAATTACAAATTTACAATTTACAAATTTGGGATTTCAAAATACCCTGTCTAATAGTAAAAGAAAAAGAAAAGTAACCTAGTGTAAACGGACAGATATATGCAGTGAAATAATCCAGAGATAATACAGATTTTACAGATTCAGAGTGATTGGTTGTAAAGTTTGATGGCCACTGGCAGGAATGATTTCCTGTGGCGCTCTGTGGTGCATCGAGGTGGAATGAGTCTGTTGCTGAAGGAGCTTTTTTGTCTGGCCAGCCCTTCATAGAGAGGATGCGAGGAGTTGTCCAGCATGGCTCTTATTCTGGACAACATCCTTCTCTCCGACACTACTGTCAGAGAGTCCAGCTCCTACCCAACCAGCTGATATATATATATACTATATAGTTGACAACCATATATGGCGAACACACGCATATATAGTATATAAAACGTACTGTCTCGGACTCCCAGCACCCCCTGCTGAGAATATGTTCCTGTGGCTCCACTTGTGTTAACCTCTCTTTTTGTTGAATGATGGATTCAGTCTTCCTCAGAAATAGCCTTATAACCCTTCCTAGAATGATTTGCAATATCATGTGCTTCTCTAACATCATTGTTGATGTCTTTCCTACTTGGCCTTATGTTCTCATTTAAAAGGCCCAGTAAAGCAAACTGCTAAAACCTCTGGTTTTACAGAGGTGATCAAGTTGTCATGATCATTTAATCAATTGTATTTGATCAGCAACACATGCCTGCTATCTACCCTATTAATTCCTTTGAAAGTAAGACTGTGTTTTTCACACCCTGCTTCTGGGTTCTGGCTTAGTTTTGGTTCATCAGGTTACTTTATATTACGCCCTAAAACAAAATCAGAAAAAAAGTCCAAATAGAATCGAAATGGATCTAAGGACACAAAAGATAAAAACAAGTATATTACTACAAATTTACTACAGATTTCTACATGTAAACTGCAGTTTATGTGTCTGCTTTTGTGACTCCTGAACTAATTCAAAGTAAGAAGAACCAGCTTAACCAGAAGACCGTCAGAACACTGAACGTGTTGCTTGGCATCCCAATGTTCGCTCCACTGCCTTGTTCCCATCTCATTTAGGTTTGCAGCTGCCACCATTCCAGCTATCCTGCTGACTTGCTCCTCAACATCTGACACACTTTACAATTCATCCTTGATCAGAGCCTGAGCTCTTCTTCATCAATGTTTCATTGTAGCAGGGTGCTGTCCTGCTTCCAAAACCAGCAGGTACACTTTTAAAATAAGGGACATCAAATTATACTCAGTTAAATCGAGTCTGATGAGAAAAAGAATTAGTCATGTTCTGTCTTACTAATTAGTTAACCATAATTTTATAAACAAGTCCTGTTTGCATGTTATTAAACAGCCAATGTTAGCTAATGATTAAGAATGAAATGGTTAAATATGAAATGAGTAAGGAATGACCTAGGAACAAACTAAGAATTTTATGATGCCCCCTTATAATTCTTAATAAAGAACCAGTTGGGATATAATGAAATGTTACCATAAAACAGACTTCAATATCCTATATAAATTAACTACAGTATTAGATAATCGATAAATGAGTATTTATGAATCAATGGTACTGACCTCACTGATCACACTTAAAAAAAAAAAAAAGATTGCACTTATAAATATTGTTCTCTGACTGCAAGACTCTTGTTTTTCCAAATTGGGATTGTGCCATAATTAAATTACTGCACCCTAATCCTAATGAAACCAGAGTTTGTAAATAAAGTGTTTGTTTGAGTTGCACCCCTTCAGTCTTAGTGTCAAGCGTCAAATTCAGTTTAAGACATTTTTCTGAAGGTGTTAGAAAATAACAAATTTGTTACCAACTTTTATGTACAATTTATTCCTAAATGTATTAAGTGAAAGTTGTATCACAGACAACATATCCATGTTGCATGTATTATAAAGTTTGAAATAACTGAGTTACTTTCTTACTGTTTATAATAACGAGTAAGAATTTGTCAGAGAAGAGAAGCCACCACTTGGGTTGAGGGAAATTAGACTTGGTAACTATTTAACTGGTAAAGAAGTAGTGATGAAGTACTCATTAACTACTCAGTGGGATGCTCAACTACACTGTTAAAAATTACCAGCATTTCACAATAATTAACAGTTTTATTTCACAGTAACTTGTTGTAATTAGGTTTCCTGTAAATCCCATGAATACCTGTAAAAACTACAGTATCCTTGGATTTTACAGCATTTAACTCTTGTTTTACAGTAAAATCCTGCAATCTAAAACCTGCTGTTATATCACAACAAGGTCTGTAATATCACAGCAATGCAGTAAAAAATGCAAGGATTTCACAGCATTAAACAGTATTATTACAGTGAAATATTGTGTTGAAATACGCCCTGGGAAGTCACATGACATAACCGACCTACTATTTTGAACTGAAGGCGCCATATCCCTCTTCTCTTCTGGGCTGAATGGAGAAGGTGAGCAGCATGCATGTTTGCAGCACTTACACCCATGTTATTTTAATATGATAATAATATTTACTTTCAGATGAACATTTATCACATGACACAGTTCATATTTTGTTAGCAAGTGCCCAAAATTGTTGAAAGTTCTCTTACAGCATTTGCTTTAATAGTAGTAAGGTTAGTAATGACGAGAGTTTCGGTATAATTTTTCATGCATTCACTATCACCGTTTAGACAAATGTCAGTGTTTGTAAAGTTTATAAAACCAATGATGGGACAAAAATTACTAGTTATGTGTGCACATTTTTGTAATTAGTCAAGGTTATCATAGATTAGCTGGGCTAACAGTTAGCTGTTTAACTTTAATGACTTAGTGATTTAAACGGTCCATGAAAAAATATTTTTCCAGCGGATATCTTAGTTACAACGTGATTGAGCTAACTGGAGTAAGTAAGTCTCATGTCGTGCTCGACAACGGGAGGGTTTTTACAGGTGACGTCTTAATGTTTTGCTTTGCTTTGATGGATGTCAGTCTTTTGAAAAACGAGAGTGGAGTACAAAAATAGGAATAATAGTCTTGCTCAACGCCGCAGAGAAAGAAGACCGCGCACGGAAATGGCAGGAGAGGCCAGACTGGCAAGAGGTCCTGTTGACCAATACGGGTATGTGGCAGTATACATGTAAGGTCTGTCAACATTTGATTGAAAGCATTGTATATGACCATGAAAACCCCACAACTTCTGAGCTATAACCGTCCCAATAGTATTGTTACCCTGTGATGCCCACTCCTAGGTGTGTCAGGTGGGGCCCAGCAGATTTGCCAGAGGGGGAGACCGAGGCAACGTTGGAGAATATGAAGAGGGATATGCTGAACATCTACTCAGGCATGCCATCTACTGTCTTTTTGGGTCATTTTGTTTAGACTTTAGTAATTGGTCAAGATCTGAACACTGTGTGTGTTGGATGGCTGCAAGACCAAATTGTTACTTGGGTACTAACAATACATTTGTATGTCTGTAAACACAGAGGAAGGAATGAATGGGGCAGAGAGAGCAGAACCAATGATGGAAAAGACATACATCATCCTGCGGAAATACCTTAACAAAGTGCCTGCTGCAGCGATGTCTGAGATCAAACAGGAGTGGCCATTTCACTTCTCTCAGAAATGCCTATTCTCACACTTTGGCCTCCTGACGGACGTCGATGTCCTTCAGAAGCTACAGGAGGCAATTAGTCGACGAGGACAGACCATCCTGGATTACTGTGCAACACTGGACAACCCAAATATCCATGATGTTCTGGCCTGCTATGATCCAGACTCTGACAAGGCTGCCTGCATCCTGCTGCTCCTAATGTTGGACTTCAAAGAACCGAAAGAGAGTTTGATGCTTGAAGTTGATGTAAGATTTTTTATTCAAATATTTAAAATGCAAAAAGAGTGATAACATTATCAACACTTACCTTGTATGATATACTACCTCTGACCAATGAACAATATTTATTCTAAATCCATGCTATTGTGTGTTATTATGTTACAGCCATGTGCCACTGCTGTGGACGTCAATACTGCAGAACTCCCCAGCACCCCCTGCTTGATCATTTAAGGTAATGTTACTTTCATGTAGTATCAACATTTCTAAGTCATTATGTTGTTTTCATTCTAGAAATCTACATGATCACAATAAATTATAATTATAATTATAATAAGAATTACATTTGTATAACCCTTTTTATCTGAAGCAGATCGCAAAGTTCTCATAACACATAATGTTGTATCTGTTCATTTCAGGTGACATGATGAAGCCCTCTGGATGGCTTATATCATGGGACATGTCGTGATGGGCCCACACCCTTTCTTTTTGCACGGAGTAGCTGCTTTCTTCAGCAGCTATTACGTCTTCAACCTTGAGTATCCTGCCGCTGGATCATCGACGCTGGAGTTCATTCAAAGGTATTGTATAAAGATCACATTTAATCTTGTAATTCACATTATAGTACAGGCTTCCAACTTAATGATTGTCTTGAGGTCTAAAATGCTGACAAACGAGGTACCTGAGGCTAGCCTGGTGAGACTGTCCTGATCTCGCAAACTCATATTCAATTTTGCTCTGCAGATCAGTATGGGTATCTATACGTTATGCTGACAAATACCTGCTGGTCCAATCACAGCTGTTTATTCTGTTTTGGGGCAGGCTATGTGATTTTGAATCGTCTATTGCAAAATGTGAATGTATTGAATGAAGTAGAGGAAATTTTCTTTAAAAGCAGAACAAAATCCTCTCAGACCCTTAATTGACAAGGATGTATTTGTCATACTTTGAACAGAGTTTAATTTAATTTACTAACTGGTCAATTGCGTAAAGACGCATTTCAATGGCGGCGCACGTTGATATGGCTTCTCATCAACCACTTGACTAAAACAAATTATGGTGACAGGAAGGTCTAACAAGTTTGGATGATAAATCTATCAGGGTTTGATGTGGGAAAAGGCACAGGTGAACACCTTGATAAAATGTTGCCTGCAATACTACTGTAAGTCTGTTTTAAAACTGAAACCATCTTTGCTTATTAACAGGTGCTTCCTGGGCATCAATCCTGAAAGAGGCTCAAAGACCAAGAAGCGGACAACAATGAACCCTCATGTGAGCACCCTTTTGAGGAAACTTATTGACTTTGAGTGCGCATCATAGTATTTTTTGCAGCAGTAGTTGCCAGGCCCAGTTTTGAGTAGCCTAGTTCTTTATGTTATTTTTTTAAGACAACTTTGCACTACCAGATTTTTACACAATGCTGTTGCGTGTGGACTCATTAAAATGTTTGAGACTGAGAGAAGCGCCTGACTCCTTTACGACATCCCTTCATCGCTCTCGCTTTCTCTCTTATCTTGCCATGAAGGCCTCATTCCCATCCTATCCATTACTGTTTTTGTGACACAGCTAGTTTAGTTTAGTAGTTTAGTTGAATTGTGAGACAGGTAGTTGAATTGCAAGTTTGCACAATTTCTCTGCATTTTCTGCATTTTAAGATGGCTTTTATAACTAGAAAGTTGAATTTCTTGAAGTTCTTGGCATCTGCTGTACATATTGTTCTGTACTGCTGTACGATATTTATTTGTTATTAAATATGCCATTGGGCTAACATTGACTTTACCTCAGAGTTGTTTGTTTACAATGATTGTAAATTCACAGTAAATTGAAGCTTTATCTGCATTACTTTTACAGTAAATTACTGAACAATTTTAGCATGAACTTGTACATCAACTTGTACATCAACTTGTACATTAGTTTCACAGTACACAATGTAAAAGTACAAGGCCTTGTTGTAATGATGTACAGCAAAAGGTTGTAATTCTCCAGTAATGTACTGTAATATCACAGTAATTGCTTTGTCATTGAAGCTGTAAAGTTACAGTATTCAGTTGTGCTATTACAACAATGCATTGTAATGTCACAGATATAAATTACAGTAAATTTCTGTGAGTATATTTCACAGTATATTGCTGTAATCCTTACTGTGAAAGTCATGCAAAATTTATCCAATTATTTACTGTTAATTCACAGCAGAAAATTTTACAGTGTAACAGAAAAAAAGTAAATAGTCACAAGATGATGATGAAATAATGTAGGACCACTAAATAACAGCTGTGTACTATGTAACATAAGTCAGGGACCTTAGAAATGGGGACAAATGTTTCAGTAACTCATTAGTAGTGAAAGAATCATTAATCATGTGTTGTTTCCTCTCTGGTTTAGAGTTAATACACAACCACTCCTGAGGAAGGAGGTGAGTACTGTTAATTCACAGGTAAATATTAAGCAACCAACAGCTAACAAGTTAATTAATATAGTTAATTGTAGTATGTTATTTGTCTAGTAACTTGTCACTATCTATCATAGTGGCATATCTGGTCCATCCTCTGAGAGTGATTTGAGATCTGCGTCTTAATAAATCCACTAATCTGATCCTTGATATGGTCTTCACGTGTTTCCATATATTCTGTCTGACAATAAGCAATGATTAATTATTTAAACATTAGCTTTTTAAAAAAAAAAAAAAGAAAAAAAATCAGGTGTTATAAATTATTAAACCATTTGTTGATCCCTAATTTGTTCAACATTAGCTCCAAGTAACTGAGCCAAACTTTGTCTTGGTTAATGTGCAGTAAAATGTGACCCAACCAGTCCTTCCTCAAGACACATCCCTCAACGACATCCGGCACCTTAGTGCATGATCTATGGACATTGTGGCCTCATTATACACCTATGAGAAACATGGATCACCTCACTGTAATGGGTGTAATGAATTCTTTGTTCAGTCTTTCCAATGTGAAGCGGTATTTGTAAATGCCTTTTTCAAGCACCTACAATCTGGATTTCCCTGACTTGGGGCTCATGCAAGCCCAGGGGATCAGTAGAACAAAATCAATATTGTATATTAACACAACTGGACTTCTGTTAACATCAGTCTGTTGTTAGGCTTTAATGAAATCATGTGTAGGTTGTCTGATATTCTTAGATTTATCACTACAAGTACCGTTTTAAAGTCATGCTACACTGCATTTGTCTATAGAACTGGCACCTTTCTACCTCATATAAAGGTATAATTCATTGTTAATTTGTAAATTAATCCGTCTTTTTTGTTGCTTGGATATTATGGCTTTGTTGTTACATAACAGTAAGGCGAAGGAGTTCCTTTCTGTGCCTAATAAAAGCCATCTGACTCAGCTGGTTTGCACTTTAACACCTTCAACCAACACAGCAGTCGTGTCGCCTTCACTGGAGATCAGAAATTTGAGTGTCAATAACACCGTATTTGAGTTGGTTTTAAGTAACTGTCATAAGAATAAGGTTAAACACACAGTTAAGTAACTGATGATTAAATCTATTATATCAATTATTTAACTTACACTTTGCTTTAATTAAGCAACTCCCGTTACGTGTGGATCGTGGAAGTCAGCTCCCAAGCATTGGAGTTGTAGGATTTTATGTTCTTAAACACAGGCTGGAACAAGAAAATAGACTATCTGCTTTTGTGATTGCCGGTTTCTCTCTGAATAAAATCATGTTAAGCGCAGCCGAGCCAAGTGGCGGTGTTTTGTTTATTTCCTACATGTACCCGAAGGCAGCATAAGTGCTGCAGCCGCCAGCGGAGCCGCTGCTGTTTGACGATGGTTGGCTGGAGAAACGGATGGTCACCATCCCCGTTTAACCTGAATATGCGAGTGTGACCCGATTCTTCCCTGGTTAAAGTGCTAAGCCAGGTCACACGTTTGTTTAGTGAGATAGTCTTAAAAAGTATTGTTTTAATGATGGATGACGACTGTGTTTGCGAGTATGACTCGACCTGGGACACAGAGAGTGATGGAGACGACCCGGCCGGAGAGAGCCAGACCCGGCGGTCAAGCCAAGACAAAAACAAATCTTCCTGGGCTATAGTACGTGCTTTCATTACTCTCCAGTCAAGTCGCAATGTACCAAGATCTTATCATGTCGCTTTCTAGCTTATTGGTTTTTTTGGCGCCCTGTTGTGGAATTACGGTTCCTGCTGTCAATGTGAAGCTAATGTTAGCCTCTCTGCTGCAAAGCTCGCTAACTAGCCTAGCTAGCCCTTAGCTTGCTCCTGACTTTCGGCGTCGCGTCGAAATATTTGACTGCTCATTGCACATTATGATCAATCGTAATTGCTTATGGATAAGTAAAATTTAACCGTGTTATAGATTCGTAAGCAGATAATTCAGTGTGGCATTATTTGCCAATTTGTAAAGCGGTATGCCACCTTTTTCAGTAACGGCAGATACTGGTCGTCTCATCAGCAACCCTGATGATAACACGATTTGTTGTCTTTAACCCCGTTGCATTCACTGTTAATAACACGTTTCTTCTTTACAAGCTCTGATATATATTTAATCTAGACGAATTTCATTTGAACTTGCAGTGGCATCACACGCCCAGAAATATGAGGGCAGCAAAGGACATGCAGAACTACAGAAGAGGATATCCTGTAAGTAACGGCTGAACACAAAACTGACATCTGGACTTCAGCTGAGGATAATTAATTATGCCTTTTGTTTTTGACAAGAATCTAACAGATGAAGAGTGTGCAGAGGACAAAATGAATAATTTACAATTCTATCTCAATAAATTTCCCTCTGCTCCTGATGGTAAGATATTTAAATGATCTTGGAAAATATGTCAAGTATTTGGGAAAATTGGGTTTGTTGTGAGTGTTTGTTTTTCTTATTTGGTGCAGATGTCTACATTGAATCATTCCTCAAAGAATGGAGAAATGACTACAAAAGACTGGAGAGGGTTCACTCTTACATTCAGTGGTATGTACTGTTCGAGTCTTTGAATGGTTGTGTGCTTTGGCTGTGTATAATCTGGTGTAATCAGTGTAAAACATGTGGAACATACTTACTAGTCAATAGTAATCCCAAATTATACAACCCCAGTTCCAAAAAAGTTGGGACACTGTAAAATGTACATAAAACAGAATGCAATGATTTGCAAATCTCATAAATCTATATTTGATTCCCAGAAGAACATATTGATGTTGAAACTTAGCCATTTTACTTAGCTGGGAAAATAGCTCATTTTGCCTTTGATGCCACCAACACATCAAAAAAGTTGTAACCAGGGCAACAAAAAGCTAATTGGTTCAAATCAAAAACAGATCGAGGAGCATATGACAACCAATTAGGTTAAGTGGCAGCAGGCCAGTTACATAACTGGGTATAAAAAGAGTTTTTCCAAAAGGCAGAGCCTTTCTGATGTAAAGATGGACAGAAGTTCACCAATCTGTGATAAGATACATGGAACAATTTCAGAAAAATGTTCCTCAATGTAAATTTGAAAAGACTTGGAAGATCCTACCATATGCAGTGCATAAAATAATCAAAATATTCAGAGAATCTGGTGGAGTTTCTCTGCACATGGGACAAGGTCAAAGATCAAAACTAGATGCAAGTGATCTTTAGGCCCTCAGGATGCACTACATTAAAAATAGGCATGATTCTCTACTGGACATCTCTGCGTGGGCTCAGGAACACTTCCAGAAATCACTGTCTGTAAACACAGTTCACTGTGCAATCCACAAATGCAAGTTAATGCTGTATCATGCAAAGAAAAAGCCATATGTGAACACAATCCACAAATGCCATTGTCTTCTCTGGGGCAAAGCTCATCTAAAATGGTTTTAGGTTCTGTGTTCAGATGAATCAAATTTTTGAAATTGTTTTAGGAAACTATGAACATGTCCTGTAAACTAAAGAGGAGAGGGACCATCCAGCTTGTTATCAGCAGCCAGTTCAAAAGCCTGCGTCTCTGATGGTATGGGGTTGCATTAGTACCTATGGTGTGGGCAGCTTACACATCTGGGATGGCACCTTTAATGCTTAAATAGTGCAGACATTTTAGAGCAACATTTGCTTCCATCCAGACAATGTCTCTTCAGAGATGGCCTTGCATATTTCAGCAAGACAATGCTAAACCACATACTGCATCCATCACATCAGGGATGCTACACAAAGGTAAACATTGCCCTTGTCCTACTTTGTCGAGATGTGTTGCTGTCAAAGTCAAAATTAGCTAATAGTTTCCACGAAATGGTAAAATATCTGTTTCAACATATCATAAACATGGGTTTATAAGATTTACAGATATATTGCATTCTGCTTTAATTTATATTTTACGCAGCATTTCAAATTATCTTTTGCAGTTGGGGTTGTATTAAATACCAAATGACAAAAATGAAACGAGGACAGCATTCCAATTAATCCTTTAAGTTTCACATGGACATTTCGGGTCAGTCGCCCTTCTTAGCATGTTATCTGGCATACCACCTGTGTACAGGTGTGCTCATTATATACACAACAAACTTCTTTGAAAATATTTATTTAACTGAAACCTGAGCACTTGAAATGTAATATTGAACTACATACCAAATAAAAATGCAAGTGGAGAGTGTTAAAATCACCGGGATACATTTTTATTTTTATTTTTATTTGTTGAACTGAAACAAGTAGTCTTTCTCTCTCTCACGCAACACACTTTTCCCTTTTTACCTCCGCCAAGGAGGTAATGTTTTTGCTGACGTTTATCTGTCTGTCTGTCTGTTTGTCTGCGTTCAAGATAACTCAAAAAGTTATGGATGGATTTTGCTATTGACTTGGGCTGGACAATTGATGGAAAATGAATCAGAACTGACATTCAGAAGCACCAGTTTTAATATCAGAATGCTCATATAGCTGAAGGCACCTACTGTATTACATTAGATATAGTTGTGATTTAGGCTGCACAGTATATATCAAAAATTGATCTTCATCTCATATTGCAAGTGCAATATTAGTATTGCAAAAACAAAAATAACAGTAAATGGTATTCTATAATATTTAAAAGTGCCATGCATTCACTTTCTATCCCCTCAATCACACAGACGCACTGGAAGCATCCTCAGCATAGATATCCATTCACTTTAAATGGGGTGACATCAAATTTTGCAGAATTAAATTGTGGGTGTCGTTATTCAAAAGTTTGTCAACCAGTCTGCTCTAAATGTTTTATTTTTTTAAGTAATTTTTTTTCCCGGTTTTGGTGATGTCTACTTAAATACCTGTCAAAACTGCAGAAAATGTTTTAAGGGAGCATGAAGTTGTTTCACTGAAATGATTGCGTTTGTATTTCCATGCAACTGAAGGCCTTTTTATACTTCTCTGACTCCGAATTATGTAACGTCTAGGGATGCAACGGTACTCGGTAAAATACGGTATGTTTCGGTACGACCTGCACGGGAGAGGAGTGCAGAGGCACTGAAAAAGTCAAGGAAAAGGACAGGGGTATATTCAGTTCTTGTTGGCCTCTGTTTGGTCCAATAACTTCATTATTTCTGGAGCCACTCTTCCAGTTTCCTAATGTAACAACACCATCACCATATTGAATATCTGAAGTGTATCTCTTTGTCCATTTCTATCAGAGGTCAGTCGCTATCCTTCAACGTTTTTGACGCATAGTTAAAAAATAAAATCGGGTATGTCTTCATCATCCATCAGAGAGCTTGTTAGAGAGGGCTTGCGACGTTGGAGAGGGGTCTGCGTATCGACGGATACGGTAAAGAATAAATCAGCCTTAAGGGTGCAGTCACACCTAATAGTCCAGTAGACTCAGTGTGATTGGGGGACTCTGTTTGATTGGGGTTGTAACATTCAGCACTTGAAGCGGACCGAGACCTGTGTTTCTAGGCAGAATACAGAGAGTTTCTTTGGTCCGCATCAGAGTCCAATTGCACATTCACACCTTCCCAAGAAAACCAGATTTTCTGAGCAAATTAACTCTGATCCGTTTAAAGCGGCCCAAACAGGGCTAGTGTGAATGCACCCTTAGTTGGTTCATTCCCTGTAGATCAATAAGTAATGGCCATGTGCCTTTATTTATTTATTCATTTTTCAATAAACCCATAAGTTGTTCACTATGTAGGGTCAATATTGGCAGCAAAGCAGAATGAAAGCAACACCATATACTTGTTTATATATCACAAGCCATCACGTCATTGTAATTTTCAACAATATCACATGTCTACCTACTATTGTACAGCCCTTGTTTTGATAAAAAATTTGCATTAAATTATTTGTTGGTATTTCATGACGACTAGTGAAAAGAGAATATCTGTATGGACTTGCACTTACCTGAAAAATTGTCCTACTGAGCGAACTTTAACTTGATGGCAACACACACACAAAATTTTTTTTGTGCCTTTTTTTTTCTCCCACAAAGACAAAGAACATTCAGATTTTATGGCTTTAGTGGCCTTTATTTACAGCAGGGGTGTCTAAAGTCGGTCCTCGAGGGCCGCTCTCCTGCAGGTTTTAGATGTTTCCCTCCTTCTTCACACCCTGATACAAGTGACATTAACAGACATGTGCTGACCTTGATGACAAGATGATGATGGCCAATAATTAGAATCAGGTGTGTTAAAACAGGGAAACATGCAAAACCTGTGGGACACCGGCCCTGAAGGACCGACTTTGGCCACCTCTGATTTCAGTCAACAGGCAGAGGGAGGCGGGGAAGCAGGTGACTCATGTGACTGCTGCAGGAGGACTATAGCATTGGTTCAGGAGTCTCAGTTGAGTCTGCTCAACTGAGTTACCAATCTGGCAGCAAGAAATTGTAGAAATGTTTAATTTCACTGCAGATTCACCTTTAAGATATTTGTAAAAACACCTGGTGATTGTTGGTGTTACTCCAATGCTTAGATCGTGTCCTGTAGTGAAGGCTCTTTCTCACACTGTATTTTTCCATCCAGAGTATTTTTTGCTATTTGACTTCTAAGAAAGTAATGGCAATACCACAAAATGAATATTTCAAAGATGAAATTTCTTGCCGTACTAAGGTGCAGCTCAGGTGTACTATTGTATTTTATTAATTTATTCATTATGGACATGAAGATAAGTTGGTTTTGGAAATCATTGTGATTTTAGTTTAATTCTGGTATTAATGTTTGATAATTTTTAGCCTTGGTTAATTTTGAAAATATTGAAATGACTGTTTATTTTACAAGAAGAATACATTTATGTTCCCAGTAAAATAACAAATCAATCATTACTGTGATGTCTGTTCATAAACTTTACACTTGAGGGGTTCGTGAATAAATGATCACTCGACAAAGTCAAATCACTGAAGGTCTAAAATGAAGTGTGTTTAAATATTCATAGACAATGGCAAACTGTCTCTTCAGACAGAGCAAGCTGAATGTTCTTGCTTTCTCAGTTTCCAGCTGTAGTTTTCAATTTACACTCCTCATGGTTTTGTTCAGGGATGATGAAAAAAAAATGTTTTTTCCTTTCACCCTTTGTTATAGTTACATAATGTACATTGTACCAAGTGTGGTTTCATTAACGTGTTCTGGGTTTTTTGTTTTTTTTTTGTGTGTGCTTTTTTTTCATGGATGAATCATCTTCCCATACCAGGCTGTTTCCACTGAGAGAACCAGGGGTTGAATTATATGGCTTCAGAACTCACCAAGAAGGAAATTGAGGTAAGTACATAATTATTTAAAATGCATCTTTAGACTCCAAAACGTAGTTGCCTTATATTTTCGGTCAATATTAGCATCTAGGTTCTAGTACAACATGAAGCAATGCCGTAAACTTATCTGTGAATGTTAATCACCAGATGTCATCAGAGGAACAGCCAGAGTTGGATGTCTTCAAAATGAAATAAGAGAGGTTAAACTGACATGATCTGGACACACAAAAAGGAGGGATAGTGAATACATTTGTAGAAGAATAACAGATACGGAACTTCCAGGGAGGAGAAAATAGGAAGGATAAAAAGAAGAGATTTCTAGATGTGGTGAAAGGGAACATGCAGTTTGTTGGTGTGACAGAGGAAGAGAGAGAAGACAGTAGTGGATGATCTGCTGTGGTGATGCCTAAAGGGAAAAGTTGGAAAAAGGAGGAGATTCACAAAGACATTATTTTGATAAGTGTAAGGCACAAGTGAAATTTGTTTGGTGAACCAAAACATCAGTGTCTCAGGATTTCCTACACAGTATTAAAGCTTGACTACCAACTTACAGTTATGTTCAAAATATTAGCAATGTGTTTTTTTTTTTTTAAAAGTGAGTAAAGCTAAAAATCTTTATAATAGCTTTAATTTCCATTCATGCAAATGTATTGGGAAGACTGTGCATTCTATTCCAATTCAAAACATGAAGAAAAATGTGTCAAATTTGTTATTACTTCACAGAAAGTGAAGAAAAAGGAACATTAGGCTGTGCATAAAATAGCATTGTCTGAATGTTCCTTTCCAAACTCAAACATTTACTGTATCAACTGAGAAATGATTGCTGATTTATCTTTCCTGTGAATCAATAAAGTAATATTTAGTAGTAAAACCACTGTTTCTGACAGCTGCTTCACATCTGTGTTTAATGGAGTCGACCAGCTTCTAGCACCTGTGAACAGGTACTCCAGCTCAGCACAACTGGACTACACTATTCCTCTGCATCTCTTGGTTTTGCCTCAGAAACAGCATTTTTTTTATGTTACCCCACAAGTTTTCTCTTGGATTAAGGTCCAGGGATTGGGCTGGCCGCTACATAATATTAGTCTTGGTGGTCTGGAACCAAGATGCTGCTGTTTACTGGTGTGTTTGTGGTCATTGTATTGTTGAAACACCCATTTCAAGAGCATTTCTTCTTCAGCATAAGGCAACATGACCTTGCACCACATACTTCACTGTCTTTGCAGTGTACTGTGGCTTGAATTCACTGTTGAACTCACTGTCTCCGGCCCCTTGACCAAAAAAAAAAAAGAACAATCTTGCGTTCATCAGTCCACAATTGTTGCTCCATTTCTCTTTAGGACAGTTAGTGTGTTTTTTTGGCATATTGTAACCTCTCCAGCACATGTATTTTTTTCCATCAATGGGACATGGCCGGGGCTTTTTGCTGATAGCTTGGCTTCGTATGGTAGTTTTCCTTTTTCTTCCACATTTTTCTGGATTTTGTTGTCATTTTAAAACATTTGAGGATGATTTTAGCTGAGCAGCCTGACATTTTCTGCACTTTGTATTTTTTCGCCTCTCCAGTCAACTTTTTAATCAAAGTATGCTGTTCTTCTGAACGGTGTCTGGAACGGCCTGATTTATACCAGTTTTTTTCACAGAATGAATGACCTCACTATCTGAACTCCACACTACTATAATTGCTTTTTTTTTCTTATTGAACAGTCTAATATTCCTTTTTCAGTCTTCCTCTGTCTCACACACATGCATACATACTTTTTTTTGTAATCTTGCTCATGTCAATTATTTCTCATGAAATATGAATTTAATGATTGTATAGTTTATCTGTGTGTGCTTCCTTTCACATATTTTAAAATCAAAGATACATACTCTTACTAGAAAAATACCCCAGTTTTAACAGTTGATTATATTCACAGCAATAACTATCTATGAATTAAAAAAAAAAATTAAATGATACTAAAATAATTGCTCAACTATTGCGGCACCTTTGAGCGTGGCCCCTGCTACAGTGTTCAGTTGGTGTCTGCCACATTTGACTGATCTGGATATGGCCTGTGCAATAAAGCTACTTGAATCTGGTGTTTTGCAAAACCAAGTTGCGGTATCACTTTGAGTGAGCCCTCGTACAAACTGAAGGTCTAGTTTCATATAACGGGATGTCAGAGACAAGCCACAAAGTGGGTGTTCCAAGAAGACTTTTTCCTCATCCAGTCAACACTTGGGAACCATAGGCAGTCTTCTACAGATTTGCAGTCAAGGTTGGCACATTTGCACGTTTGTTATGTTCAATGATGAGCCCAGATTCTGTCTATGGCATGTGGATCGTAAGGTCAAAGTGTGGAGAAGATGCAGGGAACTTTTCGGTAATCTGCGTCACCAATAGAGTGTACAGTGTGATAGTGCGGGGCGGCATCTCCCTCACTGGAAAAACGAGGCATGTCATCATTAGAGCAAATCTCAATACATTGAGGTTTTAAATTCAACTCTGAAACCAGTGGTAATCCCACATCTCCACAGTCTGAGACAAAACTCTGTCCTCCAAGATGATAATGCTCACCCTCACGGATTGGGTTTGTCAGAGAGGCTACCGCCAGAATTTGGGAGTGGAGAGGATGTGATGGCCTGCCAGCAGTCCTGACCTCAACCCCATTGAACACCTGTGGAATCAGTTTGAGGGTGCTGTTTGTGCCAGAGTGACCAACACAACCATGTTGGCTGACTTACAGCAAATGCTGGTTGAAGAATGACATGGCATCCCACAGCAGTGTGGGACCAGATGCCAAGCTGTTTTGGCTTTTTATGGTTCTTCCATATGCCACTAGAGATCCTGTTTTTTTTGTTTTGTGAATAGATTTAAATTGTTGAATTTACAGTATAATAAGTTAAAACTGTTAAGCATTGTCAGAGAAGATTTGGCAAATCTTTTATTGGTGAAGCCCACATACTCAGCTCTGCTGCTCAACCCACGAATGCATGTTCCTTACAAATGAGGCACCATTTAAATGAAAAATAACCAGGCTTTCAATTGGTCTAAGATTTATTGCCAGAAGGCATTGTTACAGTGAAGAAATAATCTATTATGTTTACACACACACACACACACACACACACACACACACACACATACATATATATATATATATATATATATATATATATATATATATATATATATATATATATATATATATATATATATATATATATATATATATATATATATATATATATATATATATATATATATATATATATATGTATGGGTGTGTGTGTGTGTGTGCGCATGACACGTGCAATATACATATACATATTCATTGACGTGCAATAACTTATCTCAGGTTGTAGTAATCACTACCAACATATCCTTGTAAAAAAGTCAGAGTTATTATTTATTATATATTCTCTATTGTAGTTATTGTTTGTTTTTATTATTGTTTTATCTTATTTTATTGTTGTCCTTTTCTCTTTTTTATTGCTATTTTCACTTGCTGCTGTAACGATGTAAATTTCCCCATTGTGGGACAAATAAAGGAATATCTTATCTTATGTAATGTGAATATAAAATAGTTTGTGTATTTTTGGTTTTATTTCTATTTTGTGTGCCCACCAGGCATTCAAGAAGAATGAGGATGCCAAAAAGAGACTAGTGGAGTCCTATGAACTTATGTTGGGTTTCTATGGCATCCGCTTGGTCAACAAAGAGACAGGTGAAGTGAAACGTGCAGAAAATTGGAAAGACCGCTTTGGAAACCTAGAGAGGTAATATATATATAAATATATTTTAAAAGAATATGGCAGTAATTTTCCAGCAATATTTACCTGACTTTTTTGTAATTTAGTAGACCTTAAACTGTCTCATCTCTTACAGGAATATGCACAATAACTTGCGCATTACTCGCATCCTGAAAAGCCTTGGAGAGCTAGGCTTTGAGCATTATCAAGCTCCCCTTGTGCGCTTTTTTCTGGAGGAGACTCTGGTCAAGAAGACTCTTAGCAGCGTTAAGCGCAGCGTCCTTGATTACTTTCTGTTTGCTGTGCTGGACAAGCATAAACGTCAGGAACTTGTGCGCTTTGCTTACCATCACTTCGAGCCAAAGGATAAGTTTGTGTGGTGTCCCAGAAAGATTCAGAAACAGTTCAGAAAGGCAGAGAAAAGATGTGATGCTTTTGGGAATGGAGATGGAAAAGACGAAGTCTATTCAAGGGCTAAAAACAAAGATGGAGAAGCAGCACCTCAGCAGAAAGAGGATGGACTGGATGGTATCGCTAAGGCTCAGAAAGGCACTGATAAAAGCAGGGACAAATGCAAACAGCCTGAGGCGTCCCCAGAGCCACCAGCAGAATCTGAAGCAGTTGGAAATGGAAATGTGGAGATTGAACCTAGTAATGAAATTGTGAGGAATGGAAATCACTCTTCAGATGATGTTCATGAAATGGACCAGTCACCCAGTCTCGACACTGAGGCGACGAAGGCCGAGCCCTGTGTTGACAGTGAACAGAAGTTTATTGACAGCTTGAAAGATGCTGACATTATGCACACAGATGGGGACATAGAAACTGAAAAACCACCAAAAAAGAAGAGAGAAGATGACAAGGTCCTGCAAAACATGGGCCCTGCTGGAGACTCAGCTGGTGTGCAGATGGAAGAAAAGGTTGTTAGTAAAACTGTAGGTCAAATGAGCCCATCTGTGCACACTCCTATTAAAACATCAAAACACTCACCCTCTCCGTCTTCTGAAAGGGAAGAAAAAATCCCAAGGACTGATTTTAGCCAAGTGCCAGTTAGAAAGGAAGAGGAAGCAACATCACAGGGAACTATAATGGCAACAAACGGGACGAAAAGCAGCAAAGGTAAGGACGAACGGAAGGATGTAAAGGAGTGCGAGGATTTTGATATGGAATTAAACCCCTCAAGCTCAGACCAAAATGAGGAGTCATGACTGAACGATTGGTGACGCATATAAACTTTAATAGATGAAATATGGACACAATGACTTAAAGACTTTCTAGGCCTTATTTCTACTATTGGTGTAAAGATAATGATTCTTTTCACTTTGAAGGAGTATATGAATTGACCAAATATGGGACTTGGTGTGACTCAATTTCTACATGGCTTATGGTATAATGTACTTTTGTTTGATTTTTCTAAACAAATCCAGAAAAAGACCAAAACAAGACAAACATGTCAGATTTCCTCTGTTTGGTTGTAACATAAAGGGATTTTACACCATTAGAAAAGTTATTCTTGTAAGGTTTGATTTTTACTGCCTGGAGGAAACGTTGATTCAGTAACAGGAGTTTAGGAGTGTGCATGTATGAGATTGACCCAAACAGCAATAGCCAGGCCAGAAACGAATGGGCAGTTCAAGAGTTTGCTAAATTTATTTCTTGCTTTGGTGTTTTTATTGGATTTATAGAAATTTTAAGAGTATCAAATATTACCAACTTAACCTTTTGAGATAGAAACGAGAGAGTTTAACAGGAGTTGAATGTCTCCACAGGATACATGGAGCGCTATTATAAGTGAAATGGAAGGTCACAGCATTTTTAACACTTTAATACATTGGCAGATAAAAACCTTTTGCACTGAGAAATAACTTTGAAGATCCTTTTTTCCCTCTTTGAGCTGTTTGTGTTGGTAAAACGTCCGCTGGGTTTTTATTTCTCTTTTGACCCTGATGTTCAAATGGAATAGAAAGCCTTGCCAAAAATGTGATAAGACTAACTGATTGTACAGTGTGTTTGTGTTGGCAGAAATGCTAAAGCTTTGGCTGTAATTTAAAGTCTACTGTACATTCATCTGAAATTGGTGCAGTTCATGAAATGACATGGATGATATTGCATCATTACATATTTGCATTTAAGTTCTGTCATTAATTGTCAATATTACTGTATTTACCTGATGGAATAAATTTATATAACTTTTTCCCAGCTATATTCCTGGCTGTTAACAGCAAAATAAAATCATATTTTCTAATTTTGTGAGTCCCAGTTAACGTTGCATGAAATGGCAGTTTTCTGGATGGCTGGCGAAGTAAGATTCAGAGCTGAGGTGAGGAGCAGGACTTGTTCAGGGCTCCGGATCAGAAAGAGTCGTGGGTGTGAGGAAGTCTACAGCCTGGTCACATCGCTGTGGTGGGGAAACAAATCAGTCAACAGAAGTCTGCTGTTAATTCAAGATCAGTGTCATTTTCCAAATACAAATGGCAAAATTTCAACCCTTGAAGTAGCAGTTGTTTCTTCGACATCAGTTCAGGAAATACTGATTTATTTATATTGAAAATAACGTTACTGGGGCAGGTCAGATTACACTGAAGAGACCACTGCGGTCCTCGAGAGCTTTTACCAGCAGCTTTTCATCCTGCTCCAGAGAAGCATCACCTGCTTTATACTTGTATTTTCTTGACAGAAGCTGTCAAATCTGGGGGGAAAGCCGTAATTATGTCATAGGGCAGGGGCCACATCAGCATCATGGTGGCCCTCGAAGGGCCAGATTGACAGTATAAATATAACAAAATGCAATGAAAATCAAAATTAATTAAACTTCACCTTATTATATTGTTAAATAACGGTTTCTGTATTTATTATGTATTCAAGTTTCAAATATTTAAGTCATTATTATATTAAACTCAGGGTTTTGTAGTTGTAAGAGTATCCATTAGCTTGGTTTCAGAAGCGGAAGCGGCTCTGTTTTTCTTGCAGGCTAATTTAGCATACTTAGCTCTGTGTTTGCTGTCAAAATGCCGACGTAGATTAAATCTCTTTCACGACTGACACCCGTCTCATAACACAAGACATACTGTTTTTTCACCTTGAGATACAAACTTGTAATTGTTTTCCCATCATTCATGAAACTGCTTTCCTTGTGCATCAATTTTGTCTTTTCTTGGACATGTTGGGGTTAGTTTGTAGAAGTTTTTCTTGAGTCTTTTCATGAGTTCTAAAAAATCGTCTTTGCTCACAGCTACCGTTGTCGTTGTTGGTAACGACGAAATGCATGATGGGAGATGTAGTTCATTGTCAATATGCGCTTTAAAGCGGCGTAAGCTTATTTTAAGTCTTTAAAATAAGCTTTTAAAACTTTAAGCCAATAATGCACAAGCTCTCGAGGGCCACATAAAATGACGTGACGGGCCACATTTGGCCCGCAGGCCTTGTGTTTGACACATGTGTCATAGGGTCTGCCTGGCGTTGGAAATTTCAAACCAGAAACAAATCCTGAACTAAAAAAAGTGGATGTTGAGTATTTGATGAAAAGATTCAGCTGCATCATGGGAAGTGTAGGCAGCACTTATTTGCACCCCCAATTTCACACCCATCTTTGGCTCAGCCCACTCTCTTGGTGTCCGAAACAGATTCCCCATCTGCCCACTGCCCCCTCACCCCCCCCCCCCCCCCCACCCCCCTCACCCCTGTGTGCAGCGAGTTAGGCTGAGTTCAGCCCCTTCGGCTGGAGGCTCGGGTTTATCTGGAGGCAAACAGAAAGCCATTCAGGGGCTGTGCGCCGTGCGGTGAAGGACGGCTCCGTCGCGCACGCTGAGGGGGGGTTAGAGTTAGACGGGACCTGGAACTGGAGATCTGACCCTTTTCTGCAGAATCTTGGGTTGTGAGGACGGTCGGGGAGCTATGGCGGTGTCCTCTGCTGTTTGGGTGCTCTTGCTGTGCCAGCTTCTGACATCATCCACAGCCCAGGTAAGAGATGTCCTCAGTGCTGCATCCTTGTGTTCTCCTGAAGCCGCCTGCTCGGCTGCCTCTGTGGAACAGGCCTAATGACTCATAAATGGATAATACAACGGACACCTCAGGTGTTGATGTTGATGATGAAGGTGGTCGCTCCCTTTGATAGTATCTGAAGGCTGACGTTCAAGCGCTTTGTTCTAACATCTGAATATTTCCTCTTAATTGCACTCAGCACTGGTGTGTGATGTTCATGCATAATTTGAATGGGCAGAAGTATCCACTCGTAGATGTTTTTCGTCCTGAACCCTGCTGATAAGTATTTAAAGTGGCCTCATTGTGTCCAGGTGGCTGCGTTTTTGGGAGTCGGGGTTGTGTTTTCTCTGGACCTGAGGAATGCGCGGCTCTCACATCAGTGCGCACAATGCCACCTCTGTTCATTCAGCCACGGAGACGCACTTAAACTCTGGTGCACAGCTGAAAAGTCCTCCGATGAATTAGTTTATTTTAGGAACTGAACAATGTCTAAGGGTTTGGGTGTTTTATTAAAAGTTACTCGAGGTTTGCCCTGCCACTGAAATGAAAACGTAACGCACTTTTACGCGCGTATTCTCCGCAGTGTTTTCCATGGCCTTACAGTCGTGTTGAAGAATTAGTCAAACAAAATATTTGCCCTAGACTTTTGTTGAAACTTTTTTTTCTTTAATCTAAGATATCGAACTCTTGATAGCATACTAAGATATTTCCATTAATTATTAGTTTTCATTTACTTCATGTCCAACCTTCAGCAGTGCTCCGTGTTCCTTTGGGAGATTTTGATGCAGATTTTCTGTTGCAGAGGCCAGGCCCCAGAGGATCCCCAGGGCCACCTGGACCCCCAGGGCTACCAGGAAGGGATGGCACTGATGTGAGTTGACCAGACTCCCAGAGTGTCTGCGTATCTGTAATCTGGACTACTTTACCTCTAACTGTCCACCAGTACTGGTGACACGTGTGAGCAGAGACCAAAGGAACTGGCTCCTAATTTAATTTTCCTAAATCCACATAAATAGCTAATTCACTTTTACCTTCTTTCAAGATTAATTGGATGTCAAATAGAATATAAGGATAACACATTTGTAACATATTTAATTTGGTTATATCAATACAAGAAGCCCATAAAGCCAAAACAACTCAGTGGCTTCACATTTTTCACCTGTCAGTCACTTTTAGAGGTTTGTTTGTGCAAAAGTAAAGCCAGATATCTCCCGTTAGATTTTTCTCCCACTGACCCCTCCCACTACTCCTCCTACAAGTTTTAAATGATTATGTAGCAGAAGCAGGTGGACAGGATTTGGGTGACTGGAAAATGATTTAGTTAATTATACTTGCACAATAAAACCTTCAATGAAATGTATGACCCATCTCTTTTAACAGATCTTGTTATATCATGCATTATAACAATATTTATTGTATGTACAATGTACTTTATATTTCCTCCAGGTCTATGCAGGTGTCCTGGTTTAAGAAAAAAAAAAGGGGGGGGGGGGGGGCGTTGCTTAATGAGATTTTAATGAGCACATCTTTTCAGAGGAAATTGGATGATGTGAGGCTAAGTAAAATGAACATCTTTGGTAATATGATTATAATACTTTAAATCTTTATTTTATAATCGTATAATCTGTGTTGATAAACGTTTATTGATGCTTCAAAAAAAAACTAAATTAAAAAAATGGAAAAACAAATGTTTATGCATGTAAGGAAACATCAAAAACTTCATGCCATTTCAGCTCTGGACATTTATTTTTATTTTTTTTTAAACTCTTGGTTAAAGTTTAGGTGCACAGAGGGTCCATTCATACTCCAACCCTGAGAGACCGACTCAAGTTTCAGCTCACACCTCCTCCCTGCACCTTCAGCCCCCGTCTCCATCCACACCAAACTGAGGCTTTTATCATGTGACCAGTCTGTCAGGCCAGTTTAGCGCTGTTTGCTCTTCTCCAGTCACTGCAGAAGCTAAACATTGCAACAGTGAAGCAGCTCTTACACACGGCCTCAGTTATTGATACGTTTGAATCACTGTAGTCAGTGTAGTCCAGAGACCCGTGGGCCAGTGATGATAGAAGAGATTCACTCTGTTAGGCCTAAAGCATATCTGCAACATGAATATCTAAGAATATTTAATTCAAAAATCAAAATCAAAATAACCAATCATTGTGGACAGTAAATTGCCATAAATTGTCTCACATCAAATAAGATACAACAAAAAAAAAAAAAGAAATAGAATAGAAATAATTAAAAATAGAAATGGTAATCAAAAAATCTATCAATTTTCTTTCAATGTCTAATTAAATTGTCTAATTTTCCATTCATCATTTCAGACTTCACAAACTTAATTTTTATGGTCTCATGTTTATCTGCTGCATTCAAGATGTGTAACAACTGAAAACACACCGAGATCACATTTAGGACTGAATTAATTAGCATGATCTCATTAACAGGGTAAAACTGGACCTGCTGGACTCTCGGGGAAAGCTGTAAGTATTCCAACAAACTCGATGTGAAAATAATACTTCCTTGTTTTCTTTTTTAAAAGTCCAGTTTAAAACTTAGAGTCATAAAGGCTTGACAATCAAGCCAGGTACCACACCCTCTGAACTCAGACCCCCGTTGTCAGAAAAAGAGCATTTCATTTGCAAAGAGCCTTGACATGAGCTTAGTGGTCTTTTGTTTTTAAATTGGTGATCTTGGGCTGTATTTTTTTTTTTTTAAAAGAATAAATCTTCTCTTCAGTTGAATAAATAAAAACATCAGACCTTGCTTGATCTTTTTAGGGTCCAAAAGGAAAAGCAGGGATACCAGGTCAACCAGGAAAACCAGGCCTGCCTGGACTTCCAGGGATCGATGTAAGTATCCGCACATTCAATCTTTAGATTCAACTGTATTCATCTGTTTTGGTTTGTTTGGTTTGGTCATGGCCAAACAGACTACAGTTGATGCTGTTAAACCAAAAATGATCAGTTATTGACAAGATTTCCATTAATTTTAGAGGGAGAGGTAATGACATAACTCTTTACTTTCAGGGTTTGACCGGGCCTGATGGTCCTGCTGGCAAAGATGGACCCCCAGGAGAACAAGTTAGTGTGTCTTGTTTCTTTCAAGATGCTGATGATGCATTCAAGGATGAACCAGTGGGGTCTCAGAGCCTCCAACCTACTTTACGCTGTCCTGCATCAATCTGCTGATGTCAGGCACTATTGAGGCCCGTGAACCCGAAGAGTGCATATGCAAACTTTGATTTAAGATCTTTGCAAGGCTCTAACAAGAACAAGATCTGTGACTTCCATGTCAGACTAGATTTATCAACTTGGATCAGCATCTTGGTCGGGAATATTTTTAATGAGGGATCAGAATGGGGTTTAGTTCTGCTGCTCCTTAATCTGGCCTGGAATGTGCACCATTTCTCACCAGTCTGCACGACTGTAGGAGATGTGATTGTTTTTTTCCTGATGCAGAAGAAAGCAAGCCTTACCCTCCAAGATACAACATGATGTGTGACATCAAACTGCTGCCACATCCTGTTTTTGAACAAGTATTTCAGCATCAGTAACACATCTAATATGTGACATAATACAGACTGAAGGACCTGTGCCTTCACCTCCCCACCTGCTCGCCTACAACTCAGCTAATTACCTGACCTGATGAGGAAGCCTGCATCAGGTCATGTCTCTAATTACACAGATAAGTACACTGTTATGGCTGTATCAAAGGGCTGGAGAGTCAAAAGAGTAAGTTAATGTACATCTCACTGAACCAAATGTACGGTAAAACAAGAAGCAGGCAAAAAATTAAATCACTGCATTCATGCACATGGAGCAAAACTGTCTTTCTTTCTTTCTTTCTTTCTTTCTTTCTTTCTTTCTTTTCTTCTTTTTCTTTCTTTCTTTCTTTGTGCTGAGTAATGTTTTCCTAACCTTAACCAAGCCACAGAACTAAAGTGAAAAGTCAACAGTGATTGGAGAGAAAAGTAAGAGTATTGGGTCAAAGAGGAGATGAACTCATGTCTGTAACTCCACCACAACCTCCAGCCTTCCAATGTGGACTCTTTCAGCTGTTAAGACACTAATTTGAAACACAAATTTTATCATATCTTCACAAATTGCTGTGACACTGTTATACACATACAGGGGCTTTCTTTTCTCTGACTTGTAATCCAGTACGTGCCGATGTGCATTTTTCACATGTATGAATGTAGAAGTCAGGTGTGACCTCACTCTGTTTGGCATGTTTTTTTTTTTTGTTTGTTTGTTTGTTTTTGTCTTTCCTGGGAGAAGACAAACTGTCATGCTGTAAATGTATGGGCCATTATTAATGCTATTTTTGTCCCTGGTTGATCAAATAAAGACCATGTTCAACCTTTGATCTGATCACACTGATGATCTTAACTGAAAAGAGCTACTAAATGAAACCTCAATCTACATGCAGATCTTTTGTCTATCTGAGAAATCCACATTTGTCTTAATGTCCTCACATGCACTTAGATCCTGGGTCTTTAGGTTTGTGCTCTACTTTGTTGTGTCTCGGAGCTGATTGGGATTTTGCCTTGCTATTAACAGGGAGAAGCAGGACCTCCTGGGCCATCTGGACCTCCTGTAAGTAACACAGATACACAGCTGCTCATTCTGCCGGTGATCATCTGCCTCTTCACTGAAACTCCTGTTACACTGGCTGTATTTGAAATCCTTGATCAAAACTTACACCAGCCATGAAACCAGGACCAGGTGCTCCTTTATAGGACCACACTGGCTCATGTTCATACAGAAAGAATCAGCTCTAAACAGAAGTAAGGAGACAGTTGATTTGTCCCCTCGTCAGACCCAAAAGTGAAAATCTATCTCAATGCAACAACGTGCGACAAACATTCAAAGCAGATTAAGAACAGTCTAGCATCACATGGAGGATATTGTTGTGAGGAGATCTATTTCTATTCTTGTGGTGTTTGTGACTTAATTTGCCTTCCTGTGTCTTTCGTAGGGCAGAGGGAGACCAGGAGCTCCAGTGAGTACACACCACTGTCCCTTAACATTCATGATTATTTTCTATCCTTTCTAACTTACAATTATTTCCCATTTGCATTCATGGGAACATTCTTATACTTTGAGTTCAGATGCAGTCCTCACCATGTACTCGGATGTCTTGCACACACTTTTTTTCCTCTTTGTTTCCAGGGACTACCTGGAACCAATGGGTTACCGGGCGGAGTTGGGCCCCAGGGCTCAACAGTAAGTAACCGTCCGCTGTCCTCACTTCCTGTCATCACGATGGAGTCTAATTTCTCTGTTTTGCCCTGGCTTTTTCTTTTCTGATGTTCATACAAAACTCTTGTCCTCTACTAGTAACAGCATGTGCAGCTGTTACAGCACAGTAAAGCAGATACAACAGAGATCTAGTTCATTCTGCTGGAATCAGCCGGTTCAACATTCTCCTAAATTTCTTTAATCTTTATTTGTAGCATTACTGCTCACCAGGAGGAACAAGTCAGTAAATTAACTGGCTTGGTGAAAGTACAGGGTCATGATTTGTTTGGATTTTGTTCTGGTCATGTGTCTCAAAAGACCATACAGCATTGTCACCAGCAGAGTGATGACTAAATCTAAATCTGAATCAGGATCCTTTGGGTTAATAATAATCTGCAAGTGTTATTAAAGTACTATAAAACATTTACTTTCATTTCTTATTGTCTTTATAATATTAATGTAGCATAAAAATGAATGTTTTCTATTAAAAATAATAGTCTGTTTCAAGTGAATGGGTGCTGAAGATTTGAAGTTTTCACACCACCACATCACCACATCACATCATGCTCTGGGTCTCTGTAAAGCTCCTAGAGACAACTGACATTGTAACAGACGCTATACAAATAAAATTGAAATTGAAATTGAATTGAAATCACACTTACCACAAGTTTTTCGAAGACCCCCAAACTAAAAAAGAAAAAAGGATAGGTACTAGACTAGACAGAGATGCTGAGATTGTCCTTTATTTCAGAAGTTTTTTTTCTGTGTCTCAGGGTCCTGAGGGTCTTCCAGGACTTCCTGGACCTCCTGGCCCTGATGGCCCCCCAGTAAGTGCACTTATCATCATATACCTAAAATCTGCCGCTGGTCCAATAGGAACCAAATAGTTCAACGATGTTAGAATTCAACATAGATGTTTTGATTTCTCCTTTTGTTAGGGGCTTCCTGGTTCTCTTCAAGATCTTAGCGGTGACCTCCTGGTAAGATGTCAACGATGCACCCTGTGAAAGCAGCACAGTGTAAACAGAGGGTGTGTTCTCCACATACAGGGCCTTCAGAGTCCTCAGTGGTTTGTCTTTGTCCTCTGCAGTGTCCTGCAATCTGCCCCCCAGGTCCCCCTGGTCCTCCTGGCATGCCAGGATTCAAGGTAAACAGAGCTTCTAATATGGCTCTCTTTTAATGGTTTTGGCCTTATGAAAACACAAACAACAACACAAACAAAAAAAAATACTGTCTGAACTCAAATCACCTCTCATTTCTGTGTGTGCTTGCTAATTTAGGGACACACGGGGCACAAAGGAGACAAGGGAGAGCTTGGAAAAGACGGAGAGAAGGTGAAATTAGCATGCGAGATCAATATGTTGGCTGTTTCTTATAAAACATACTTGATGTCTTAAAAGCCTTATCTGTCTCTAGGGGGATCCTGGTCCACCGGGGCCAGCAGGTATTCCTGGCACTGTGGGTCTTCAGGTGAGATGCATAAGGAGAATGCAGGAAATGCTGTACTCTCAAAGTTTATTTCTGCAGTTATCTCAGATTGTAACGGTGTTAAAGTGCCTTGACTGGACTCTCATGCTGTGCTACAGGGCCCACGTGGTCTGAGGGGTCTGCAAGGTCCGATGGGATCCGTAGGTGACAGAGTAAGTGTCTTTACAGCAGGACCACGTACATCTTAGTATACACACAGTGTAAGCACTTATATATTTGTCAAAATGTTTTCTATGATCTCCTCATCCTCTGTTTGTCTCCAGGGCCTCCCGGGTTTCAGAGGCAAGCCTGGCATAGCTGGCATCATTGGAAAGACAGTGAGTCTCTTCATGTTGTTTGTTCTTTACATTTGACAAAAGCTGTCTTTGTTGGAACTTTACAGCTAGAATAGATGACCGGTCCCATCAATGAATAGCTGTTGGGTTTTATCTGATGTCTCCAGGGCGATGTTGGTGAAAAAGGACCACAGGGGTTCAGAGGACCCAAAGGTGAAATTGTAAGTCAATAAACTATTTACTGTATATTTAATATCTATTAAATATATTTAAGGGAGTGTATTATTACAAAAAAAACTGTCTTCTGTACTCGAGAGCATATATTTGACTGCATGAAGAAGGTACTAACATAAAAAAAATTAAAAAAAAACAAAAAAAACACCATCCTGTCTCTTAGTTTTGGGCAGCCTTGAGTCTGAAATGAGCTTGAAATGAGCCTTTAATGAGCTGTTCAGATTTTCAAAGGTCCTGTGACATCACAGGTCCAGATCAGAGTAGGATTATCTTTTCTTTTTCTGCATCTAAATTCACATCATGCAGCATTTTCTGTTCTTCAAAAGCAGTTTGCAAAGAGGTGTAAAATCAATTTCAAAAGAGCCACACCGCATGGAGGAAAGGGGTGGAGTCAAATCAAGCTGCCAACTCTGCCCAGTAATGCAGACAGCTGATGAATAGAGCTGTAATGTTGAGCTGTTGTACTGTATCTGTATTTTGGCCAAAGCATGTCACAAACAACGAAAAATGTCTCTGTATCCAGTAGTATATATAAAAATAAATAATATGAAATAATTTTTTTTTTTAATGCACGAATGACACTGTCTTTTAATAGGGTAAAATTGGACCCAAAGGAGCTGTTGGTGGAGCAGGACCCAAAGGAGAGCCCGTGAGTTCATATCAACAAAAATACCAACTTCTCATATACATCTCCTCTTACAAGCACAAGGCTCAGATGTGATGTCTTCAACAGGGTATTCCTGGCAGAGATGGCAAAGACGGGACACCGGGGTTAGATGGCGAGAAGGTGGGCAGGATGGTTTTCTTCCTAAACCATCAGCGTCAATGATCTTTGACCTGCATCCACAGTGACAGGTGTGTGTTTTGTGTGCTGATAGGGTGATGCTGGTCGCCATGGAGCAGTTAGGAGAGAAAGGGCCAAATGGACTTCCTGTGAGTACTTTCAAATAAACAGTTTCAGCTCTTTTTTGGTCTGCTTTGACTCATTTCTTTAATTCATTTCTCAAAGTGAAATTTTGGGAGGTGATATTTCTCACTACAGATAATGTTTTTTTTTTTTTTAAATGAGTAAGTTAAATGCCCAACACGTTCTTTTCAAGGGTTTGCCAGGAAAGGCTGGTGCAAAGGGCTCTCAAGGCGAAGTTGTGAGTATGGCCGCAAAATGAATATAACATGAAAGCTAAAATGAGGAGTTTGGAGCATAACTATCACATGATCCCTTCTTTTACACCAGGGGGATTCAGGGAGGCCTGGGGAGAGGGGACCCTCTGGAGAGCCAGGTATTCCTGTATGTATCTGATGGGACGACTGGGCAGGGGTAACAGCCTCTCTGACATGTGACTCAAACCGACATGTCTGCCCTCTAAGATTTCCTGACTTGTCTACATTTTGTCCTCAGGGTGAGGTTGGAATCCCAGGAGAGAGGGGGATAGCAGGTCCCAGAGGAGTGGCAGTAAGTCCCCAGAAATGAAGACAATTTGAATGGCAGGCAGCATATTCAACTACTGATTCGTAATGAATAGATACCTGGAGAGATGAGAGAAGGGATTCATGGAGGAAGAATTCATAAACAGATACCTTTGTTCATGTGATTAAGAATGGACCCCGTTAATATACAGTGTGCTTTACTGTTTCAAGTAGGATCACAAGACTGTCTCTTTCCAACAGGGAGGCATTGGACCAGCAGGAAACCCAGGACCTCAGGGAGTGAAAGGCTTCCAGGTCAGTTGCATGAAATCACTAATTAGTGCACATCTTTATCAGACTGTTTTTATTATTATTTTAAGTTAACCTCTTGGTTGTGTGTGTGTGTTTCATGCATTGCAGGGAGTTCAAAGGCGCTTTGGGCGATCCAGGTCTTCCAGGACCAACAGGACTTCGTGGAGAGTTTGGTGACAGGGTGAGTTTTTCATGTCTGATGTAAAGCATTAACAAAAATAAAGTAAATGGGTCCCATTTATAATTATTCATTATCCCTCTATTTTATTGATAAAAATAAAACAATGTCTCTACCCAAACATTTCTGAGATGTTCATGGGAGCTTACTAACCAGGTCAGACTCTTCGGTATAAACTCAAACTCCAGACACAAAGCAGCCTCCTGTTCAGAACCGGAGGAAAGAACAAAGCGGGCCTTTATGTCAGTCCTGGTTCCCCTCAACCAGCCCACCTCACTTCCCTTCATCTTCCCTTCCTTCACCCCCACAGCCAGCCTTCCATAAATGTCTCTACATGGCTTCTTTTCTCACTCTTTTTTTTCTACCTTGTAGGGTCCGGTTGGAGCTTCTGGACCAAAGGGAGAAATGGTAGGTCAAAGTTCAAGCTGGATGAATTTAAATACTGCGCGACTTCTTCTGTCATCCGATGAAAGTCTTCCTCCTAGCTGCCTAAAAAGATAAATATTTTGTTTGCGTTTAAATGAGCGAGACCTTATTTCCTCCCCTTCTCAGTGGCGAGGCAGAAAAGGATCATGAATTTAAAGAAGTCATGTTTTCAACATTTAAATAAAAAATAAAAAAATCAGTTTTTATGTTGTCACTTCAGGGTGTTGCAGGAAGTGATGGTTTACCAGGAGAGAACGGGGAGCCTGTGAGTATTTTCATGTTTGTGTGTTTTGTCCAAACGGAGGAGATGCAATGAAAGGAACCAAGTGACTCATGGATTTGTTAGCAGTAATTAGCTTCAGGATTAAGCTGCCGACATCATCAGGAGAGAACATATTACTTGTTAAAACCCTCATTGTCTTGCATTGTCCCACTTAAACCTGCTCTGATATACATAAATGTAAATTTGTTTTCTGAGCCTGTCTTTTTATTACATTTCTTTCACCGCAGTTCAATATTATTTTATTGTTCATATATTTACTAAAACAGAAGTGGACAGCATTTTGTTTTCGTAGATCCATATGTACTCATGTGTATTGAAGAGTCAAAGTGCCATGCTTACTGGGTTTAGTTCATGTAAACATGAGCATTATCCTTGTGGACTCCATGATACTGTCTTTATGAAATCGTTTTTGATGCTTGAATCAGCACTCTGAACATATACTGCCATTGAATTGATACTTGTGATGAATCAAGTTGATCTACTTTTGATTGTGTGCTGCCAAATCCAATTGTTTTAAGATGTTTATCTAAAATCACATCCTTATTTTCAGGGTCCCTTTGGGCCAGTTGGACAAAAAGGAGAGGTGAGCCACAGAGATTTTATTTGGTTGCATTTACAGTATCTCATACATGGAGCTGCATCATTAAAAGCAGCTTTCCGGACAGTTTTTTTTTCCACCAAACATAGATCAGATGTTGTAGGTGTAATTTGCAGCACAGGTTTGCTCTAAACTCACCGCTGTATCTGCTTCCCTCACTCTGAGCTGATGCCAGTGTGTCAGAGTCACGGCACATGACTCAGCCTCACATTCCAGGTTTAATAGGCTTAATTAGAGTTCAGCATTTCAGCTTCAGCTTTCTTGGCCTGTTTGCTGTCTATTGCCACAAGAGGAAAGTCACACTGAGCTGCAGAACAATTTGTGTGATTAGAGGCAGCGCACTGATGAGCCGCACTCTCTTAGTCTCTTTTACCGTTTGCTTTGCTCATTGGAGTAATTATCAAGCAACACGCCACCGTATGAATCCACCCCCGCATTGTCTCAGAAGACCCAGTTCGCTCTTCAGTCTGCCTTAAATCAGCAATTAAATCTCAGGGATGTTTTTAAGCTGCAGCTCGGAAGAAAATTATTGATTTTTGCAAAACATATCGAGGTATTAAACTGATGATTGTTGTTCATTGTAGCCAGGGAAGCGAGGTGAACTGGGGCCAAAGGGTGTGACAGGCCCGCAAGGAGAGCTTGGGGCAAGAGGACCTTTTGGAAAACAAGGACCAATGGGCTTCCAGGGTGAACAGGGTCTGCCAGGTATCGCAGGAAAGACGGGTGTTCCCGTGAGTGTGCTTTTTGAATCTGTACAAGACAGCTCGAGTCTAAATGACTGAAACATTAGGTTTTCATATAAATGACTTGAATTGAGTGACTTTTGGAACATGTCTTCTTGCATCTCAGGGTAAACTGGCAAGTGAGCAGCACATCAGAGAGCTCTGTGGTTCTATGATTGATGGTAAGAGGTCTTGATTTAAATTCCATTTATGAATCCACTCATGGGCTGAATAAAAGAACTGTTGACGAGTACCTCTCTGTTTTTTTTTTTCTGTTTTACAGACCAGATTGCTCAGCTGGCTGCTAACCTTCGAAGACCCCTGGCACCTGGAATGGTGGGCCGCCCCGGCCCGTCTGGGCTTCCAGGAAAGCCAGGAGCTGCTGGCTCTATTGGGCATCCAGGAGCCCGTGGACCACCAGGGTATAGAGGGTTGCCAGGGAGAGCTTGGAGATCCAGGTCCAAGAGGTAGGGGGAAAAAAAACTATATCTATGCAGAATTTTTGTCAAATTAATAAATTCCTTAATGGAAGACATACTAAGATTATTTTGGTAAGTAATGGACTGTGAGAGATAAAATTCCTGGAAATATGATTGCTTTTTTTTTTTGGTGAAATATTTGTTAGGTTGATCTCTCAGAGCTTCATTAATTTCAGTGCAACCAGTGTCAGACATTTAAGGGAAAAGTCAGTCTTTGAAAAAGTAGTGTACTTTACATATACATGTTAACAAGCCAGCAACGATGGCAATCACTGACCTGATTGAAAACTAGCAACTATATTCCTTGGATAAATGCAAGAAATGTGTAAGTGAAAAGAAAACCTCAAACAAAAGCAACAAGTAGTTTTGTTTTCATGACAGGTGATTTTGGTGAGCAGGGTGATAAGGGACCCACTGGCAAAACCATTGACGGGCCCCTTGGAGATCAAGGATACCAAGGTATGTGGTGGACATTTGTAAACGTCTGCCAGATACCATTTCTAAAACTCTCTCAACCTTAGAGAAATGCACAATTGTTAAGTCTCCTTCTAAATCAATAAATAATATTTGTTACAGGTCTTCCGGGAGTACCTGGAATTGTCAAAGATGGCCGTGATGGGTCTCCAGGAGATCCAGGTGAGCCTGGAGAGCCAGGCAGGGTTGGAAGGACTGGGCACCAGGGACCTCCTGGTATCTGTGACACATCGGCCTGCCAGGGAGCAGCAGCAGCTGGGAAATCCTCCAACCCCAAAAAGAATTAAACAGGACTTCTAACAGCCTCAAAACCTTCCACTCCAAGGAGGGAGAGTGAAACACGAGGAAGGAAGGAATGAAAGAAGTGAACAATTAAAAAGAAAAAAGTCCTCTTTATTTAAATATATACATCACAAGATGGGAAGAGTAACATCAGCAGGTGTGACATTTTTGAAAGGAATTAAGGAACACCCAGGAGTGACACGACCACCGTGTCGACTGAGAGGTAAAATACTTAAATAACACAGGTGACTTCCAAAAATAAAGTGGACAGAGGCTTGGAAACGTGCAAGACAACAACTGCATCACATAAGACTTGACTTCCTAACAGATGGAATGATTAGTGAGTTCTTTGTGTATAAAACTTTGTACATGGTGTTTTCATTCCCCAATAACTTTGGTGACCATCCTTGAGGCAGACAACACACGAAAAGCAACTGTGACTGTCTGATGTGAATGCGCATTTATCGTGACCCACAGAGTAAATCACAGGTGTTACCTCAGCATACATGCTTGCAGTGTAATATATGGAAACGAGTGGCAGAGGCAAAACGTCTCGGCTGAGGAGCTGTGTATGTACTGTAAAAGTAATAAAAACAGATCCCCAGGTGCCCAGAAATTGTGTAGATTAATGAAAAACAAAAATCTTTTGATAGTCTTTTTATACAGCTTGTTTTCCTCTTTCTTTTTGCCTTTTTTAAATTACATGTAAAGTTAATTCTCAAGAGCTGAGAATCACAAACAGGATAAACCTTGCGGATGCACAAGTCAGACATGTGAAATACATAAAGATTAAAAGATTTAATCGCTTTTTTTTTTTTTTAATTAGTTTTTACCGATTCTTGTTTTCCAACCTGCAATGACCACATCCTCTTTGTACTACCAATGCTGTAACTATTAAATATACATGACTTTAAATACTATTTATTTTTTGTGGGTGACTGTTGTATGTACAGTAAGATGCTACAGCGACATGTTGTAAGAACGAACAAATAAAGCCACTTTTCAGTAAAACATTACTCTTCTCTACATATCAAATGAACGATGCACTTCAGAATAACAACATGCTCTAAACACAATGACATCAAATAACCCCTTTAATCTGAAAATTAGCTACACTTATTTCAAACTACTAAAATATATAAAAGAAAGAGATGCAAGGAACGAGTGAGTTTAAGAACATTCTGCATGAAAAACTTGGTGAAAAATTAAGTGAACATTTAAATTACAGATATATGAGATATAGACATACAAATAAACTGGTGGAAGAGCAGATGTGTGGCCATTAGAGCACTATTTCATCTGTTTTTCAAAGGAAAAACCCTCCACCTGTGTACAAAAAAGCCCTGGAAAAAAAAAAAAAAAAGTAGGGTATACCCAATAGAACAAACAGTAAAGACTGCCTCAACTTAGATTCTCTAACTCAGATTCAGTGGCAGAAAAACGACCATGTCTGAGGGTGGCATTGCCAGGGACAGAAAACCTACTTCCTGGATCATAGTAATGCTAATGAGAAGGACATGTGGAGTTCATAAAAATGCAAAAATCTCCGTTTACCCTCACAGGCTCTCGCCTCTTTGTGCAAACCTGGGCCATTTTAAATTTTCCGGGGAAAAAATAAGCTCATTGTTCTGCACCAAGAGGAATGCCGAGTGTCTCTTTCATCTTTTGATGTATTGGGTGCCTGTCTGGAGAGGAGCTGGATAGGAGAAAAATTCTTTTTTCACCAGTGAAGATCTTCTGAAATTCCTGCAAAGGAAGAAATGTTTATGAAAGATACAATCAGCATTAGTTTATGCTTTTGCCTATCCAGACTACCTCATGCCCTCAGTGCAGATGTTATGTGATGTTATATGCTTGCCTTGTGGTTTTTAACATAAACTGTCTTTATAAACTACAAGAAAATCAATTCTTTGTTAAATTATAGATAGTAAAAATGAAAAAAAACGTAATTTCTATTAATCTGAAAGATGAATACACTAATCTTCCAGGAATTATCCAGGCAGAGGGAGATCAAGCCAAAATGCTTCACCTCAGTCACATCAAATGTTCCACTCAAGCATACCTTTTTGAAAGTGTCGCCATATGTTTTATTCATGTATCTCAGGAAGGCTGTGGTCCACTGCAGGGTGGTGACTTTGTCTGTTTCAGAGTCACAAAATGGTACCATCGTGTTTAGCTCGTCACAGCAAAGGCGGATCCTCTTCCTGTGCACCACGATACACATATACAGTAAAATTTTAAAACAATGTTTCTCAACCAACATCTCCCCATTTATTCAGGGTTGGGACCAGGAGTTCAGTATCCCGTCCAGGTGTACTTTCACATACTGCGGATGACGCTGCAGAGACACCCACCTCCGTTCCCTCTCCTTGTTGTTGTGCCTCTCCCTTCGTTGGCTGAGCGACAGATAGGATCGAGGTCTTTTACAGCTGTCACTCAGCGACTCTCTGACTGAGTGTGGGCCAGCTTTAGCAGCCTTTGTGGGATGAGAGCTCAGCTCACTGCAATAATTTCTATTGGCAGCAGGTGTCGCCACATCTTCTGCAAAAAATACAAGAATAGTTGGATACAGATTTTTTTTCTTTTTTTTTTTACTGCAAACAACAGCAAATCAACCAATGATTTTGAACCAAACAACAAATCACATTACTGATTATTACTTTGGGTGTCCACCAACTGTTGCTCTTCTCTTGGGTTGCTGCAGTTGGTATTGATAGTTTTAGTAAGGATAGTCTCAGGGTGAAAATTAAAGGCAAAACTTGGGATGATTAACCCCTGATGTTTGCCAGGTTCAACTATGTGAGCAATAACCTGAAATCACAACACACAAAAAAACAAGGATTAAACTGTGAATTTGACCACTGATTAAGACATGATTTTTTTTTTTTTTTTTTTTGCCATACCTGACCGCACATATTAGGTACAGGATCAAAAACACCCTCGATATAATTACTGGAAAGCTCAAAAGGATTTGCTCTGTCAGCTTTCACACATGTCTTCTTTTGAGGCTGTACGACTGGCTCCTGCGCCTCCGCTGACTGTTGAAGTACTGTCAAAAGACTGAAACACAGCAGAAAATTTTGCACACTACATAATAATAGGTTCCATTTACTAAAACAAAGCATTACTATATTAATAAAACTTACTTGCTAAGGACAGAAGAGTGAATATCTTCCTCTCTTGTGGTGTCAGCACACATGCTGTTAAATCTTTTCTCCAGACAAACTCTAGTAGTTGATCTAGAGGGTTTTCTTAAAGATGTTTTTCCCTGGGCAGGTGTTTCAGATGAGCTTTCATCACTTCTGATTCTGGCCAGTACAAAGGTGGGGACTTCCCCATAAGACACTGGTGTCTTTTCCCCTGACATTACCTGACAGTGGTCCTCACTCGAAGTTGACAAGTCAATTGCTTGCAAAGATGTGACTGGAGAATTGACTGCGGTGTCTGTAACTATCTCTGTACCAGAGTGAGCGCTGGCGCCAGGTCCATCCGGAGGCTCAGTCTGTACCTCCATGTGTGCCTGAATAAAGTGTTGAAGGTGTGAATACTCAACCTCTGTCATATCCATCAGACCAAGCTCAGAGCCCAGCACCTGCCCCTGTTCCTGGGTCACGCATCCACCTTGGTTTAAAATCAGGCCAGGTGAGACAGAGGTGTGTTCTCTGGATGAAAGTGAGGCATGGATGGTTTTATAACTTGAAGAGAAGGATGACATCTTTCACTCTGTAGTTAAGGGAAAAATCAGGAAGAATATGATAAGAGTCCATTCAGGTAAGCAATCTTAAGCAGGATTTTATGTTTGCTTTTATCCTTCTTCATGGTTCATTCCAATTACTCCATCTTGTTCATAGATCTATTTAGGGAGCAAAGCTACTTGTCTCTTAGATGCCTTCAGGTGTCTCTCGCCCATCAAGCTTGCTGCTACTCTTAAGATAGCACCTCTTCCCCAGTTTCCATGTTCTAGGTTCATTACCCCCAATCCCTACGTATGCCTAGTTAAAGAGAACTGATGTAACCAGATTCTTGATAAAGCACAAGTTTTGGCACTTAGGCTGGTTACATCAGTCCTCTAAATGTATATACCTAGTTAAAGAGGTCTGATGTAACCAGAGCTGAGATGTCAAAACACAAGTGTGCTTTATCAAGACAACTTTATCAACAACACTTTTGAACAAGTGTTGTATTGAAAGTATGTATTAAAGAAAACAAGTGTCAACTTTCTTTCAATCGAAAAGTTTATGTGGAAATGTGGTTAATTATTTCACCACTGATCAACTCTGTGTCTAAAACCACAGATAGTTAGATAGGTAGTTATATATAATCGAATAAACTCATCAAATAAAATGATGTACTTATCTCAAACGCGTAAAGCTGCTATTAGTTACTAGCTGGTGAACTGACTCTAACGGATATTGGCCAAGCTAACGTCCGTTACGTAAAACATCGGCATCTTGAGACTAACGCTTTTAAAACGGTTGAACGTATGAAACCATTAGTTACCGTTTTCTATTTTATATGGATTTTATCGTTAAGAAACGGCATAATAACAATGAACTCCATACCAGTGGTTTTCCGTTGGGTCCTGAGAGCTCCGAGGTCGATAACCGGGATCAGTACCTGACGTCGTTCCTGATCCTTCTCTGCGACTCTCACTGTGTGTGTAAAAGTATCATAATTATCATAACATTAAGTGTTTTAACTGGCAAAAGAAATAGTTCTTGTAATTTACATTTTACTCAGTAAACAGAAAATTCGTTGTCTACTTTTTTTTTTTGCAAACACATATATTCACCATTTTCATTCCTCAAATGTAACATTTAGAATGTAGGGGAGACTGTATGGCGCCCCATTTGGGTCATAATTCAATGAATAAATTCGTCTATTATTATGAAATACAGGCATTTATTATTATGAAATATTTTCCATTATTATGAAATGCATGTCTATTATTATGAAATATTTCCCATTATTATGATAATGGTTTCGTTTTTCATAAGAATGAGCTTTTACATATTAATGAATTCACTTTTCATAAGAATGATTTGTGTGTCAATCACAGCAGAGAGGGCGGAGCCATTTATGTGATTGGCTGCTCTTTCATTCAGGCATAAGCAACAGAACAGTGAATATGGTCAAGGTTTCCCGTAGCTCAGTCCAAGCGGCCATAGCTACGATCGGACTAGGAGCGCACCTTGATGACGCCACGGCCCGCTGCTAACGGGACCTCACGGCCAAAACTAGTCGATGTCAGAGCGTAGAATGGAGAAGGATCAGCCAATGAGCGTGCAGGTTAACCACTGGTCCCGCCCAGTGGCAAAATGTCATTATTATGTAAAAGCTCATTCTTATGAAAAATAAAGCCATTATGTAAAAACTCATTTTACATTAAAAAAAAGCCATTCTGAAATAAACTATTATGCATTAAACTAAGATTAAATAATAATAAAAAAATATATCTTATAATAATTAAAATGTTTTCATAATAATGGGAAATATTTCATAATAATACACACATATTTCATAATGATGGGAAATATTTCATAATAATAAACATGTATTTCATAGTAACGGGAAACATTTCATAATAATGGATACGTATTTCATTATAATAAACACCTGTATTTCATAATAATAGACTCATTTATTCATTGAATTATGACCCAAACGTGGCTCCATAAGACCGGGGCTAGTTGTCACACTGCAATTATCTTCTCCACCAGAGGGCGCAACTAAAAAGTGGAATACTAGTTTTCTTCCTTTGCATGGTCAGGTCTCATGGACTGAGTGAGAAAAGAGGACAACACATTGTAAATTGAGATGAGCACCAATTAACCATTTCCACTACTCAAAGTAAAAAAAATATTAACTCTATATTTCTTTTTAAATAAGCTTCATTCAGATAAAAATCTTAGCAGTTATAAATGTGGACTTGTTAAAGTAGATATTAAGGCATCCAGTTATACCTCCATCATTGTTCTGACCTAACCTAACTTTAGGATAGAGCTAGCATTAGCAAACATTGTCATTTGGGGCAACTTGTCACAGTCATTTGGAATAATAACTGAAGAATAATAACTTTCACAAATAATTTAAATTAACACATCCTAATGAAATTTTTACTTTATTTTTACAGGAAAAGAGTGGTTTAAAAGAGAGGAGAAAGTGAGAAGATGGTCAGGAGTTATAAAAGAAAAACAGACCATGGCAGTGCAGCACCTGACGTGATGCTGAGGGCAGTCAGGCAAGTGACCCCAGGTCACAAGTCCATCAGGAGTACGGCGAAGGACTTTAATGTCAACTACCGTACTTTGGCGCGGTACTGTAAAACATTCACACCAGCTGAAATTCAGGGTCAGACAGCTATCCCAACTACAGTGGTTGGGTACAAATCACCACGGCAGGTTTTCAGCACGGAGATGGAACTGCAGCTTGAGAACTATATCAAGAGATCCTCTGACATATATTTTGTTTAGTCTCCGTCAGAGGTGAGAAAGCTGGCATATGAATTTGTGGTGGCAAAGGGCCTGCAATTTCCTCAAGATTGGCCAGACAAAGAAAAAGCCAGGAGAAACATGGGTGCAGTGCATGATATGCAAAGGATGGGCACATGAAGAATGCACCCCTGGCTATTCAGTTTACATATGCCAAAACTGCAACTTAGATAAGGAGTCTGACAGGTTTTCTTTTGTCCCAGTACCAGTTTAGGTGACAGTTTCATAATACATGCTTCATAATATTTCATTTTATTTAATTATTTATTATAATTATTAAAAAACAACAACAACAATAATTTTGTCATTTTATTGGTTACAAAATCCAGTGTGACATCTTACCCCGCATAGTGTGACAACTTACCCGTCGGTGGGGCAACTTGTCACATGGTGACAATCTCCATTTGATTGCTTATAACTCTGCACTGACACAAGATATGAAAATTACATGATACAAAATATATACCTGAGACTTTGGTCTTTCATCTGGTACATATTTTATTTATATATGATGTTTTGATTCTAAGATATATATATATATATATGAGTGTAAATATGCCCCGGTCTCCCCTATGTTTTTATTTAGTTGTATTTTTCCAGAAGTGTTATATTTTTCCATTCCTTTATTCTTATTTTCATTTTTTTAAACATTTATATACATTTTCAATTTTATTACAGAAAGTAGAGGTTAGTTTGCTAATTTTACTTTTACTTCACACTAAGTATGCATTTTATTTATAGATCAATTGTATTTTTATGTTTTTAGTGTGAATTTAAAATAAAACACTGGACAGTGCATTAAATATATAATAGCAGTTCTGTGCAACTTCACAGCGACTAATAGAGTTACTTACTGTTTTGATAACTAATGAAGACACTTTATAAGAAATTATACTTATGCAATATAAACAAAAACAGTGTAGGCCTTAAAACAGATTGCTGACAGGCAGGTCACAAGTTGGAGGACCTTTTAGAGGTTATTTAACTCTCCAGCAAAAATATTTCAATAAATTCTTCAGAACATCTGCACTATTGTTTATGTGCACACTTAATTACTTGCAATCTATGTGTAGTCCACGCAGGTTAACCAGGATACCAGACACTTCATTCACATGATTTACAAGGCCATCATGTAAAACAATTAGGGCCTGATTTACTAAAGGTTTGCGTGCGTAAAAACGTGTGCAAACTTGACACCACCCGCAAACCAATGTGCAAGCTGATTTACTAACAGCGTGCAAAGAGGACTGCGCCTCTCAAATGAGGAAAATAGCACACGCTGTTCATTTAGTACTTTTGCTCTGATGAATAATCAATATGGGGCGTACCCGCCAGAAAGCGCTAAATACTGGGAGGGGAAAATGCAAATAGGTTCATTTACCACACGTAATGAGATTTACCAACCCTGAAAGTAATTGCGGGGATTGTGATTGCGTCTGTATTTAATACGTTCGAAAGGAAGGTGCTAATCTGCCCAGCATTACGCACCGATGGCTGCTGTTATTGTGGCAAGGAGGCGACATCGCCAAAATCAAAGAATACGCAGAGAGAGAGTCTTTCGGACTCGTGTAAATTTGTTTGGAATGAATGAAAACCAGATAGTTGAAACTTAAGGGCTGATTTGGAGCCGGTCACAAGCACATGCAAAAGGAGAAATATTTTATTTGAATTTTAAATCGAGTATTATTCAGCAAAAGGTTGCCACAGGAGGCACATTCATTTTTTTATTTGTGATAATAAATAAATTACGTGTTTTCATGGAGAAAAAAGTGTTTCTTATTGTGCGCCTACCTTGTTCTGCAGTTGGCTCTAGCGTGTCATACCCCAGTATCATCTGCTCCTCGCAGAAGGCGAGGTGCACCTGCTGCTCAATGCTGGTTAGAGGCATCTCCTCCGCAGGCCCTCCACCTGTCTTGTTTGCCGAAGTTTTATTAAAGGCCACTTTTTCTTTAGTTCTTCGCCTTATATCTTGCCACCTTCTTTTAACCTCATCTGCCGTTCTTTTTGTCTTACCAACTGCATTTATTCTATCGCAGATTTTCTCCCATATTGCGTTTCTTTTGGTGATGTTTAAATGTCTTTGCTGTAGTTCATGAATGTGTTTATTTGCCTCTTCCACTAATATCTCTAACTCCAACTCGTCAAATTTCATTTTGCGCTTGCGTCTATCCTGCTTTCCATCCAGACTCTCCATGGCGCAAACCGTAAGACACGCAACACCTCATTTAAATACTGCGGTTTGCACCCGTTATCATTTGCGCGAGCATTCTTAGTTGATCACCCGCAAAACACACAACAACAGCACGCGCAAACTTTTTCAGTGCACACGCAATTTAGTACTCTTTATTTAGGATCTTAGTAAATCAGGCCCTTAGTGTGCTAACACTTTTTCGCAGACAATAAATCACCCCTATTGGTTAAACGTAAATTTTGAAAATTATGGCACTATCCATTAATATATATCCAGGCAATTGTCAAATAAATAAATAAAATAAAATTTGCATTTTATCACATTCATTTGCAGTCTGAGTGTAATCCTTTAAAAAAAAAATATGCGCAATTTTAAAGTTGCAAAATATACTAAAAGACTGCTAACAGTTGGAACATATATGAAGAAAAACAGTTTAAAGCCATGTCAAATCAGACCAACACTGGCAGATATACAGTAGTGGACAATCTAAAGCAATTAGTCAATCAATAATACAGTTATTGATGTTGAAATTACCCTAGGTAAATATATGCACATGTACAAAGAGTAAACTGCAGCGGGAAATATTTTTTGCACAGTTGAACCCACAGGAAGCAACATGTAATCAGGGTGAAAAGAGGGGATTGAAAAATCCAAGCCATAAGGGGGAAAACTTAAAAGTGCTTTGCCATTTTTTTTCAATCCCACATTGTGTTATCCAAGCATTCCAAATCATTCCAAAAAGCACCTCTTTAGAATGAGTCTACAGCCATGTGAGAAATAAGTACTCCCTCTATCAGTTCTAGGGTGTACATACATAAATAATGGAGCATAAATTATTTAAAAAAAAAAAAAACCTCAACTTTATTTATAAAGCACTTTAAAACAGTACAACCGACGACCAACGTGCTGGACAAAACAATATAATTATAAAATAGTAACAGAAAACAAAATAAAATTAAGAGCAATAAAAGTCAACGTGACAAAACTGGTTTCAAACCCAAGAAATAAAAAGCTAAAATATAACAAAAAGAATGGAAGAACAGGAGTGGGTCAGCCTGCCTGGAAATAAAACAAAAGGATAAAATAACCTAAAAGAGTGGGTCGGCCTACTGCAAATTGAAGCATGCTAAAATATAGTAAAAGCTAAACGCTTAAAAAAAAAAAAAAAGGACAAAGTCTTGAAGTGAGTTAAAAGCCAAGGAAAATAAATACATTTTAATAGAGGATTCAAAAACAGGGAGTGAGTCAGTCTGCCTAAGGCTCAGAGGCAGCTCATTCCAAAGTTTCGAGATGACGACAGAAAACGTCCAATCACCTCTCTTCCTCCTCACTGTCTTTGGGACCACAAGCAGCGACTGGGAGATGTAAATCTGGCTGTCATCAGGATAAAAATTAAATTACATGCCTAATTTCTGGAGAATACATACAAAAGTGGGAGTAAGGGTGAGTTCCAATTCCTCCCTTAACCCTCAATCTCAACCCTCAGTCTCAAAAATGTGCGCTCCCGCTAAGGGCAAGTGCTGTCCCAATTCTTAGCAAGTCAAGTTGAGGGACGAGTTTGAGGGCTGTATCGCCCTCAAAATTGAGATTTTCCGACACCACCCTTGGAAGTAAGAGCTACCCAGAAGGCACTGGATAAAAGACATCTTTGAAAAGGATGGTGACAAAAAAAGCTAGCTACAAACGTAAGTATCTTCGTATATCTTAAAGATATAAATGTTACAAAACCATTTTATTGTCTCTGTTTGAGATTTTTTTCATGGATTAACATCGTTATTGCGTAACATTTATTTTTTTACTTTACAATGTTTGCTGCCGGACCGGTGGTCCCGTCGGCGGTCCCGGTCGGCTTCACGTTGTACTCGTCGGTGGTCCCGGTCGATCCCGGTCCGCTATCCCGGGACCGCCGGCCGCCGACCGGGGGTCCCGGTCCCGATAGCGGTCCAGGTCGGCTTCACGTTACTTGTACTCGTTGGTGGTCCCGGTCCGCCGTCCAGGGACCGGCGGCCTGGGGTCCCGGTCCCGTCGGCGGTCCGGGTCGGCTTCATGTTACTTGTATACCTTGGTGTGTAGCGAAGGAGGACTGAATAATGTATCACCTATTGTGTTATTTGCTAATATTATTTGGAGAATATACAGCGCTCTTTTCAATGTTATCCCTGTGTCATTTCAGAAAATACAGACGACACGGCTCTGATACATTTCAGTCTAAAGACGTAACTGCACTCAAGGGGTGTCCCATTTCTAAGTCACAAGATAGCCCTTACACTTACTTTCGAGGGTTAAGATTGAGGGCCAAAAATTGAGGGTTAAGGGCGAGGGTTGAGATTGAGGGTTAAGAGAGGAGTTGGAATTGGCCCTAAGTACAGGGAAAAGAGAAAATGACCAAGAATAGAGCCTTGAGGTACTCCACGAGTGAGAGAAGTAGCAGAAGACTCAAAGCTTCCGATACAGACACTAAAACTCCTCTCTACCAAGTAGGACTTGAACCACCCTAAAGCACCACCCTGGATACCCACCCAGTTCTCCAGGCAAGACAAAATGACTTGGTGGTCCACTGTATCGAAGGCAGCTGTTTGGTCCAACAACCAATACGGCACAGTGGCCAGAATCTGTGGCTAAAAGAACACCATTAAACAGTGCTGACTCGGTACTGTAATAGGTCTTAAAACGGGACTGGAACATCTCAAGAATATTGTGCTCATCTAAGAATGATTTCAGCTGTCAGAAAACAATTTTCAACAGAATTTTAGCGAGAAAAGGGAGTTTAGAGATTGACCTGAAGTTTGATAAAACAGAACAATCTAAGCACAGCTTTTTAATTAATGGTGTCACCACCACATTCTTAACTCAAACTGCCATTAAAAGTATTGCGCACAAAAGGTGTTAAAATAGATAAAACCTTTTATAAAAAGGCGAGGCAGAATTGGATCATTAAGGTATCCTGTAGGCCAATATATGACCAATTATATCCATCAAAGTTTGTAGAATGACTGGCTCAAACTGGTCAAAAATGCCAGTGTGTCACAGAAGTGGGAAGGTCTAATGCTGGTCCTAATGCTTATTTATAAACTCAAGAAGTTTTCGCAGACTTCAGTTGAGTTCTCCAGACAACCTGAATGTGGGGCATTAAGAACAGAGTTTACTGTTTTAAATAAAACACGAGGATTGTTACAGTTCGAAATGACAATATCAGAGAGGTGCTCAATTTTAGCAGCTTTCATAGTTCTCTGATACAGACGCCAGCTGTCCATCAACATCTGAAATGACACCTATAGCTTGTCCTTCACCTACGTGGAGGTTTAGAAGACCTAGCTTTCAACGGTTCCTACCTCATCCAGTATCCTTTGACAGGTTAAGTTAAATTGAGATAGTAGAGCTTCAACATCTGAATTACAGCGCAGAGATTCAACTGGGCGACTCAGAATTGAAAGCAGAAGAGAACTTTGCACCAGTGGAAGAATTCACAAGATTACAATGCATAGGAGTGCAGGATTTAACCACAGGACAAGAAAGAGGAACATCAAATATTACAGGCATATGGTCAGAGAAGACAGTGTCACAAACCTCTAAATCACAAACAGTAAACCCATAAATTAAAACTAAATCCAGGGTGTGTCCATGTTCCTGTGTGGGAGCAGACATGCTGGACAAGATTAAAATAATCAATGAGGTCCAAAAAGAGGTCATCCAGGCCTTGAGGTCTTTAAAATTAGGTAAATACAACTCAAGGTGAACGACAATGTATTGCATATTACACAATGTCTTCACATCTTTAGCAAAAGCTACCTTAAAATCTGTCTGTCTCAGGTTATAAAAGAGGCTATATGTGAATAACTAACTACATCCCATGAAGTGGTTAGTTATTCACCTAGTGCAGCCATTCCCAAACTTTAGAACACCAAGGCCCAGTTTGAAATGTGAAAAATCTCCACAGCCCACCAAAAGCCTTTAATCACAACTGTGATCAACATACAGGACAAGGAACCATGATCCGATATTAATGTAAAGGATCAATAAGGTGACACTTGTCATATTAAGTTAAGATGACTTGATGATTACTTCTTAATGTGTTTTTTTATCATGTCATGAATATTTTACAGTAATTAAAAACATATTTAAAAAAGATTGAGGATTTAAAATACATTTCTCACGGCCCACCAGGGGGCCGCGGCTCACACTTTGGGAATCAATGACCTGGTGGAAGTACCTCTAGCAGCTTAACTTAAAGTAGCCTAATAATTTTCTGTATGTTATCTGTCTCCCATATCATTATGGTGGAATTTTAGCCTACTCTTCTTTAAAACGTTTGCTTCAGTTTACTAAATTTGCAGGATTACTATTGCAACAACACATCATCAGTAGGGTTCATGCATACTTCTCTTAAGGTCATACCACAGCATTTCAATTGAGTTGAGGTCCAGAGTTTAACTAGACCAGTGCAAGATCTTGAATCTTTCCTTTCTCAGCCATTCCACTGCAGATTTGTTGTCCTCCCAATGACACACTTCTAGCCAAAATTTAATCCTCACACAGATTTGACTTCAAAGTTCACAGTAAACTAAATAACTGCAAGTGATCCAGGAGCTGTGTCTGGAAAGCACAGGACATCAGCCTTCCACCACCACAACAACTGGGATGAGTGATTCTTCCCAATGTGGCACTGTACATTACTGTCAAAAGAATTCAGTTTGGTCTTTTCTATTTAAAAAGGCATTGTCTTTTTTCTTTTCCAAATGCAACTTAACAGTGGTATATAATTTGTTCCTGTTCATCTGAGCTGGTATTTACCAATTTATTTATCTATTTTTTGACCTAGTAAAGACAAGATGAATCTTTGTCATGTCCTCAAATGTAAAATCCTTTTAACTTAACAGTACATATTGTGGTTCCATGTCAATAATGTACAGTTTTGACTTAAGGATCTAAAATCACTACAAGAAATTCTATTTCTATTACTTGATTTAGATGGGGTTTTTTTTTTAGATTGTGTGAAAAGTAAAAATAAGAGTTGTTAAAGAAAAAAAAAGTGACATCAATGTCAAAAAATAATAATAATAAAAATAATTGAATACAAGTTTAAAAAGGAGTTTTACTTTATTGAGCTCTTGGATTCCATTAGAACAATGAGACACATCTTGTTATTTGCAGAACATGTAAGCCCCATAAAGGCTATTGTGGTGATGCTACTGACTATGTGGAAAAATAAAAGACAACAAACAAAAAATATGTACATTTTCTGTACAAAATATTCCAGAGCTTTCCAACTACAAATGTACACCAAGTCATATTTACAACAGATTATTATATTTAACAAGAACTAATCATAATCAATAATATCTACTTTGCAAACAACAAAATTAGAAGAGAATTAACTCAAACAGCTAAGCATTTCCATATAATGCCACCTTGTCAGATTTTTTTTCTTTTGCATGGCTTTGTTTGTGGTGAGCAGAAATTCTTAGCTGAGATTTAGGAAGAAAAAAAAAAAAGTAAAAATAGACATGGCCAACAACTGTCTATTCAGTATAATAAATTTTAACATTCTTGCAGGTCTAGTATAGCAGCCTTGGGGTCCTAAAGAACATATCCTTTTTATTTCTATATTTAGGTGTCTAATTTGACTCAGCACAGCTTGTATTTCCAGAACTTCCTATATTTTACTTTTTATTTCTGAATGTGACCCATTAAAACACCTGTTGATTATTTCAAAAACCATCATCCTTTCCATTGTCTCCCCCCACTATACTTGTACCAACAGGACCTCCCCGTCTTTTCCCTCTTGCACGGCCTCTGTACAGCACTGCTCTACTTCTTCTTGGCTCCCTGTTTGCTGGATGGTCCATTTGTTTTTCTTTCATGCTGAAGACCTTGTGATTCTTGATCATGTGATTTGGGAAAGGTAGGGGACTTTCTGTTGGAGTTGGAAGTAAGGCACCTCTATGTCTCTGGAGTAACACACTTTGTTGATTTTGTGGGCCATCAAAGACAGGAAAGGATTTTTCTCCACCCTTTCGACCTGGACCTCTAGATCTACTGAAAGATGAATTAGATTCAGTAGAGTCTTGGAATCTAGAAACCTGATGAGGGCCTCTTCTTTCACTACTGTTTGTCTGGTCCCTCTGTCCATGTTCTCCATCCCCCATGTCTGGACCTCTTCTATCAGATTCAGGGAACTCTTTGTTTGCATCCCACCTGCCAGGTCCATCCATAAAATCTGAACTTCTATGTGGAGTCCCCCTCATATCACCTTTACAAGGACCGTGCCACCTCATTTTGGGGCTCCGCCAATCTCTAAATTCAGGCTCAAATCCTTGTCTACTTGGTCCAGGATCCTCTGCGTCTACTCCATCGGACCCTGGACCTTCAGTAGGAGAATTTCTATAGCCCGGTCCTGGGTGTCTTAAATCTGGCCCCATTGGGCCTCTTATATCAAGACATTCTGTATTTAATTCTCTCCTGTTTGGGTATGGATTTATAGAATTAGGACCCCTCCTATGATCTCCGGGTCCATCAGTGATTTGATGTATACCTGATCCTCGTCCTCGTCCCCTACCTCTGCCTCTAACATAATTCTGCCCTCTATTGTCTAGATTCCTTTCACCTCTGAAAAATGGCCCAGAAACTCCTTTGTCAGGTTCTTTCCATTCAATTGCTTGTCCTCTCGATCTGGGACTTGGAGAAATCCTCTCTGAACTTTCTTGAAAAGGCTCTGAATGCATACAACTGGGATCATCCCAGTCATCCATAGGTCCCCTGATATCACCTGGAAATTGCATTTCTCGTTCAGTTCTTCCAGAGTCTCTCCATTCAGTATGAGGACCTTCCCTACAATGTTCATACCTGTGCTCAACTGAACCATCTTCTCTTCTGTCTGACCATTGCTCCTCAAAGTCTTTGCCACTACTACCAGGTGCAGAGCCTCTGCCATTTGGCCCAGGCTTTCTTATATTTCTTCTCAATGGCCCTGGAGCTCTAAAGTTATTAACAGCTCTATTAGATTGTTGGACCTCTAAATCTAGGCTTTCATGAAGAGGTTCAGACACTTCCCAGTCATTTTGTCTCTCATGTCTTAGACCCTCCATGCTTTCCCTAAAATCTGAACTATCTGATTCTCTCCAGTCAGGTTCAGGGGCCACCATATCTAGACACTGCCTTTCAAGCCAAGGTTTTCTGAAGTTTGAGTCTCCTGATTTTAGTCTGTCGGGAACCAGGCCATCAATATGGCGATCTCTACGGTCATTACTCCGTCCTCGAAAACTTTCTGGACCTCTAACACTCCACAGATCCCCAACAGTAGTTCTGTCAGGCCCTTGTTCTCTAAAGTGTGCACCTCTCCTATCTGACTGTGGGTCCTTCATATCTTGAGGTATTATTTCTGACTCAGAACCTCTGAACTGTGGACCTCTTGAAAAGTGCCTTCTATCTGCTGTTTCCTCCATATTTGACAGTATTTTATCTGGCCCAAATTCCCTGATGTTTGAACCTTCTGGGCATCTCCTTACTGGTCCTGGGCTCTCTATGTTTAGACCCTGTTGAGGCCCTTGTCTCCCCATTCTCAGACCCCCTGACCTCCTCCTGTTAACTATTGGACCCAACATGTCAGAACCCGGCCCCCTAAAGTCCCGATCTGTCTTGTTGTGCCCTGGACCCTCAATATTTGGATAAACACCTTCAGTACCATGTGGCCCACCCCGTCTACTGTGAGCCCCTGGTCTATCTACACCTGAACCAGTTCGTTCTGACCCTTGTCCCATAAAGTTGGACTCAATGCTCTCCACATATGGTCCTCTTCTGTCATAACCCTGCCCTCCAGCATTCGGATCTCCTGGTCCTCTTCTTTCTGATCCTGTTACCCAGACATCTGGACCTCTTGGTCCTATATTCTCAGGATAATGGCTGTCCTCAGTGAGACCTCTAATTTCATTTACAGGTCTACTAAAATCTGGATCTCCTAGTTTTCTTCTTTTAATTCGAGGACCAGCCATATAAGATCCTCTACTATCAGGCCCAGGTTCACTGAAATCTGGTACTCTTGGTCCTATTCTATCAGGCCCAGGACCATCCCTAGATAAGTACCTGTTTTCAGGCCCCGGACCTCTGAAACCTGGGGCTTCACGCCCTACACTCTGAGGACCAGGGCCTTCCATAGATAGACTTCTCCTCTCATATGCAGGTCCAATTAATTCTAGATCTTCTTTCCTGTAATGCTCAGGCCCTTCCATAGAGAAACCTCTGCTTTCAGGCCCTACTGCTCTGAAATCTGGATCTTCTCTCCTGTCAATCCCAGGACCCTCTAGACTGGGATCTCTCCTTTCAAGCCCTAGCCCAACTATATCTAGGCTTCTCCTTTCAGGCCAGGTCTCTCCATAGTCCGGGAATGATGACCCTCCCATGTCAGGTACACGACTCTCCACTGCTGGACTTTTTCTTTCAGGTCCTGATCCTATGCAATGTAGACCTGCAGGTCGTCTTCTGTCATTCTCATGAACACCCATTGCTAAAGACCTGTTAAAGCCTGGTTCTACAGAGTCTGGACTACCTGGTACACTCAAACCAGTTCCTTCATTGATGATAGATGGATCTCTTCTTTCAGATCCTGATCCCATAAAATCTAAACCCCCTGGTCCCCTCCTCTCAGGCACTGGGCCCCAAGTTTCAGGACCTCTTCTTTCATATTCTTGTTCCCTGAATTCTGGATGTACTGGTCTTTCCCAGTTATGCACTGGTAGCTCCATCTCATGCACTGTCCTTTTAGGTCTTTGTCCCATGAAATACAGATCTACTGCTCCTCTCCTGTCATGCCTAGGGAACAGCATCTGTGAACCTCTTTTTTCAGGTTCTGGTCCCATAAAATCTGGGCCCCCTGGTCCTCTGCCATTGTGCCTCAAATCATGTTCAATTCTTATTTCACTCTCTGGCTGTTTACATTCTAAGTTTACAACATCTCCTCTGTCAGATACCTGGTCCTCCATCTTCGGGCCTCCCCAATTGGACTCATGTCCACTCCAGTCATCAAGGTTGAATGGCCCTTCAGTGACTGGATCTGGCCCTCCTTTGTCTGATCCCAAGTAATTCCATTCTGGATCTCTCACATGTGGTGTAAGTCCTTTATTTTGACTACTGTACATAGGCCCTGGATTTCTCCAATTTGAATTTGTAATTTTTGGGATGTCTTCACTTTTTTGACCATCACCCATCACGGTCGTAAAAGATGGTTTTAAATCAGTTTCATCTCCACCTGTCATATGGGTTCTGAAAACATCACCATGTGGAATGCTATTCTCTAACTTTGGACCCCCAAGTAACATTCCAATTGTCGTTACACCTGACTTGCTATATGGATTCTCTGGCTGTGATTTAAAGTCCTCTGTGTTTGAACAAGGAAAACCCTTTCTGCAGAAAACTAACATCTCTGCCTTCTTCAAGATGTCCCCCTAAATCTGTCTTTATATGACTCACAGTTGATAAACAACCCATTGAATCTGAAGTTGCAATATCAGCCCCTGCTATATTTGACCATGGGGCTTTTATCAATGGACTCCCCCTCTCATTTTGTTTGTTTGGTTCTCTCATTAGATCTGGGCAACCTATATAAGGTCCTGAATGCTTTATACTGGGATCCATGTCAGGTCCTTGGGCTGGAATATCTGGACTTGTAAATTAGACTTGAATGCCCTCCTCTTGGAAACATATTTTCCGGACAATTTAAGCCAGGGCTTCCTGCCACCATCTGATTATCTCTTTCTATTACACTTTGACCTCTGACAACAGGGTTTTGCAGCTCTGCAGCTCTGCACGATATTATTGCTTGACCACCCAATGGCTGATAATTATTTTCACATTTAACTATTGGAATTGAGTCAATGGTGTGCTCCTCAGGATCTTTGCTTTCCTCAATTTCTGCAGCGTCATCCTTTTCTATGTTGGAATCTTTTAAAAACTGTGGCTCTGGGTCAGGGCTTTCAGGAGAATCTCGAAGAGGTGGATCAATTTCCCTTAGGGGAATCAGGTTTTCACATTTGTCATGAAAAAAAGTGTCCTGCAGTGAGGATTTATTCATCTGTGTTGAAGAATTACTAACCGAGTCATCCTGATCATTGACAGATTTCTTTTCAATGTCTTGCAATTCTGGTGGTTCTAAAATCTCAGTTTTTACATTATCAATAACTTTGACTGAGTGCTGCTGAGTGCTCTCTGCATACTTACAGTCTAGCTTTTGTCCATCTGGATCATTTTTAATAGCAACTGTGGAAAACAATGAAGTTTTACTTTCCACAACTTTTCCAACAATAGAGTCAGGAGCATTGCATGCCACACTTGCTTGTTTTTTTGTGTCAGTGACATGAGGGAAGGGACCTCTATGTTGCTTCGGTGAAAGGGATACAGAATGTTTCTTTCTCGGGGATGATGAAGATCTTCTATGCCCTCGAGAATGTGGGCGTGCAGTATGGTCTTTGTGATGGTGTCCCTGCCGTTCAGATGGATCTCTAGCTCTATGCCTTGATCTGTCCCTTTCACTTCTTTTGTGTCTATCCCTGTCTCGATGTCTTCTAGAATGTGAACGAGAACGATGTGATCTTCTTGATGGACTTCTGTGGGAGTCTCTTTCACGACGACTCCGTCTTTTTGGTGATGACTTTCGCTTTCTGCTGTGGTATGAATTTGGAGATGCCCTCTTATGACAGGCACTATCCAATGCTCTAAAAGAAGAATCACTAGTCTTTGTACTTTCTACTTTAAATACATCCTCTTGGATTTCATCAAAAAGTGATTCATCCTCAGGATCATAAGCTACATCAGAGTCCTCAATCTCTCCAGCTGATGAATATTTGTCATGTTCCTCAACCTTTTTCTGTGTTTCACCTTGCTCCTCAACAGCATTTACATCATTTTTTACATTATGGCCAGTAGCTGTGTCTTCAGGGTTAACAGTTTCTGAATCCACATTTGAATTGTCCTTGATCTCTGTAATATTGTTAACCATGTCTGTTTTTTCTGAAGGCTTTGACTCTGTTGGCATTATACCACACTGAACAGGTGGCAATTGACTATGCGGTGATACTTTTGTTGGGGGGGACATCAAGGAATCTGAGACAGAAAAGTGAGCCATGAACATACCCACAGCCTCTCTTTGCTGTCGTAGTGCTTCTTCCTGTTCTTTCAACTGCCGTTTCTGCTCTTCAATTTGCTTGTTGAGTTCCTCAAGCATCCGCTGTTGTTCACTCAATGTCGCTGCTGAAACTACCACAGTGCCTGTTGGAAGGTTTGGCATTGCTGTAACTACTCCACTGCAGGTCTGTGGTTGGGTAGAAGTGGAAACTGGTGTTGAGTGTGATGGAGAATCTGACACCTGAGTTGGAAGGGGGGTATTAGTAACAGCAGTATCACTTTGAATATCTTCAAAGATGGTTTCATCCTCTGGATCATAGGCCACATCATCTTCCACAAACCCTGCTAATGTAGAGCTACCTATCTTATATCGTTCTGTAGTCTGTGGAGCAACAGTATTATATCCTAATGCAGGGTCATATTCCTCTTCTGGGTCATATGGTCTGTCAAAGTCAGCCTCCTCTTCTATCTCTTTGACTTTAGATTTCTGTCCATATTGTTGGACAATCGGATCCACCATTGATCCAGACACTTGAGAAAAAACTGGGATCTTGTTGGCACTTTCTACTGTTTTTGTAGAGCTTTCATCAGAGGAGACCACTGGGTCAGCCGGCTTATTTCCAAACAAAGTCTTCAAAATAGACTGTAATGGTGTCTTTTCACTGGTTGCTGGTGTGGGATTCCTGTCAGAGTTGCTTTTAGATATAGACTCTATAGGAGCATCAGATGACACAGGAGGAAGTGCTTTAATAGAGGTCGAAAGAGACGGCGCTGAGTCTGATAGTGATCCAGGGCAAGATGGTGAACCAGGAGGAGTGGTACTAGCAGGAGTTTCGGGGTCATAGGGTTGGAATATCTCCAGCTTGTCAGAACCATAAAGGACCGGTGGTTTTGGGATCCACATAGGGTCTTTGGACAGGTTAACCTTGGGTCTCTTCTCTTCAATTTCTTGAGGAAAGGTTCCTGGACGTTTTCCCTTCTGAACAATTGCTAGACCCAGAAGAAGATTGGGTCGTTTTTTTTCAAGCCCTTCAAAACAATTAAAATAAATAGATCATTATGAGCCATTTAACTTCAATGCATCAGTCAAGAATTTTACTACCATGGGGACCAGTAATTATTATTTTCAATGATTAGAAAAATTATATAAATAAAGCATTAGATTATGAAAAAGGTAAGCATCAGTAACACATAAACTGAAATGTGGAGCATGAAACATAGCCTAAAAAAGAACTAATGCAAAATAATTTACAACCTAATTTATGATTTCCATGAGGCTCCCAACATCATAACCAGCATAACTGGTGTCTGCCAAGTTTACCAAATCTTTTTGCTTTCAGATAAACACCTCTGACAATTAGTATGATTATCCTTTGCTTAATCCAATTTCCTTAAGTACTGTGGGACTGTGTCACCATGTTATGCCTCACCACTTTGTCTGAAATGTACAAAAAAAGCATATTGTTCTTATAATGGCTTTTCTCCTGTGAAGTTACAGGAGGCAGTTGCAGTGTTATTAAATGCAGACTATGGCTGCATTACACCTGATGCCAAGGACAACAAAGCCAGCAGTGCTGCTCCATTTCCCCCTATAGCTGTGTGCACTGTTGTTAAGGCATGTCTGAGTTATCTTCTGGTGATGTAACATATTCTTTGTGAATCAGGGAAGATTAGATATTAGAAAGATTAGATTAGAAGATTAGAAAAGCAAATCATGAAGCAAATTAATGTTCAATTCCATCCTGGTTTATCCATATTACATTGTATTAGCTATGTTTAAAAACTGAAATAGGGTCTGCGGTGAGTCAGATTTGCTGGAGTTTATACCAGCCATAAAAAAGTTTTACACCTAAGAATAAAAACATGTTAATATGGACACTGTTGTTACAAGACACACCTCTCTGATTCGAGAATCCCAGAATTTAATTTTTTACAGACACACAGTACTGTATTCAAAGGCAAATGTACACTTTTTAAGGAAACCAAAACATAAATAATCACACCAGCTATATTTGGCTTTTATCAAGTTATACAAAATACATAAAAGGTAAAAAAAAATAGCATTAATTTGGTGATGGCCTAAATGTAAGGTGTTATTGTGACTGTTAACATAGGTACTCAACCAATGCAAATGCAAACATTTAAGGTACAGTAGTCAAAGCATTTTTACCTGGTCCTTCAAGAGGTTGGAGCATGGATGGAATTGATTCCTTAGCACTGAGTGGTACAAGGTATACGTCCTTGATGGAACGGCCGATGTTGGCAACCACACCAAAACGTCCTCTGCTGCTAAAGTAGGAAAACAGTGAGACGTAGGCTACCTCTTCCTCCTCTGTTGCAGGGTGAAACCGAATCACACATAACTCCTAAATAAAAAAGAAACAAAAGAACATAAAATATTTATTTGCAGTATTCTCAACATTGCAGTGTAAGATACAGAAAAAATATGGCATATCTTGCTTGCCTTTGTAACTGAGGTTTTTAGTTTTTCAACATAGTCCCACACAGTTTCAGGCAAGATTCGTCCTCCAATTTGTATGGTATCAGGTAGATCCTACATAGTACACAGAAAATGGGAGTTTTTTATATGTTTGCTGTGTGTCAGTGAAAGGCCTTTTCAATAAAAGATCTGTGAACTAAAGCTATTACTGTGTATTACTATACCGCTTTAAGATTTTCAGCAGATCCAGAAACCAGATATGCCTTTGTCATAAACTTAGCAACAGTGAGCATATTCAGAAAGCCTTTCCATAATATGTCTTGTTTAGCCAGGAACTGTAGAGTATCACTATCAGCTGGGGACTGAGGGGCCATGTTTCTGAAACACAAAGCATAACAGCACTGTAAAAATCTGATCAGCAAATTCTTTCAATTTTAAATGTGCACAGTCTAAAACTGAAGAAAATTCAGGAGTTTTATTTTATTTCCAAATTTCCTCAAGTACCTTGAGGATGAGCCATACAGTCTGGGATCAGCAGTGGACGTTGGCTTCATTAAGATAGATTTGGGTACCGTTTTGGGGGGTGGTAATGAAGATTGTGGTACTGATTTGGAGGCAGTAGTTTCTTTAACAGTGGCATAAGGGGCTGGTTGGATTATGGATTTTGTTACTAGGATCACAAGAGCTATTAGAAGAAGCACTGATCCTGCTTGCCGCAGTGCGAGGATCACGTCTTGTGATGGTTACTGTGGAGACAGCAGGAATCACAACTGGTGTATATGTTCTCTTTAGTGGGATTGTTTCAGGAGCATCTGGAGTTGGTGATGCAGGAGACTCCATGACAGGGGAAGCAGGAGACTCTAAAGTAGGAGAGGTTGGAGAATCCATTGTTGGGGAAGCAGGTGATTCTACAATGGTCAGTTTTGGAGAGTCCATGATAAGGTGTGATGAAGGCTCTGTTAGTGAAGATGCTGGAGAATCCATCTCAGGTGAGTCAGGTGGTGCTCGCAGAGGGGAGTCTTCTGAAGACTTCTTCCAAGATTGTTCATGCTGCTTGTCTCTTGATACAGATGTCTTGACTTTTTTCTTGCTGGGTTCTTCCACTTCTGAAGCTGGTATTTGGTCCTTTAGGAAGTAGTGAGAAACTGCTTTTAACATCTAAAAGTAACAACTTCTGATCACTGAATTGTAAGGTCTACAAGCAATTACAATGCCATTTCACATTCAATGTTCAGTATCACCTGTGCATATCTTGCATTTCAGGTCAAACAGATGGGCTTTGTGCTCTGATGTTGTGTCTTTAAGCATGCAGGAAAGAATATCTGGCACAGCAATGTTCTGGCTTGGTTGGTTAGCTTTAGCCTTTGGAGGAGGAGGAAGAATTCTCTTTTGTTCCTGGCAAGCACAATATAACAACAAATAGACACAAAGTTGATGTATCTTTCTATAAAAGATGTTCAACTCTAACACATTCATAGTGGCCCTAGAAAATATGTGATTTATGTGATGCAAATTAAAAATATACATACCATGCTATCAGGTTTTTTGTCTGACCTAGAAGGATTCAAGCTAGGCAAGCTCAACCTTTACTGCTTCAGGCTTCTGCAGACTTGTGACTTTTGCAACTCCATCTTTGACCTTTAAAATCAAAAACAATTAAAGAACACAGTCACTTTCAGCAAAACACTGAGTTACTTGTTGAAGACTGATAAAATAATTTGCTGTTGTTGTATTTGCTACCTACTAGTCTTTACCTGTGTGGTTTCTCTGCTACTTGGCTCAGGTGTCTTTGTAGCCTGCATGTCCTTTTGACTCATCCTGACCAATCTGAATGGACCAATTTCTCCTTGCACAACCCGATACAATAAACCCTATGGGGAGGAGAACCAAAAAAATATTTAAATATACTGTGAGAACTATGATCCTAAAATGAAAATGAGTTTTATATTCTTTCAACTAACCTTGTTTTTTGGGTCTTTCAGGTTGAACATTATTGTTCTGTACTTGTTCATGTATTTGCTGTCTGTGTTGCGAAATATATTGAACATCTCCATCTCAATGCTAGCGACAAGCTTTGCAACTTCACTCTCAGACATCTCCAAGTTCTCACATTCACATATCCTTAACAAAAGAAAACAAAATTAACCAAACTGTAAGATTATATGGGCTTTTAACTTGTTAATTCTATGAGTGTAGTCTGATAAAAATGTTCAACTATGAAAGACACAGATATTGGTCCTGATCTTACACCTTCCGCTAGCCGCTACCCACTGCCTGCAAATTGCTGATTTAGGAACCTCCGCCAACCGCTAATGCAATCTTCCGCTCCCTAAAGCCGCTACCCATTATGCCGACTCCCTCACTCATATTGTAGGCGCGGCAATGGGCGTGTCTCTTGCGCTTTCCACAAATTTGGTATCTTGCGATCACGGGGTACCCGCGAGATACCGGTACCGCAAGATACCGAGTTTGTGGAAAGCGAAACCGGCATGTCGCGCATCCAAATCGCGTCATTGCGCGTCCACCCAGTCACATGTGGACGTGCACAAACGGCTCTACCTCTCGATTACGCATCACTGTATTACTTGCATACGTTTTTATTCTCTTAAGGGCAGAGGATGTCTGTACAGCTGTGGCATGATCTCATTCAGATGTTTGCTGTGGAGGAAACGAGATCACAGAACACTGTTGTGGAGTTTCTTGTACTGTGTGCCTCCCTCTGACCCTCTCCTTGCGCTCAGAGCACCCGAGATGCGCTCAGTGGTAGAAGGTAGATGTCATCACACCTGTTCCTCTGGCTCAATGCTCATCCAATGATCCATTCTGCAGTATTTTAAAAAGCACATTAACCGTTGGGAGCGGCTGTGCGTCTTGGTGCAGTGAGCTTCCAGGAAAGCATTTCTTAACTAGAAAAGCACTCAGAGAGCACAGACCACCACCAAGCACAACAGTTCTCCCATATAGCGATTTTACAGATTGCTTGAAGGGCCTAGTTCATCAAAATCCATCCATAACTTTTTGAGTTATCTCGTACACAGACAAACAAACAGACAGACAGATAAACGCCGGCAAAAACATAACCTCCTTGGCGGCGGTACAAATATTCTTACACAGACAATTCCTGTCGGCTACCTAAAAGTCCTAGATAGTTGATACGCTCCCGGTAAACACGCTCAGGCAGAGCTGCGAGAACCGCCGCGAGAGCCGCTTGGAAGCGGCTATGCGTCTTGGCGCAGCTGTGCGCACAGCCGCTGCTAAGGATATGTTCTCGCAGCTCTGCCTGAGCGTGTTTACCAGGAGCGCACCAACTATCTGGGAGTTTCAGGTAGCCAATAGGAATTGTCTGTGTAAGAATATTTTTACCTCCGCCAAGGAGGTTATGTTTTTGCTGGCGTTTATTTGTCTGTCTGTCTGTCTTTGTAACTCAAAAGGTTTATGGATGGATTATGATGAAATTTTCAGGAGTTGTCAGAAATGTGAAAAGGAAGAACTGATTTAATTTTGGCTGTGATCTGGAAGAAATCCGGGATTCTTTCAAATTTTCGGTAAACATTGCGGTCAATGGGGCTAGAAAATTTTGTTTCTCAATATCTCCGTTAATTATTACCCAAAACTCATGAAATTTCACTTAGGGATTGACAATGGAAACCTCTATCAAATTTCAGAGGCTGATCCGGATCTGATCCGGGATTTCATCGCAATCTGTAAATCGCTATATGGGAGAACTGTTGTGCTTGGCGGAAGTCTGCGCTCTCGAAGTGTTTTTCTAGTTAAGAAATGCTTTCCTGGAAGCTCACTGGCTCTGTTTTTTTCTGAGCAGTTTGTTTAAACTTCTTGGAGTACAAAAGAAATGATTAAATCATTTGCTCCACATTAGTTAGAGTTAGTTATGTATATATCAGTGCAGAGGGGAAGGAAGAAGGAAGAGGAGGAAGCTCTACAGCAGAGTCCCAGACGAGCTGCCCATGAGAGCTGCTCCGATCTGGATGAAAAGATGCTCCATAGCAGATTGCAGGTAGCGCAACCTGCTCTTAAAGGCAATGGCTACTGAAGCACTGAGTGGTTAAACAGGTGGAACGCCTTAACCACTCTCATGCATAATATATGCATAATATAGCGGTTAGCGCAGGTAAGATCGTGGGTTTAGGGAGGTGGAAGATTGCGTTCTTTGCGGGGGAGCGCCCCTCCTGCTACCCGCTATCCCTTAATAGGGGCTTTAGGAGGTTTGGCGGAAGATCGGGCTCATTATCTTTAATCAAAAAAGTAGAGTATATCAAAATTCAAAAAAACAAAAACAAAGCAAAGCTGTCACAGTTGTTCTCACCTCTTGAACAAGATGCTTGTGAGGGAGCGCTGGATGCTCTGTCTGACCTGGTTATTGGGCTGAGAGGGTCTAGCAGAAGGAGCGCTTGGTGCCGGCGAAATAGGCAGATTACGGGTCTCGCCCAGCAATGTGGGGCCTGAAGGAGGCTTGTGGCACAATGCTGAGACTGTCACATGACTGGATGGAGACTGAGATGCAGACTGCTTCTTTGGTATAACATATGCAGTCTTTGTTACGATGAGGGCACCAGACTCATGATGTCTGGGAGTTAAGGTGGTTGGGGATTGTGCAGTAGGAGAATCAATCAGTTTAGGAGGTGTGGACGATGTTGTGGAACTTGATTTTTCACATTGGAGAACACTGTCTTCAGGCTCCTTTGTTTTTTCTTCAGACTGGCTCTCTAGTGGGGCTTCTTCAGTTGCAGGCTGGGAAAGTAGAGGTGTTTCTGTCAAGGGGTCTTCTGGACTTTGTTTTGATAGAGACTTGGCCTTGCAGTCATCCTCTGCCTTTGTACTGACCTCATTAGCTGTATGAAGAAAAAGAGCAGTAGTGCATAATTTGTATAATACATAAAGGTTTTAACTCTGCTATTAACTCTGCCATGATTTTTTTTTTATATTAATGTAAAGGATGAACGTGTCCTTCACCAGTCATCTCTGGCAGTAAATTATTACATCTTTTTTAACATCTTAATTCCTGATTCCATCAGAGAGGACTAAAAAACACCAGCAGTGAGATATTTAAAGACAAGACAATTAAAGGAGATACAGAATAAACATAAAAAATAATACAGTGATCTCTTATTTTTCGCGGTTAATGGGAACCCCCCCCCCCACCCCCCCCCCCCCCCCCCTTGATTCTTTTAGTCAGAATCTTAAAACCATTTGTACTCTTTTGTTCTCTTTTATCAATCTCAACCTTCATGATACTGCAAACAAGGGCCTCTTTTGCAGTCCTCTAATGTAGGTAAAAGTGGGTGAAGACACTCCTTTAGTTAAATATATGCATGTTAAAATCCAGAGGCACACGTTGAATGAAAACAGTTGCAAGGGAGAAGCACAGTTCTCTTCACAGTGGAAATAAAATGAAATATGTTGTAATTTTAGGTCTAAAATTTTATAAAACTAACAAAGCCTAATTTGTGGAAAGGACAAAAGTTAGTTCACCGCAGATGAGTCTAGCAGAAAAAGTAAAAAAATAAATAAATAGAAGTGCTTGAACTGAAAATGCCTTCACAGGATGCTCCAACAATATCAGCTATTAATAGCAGCTTTATAAATAAAATAATAAAAGCATGCAAAATGGGTTGAGCTACTCCACGGTTTATGTTTAATGCAATTTGTGAGTTTACTGAATTGCATATATTAATATGTGAACCCAAAAGGGTTATGATAATGGTAGTAAATGCAGGCTCTCTGAAACTGATCACTTTTGTACCTTAATGAAATCTGTTTCACATTTTTATTTTCAATTCACTGTATCAGGCCGCTTGTTCTGCTTTTATGAAAACCATATGTTATTATGGTTATTATAATCATCAGCTTTGGCCTATGAAAAAGAACCGCGAAAACTGCCCACATTGGTCGACTTCAAATTAGTATGTACACAAAATAAAACCACACAATGTTCAGAGTAAAACACACTATATAGCAAAATTCAGTCTGTAGTTTGAACTCCCTGAGAACCAAACAGATTCTTTTTAAGGAGACTGTCCCATACAAATTTTTGCAATATTAATCAGGATTCCATTTCTGTAAATGAATTCTCAGTAAACATGGATTTCATGAAAACTTTCATAAAACGAGACTAGGGGAGACTTTTGATAGATTGACAGACTGTCACTGCGCCCATAAATACATATAACGACCCTGCCATGCAATGAAAAACCATTGATAAACATCAGGAGGCACTGCTGCTTTCTGTGCACCTGATTTCCTTTTCTGATTTGTTCATATCTTTGCAGAGTTTTGACTATGATGGAAACTCAACATTTTATTCATTTATCAATTAATCGTTTTGAACAAAAGCCCATTTTCCATAAACTTATGCTTGATCCAAATGACAAACTTTAATAAAATGCCATCCAGTTTAAGAAGCAGACAAGGAAGGACTTTTTTTTTTTTAAGTATTAAAAGATTTGTTTTGTTTCTTTAGATTCAACTAATTTGAAAATCTTGTGCTCCATTATTATGGCACAGTTAATGTGTATGCATGTGTAAGTATGGGTGAGTGTATATGAGCATGGACACATGTGTGCGTATGTGCATGTATAGGTGTATGTATAGGCAGGCCCGTCGATAGGGGGGGACAAACGGGTCTGCTGTCCCGGGCCCAGGGAGAGGGGGGGCCCACAACTGGGCCCTCATTAAATTGTGGAATTTAAAAAAAATGTCAGAATAGTCCTATTTGTGGAAAACTATTATTTCAATCAGTTTAATAAGTAATAAGTCAATAAGTTTTTTTATTTGTATTCTTCTAGTTGTCCTTGAGAATATTGATCATGAACCCTCCCACCCCACACAAAAATGGTTTGGCCTAGATCACACTCAGGGCCGTCGCGTGAAGGCAGGCAAACCAGGCAATTGCCTAGGGCCCCGAGCTGTCAGGGGGCCCCCAGACAACGACTGATTAAGAAGTTAATGCAATGACACATACGGTCTGCCTCGCTGTGGTGAAAGGAAAATGCAGCGACAGATCGCCCTCGGAGGCCCCCCTCAATGTGGGGCGGGGCCCCGCACTTGTGGTTCATCTCCCGACCAATCGGGGGGCCCCCAGACAACGACTGATTAGGAACCAAATGCAACGACACACCGTCTGTCCCCATGTGGTGAAAGGTAAATGCAGCGACAGATCGCCCTCGGAGTACCCCCTCAACGCGGGGCGGGGCCCCGTCCCCTCAACCAATTTTGGCTTTGGACTTCAGCCAGCAAAAGTGTATTTAGCGGCGGAAAATATAAAAGGAAAAATGAAACGAAGTTATCCTTCCAGTTATGAAAAACGGAAGAAGAAAAAGGAATTGGAGGCAAAGAAAAAGCAAGACACCGGTAAGTGACAGTTCATTTGATAAATTAGGAGTTTGAGTCTTCAGTGTTGTACAAGTGCAGCTATTAGGCCAAAAGAAAAAAAAAAAAGCTAGGCTATGCGTGAGGATGAGGTCTATTTTCGCTAGCTCGCTGGCTGGCAAATGCTAACGAATGCGAACAGTTTCTCTCTCTCTGCATATATTACCTAACGTTATTACCTCTGGAAACACCACTGTTAACAACAAAAACATAGCTGTGTAGTAACAAATAGTGTTGCTGCTGGCTGCTGCCATGTTTTAACTAATGCAAAATATTCATTTAAACTGCATAAATGAAGCAGTGGTGTTTTAACAACTTTTTTATTACTCTTGTTACTACTGAAAACACCTGTTTTTTACAACAAAACTCCACTTATGTGCTCTGGTTGTTCACGGTTTTAAAAGCATCAGCTGTCTAATTTTCAAGCAGAATGCTTAAATCTGTTGTCTGTTACAGACTACTTTATAGCTAGGCTAAATCAATGTACTAAACATACAAATCAGAAAACTAACCAGATCTTTTCTTACTCCTTCAAGGTTCTCTGCTTAAATTCATGGAACCTCTTCCTCCAAAGGATGCTCCCACTGCTGATGGTAAAGTGAATTTATCTCCCTGAGCTGTTTGTAGTGATCACTTTTAATCTCAGCAACATTGTTATATTTAAATACACCATCAACTTCTCATATTGAAGATGAAGACACGGGAAGAGACTCGGGAGAGACTTCAACATCAAGTGGTACCCTGGCTTCCACTCCCAGCACTTCATCAAGAGAAGGTAACACAAACTTTGCCCAGAATCTAGGTGATGGAACCAAAGACCACTAACTATTTATTTATTTTAACTTTTTTATTTTTTGCTTGATATTTTTTGCTTGATTGTGTTTTTGTCAAACTTTGCACATTTCAGTCGTGTTTGTTATGTTATATTATATTTTAAGTGGTCTTAGATTATTGTGCACTTCTGTTATTTAAAATAAAAGATTTTTGGATTGAATGATTTTTCTTGGTGTTTTTGGGCCGGGAGGGCCGTGCGCGTGATGGCAAAATGAACGCCTTTTTCAGAGAGGGCAAAGGAATTGCAGGCAGATGCAGAGGGCAGGCAATTTTCCACATCCCACAATGGACGGGAAAAAGTAGATAGGGACTGGTTAACATATAGCAGCTCAAAAAAGCCCTGTTTTGCCTCCCATGTTTATTGTTCTCTTTTGAAGTAGAAAAAAAGTCAACAAGTGCCCTAAATTCAAGAGATGGAAATGTTCATTTGGTTTTGAAGATATAAAACTGACAATTCAAGTTTTCATATAAAGTTTGATATACATGTTTATTTACTGTATTATCAGCTGACAAAGAGAAAATTCTTCAAATTAAAATGCCTAATTTATTCTTCCCTAGTCTATTTTTCCTGCATGTATAAGAATTAAAAATGTGTATGCATAAATCTCAATAATATTAGCAGGTCCTTTCATATTTAACTAAAACTTCAGCTGCCATGGAAAGCTAAGATTTTCTCCTCGTATACAATACCTTATTTATTGCATTACACATCACAATATATCAAACATAACTGGTGATGTTTAGTGACAAAAAAAATGGCGGTGGTGTAGGGAGGGCCCATCCAACATTATCTTGTCCCGGGCCCAGACAAGACTGTCAGCTGGCCTGTGTATAGGCACATGTGTGGACACGTGCATGTTTTGTGGTAGCACCTGTGGATGAAGTGTGAACATGCACAAATACGTGCATACATTTGTATGTGCGTGCTATATCACCATATATGAATAAACTTAAACATTTGTGTATACACATTTATATTTGTTTAAAATTCTTCATGTTACTGTTACTAATTAAACATTTGGAGATGAGTTCATTACCACTACCACCTGTATGTCTATCTTAAGTAATAAATAATGTATACATGTGCATTCAGAAGTCTACTCACAATTCTAGCTTATAGACATTTATTCTTTACTACCCCCCCCCACATCAACAAAACCAATTGACGTTGTTTACATGAATTCTTCACATGCCCACAGGTCTAATGCTTGGTAGAAGGTGTTCATCCAGTTTTTTTGTTAGTAGTTTTCTCTACTTTCTATTTACAGTGATCCCTTGCCAATTCGCGCTTTAAGTTCCGTGATTTTAGTTATTCGCGGATTTTTCAGAAATATATATTATAATAAAAAAATTCTGCGAAAATCCACCCCACAGCAGATGAGACACCACAGCTGCCAGCGAAACATCAAACGATGACTCACAGCCTCCTGTAAGCAACACGAGAAACACAGACGGCCCAGCACTCTAGAATCTGTGTGCTGATTGGCCGAGACGCATCACCCAAGCATCACAGGATGTTGTGCGCGTTCTCTCACAGCAAAGAAATGTGAGCCAGCCTGGCCCCTTTAAGAAGTTAGCCTTATGGGTAATGGAGTGTGTGTGTCGTGGGACGGCAGAAGAAAATGGGGTTAGATAAAAAGTGGAGTGACCATAAACAGCAGCCCAGTGTGTATAGATTTACATTCTCTGTTAACCGACAGGAGCCAAACAATACAACCTGTGCGATATTAGAAGTTCCATGCAGTGCCAGAATAAAATGCCTGTTCCATGCAGAGAAAACCGGACTTTTTGTTTTGTTGTTGTTAGCGTGTTAGCCGCAAATTACGAGCCAAAAAAATAGCACAATACCAGCAGTTTGTTTACTACGGTTCAGAGACCAGAGGCTGTGAAGGTAACAGAAAGACCACAGTTGAGCCTTTGTCTTGTTTCGTTGCAGGGCCTCGCTACTTTTTGGGGGTTTTTAAACATATTTTAAACACATTACTGAGGCTTGGGGGGCTCCGGCTCCAGTTCGCGGATTTTGATTTACGTGGGGGGCAGGGGGGGTCCCCATTAACCGTGAAAAATAAGGGATCACTGTACCTTGTTTAACTTACGTTGCATGTCTGTCCTTTTATTGCAACAAAATCCACCACCACACATTCACTGACATACAACACACCGCACAAACACTGCAGGAGTCACCATACTGCAAACACCTACACCATCACAGTCTTGTCTCTTTGTTTGTCCTGTCCTTTTGTCTTTCACTATCAGTGATTTTAGTCCTCCCTGAGAGATTCACATTCACTCTCACACATCCATCCACAAGAAAACTAGCATCTGTTGCAAGATTAAAATGCATATATATATCTGACTTTAATAGGTTTTGCCAAATTATGGCACTAATAATTAATATATATGCAGACATTTGAGAGAAAAAAAAAACTGACTGCAGGCGAGTGTTGACCTTGACTACTTTGCCTGGAATACCTGGAGGATCCCATAGCGGTGAGGGACATGTGTCTGCAAAATCCCAGGCGAATGAGAGTTCTGCTCCTTTACATGTCATACTTTGTGGTAGTTGGGTTAACCGTATTCAATAAAAAAAAAAAATCTATTAATCCCTGAGGGGGAATTCATTAAGACAAGGAGGACTTTTTCCACTATCAAGTGGGTAGTTGTAATCTTAATGCTTAATTGATTTATATACACAAACAACTTAAGTTGTGAGTTAACACAATTAGATATGTGTATCTGGCCTTGTCCTCAGGTTAAACCGGGGGTCGGTAACCCGCGGCTCTGGAGCCACATGCGGCTCTTTAGCACTGCCCTAGTGGCTCCCTGGAGCTTTTTCAAAAATGTTTGAAAATGGAAAAATATGGGGGAGGGAAATATATTTTTTGTATTAATATGGTTTCTGTAGGTCCTACAGAAACCATATTAAAACAATTGCTGTAAAAATGTGTAGAATAAATATTAAATTTCAACATTTCTGTCAACGAAGATTTGCGTCATAGCCTGCGACACACGTTTCTATCAGCAGGGCGGGATGCCAGCAGGTGGCTGTTGCTAACAAACCGGCGTCTGTGTGATGGGCCATGGATACCAAAGGTAAAAAGAGAAAGATAAGTGATGAGAATCAAGGATTCAACATTTCTTGGACCGAATCGTTTGCATTCATTGCCAGTGCAGAAGGATTGCCTGAATGTTTGCTCTGTAGTGAGAAGTTGTCAAATAACAAAAAGAGTAACGTGGAAAGACATTTTCAGGGAAGGCATGCTACATTTGCAGCCGAGTACCCAGTTGGGAGTGAGAAAAAAAGTGCGATTGCATTACTTCTGGAGAAATTAGAGGAGTGCAAAAATAGATTTAAGAAGTGGATTGCATCTCCAAACACCACTACTGCTGCAAGTTTTGTTGCAACCCGGGAGATAATAAAGCGTGGAAAACCCTTCACAGATGGTGACTACATGAAGGAGTCATTTATCAACATATCAGAGCACCTATTTGCAGACTTCAAAAACAAAACCGAGATAATACAGAAAATTAAAGACATGCCTCTCTCCGCTAAGACAGTGAAGGAAAGAGCCATTAAAATGGCAGGCAACATCACCGATCAGCAAATCAGGGAGATTAATTCAGCGCCAGCATACTCAATTGCCTGTGATGAGTCCTGTGATGTGATCGATATTGAACAGACTGCGCTTTTATGCAGGTATGTGAACTCCGATGGGCCGCAAGAAGAAATGATCCAATTAATACCACTGAAAGGCCAAACACGGGGGGAGGGACATATGTGAGGCTGTGCTGAAGTGTTTAAATGACAATGGAATAAACACCAACCACCTGATTTCAGTGGCTACAGATGGAGCACCCAGCATGAGAGGATCAAAAAGGGGGTTTGTGACTTTGCTACAGAAAGCATTGGATCGAAATCTGCTTGCATTCCACTGCATATTGCATCAAGAGGCACTGTGTGCACAAACATTACCATCAGAGTGTATGGCGGTGATGAACCTTGTCATCGAGATGGTGAACAAAATAATTGCAAAAGCATTGAACCACCGTCAGTTCCGTGCATTGCTTGATGAAGTTGACAGCGAATATTCCGATCTCCTGCTACACAACAAAGTCCGATGGCTGTCCAGGGGTGAGGTTTTGCGTCGCTTTGTGGCTTGTTTAGAACACGTGAAAACATTCCTGAAAAGCAAAGCCCTTCACTACCCGCAACTGGAAGATACCGAGTGGCTCGAAAAACTGCACTTTATGGTGGATATGACAAGCCACCTAAACAAGCTGAATGAAAGACTCCAGGGGCGGGGAAACACTGCACTGCAAATGCTAGAAACTGTTTTGTCATTCGAGCGCATGCTGACTGTCTGATGTGCAGCGAGGCACGCTCTCCCACTTCCCCTCCCTGAGAGAATTCAAAGAAGCCCATCATGATCACACACTCAACGGTGATTATTTACAAGGTGCGATCGTTGATATGCAAACTGCATTTGGTAGCAGATTTTGCGAGTTCCAAAAGGAAAAAATGACACTGTCTTTTCCTGTCACACCCCTGGAGATTGACCTGTCCTTGTTGAGCACATTCCCAGGGGTAAATCAAGCTGACCTTGAAATGGAAATGGCTGATATAGCCGACAAAGATTTATGGATGTCCAAATTCAAACGTCTGACAGCCGAGCTTGAAGACGTCACTCGCCAGAAAGCCCAGCTTGCCCAAAGCCACAAATGGAGCGAAATGGAAAGACTCCCAACACCTGAGAAACTTGTCTATGACACATGGAATGCTCTTTCTGACAGTTATAGGAACATGAAGACATATGCATTTGGAGTATTATCCATATTTGGATCAACATACCTGTGCGAGCAGATATTCTCAAATATGAACTACATCAAATCAAAATATCACACCTGCCTCATAGATGAGAGCTTGCAGTCCTGCGTGAAGATTAAAGTTTCATCTTACATGCCCGATGTTGAGAAGCTGACCAGTGACGTCCGAAAACAAAAGTCACATTAAACGGGTAAGAACGCAATCCTGTCATAGGCACATATTTAGTAACAAAGTGGCTGTTTTTATAAAGTGATTTCTGATTTTTGTCAGTATATATTTGGAATGACACTTAGGGATATTATTGGGTTTTGTTGCTCAGGTCGGAGGATAGCTGCGTTGGTGCGTGTCAAAAGAGAAGAGGAGCTGTTGCGTTTGATTTTTTTTTTAAATTCGATTTTATCTTTTATCTTTTCAAAAGGCTGCTGTTTTATTTTTTTATAAATGTAGGCTGCGTTTTATTGCACTGTTTGTTGCCCAGTTTAGGGGCACGTTATGCACGTTCGATTTTGATGTTTTTTTTAATCTTCAAAATAAAAATGACATAAAAAATCTGATTTCTTTATTGCATGTCTTTAATTTCATTAAAGCAATGAAACATAATTCAATAATATTGTAATGAAGTTAAACTTGAGGCAGCATCGTACAACAGAGTAGTCATGTGGTGCGTCATTCTCTACAGGATGCACTGCAGGGAAAATAAACATTTTATCATGAAGGCTCATTATGTATTTGTAGCCAACTTAGTCATTTTGATAGTAGGCTAATATAGCTAATATAGATACATACAGCATGTGTTGCCTTCATTATAAGGCTTTTATTTTTTTGCGGCTCAAGACATATTTGTTTTTTGTTTTTTTGGTCCAATATGGCTCTTTCAACATTTTGGGTTGCCGACCCCTGGGTTAAACATTCAAGGGTGCGCCTTTATGGTTATATGTGGAAAGTGAGGCTCTATTATATGCATCCAGTTCCATAATAACTGAGAATTAGAAAACAGAGCCCAGGGTCAATGCACATGTATAATTTTTAGAGCCTTAAGTTCAATTACTATGAAGCAACAAAAAACTAAGTAGAAAATTCTTCCACCTCTGTCTTTAGTGTAGGAAAGCTTTTGGACACAATGAAATCTTCTAGAGGAGAAGCAAGATATGACTGATTAAAAATGCATAAATATCAGTAAAACAACCTTTTTTTTATGTAGAAGGCTATGCATCAGTTGTGTAAACATAGAAAGGTAAAATCCAAGGCAATCAGTTTGAAACACTGTCTTAAACTGCGAAAGAAGAAATCTAGACATCCATGCAGGCAGATGCGTAATAGAGTGGGGAGTGTACGTTGCCCTCTCACCAGAAGATCAACAGTTCTGGGGCAAGACACTGAAACCATACATTTTTTTTTTATATGTTCATCGGTGACTGATTGTAGAAAAAAAAGCTTTACATACTGCATATAGAGTACATAAATACAAGTGTTTGTGCAAATGGGTGAATAAGAAATAGGGAAAACCCCAAGTACTGCAAAAATTGTATCCACTGTGCAGCAGCCACTGATTCAAATGGGTTGTTACCGCTGCATTTGGGGCTTTTGTGTGTCATGTAAACTTCTGGTTTTGAAGCGAATATGCAAACTCCCAGTGACTCAGACGTCATCAATTTAGCTTGGAGTTAAAGACAAAACCGAAAAAATATTAACGTGCTGAACCTCTCAAAAACTCCAGGCTACGTTCCTGTCAAATCAGCAAAAACAAGATCAACAATGACTGCAATGCAAGTGGTAATCCTGCCTATTTTGCTTGGAATAACTGTAAGAAGCCATAGTGGAGAGTGATTACATGTTTGCAAATCACCAAATGAATGCGAGTCCTGCCCCTTACACGTGATATTCCACAGTATTCCAAATACAAACTAATGACAGTCTCACACATTTTTAAGAAATGCTAAGGTCTATTTTTAGCTTCCAATTCCAGATACATTACAAAATATCATAGTTATAAGTCAGAGGCCTCTTCAGATCTGAAGCAACACAGACAAGAGATCCTCACGGCTAACTGCAATAACCATCTACAATGAATCTTTGATTCTAACTACTGCAACAATTAAATTCACTTTGGAGATTAATTAAGTATTTTTGAATTAAATTGAATATAAAAAGTTCCACTTCAAGGTGCAGTGAAGGTAAGGTAGGATCTTATTATTACAGATGGCATTACTTGTGTAACATACATTCTACTGTTTCACTGCACTTCTGATTCAAGTCTGATTTAACATTTTATGCGCAAGAAAAAGAGCTGCAGAAATGTTGTCATTCTAGGTGTGACAGGAGTGTCTAAGAAAGTCAGAAGGATCTTTTCCAAACGCAACGTACCATTCCATTTCAAAGCTAACACCCTCAGACAAAAAGGGGTTCATCCGCAGGACAAAACACCCTAACAGAAGCTGAGAAACATTTTATCTGTAGTCCAGAGCAGAGGGATTGGATGGACCTTTTCATCTGAGAAACTAAACAAGAACTCCACATACAAAAAGCGCAACCCAGCTCATCGGTCAAGATTCAGCGGTCCACTTGCATCTTCTAAGGTAGTGGTTCTCAACTGGTGGGTCACGACCTAAAACTGGGTCGCAGACCCGTTTTCAGTGGGTCGTGGGACTTTGCCTGGGGAAGAAAATGCTAAAAAAAAAAAAAAAAAAAAAAAAAAAAACTGAGTGTCAATCATATTCCTTAACAGTAGATGGCGATAATGCCCTGTAATGAGAGTTGACACCCGCCAGTTCACACCATAGAAAAAGACCTGCGAAGTTTGTTTACATATGTTGAGCATGGAGAAACGCAGATACAACGAAGAATATATGAGATATGGATTTTCTTATCTTGAAGACAAGGAGGAGGTGTTTTGTGTAGCGAGGTGCTGGCACATGAAACCATGAAGCCATCAAAAGTGAAGCGGCATTTGGAAACAAAACTATCTCAAAGATAAACCTGTTGAGTATTGTGTTGATTGTATAGGTTCAGTGAGTGAGGATTCTCTGCTAAAACTACATAATTTGAGTTGTTTTATATATATTATATATATATATATATATATATATATATATATATATATATATATATATATTAAAGATGATTGCTACTGAAATTTTCTGATTGTTATGTCAGCCTTATGATTAATACTTGAATAAGTGAAAGAGATTATTTTTACCCACTTTGTTAAATTGTGCTTATGTTGCATTACATTACATTCTCAAGCACTATACACTACAGCGCTACTGTATGCAGCTCTTTTGTGATTCAGTGGAAGTGTTTAAACAAGGGTGTGACTGTTAGTGCGTTTACATGGGAAGTTTAATTCCTCTTTAATTCAGAATTAAAATTAAATCCGATTTAAAATGATAAAAAAATTACCATGTAAACACCTAATTCCAAATGAAAATGTCCATTTCGAATTAAACTTAATTCCCAAGCAAGTGGCTGGTTTATTCTGATTTTAAATCCAAATAGAATAATTCCGCGGTCATGTATACACTCATTCCGCTTTAAATTAATTCCGGTCTTTCTGCGCATGCTCGTTCCCTTACCCGTCTATCGTGATGACGCTTATATTCCGCGCTGGGCTTGTTTTCGAAAACAAAGTTTCAAGATGGCAACACGCAGTGAATCGGTGGTCAAGAGCAGAGACAATTTATTTAATAAATAGCTTGGGGGAACTGGGAATAATTAAAAGAACAGATGGCAGGAAACATAAAAATTGTGAGCTTTTCAAAGTTGTAGTGGCTAGGTTAAATTAGGGAGGTTTCGCAGATAGAGATAATGTTGTCCTCCATGTTGTTACCAATCGAGTAAGTTTGTTTTCTTCCGGTAGACGTAAAGACGTCCACCCCCCTTTCCAATCAGAACCCCCCAGACCTTAAGCGGAATTGGATAAAGCTGATCAAACATGTTTTCCATGTAAACCTCAATTTGGAATTACTATTTCCATGTAAACTCAAAGGAAAATAGTTTAATTCTGAATTATTTAATTCAGAATAATTAATTCCGAAATAAAGAACATCATGTAACCTTGGCCTGTGTGGATCTAATGTTTTGTAATTCTGTTGTCCCTAGGGAACAGCAGGATTCTGTTATTTCAATTTGTTAATTTTTCTTGTACTATTTGCTGTTGTGACAGTACACAATATAAACTTAAGATTTTGACTTTCAACCTGTTCTCATTCCTCTATCTGGTGAAGGAAAAAATAGTTACTAGATAGAGGTATTGTATTTGTTTTTGCTGCCGCCTGTACCATTGATAACAACTGTTACAGTAACTTTTTTCACATTTGTGCTTTATCTTGAAAATAAAACTGCTTTGAAATGTTCACAGAAGGTAACCTCTGAAATCAATTTACAGTGTCAAGAATAAGCTTTTGAATAACATTCTTGCTATTTATTTGACATTAATTACTCAAGTTACCACTAACTTTTACCGTATAGTCTGAAAGCAATTAACTGTTAATGAAAAGTAAAATATGTTTGTTTGATTCCCAAAAAACACGCAATTGAAATATCTTAAAATACAATTTTCCTAATTACAAAAACACAAGAAGCTCCAAACATGGACCTGTATTTGTGTACATGCATTTAAATAAAGATCAGCAGGCCAGCAGGCCAATAACAATTAGATGGGATATTCAGGGAAAGAAAAATAAATACACAAATGTCCCTCTACATGTTCTTTTACTGAACCAGGACAGGGACACACACAGACGCAAACACAAACAAAAATGTCCTGGGCTAGGCATTTTCAAATTTGAACTTTTAAGCACCTCATGGGTTCAGTAATAATTACAACCCTTTATTAGATCAAGTTGAGATGTAATAAAAATTACAAATTACAAATGAGAATCCTGAGATTTTTACAGCTGACTTTGAACCTCATTCAACTGCCAAAAGTTAAACTCAAGATATTTCATGTTTTTTCTAGTTGATTTTCAGCTTTGTCGTGTTGCTAGTCCTTTTTGCAACACTCAATGGCATCCTGACGGTAAGGATACCAAGCAATGACGCATTATGAGTTTTATTTATAAGGATTTATTTATGTGAGTTCTATTCATAAGCACCTCTTCAGGTGTACAACAGTATGGGAATGATGTAGCATTTTCTCTCACATATTCTCCAGGACTCAAGTCAGGACTGAACACAGACCAGTGCAGTACCTGTACCTTCTTTTTCCTCAGCCTTTGTAATGTGTGCAAAATGTGAATTCGCATTATCTTGATGAAGTATGCATGAACATTCCTAGAAAAGATGTTGTCTTGAAGGCAGCAAGTGTTGCAAGTGATTTCTTTGAGGAACATTGTTTTAAAATTATTGTCACTTATATATCGTGACAAACAGGAAATTTCTGCACATTTGCTTCGCAAACGCTCAGCCTTTGGTTAAAAATGCTTTTGTGGGAAATCGTAATTACAATTAATGAGTTTGACACAAAAACATTATTATTTTTATCTCTTTACAAACTCTAAAATGTCCCTGTCCCAACTTTTGGGGGTATAGGGTAAATGTGGGAATCACTGCATTCTCTAAGTGCACTTCTCAGTCTCCCATATTTATGATTCAGTGTTGTACATTAGTTACCGACAAATCGACAGTTAATAAATCTCACATCCAACTTAAACTGACTCTACCTGCCCTACAATTTCCTGTTCAGTCATGTCTGCTCATCAAAAACAAAAAAGAGAAAATAAAAACATTTTTTTGTTGGCACACAAGATCACTGAAATTATGGAACTGACTGTAACCATGCAACACATATGGTCGGAGGACTAATTATTGAATGTATTGAATTGAATAGATGACCCAGCAAGAGTGTGTCACCAATGCAGTGAAATGGGTCGAGCAGAGGGATAGAGCCTTAATCATTATTAAAAGGAAGCGGATTTAAAGGGGACAAAAAAAAAACAGCAATATCCAAAACCTTGTGTTTGACAGTTAATTTCTCAAACCTTCAACTGATAACTTCTCTAACACAATTCATAAAGCTCATTAAAAATTCATCATAGGTTTGAATACATCTGCATCTCAAACTGCATTGCCACTGTATGGAGAAAGAATTAATCAAAACCAATCAATTCACTGATTCAGGTTGACTCAGGACAGAACTGCTTGGCTTGCCAGGGGCTTTAACTGAACTACTGATTGTCTTTAAGGGAACAATGTGTCAAATGAAATATCAATACCTGTCTAGTAAATGACAGATTGTAGTCGGGAAAATGCTTTCTATCAAGACTGCAGGTGGGATAAACTGCAGTTATGGTTCTTTTGAACAGTAAGTCCTCCTGCCTGCATTTTTAGAGCTCTGTGATTAATCTTTATTGAATCAATATACACTAATAACAAAAGGTTAGGGATATTTGGCTTTCAGATTGAATTTTCAGACTGCACCAAAAATACACGACAGTCTTTGCTGATGAATTAAACTTGGCCTTCTCTAAACCTCTGAATGCACATGTCCAACAGTTCAATGTTTCATTAACATGCTGTTTTGTAAAAGGATAATCAACCACAAAAATCACAACAAATGTCTGATCCAAGAATCAGCCCTTAAAAATGTTCTGGTTCAATGAGAATTTGTATTCAAACATTTTGACATTGTGAGACCAAGACAGTACCCAACAATCAATCAAAAGTACCTGGACACTGCAAGGCTTCAAACAAGATGTTTTCAGAAGGAAGTTGCCACTGAGCTTAATGCGTTTAGGGGGGGTCATCAGCAGGTTGCAAAAAAGGCACAGAGAGACTGGAAGAGTGACATAAACCCATACAAGGGGACATCCTTTGGTCACATCCCATGATGATGACCACTTCATTGTAAACAGCACCCTGCCGACATTATTTGCTGTGGTATACCCACCACTGTTGTTAGATAAAAAAAAAAAAAAATTGTTTGCGATGAACAAATTACCATTGCATGCTTCTCCTTTAATGCCCAACTTTAATGATGTAATATCACTGTAGCATGATTTTTTTACATTTTCCACAAACTTCACCGGAAAAACAAATATCCCTAAAGTTTTGTGAGTGGAATAAATGGATACTGTACACGCTGCAAAAATAACTAATTTTGCTTTGAATTAACTTAACAACTTATTTTTGATTATACTGATCAGAGTTCCAGAAAAGCATGTTTCTCAAAGAGACGAGCACCTTTGAGAGACTTTTCTGTCAGTTAAAGACAGTTTGTTGAATTTTGTGTCCTACTGGTTCTAACACTTTTCTTCACTTACAACAGAGTTAATTGAAGGGAAAACAACTGGAAGAAGGAATCTGTTTCCTCTTAAAGCAAACTGCAATCAGTGCTGAAGAGATATGTCCCATGTCTCATGAGGATTTTATCTCAAAGCAATATAGGTCCAAGCAACAAAGTTTGTGTTTATCAAATGCATCACTGCACTTTAAATACTTTTGGAAGATATATTCATGAGGGTATTTACACATTTGCTTTTTTTATGCCTACCAAGCCCTACTGGGTAGAAGATTTTACCTGATCCTCAAACCTAAACACTTCTTCAAAGAAACACGGCATCTATATTTTTCATCACTCAAAGTTAAATTGGAAGCAAACAAAAAAAAGTGAAATATTGGTGGTAGTTTCTCTTTGGTTGCAACATATTCTTTTGGCCAGTAGAGGGTGCTTGTGTTACACAATTGTAAGACAGGGATGTGAAAGGATTAAACCATTAAAAAAATGCACAGGGTCTGGACAAACTAAGAGCAATTTCTGGAGAAAAGCATAATGATAAAGTTTAAGATGCAAGAAAGAGCTTGAATGGAGTTCCAAGAGAAAAATGTAAAGTGCTTTGGGGGAACCATGATGGTGTCTAGAAATCGCTATATAAGTAAGTGTAGTCCATTTAGTTACCAAAAACAAGAACAGATTGGGCTTGTCGTGATTGGCAATTAACCAAAGCAGTGATGACTGATTTATCAAATTTAAGATTTAAAAACTGCAGTTGCCATTTTCAAAACTGAATGCATCACATTCCAGTGCTTTTGCATGGAACCACTGTAAATTAAATTCCTAACAGACTGCTTAAAGCACGGTCATAAATCAGGCGTCACATGCCTTTCCCATGACAGCTGTGGTCACACGACACTCAAACTGAGCATGAATCCAAGTTCACACTGAAACACAATACACTGCACAAGAGGGGGAAAAAAAAACAACAACAACTTGGCTTTCATTTAGTATATTAAGGGAAATTGTTTATATATGGGTGCATATTCAAGTAAACCATGACACCAAATCCTTGCAGGAATTAAGACTGTACAATCAACATGCCAATGTGTGTGAATTCTAAAAAAGCATTGTGTTCACAGCTTAATCTGTGAGTGATGAGGCTATGACTTTGGTATATGAGGGTTATCTTTTGATCTTTGGCAAAATATTGATGCTGATTCATGATTATCTTAAAAAGCCAAACTGCTAATTAAGTGCTCCTGTAGACATGTAATCAGTTTAGGGACATTTGGAGAAAGTGATATAGGCAAGGAAACATGACATTTCCTAAAGTTGAAAGTTTAGAGAAGAAAGGCTCAAAAGACAGTGAACTTTGTTCCTTCTAGTGACGCCAGAGAAACAATGTTCAAAAGGACCTTTCACGCTTGGTTTCTGTGTTTGTATCACACCAAATATGAGTTTCCCAGGTGTGAGGAGTATCAGTAATCAGGGCAACAACTGGAAAAAGGAAAACAATGTAGAAACAAATCATTATTTGTATCTACTTGACCATTTGCAGAAAAAAAACTTGCAATGGCGACAGTCAAGGTCAGGGTGAGATAAATCTGGTTTTACTTCTGAATGGATGCCTTCCTTGTCATTTGTATAAACCTTTTATTAAGTAAATATATGAACATTAAAAAAAAAAAAAATCTTCTGTTTCAGTTAACTCCACAGGTCCCACCATTGCGTCCATTCACTTGTAAGTTGTGTGTAAGTGTCCACGAAAATACTGGAATTTTTCGTCCCTTACTAATAAAGTTGAATAAGAACTTTTGTTGAAAATGACATGGATGAATACCGATGAATATTTTTATCAGACTAGACTGTGAACTCTGAAGGAAGCCTTGTCAACATATCAAGTACAGGCCATATCTTATTACAAACGGTGGTCAACAATACACTAGCATTACAGCTGTTGTCATTACAGCTCCTTTCTTTATTAATATATGTTGCAAGTTTAGATGCAGATAAGTGGTAATGTGTGGATATATTGCAAATATATCTGTGTGTAAAATCACATCCCGTAAACACTTTTTTAGCATAGTCATCTGTCCCAAGGAACACTATGAACATGTGTGTGACAACTCATTTTTTAATGCATGAATAAAATGAGATCATGCTCAGCTCATACTTATTTCAGACTTTACTTCAGTTTCTGATGAGCCAGAAACTGCATTTTTATCTGATGGATATGCACAATATTTCATTTGTTGCTTGCCCCATGTTTCGAAGAATATCATTCATTAAAAGCGAGAATGAACTCAACCATTCATAACTTCATACATAACTAATACGTAAACAAGAAAATATTTCAAAGCATAAAATATCTCCTTTGATACTGGCGAGATTATAGCAAACTATTCCCAGATGTATCTCATTAAGTTTATGTTTATAGTTTTACAAAAATAACAGATCTGTGACTAAGCAGTAAGTGTGTGGATGTGTATTTTTAAGATCTGAAAGAAATAATTCTGATTTTCTTTTAGAATTTTTTTTCCCGCAGACAAGCAGCTATTCAGAGGAAAAGGATTGGCTTAAGTCACTTTCAGATACATTGAAATGTATCACCATTGCCAAAGTTGATGACGACGGGTAAATATACAGTCATCTTCTTCTCTTCCAATATGCTCTTTCTGACATACCAATTAAAAATGTATATGGTCACTACAGTAATCCCTCACAGTTAGCGGTTAATGGAGGCTGTGACAGAATGGTGAAAACTGCGATGTGGATGTACTTGTACATGTTCCACTTTTTTGGCAATTGTCATCATTTTTGCAACAGCGTTTCGGTTCTCCAGAGGCACTTGGCGATGGGCGGCGTCCTTTGGGATCCATCTTGACTTTAAAACGGCACTACTAAACCTTTGTCTCACAAGAGCAAGAGATGGGAGATGCAGGGACGTGTGTCAGCCAATCAGTGTACAGACAACCGACGGCACAGTAATGCCCGTCGTAGCAGACAATCACAGGCCTTGATTTTCGTTCATGGGGCCTCCTATTTAGGCTCTTGTTGCTTCCTGAGACTCGTTCTTGATGTGATGTGTTTTGCCTCGGCCTCGCGCGCTTCGTTTGAATTTTTTTTCAAATTTTTTTTTTTTTCGATGAATATTTTTGAAACCTCCGCGATGTACTGAGATCGCGATTGCCGAGACTGCGATGTGTGAGGAATTACTGAATATCGTGCTACACTTGGAGTGCTTGCTGAAAAGCGATTTTCAAATATTTTATTTTAATTAATGGCTGGTCAGTTCTGTATTTTTCACAGTAAATATATATCTCAAGAAGAGGTAAGCACAGAAAATTTAAACCCATACAATATGCATTTAAAAAGCAAGAATGTTATGCACTGCTACGTGAACCATTTGAGGAACAAAACTAGAGAATGGATGAAACGGTATGTTCTCTCCATAGATCGATTACACCATGCACCTATGGCATCAAAGAAAAACCATTCCTTCTTTTTAGAAATCACATAAAGGAGTCAACTTCCTAAACAGCCTTTTTACTCAGACTGAAATAAAGCATTATTTCCTTTGTTGGATAACTTATTTAAAAAATAAAGGTTATATCTAGGCAAGGTCATTTTAAACATTTAAAACTAAGACATTTGCAGCATAATTTGATATATAATTGGTTTCTGCTGTATATACTGATGGAAAAGAAACATTTTAATCCAAGCAGAACCTCTAGTGGTAGGTTCAACTTTTACAGCTTTTTGTCAAGTGCTTTCTGACCCGAAATTCCGTTCACATAATAAATACCACTGGCAACGCTTTGACTCATCGGACATGTCTGCTTCATAAGCCACACTTGGCTGTTGTGGTCACAACTATCGAAGGGTAAACCTGGAGTGAAGATGTTGTCTCAGTCTGCGTCATCCTCTGATGTAAACCCCACAGAGACACTGTGAGACGACCTGGAAAACGACAGCTGGAGACGTGTCCACTGCCTGCCAGGATCCAGCTGCTTAGTCAGGGCCTTCTCCAGACATGTGCAGCACCTCACAGCCGCACATTCAGAGGTTCAGTGGCTTCAGGAGGCATCACGAAGAGGTGGTTGCAACTGGTGTTCACTGGTTCTGATTGACTGCTGGTCAAGTGGTTTTATTTCTTGGTTTTGCTTCCCTGTCATTTATTTTTACTTTCTTATCATGGGATTTTTTTCTTTTTGCCATCAGTATATATTCATGATTGAAAGAGCAAAGTTGACAGTGGCCTCCATCATCACTGAACTGCTCCCTAATCACTCATATTGTATTTTGTTTTTCCATTTTCTTTCCTGGTTGAAAATGATTTGACTAATCTCATAGAATCTCATAGAAAGACTGATTTTTAGTCTGAGCTTATTATTTACAAGGATTTAGAAAGAAACGCAGCTAGTTTTGTTTGTTCTTTTAAAACATCTCACTAGACAGGAGAATGTGTGTTTTTTTGATATTTTGAAAGGTGAATCTAACTTTAAAGTTCAAATTAAAAACACTGGACTAAGAGAAGAGAAATTGATCACAGGTCAGTGATCACATGAAATCTCAAAAATGATCATGTTGTTGCCTTTGTTTGTGTATGACCTTATTTTGTGTGTAAGCAGAAACAAAAGGCGTGCAAACACAACTACCATAGTTGTGTTTATGTCATTCTCTCAGAATGTGACTTTTATGAGGCACAAGTAGGCATGTTAAAGAAAATAGCTGCACTTGGTTATAAAAAAAGAAAAAGATGACCTTCCAGGCCAAGTCTGCATGATTATGTGATCAGCTGTGTTTTCTTTTTGTTTTAAAGCAAGATGAAAACTCTCCATGGGGCTCAGACAGATGGAGCATTTGTCTGATGGGTATCAGCTGACCCTTCATCATTGTATGCATGGAAACTTATCAACATGTCTGGTGGTGAACTCCAGGCAGAACCTCATCCTTCCAGTGGTACATCCTGTGCCATTGTAGTTAAAAGTCAACTCATCCTTCATATGAGCTGCCTACACTCTTTTTGTCTCTATTCATTTAGGATCCTGCCCATCCTTATACCAGAGTATCCACATATAAATTAGTCAAAATGTGCATGTGTTCTGAATCGCTGAATAAGGCACTTGGACTTTCAGCATTTAGAGGGAAAAAAGGAAAAAAAAACTTTTCCTTGAGACACCTGGATAGTTCTTTGAAGAAGAAATTGGCATGGGAACATGAAATTTGCAAAAGCATTACATATGTATTGATGTGGATTTCATGTATTATCTGCATCAGAGTCCTTGGGCCATCTCTGGACTCTCAGACATCATTCACCAGGTTTTTCAAAACCAGTGTACTTGTACTTGATGGCACTGTGGCACTGAGAAACAGTGAAGCCGTCTGGTTTGATATGAGGCAAACTCAACATAAATGAGAATTATATTTCTCATAACAGCTGAGAGTGGATGAGCACTATGGTCACTTTATAGATGCCTTAGCACGATCATGCCTTTTTAATGTGTTTTGAGTTGTGGTTGTTTTGAGATTCTCTAACTGGTCTGACAGCAAGAGTGAATTTAGTTTTTCCAAAAAAAAAAGAAAGAAAAAAAAAACAACACATCACTAGCATATATGGACTGTTTAAGAAACTGCTGCTCAACAATCCACAAAAATGTTTTTACATATGAATGCGTCTGCACAAGAGGGGAGAGAGAGAAGAATGAGAGAGCGAGAGAGAGAGAGAGAGAGAGAGAGAGAGAGAGAGAGAGAGAGAGAGAGAGAGAGAGAGAGAGAGAGAGAGAGAGAGAGAGAAGAGAGAGAGAGAGAGAGAGAGAGAGAGAGAGCAGAGAGAGAGAGATAGAGAGAGATATGAATTATATAGAGGGGAGATATATATATATATATATATATATATATATATATATATATATATATATATATATATATATATATATATATATATATCTATATATATATATATATATATATATATATATATATATATATATATATATATATATATATAATATATATATATGCATGTGTGTGTGTATGTATATGAGCTGGAAAAAATGTGGAGTGTGAAGGCAGTGGTGCCAATAGTGATTGGGGCACTGGGAGAGCTGCAGCGCCCAAGCTGGATTGGTGGCTCCAGCAGGTACCAAGAACATCTGAGATCTCTGTCCAGAAGGGCGCAATATTGGGAACAGCTAAGATCCTGTGCAGAACCCTCAGGCTCCCAGGCCCCTGGTAGAGGACCCAAGCTTGAAGAAGACAAGACTGCCCGAGCGGGCAAGGGAAAGGTAGGGGTATGTGTGTGTGTGTGTGTATGTGTTTATATAAATATACACACACAACATAAACTTTGTGCATGTAATAAAAAAGAAAGTGTCAGGTTTTGTGGAACGAAAAATTTAAAAAACGCATGAACAAAATGTTGTTCAATCTGTGAATGTAAATATGTCAGCATATTCATGCTGAATTGGAGTAAAGCCTTATGTTTCATGTGTAATTTATGTTCAGGAATAGACTAAGGCATGAATGCTTTGTTCTCTTGTTGCACTTCTTCATAAAGTGATATCAGTTGTGCATTTTTATAAAGGCCAGCAGCTGGGTTCACAGGAAAGACGTGTTTCCAGAATGAGAGACTGTCATCAACAAAGAGTTGCTTCAAACTGCTTGAACTCAACATTGTTCATCTTCATTATTGAGTTATTCACCAAATGCCAAGTGTGCTTTTAGTGAGAAACTTTGAATTTGCAAAAGACCTGAAGTGACGATCACAGCAGCGTAGTATCAAAACATAGATACCAAGCGCAGCAGAGCACTCCTGTACCCACTCCTTTTTGTGAGTTACTTGGGAATTTTCAGTTAACACTGGTATAAATGAGTGTTCAGTTAATACTGAAAACCTTCAGCGTTTATGAAAGCATTTTGTAGACTGAGATCAAAAGAGCAACTCTAAAAGTGAGCATACTTACCCACTGCTGACCCCTGCTACTCATCAGTCATCCCAGAGAGAATGTTTATGAGTACAAATGTGTGCTTGTGTATGACTGCTTTAAGTAGTATAACAACTCAAAGAGGAAGGCAATTTGTAATGCCAGAAGAAGGGCTTTGTGCACGGTGTATAAACTGTTTGAATGTGTTGAGTATTAAGTGGTACATACAGGCCGTGTGTAAGTTAGATGATGCTATGGAAGTGGATTGAACATCTGTGAGACTGGGGTCACAGGCTTTAGGCGATGCCGCCTGCTGCTTTCCAACATCCTCTCTCATCTCCTCCTCTTCAGGATCTTCTGAAGATTTTCCTGCCAACCTCTTTGACACCCGACTTGGCCTTTCAGCCTAAGGTGGAAATTTTAAAAAACATTAAAAAAAAAAAAAAGGCATTTTGTCATTTTTTTTCCAAACCACTTCCTATTGCCAAAACACAATTCAAACACCTTTATCAGCTCAGTCTGCATGCTCCTACTTACCTTTGCAATGGGTCTAGCAGTTGTAGATTTCCTTTGAATCCGTCCCTTGGACTTGGGCTCCTTAGGATCAGAGAGTGTCTTCATAGTGACAGCAGCGTGCTGAACGATGCAGTCGGTGCCACAGTAAACAGAATCTGGCAATGGTTGTTTGATGCAGCCAGGTCCCATGCACAGAGGAAGAGAGCCATCTGTCTCCATCTCAGCTTCAGGGCTTGCCATCAGAGCCTGCCCCCCCTCCTCCTGCACTTCCTCTTTGGTCAACTGAAAACAGATTCTCATCTTACACCCAAAAAAACTGACTTCATTCATGATAATCAGTCAGTGATAAAATATCACGTGCTGTCACAAAGCTCTAAGAGAAATATGCAAGCTTAAATTACTAAAACAAGTTATTTTTTTTCAAATAAACTCTGCCAGCCATTTGAAGATCAGTAACCATCAAAATGAAATTCAAACCTTGATCGCTTGCTGCTCTTCTCTGCTCACTGATTCTTCACCAGGAGGACTTGCTGTTAAACATTCAGGAAAGCTCAAGTCTGGTTCTGGCTGAGGATGAGACTCAAACCGAGGTTGGCTCTGCTGTTTTTCAGTGCAGGGAAGGCACATGTATTCTTGCCTTTTGCTCTCCGTCGTCCGGTCATGTGTCTGACTGATACCAACACAGTCACCATGGAACCACTCCTGACAAGTGTCACAGCAGATCATGAACCTAAAAGAAGCAGTGATCAGGAAATGAAAATGACACATGGCTCAGGTATGCAAACCTCTAAGCCCAAGAGATCTTATTACCAGAAACGAGCATGTACCTCTTATCACGCTTTTGGTGACAGATGTAACATAGGGTACTGGAGTCATATTGCTCTGGGCCCGATATGCTTGGATAATCTTCTGTACTCTCAGCATCTTTCTTCTCCTCCTCTTTTCCCACCTCCTCTGGAGCATCATTGTACTGGTCATGACTTACAGCAGTATTCTGGATAAAATCACTCTCTGGGATCACTAAGTTTAAGTTTGAATCTTGCTGAGCAGGACTATGAGTGAGGTTAATTTGAGCAGGTGATACCTCTATTTCAACAGAGCTGTGTGGATCATTTTCTTTCTCCTCTTCTTGAAAATGTTGGGGCTCTGCTGGATTTACAAGCATCACCTCATCATCACTGTCTTCAACATCTACAATGATTGACTGGAGCTCTATTGCCCTACCCCTCCCTTTTCCCTTACCCTTCCCTCTACCTTTTCCTCTCGCTCTCCCCTTGGCTCTGGCCTTTCCTCTTCCAGCTTTATTCCCTCGAGCACTTGTGTTTTCCTGCCTGCCGCTGCAAATTAGCTGCTTCTTTATCTGCAACAGAGTCATTTCATCGCTGTCTTCTTCTTGGCTAGAGATTAAAACCACATCATGGACTTCCCCTCCTGCCACATTTTCAGGAGCAACTGGCTGTGTAATTTCCATGACATCTAGATTATCAGGAACCTCAGTTTTTTCTATAGCTTGTGGACTGGAAGAATCAATGGCATTAGTGGGTTCTAAAACATCAGTGACCTCCAGTGCATCAGTCGCTGTCATTGGTAGAGCCTCATTTCCCCCAAGAAGGGAGAATGCAGTGTGGAAAGCAGAGCCAAAATCCTGCCACAAGCTAGGATCAAGGCTAACTACTGCTGAAGCATCTGAAGCCTCTGAGATTGGCTTGTTATCTTCTGATACAGGTGAAGATGGAGCAGACCACTGGAGGTCATCTATAACACTTCTGGTGGTCCGAGCAGCTCTCCGTGTGATGCTCATCTCTGTGGTGGTCTGGGGCATTTGGTTGGTTCTTCGACTTCTGCCTCTTCGAACAACCGGAGGACTGTGGGCTAGATCTCCGACTTCCTCCATGAACTCCCTTTTAGCAATGGTTGTCCGTCTGAATCCCCAGGACTTTCTAACCTGCGACAAGGTTGGCCTAATGCCCACCTCTGCTCCCTCTGACTGATTCTGCTGTTCTTCTATGGAAAGACAAAGGCAAACACACTGAACAAAAACAGAACCAAAACCTATTTCTTTTAATAATTTACTGAAGAAACTCATAGCCTTTTGTTTTACCTGAATTATCATCATTAGTGGAATTGCTATTTTCCAATGAGTCCATACAGGCATCTGTAGTTAGCAACACTGTCCAAAGCAAAAAGACAATTATGTCAAAGTAGATTTAAAAAAAAGGAATGCTTCCTATTTTTGGAGAAAGTTAAATGGAGAATAAACACAGAAAAACAGGAACCTACAAAGTATATGGTTGCTGAAGCCAATTTTTTTTTGAATATAAGCAAAAAATAATTTCAATTCTCACTCTCTCTGGAAATTACAGTGAAGCATCAACTTTACATATGTGACAAACATTAAGCTAAAAAGAATAATTCAGGTGTACTGTGTAATAAAACATCCCCGCAATCAATCCTTGCTGCAGAAACAACAGAGTGGACACAGATGCCAGGCTACCACTAAACTACCGAAAAGGTGATAAAATTAGAAATTACAATGCAATTATTTGATGATGGTTCGCATTCAAACAGTCAGAGGAGTAGCAAAGAAATTTAAGATTGTAGAAAATAGTGCCTATAAAGGGTGTTCTGACAAGATATCCCCTTCATCACAATGTCTCAACTTGACCTAATGCGCAGGCAAATCTCAGAACGCCACAGTGCAAAACTATAATAAGGTTCATGAAAGACACAAGACAGAAATTTCTTTAATATGCAACAAAAGGTAAGAAGGTTTACATGTTGTAGGGTATTGGTTTCAAATCTAAAAGAACACACTTGCGCATTAGTCCAAGGTAGGACGTTTCAATGAATAGGATATTCGTTAGAACAATGGCAACACATTGTTTGTAAAACTTGGATTTGATCATGAGAACATGTGCACATAGCAGTCAATAGCAAACTGGCCACACATTCCCACTACTCATTAACTAGCTAACACCTCCTCATATAGGACCACCATATAAAGCGTCATAAAGGTGCATCCTCAACCTTGTGCACGTTTAAGAGAGAGAGAAATGTTTCAGAAGCTGTAATAGAGGTGATTTTTAACTGTAGTGGATCAAAGAAAAAATATTTTGTTTTACTCTGTTTGTAGGCCAGGAACAGGTGAGGCACAGACTAGGAAAGAGGTGACTAATGCAGTGTCTTCTGTCTTTCAGAAGGTGAAGCAAAAATGGTCCGATATAAATGTGCATTTCTGTATATATATAAATGTCTATTTCTCTACATGAACAAAACTCTCTGCTGCAGACAACAGTATTGTCTTTATAATATGAGAGACCTCTTTTTCTGGCATTTTACCAGATGTAAACAACCACATGCCTCCACAGGAGCCAAAAGCAAATTCTAAAAGTGAGCTTATACTCACGTCTTATATCGCTATGCACTGTGGCATTCAGGCGATGTATTGCTTTAAACACGCATTTTAAGAAATGATGGATAGGAATAATTAATAGCACATTTCTTTCACAAACTTTACATATATTACATAAAATGTTTTTAAAGGTATCTGCACCACTTCAAAAAATAGAAATACCAAACCTTGTAACTGCATTATTTGTTAATAGCAAGCGATATTAAAGTGTACTCCTTATTTATACAATCTCTATGTGTGGTCAGAGGCAGGAATAGATTTTGTTTGTACCTTTAAAAAGTTTTGATCTATTAACATTTTCATGAATGCAAAAAGACGTAAAATTGGCTCTTCTCACATTTCATGAATGAGGCCTGACGTGTATAAGCACAGTTGTGATATCTTTAGTACCTGGCATATGGAATGATGTTTTATGTACGGTCTTCATAGTTTTCAGCTTTTCCCTGTTCGTTTGGTGCAGTGCACGTGTGTATCATGTTTTGTGTGATGAAAAACAGCTTGACTGATTTTTGTCATCTGTCCCCAGTTCAAGGGCATCTTTAAGGAAGAGTTTTTAAAAGGGTTTTTAAAATCCATACAGTGGAGTGAAACATAAGCTGTGATTTAAGGATCCAATGCGATATATAACCAATAGAAAAACTTTTTCCTACTACAAATAATTATTGTCTGTATTTTATTTTCATAATTTGATCGATGGATGGATATCTAAATAAATGATTGAATAAATGAATGGATGAAATGCCTACCCCTTCAATATGAGGAAGGCTATACTGGCATTTCCAAGCATTCCACTGTGTCTAGAACAGTTGTATGCTGCATCATAGCAAAAGTACAAGGAGATACATTCTGTTTAACACCTGGGCACAGTCAATAGTCAAGATTGCCAAAATTTTGGAAAAGAAATGAGCAAGGATTCAACAAGAATCACCAGATGTTTGCATCTGTTGCTGAACTGGCTTCCTCTGAACTTGATTTTTTTTTTTTTTTTCACAGAAGACTGTTGTAATGGCTCTTCACTTCAATGGCCTTTGGAGTCATTGTCAAGAACTCCACAGCCCATACAGCTGTACATAATTTGTCCCTGAAGACCTGAAACATTGAAATAAGCCTGCACAATATATAAAAAATGTGTCATATCACTATTGCAAAGACAAAAAAAAGCAATAATTGTCAATTAGACTCTAAATGTCAATAATAAATGTGGAAAATCATGTGGATGCCAATTTAGATACTAATTTACATGACGTGTGTTGTCGCTGCAATTGTTGCAGGGTGTAGATTTTTGTTGTTTTTTTAACTAACAAAATCATGGCAGAAATAATCCATTTTATTGTTTTAGGTGTCTGAATAGGTAATTTATTGCCGGGGTAAAGTACCAGTTTATATATCACAAGTTATATTGCTGTCTCAATGTTCAACAATGATGTCACAAATCACATGTTCTCCTAATATCGTGCAGCCCTACGTGGAGGTAAATTCTTTAAGTCTGTCCTCTGGTCTGATGATGCACATGGATGCTGCCCTTGCTTGCTAAGGGAAAAGGGAGACTTTCATCCACAGTTTCCACTGTTTCCATTGTAAAACATGGTGGTGAGAGGATAATGCTATGGGGCTGCTTTGTTGTTTCTGGCTCAGGCAACCTTGTTTGGGTGTGTGGGATCATGTAAAAAGGGGATTATGCTGGTATTCCAAGGAATAATGTCAAAAAAACAGTTTTGAAGTGAAGCCAGTTTTGCTTTAGGTCGCAGCCGATTCTTCTAATAAGACAATGACTCAAAGCTTACATCTAAATTGGCTCAAAACCTTTTGAAGAATGTCAAAATCAATGTCCTGGAATGGCCAAAGAAAAACTGTAGAGGGGGCTCAAAGTTAATTTCATGCTTGGAAACCACGCAAAGTGGATCATCTGGAACAATTTTCCAAGGAAGAAATTGAGAGAGACTGCTGCCAAGTGTAAGTCACAAAGAGTAGACTATTGTTTTTTTTTAATGTCAAAGCCCTAATAATTTTGGCCTGGGCTTTTTTGTTCTTTTTTTCTCAACTGAACACATCACTAAAATATCCTAAATCCACTTGGATAGAAATTTGTCTTTGTTTCTTTGGAATCAAATAAACTACAAACTCTTCTGTTTATGGTAATTTCCATAAAAGGAAAAATAATTATGACCGTATCTGTACATTGATCAGTCCACAAGATCACAAAAGCCATTTCTTCCTCCAATCATCATGTAGAACGTGAGTGCTGCTAAAAAAATTAAGTGGACAGGCTTGGAACAGTGCCACACCAAAGCCACAGTGGAAAGAATATACAGTCATGGAAAAAATTATTAGACCACCATTGTTTTCTTCAGTTTCTTGTTCATTTTAATGCCTGGTACAACTAAAGGTACATTTGTTTGGACAAACATAACGATAACCACAAAGATTGCTCATAAGAGTTTTATTTAAGACCTGATATCTTACCATTTTCCATGGTTTTCTTGATTATAACCTAAATCACTTAAGTTTTTACATCAATAGCTATGGCGTTGTACTGCCAAAAACACTGCTTTAATGCATTCAGTGTTTTCTTTTCTGTCTGTTTTAGTCACATGATGACGTTTAGTGGTACCAGGTATTAAAATGAACAAGAAAGTGAAGAAAAAATGGTGGTCTAATAATTTTTTCCATGACTGTATATGTGTTTCACAGACATGGCTGCTGGATTCCAATGCCTCCTTAGACTATAGCTGTCTGTAGTCTCTTTCTGCCTGTGTAGTATGAACAGTGGTTCATACTACATAGGCAGAAAGAGACTACAGACATAACGTTAAGCGTAAAGGAAGGGGGACTGCAGTGCCTGCAGGTGGTGTAATACTGGGTTACTCATACTGCGAACGAGCAGATCTGTGCCCTGGACATTTAACTGTTGTCTGAGTTTTCAGACATGTAGTATACAAAGAGAGAAAACCAATGCCTCCTGCCAACATGGAATAGGACATTACCAGCTCAGTTATCGCCAGGCTATAAACAAGATACTCCAGTACATTCTTGTCAATGTGTGGAGATTTTTTCCTGCTACAATTCCAATAGTTTGTCAGCTTTTTTTTGTTTGTTTGTTTGTTTGTTTTGTTTTTTAGATGACTTACTTATAATTTCTTTGTATTTGTACTACAGCAATGGATCTTTTTCCCCCTCTGTCAAATATTGGACTATTATTCAGATGAAAAATCAGATGATGTAAACTCTTCTTCTATTACCATATATTCTAAAATATGTAAAGATTAGTGCAAAATCAAACATGCTAATGCCAACTTCATTATAATACCTTCGCTTTTCAGTAAATTACAGCAAGACTATTAACACATTTAAAACCTAAATATGGGCTTGACATCAAAACATGGATATTTAATCCATTTATTAGAGGATGTCTGGAGATATAGACTAAAAGAACCTGTTAGAAAGGCTTAGGTACTACCTTCTAAATGTCCTATTTTAACTCTCACCGTGTTTCACATCGCAGATCTGGCCTGGTGCACACTGGTGACCTGGAGTAAAACCTTCGGCTGTTGGGCTGTCAAATATATCTCTTATATTTAACTTACACTCGTAGCAAAACAGAAACGAAACAACAAGTTTTCCTAATTTAAATAACAGTCCGCAGTGGGTTGTAGAACCTCAAAAACGAAACGTCCTTGCTCTGCTATGCTGCTTACGACGATAATTTAATCCCGTAGGGCCGCAGACGAGTCTTGTTGGTTGGTTAAGGTGATAGACATTGTTCTTTGAAGCTAAGTTGCTAACCGCTAATGTAGCTGGTAACACATACATACACTATAAAGTTAACTCTTACCCACATTTTCGACTCAGGAATTAAATACTACATGCTCGTACACACACAAGAATACCATACCTTCGACGTTAATGACTATTTTCCAGTTAGTGTTATTATCGTTCAGCTACCATGCTAGCAGACTTCCATTTTCTTTGCTTTGCTATTCAAACTCTCGCGAGAATTATCCGAGAGCGGAAACGTTCAATGTTCAATGATCAGGAGATTACTGATAACCGATTTTCTGCGTAGAAATATATGCATAAACGTACTTCTGACCCAGAACAGAATTGAAATACACAGATGATCTTATTGTTGTTTATGGTATATTTTCATATCTGTAGAGTCGTTTTCATTTTTTGTTTTAAGATTTTGTGGTTCCAGTTGCCTTTATTTACAGTGACAGACAGGAAAGTGGGGGAGAGGGCCCAGGCGCAGCAAAGAGTCGCAGGCCGGGAGTCGAACCTGCGACTGCTGCAGAAGGACTGTCGCCTGGAGACTTAATATTTTAAGAACCAAATATAAAAGAACATTTTTTTTAATTTGGAAGTCTATTTATTGTATATATGAACAATATGTCAACAAAAACAGGGGACAATCTCAACACAGACATGCTCACAGGAAGTATCTGGAGTTGCTATTTATGTCTACCAATTCTTATACACAGTCTGACCAGGACTTAACATCTGTTTTGGGTAACCAGCTACACAGAGACTTCACTCAGAGCTGACATTCGTGTGAAGTAATTTATTTTCAAATAACTTTTTTAGACGCATAGAAATATGATTTCAATAAACATACTATAAAAACATATAACACTATAAATATTGTTCAGGTATCTTCTTACAAAAACTTTGTACAGTTTGAATTTTTTCTTTTTTTTTAATAAATCATATTTTTATGTGGGGATATACAACATGAAACAACAATATAAAACTGGTCTGAGACAATGAAAAAGCCACCACAGACAAAGAGGACATGGTAAATCAAAAGTAATCTTTAAACCAGCAAAAAATAAAAACATTTGATTGGCATGTAACAAATGTGGTTTAAACCAAGGATGAAATTTGTGTTAGTTAAAATACCTCTGATGGCACCAAAATAAATGTGTATCATCTGCTGATGGTTGTTTCAGTTGCTGTGTCTCACAATATGGAGAGCAATCAACAAACTGAAACAGAAAAAAAAAAGTACTATGAAGCAGCTTTGAAAGTGATAATGCTGAAAATATTCTGTGATGATACAATTTTACTCCGAGCTGACAAGATGGAAACTAAACTATAACACAAACTACAGTATGAAAACATACAGACTCACATTTTAGTTCTCAAGATAGACTACTTTCACATGGTGAAGTGACCTGAACACAATTATGGAAAACAGAGTGACAAGTAAACCCAAAACTCTCCACCAAGCAAATGTACAAATGGGAATGGAAAAAAAAAAAAAAAAAATCGAAAAATCGAAATGATTTGTCATAGAGGTGCAGACCTTCAAGCACAGAGTTCAAGGCCATATGCCCTATAGCCGCTGCACCAAATGTGCCTGTAGTGAAGCAGTTAGGTCACAGTAACACAAGAACTATCCTTGTTCTTGTCCATGAATGTGGGAGAGTTGCTTTTGTCCGATATTGATCCTGTTCCAGTAGGCAGGGTCTGTGTGGCAGGAGAGTGGCCTGATGATTTTGCAGAAGGGTCTGAGTTGGACTCTGTCTCTTGTTCTTGCTGTGATGCTGTAGCTGGTAGAAAGAACAAAAATATATAACATGAGAACGTGCATATTGCTTACAGTTATGAGGAAGAGAAGTACAATGACAAGGTTTTACATGTCAAGAATAATGGAGGAAAAAAAAAACACAACAACAACTATCCCAGGGCCAAAGTCCATTTTCAAAAACCAGACACTGCCTACTGCACTGACAGTGTAGTGTAAAGTATGTACTGCATACTGGCCAGTGGCTAAGACAAGTGATTATGATTCAGCAAAACCACTGTAGAGACAAGTGTGGGATACAGTATAGATAGACTAGACAGGTGCATATTAGATTTTTTCCTGGAAGGAGCACACCATTCTGGGTATTTCTAGCATACTGTGCATTGTACATTTGTTTGCAACATTTTGCTTACTATATTTTACAAAATCAATAAACACTCATAGTATAGTATGCAGTAGACAAACTCCTGAAATTAAATAAATCAGCCTCAAATACCCACTTTAGTGGTCACTATTCATTAAAACCTCACTTCAGTTCATCGGGTTTTGGTCGAGGTCTGGATTTTGGACTATTGCAACACCTTGATTCTTTTCATCTATGGAAAGTCTGTTATAAGCTTTGATAGCATGCTTTGGACCAGTGGTCCCCAACCTTTTTTGCGCCACGGAACGGTTTATTGTCAGGCAAAATTTTCACGGACCGGTCTGTAAAATGTGCCACAGATAAATACAACAAAATAAAATGATACAACCGGCATAAGAACTGTGGTATTTTCTATATATTATAATAAATGTAAATCCGCTGTGTATTCATGTGCAACTTTATTAGAAGCCTCCTTGTAACATCACGCCAACAACAGAACATCAGTAACATCCTCTCTGTGCAATGACACTTTCCAAAGATGTTTTTTTTTTTTTTTTTTTTTTTATTTTTAACTCATTTTGACAGCTTGGGGGTTCAAACGTATCACATGACCGAGACACAGGTCTTGAAATCTTGTCATGCGTCAAGAGTAAGTCATAGACGGATGTAATGGAGAGAATCTGATCATTTTTCAAAATAAAACATAATTTAGACTCGGATAATAAATCAAAAAGGTAATAATGGAAGTTATTTTTTTTTTCTCTGGGGCCTAGTACCAAATGACCCACGGTCCGCTACCGGGCCGGGGACCACTGCTTTGGATCATTGTTCTGTTGTATGACCCAGCTTCTGTCAACCTTTAGCTATAAGACAGATGGCTTCATGGTTGACTGTAGAATAGGTATAGGTATATAAAGGAGTTCATGGTTGACTACTGTGAGATCCCCAAGTCTTGAGACTGAAAAACAAGCCCATATCATCAACCCTCCCTCACCCTACTTGACAGCAGTTATGAGGTGTTTGTGTATTTATCTAAATGGTTTATGTTAAATATCGTCTTATACATTAGTTACATATCTCCACGTTTGTCTTGTGTGTCCAAAGGACATTGTTCCAGAATTCTTATTTTCTTCTGATAAAATGTTGTGAACTTAAACAATGCTCCCATGTTATTTACAGAAGGAAGAGGCTTTTCTCCTGGCAACCTTCTTTAAAAAAGTCACAAGTAGGACAATTAATTCCTTTTTTCCCCTCTCTTTTGGAAATTGCCTCATAACCTTTCCAAGGTTTATGGGCAGCAACAAATGCTTCTTTAAGATCACCGCTGATGTCTTTGCTCCTTGGCACCAAACTCCAATATGGTCCACCATATAGCTGCACCTGACTGCAACTTACCCTCTTAACACTTCTGAAAGCAGCGAGAATGTACTTAGCTAAACTGAAATGCAGAACTATTGTGTGAAAAACTAAGGACCAGTTTATTTTTATTATGATGGGTTCTGATAGATAAAACAAAGCTCAAAGGTATACTATTTCAGTTACATTTTAATGGAAAGACAGAGCAACTAATTAATGTAGACAGACACAAAGCAGCTTTCCAAGCAAAATCTATTTAAAATTGAGAATTTTTTTTTTTTTTTAAATAACTATAATATTGTTACCTGACTGCGTGCAGGACTTCATGTGCTCTGGCCAGTGGGCTTGCTGGCAGGGGTAATCACAGTAACTCGTATTCCAGCAGCAGTAGAAAATGGCCTCCTTTCTGCAGTTAGCACACCACTGTTTCTTTTTGGTCTCATCTATTGCCTGTTGCTTTTCCAACTCCGTCTGTTTTTTCACCTCCGCTACCAAACGTTCTCTTTCCTGCTCCAGACTCTGCCTCATTTCTGCCATTGTCAACTCTGCATTTAAGAAAAAATATAACTAGATCAAAACATTTAGAGTCATGTTTAATGTAAAAAAAAAAAAAAAAAAAAAAAAAAAAAATCTGCAATCACACAATGTTTAGGTGGAAGACAGTTTATATAGTACTCAGCACTGCAATACTCACAACTCAAAGGTGTACAACACATTCCTGCCAGCAGGAAACTTACCCAGGTTGTGCTTCATCTCTGACAACTCTTGCTGATGTAGCCATTGTAGTTTCTCTATTTCTATCCTTAGCCGTCGAATCTGTATCAAAAATGCACAGGGATTGTAGTCTTCTGCAAGTACTGTATATTAAAGCTTCACAAAAGGAGTTTTATTTTCTGTTAAAACGTCAGTTTCAATTTCACTTAAAGGAATATTTAGGTGTGTTTTCACTAGCGGGGGCTCTGGGGTAAAACTAGGAGGCTGGAATTTTAACAGGACCGACCTCCTCCTCAGTCCTTTCACCCGTTGTGTGAAACGCATGCAACAGGGCCTGTTGCATGTAAACTACCATTCCAAACCACCTGGTGGCGGTAGTGCACCGCTTTCGCTGTTTGTCAACCGTAAATAAAGAAAAGAAGAAGACGTCTGCGAAAACAAAGAAATAAAAGAAGAAAAACAAACTAAAATTACACTAAAATTATTAAAGGAGCTAAAGATGATTGTAGCGTTGTCGTTTGTATAATGGATAATGGTGGCGTTGTATGACGCAAAGCAGATTTTAGGCGACTAAAAAACGTCATTTCCTGTCCGCAGCATACCCAATCAGTGAGTCACACCCCCACCCCCTTCCCCTTCCAGCTCTGGTTACCCATCCTACAACAGGAACATGTTTTGCCCTTTAAACATTCTTGAAAGTCTTTTTACCGGGGCCGAATCTGGTAATAGAGACGCATGAACAATCCGGCGCTGAAAAACCACCCCGTCTCCCCCGCTAGTGGAAACGCACCTTTTGATTACTTATAGGAAGTGCCATTAAGGTCTTGGAGTCTTACATATATCTACAAGAGCCACCCAAAATAAAATTTGAGCTCCCATCCCAGTCATCTATTGTGACAACTGCTTTATTGCTTTTCAACACTAAATATCACAATAACATTAAGGATTAAGCTAACATTAAGCTACAGTGGACATGATAGCAGAGGCAAATGGAGGACTCAAAAAAGTCATGATAGAACAGAAAACCATCATAAATCTTGGACAGTGTCATAAAAGCAACTAAATTACTGTGCATACAGGGAGTCCCTGAGCTAAAGAAATTCCCAAAGTTCTTTTGTTCTATTTAAAGACATCAATAAGCTCCCATCTGAATGGCAGGGTTTACCTCTGCAATTGTGTTTCCTGATGTGCTTTTGGAAAGATCATTGTAGATTTCCGTCATTGTCCCCTTTATTGTGTCCATGATCTGCAAAGTGTTTGTAGCAGTGTTGGGTACATTAAAATTCAACTACACAAACAGGGAAATTCTGAGAAAATAATGCCAACAGAGCAGTAATTAATAAAAAGCAAAACTATCCCTTAATAATCAGAACGCTAACAATAACAATAAATCTTTAATGTCACATTAAATAAATGAAAAATCATAACTTGCGCAATTATTCAGAGGGCCTGAAGATTCTGACTTACTTTGCTTGTGTATTTGGCTATATCTGCTGCTACATCTGCAGAGACTGTGGGGATCTGCAAGTCTCCTGATATCAAAGAGGAGCTACCAGATGTGACCTGGCCAGCTGTTGAGGAAGATGCACTATGTGGAGGGTCTTTTTGTTGCACTGCAGATGATGGGGGTAGCAGAAATAAAAAGCAAAATCATATATCTTCAAAAAACAAAAAACCTTTTACTTTGTCATGTTACATTGAGATGAAAAATTATGCTGGTGTATTTACCCTTTGCTGCTTGTCTGGTCTGGTAACGAGTACTAGAAGAAGAGTTCTGCTGTTGTGACTGCTGTTGCGGGCTGCGAGTTTGCGCCTGATTCTGAGCTTGTGTCTGCGAAGCTGACTGCTCTCCATGCTGCTGCTGCTGCTGCTGCTGCTGCTGCTGCCTCTGCACCTTCTGCATATGACATTTCTGGGATGGTGTCTGAAACTTGGTTGGACTCCAAACAACTGCCTGCTGCACGGCCTGAGCCGTCTCTTTTGGCAGTAGTGGGCGCTGTTTTTTTACAGCTGCAGGTACTGGGGATGTTGTGGGGACAGGAGATGGGGAACTGTAGGACCACTGGTAGTTGTGGTAGCACTGGGCTGATTGGATGCCGCAGTGGAAACAGTGTTGGCTCCTGATGTAACAGGAGGTTGCAGAGAGTCTTTCTGGTTGGATGTGCCTTCTCGTGTTGATGCAGTTGATGAAGGGAGTTTACCTGTCGGGAAAAAAATAATTACTACTCCCTAAGGGTAAAGTATTCAGGATTTCTACATTTTACACTTTAAGCCCAAAAGATATTAAAAAAAAAAAAAAAAAAAAAAAAAATAATATATATAAATATATATAAATAATATATATAATATATAAGATATATATATATATATATATATATATATATATATATATATATATATCTATACCTATATAGAACTTAAGAACTTATATAGAAAAATAAGTTGATAAATTATTTAACCTTTTGTCCAAACATTCATCGAGAAAAAAAAAAAAGATATTGGATAAAGAAAATTCTGTCAATAATGAAAAAAATTATTGTTAAAGATTCATGGCCATTTACTCTGTATTTTGCCATCCATTGAAAGTAACAGTTTTTTGTGAAATGTCATGTAAAAAGTCAGGATGATACAGTCCTGTGAAAAAGTATTTGTCCCCTTGCAGAATTCTTCTGTTTTGTCACATGTTTGTTTGAGATCATCAAACAATTCTTAATATCAGACAAAGTTAAATAAGGTAAAGATAAATACAAAAAGGAGGTTCTAAATAATTATTTCATTTATTAAGGGGAAAAAACTATCCAAACCAAAAGGAGAGTCTTTACGGAAAGTTGAAAAGTTCAATTTCAGCAGCTTACATCCAGGCCTGATTACTGCCAGACCAGTAGAATCAAGAATCCCTTAAAATAGAAGCTCTCTGATAACAAAAATGCTCAAAGATCTCAAAAAGCACACATCAGCACCGATCTAAAAAAACTGACAGGAGACAAAGTCATTGATATCTATTAGCTTGAAAATACTTACAAAGCCATTTCTAAGGCTTCAGAACTGCAGTGAACCACAGATTAAACCATTATCCATAAATGGAGAAAACATGGAAGAGTGATGTACCTTGCCAGAAGTGGCCAAAAAAAAAAAAAAAAAAAAGGTCAAACCATTGCAAACAAGGGCACATAGTGAGATTAAAACACTAAAAACTTATATCATTTAAACCTCTTACTGTGAAAAACAAGTTACAGAAACAACAATCATTGACATTTCTGTAAAATTAGCTGGACTAAACTTTTCTGTAATATTGGGGCAAATGTCTGCAGAGCAACGGGTCAGATTTTTATCAGTAATATCTTGTTACGTTGTGGAAAAGAAACAAATCACTGGAACGTTGCTGACAGAAATGTCTTGTTCTGAAATCACGTTAGAGGCAAGCTGAGGAACCTGCCCCAAAGATCATAGAAAAGCTACAGGGTTGAAAATTAGTTTTCCAAACTGGGGCAATAAAATACCAAGTCACATTTTACAAATATTTCACAGACCCTTGAAGTGTAAGACAAGCTGAGACTGGAGCAAGTAACACTGAAAGGATGTGCTTTCCTTCATTCCTTGAAGATCATTATAGTTGAAGTGGTACAAGTAACAATAATTTTATTAGCTGTCACTTCTCTTGTTCTCTATAATTTCTGAGAGGTTATATGTAGTCCAGGTTGAAAATTCACAAACATTTTCCTTCAAGTGTAAACTTTGACTTTTGTGTCATCTAAAATTTCAGGTAGGAGGTTTGTTTTTCCATTTCCATTTTTCTTCATCTTCCAGATCTTCTGATGACTCGTTTTTCTACAGAAAAGACACTTCTCAGTAAGACTTCACAAAATAGAAATTGCAAATTTGCTTTGTGGAGAACATCCTCCGACTTCACAAGCAGGTGTTCAGTGACACCAGTGGAGTGTAAACAGTTGTAAATCTGACACCTGTTACAAGTATCAGCTTACAACCGATACTTCATGACAGGTCTGAAAAAGTCATGTAAGGGTTAATGATGTTTTGATACTTTACAGTTAAAAGCTAATGTGAATAATCATATTCTCAGAACATTTAACTGTTGCAGGAGCAAAATTTACTTCACTTCTTCACCAACAAAACACCCACTTTCATACAATTGTATAAGTGAACAAGAAATCTAAGCTTAAAGGTGTCCTTGTTCAGGGTCTCTTGAGAGCTCGAGAGACGGGGTTGAGGCAAACAGACGGAGAAACCGTGAAAAATACTGGTGGTGGCGGGGTGTGTTTTTTGCACAGCTGCAGGGGGAGATATGTAAATGCAAAACGATAATCAAACATGCTTCTTTAATACTCCTGGGGTCCGTTTCAGAAAGCGTAAAAAAATGAACCTGAACTCAGGCAAACTCAAAGTTTTCTGTTCCAAAAAGCAAAGGTTCATTAACCACAAGGAAGTGGGCTCAGTTAAGCCGGTTTCAGAAACCGAGATGACTCAGTCTGTCATCACGGTTGATGACTCTGTGAAGTAAACCTGGTCAAGAATAGATTTACTTCCACAAACCTGGGTTTCTCTCCGTTTTTCTGTCTCCTCCCCTTCATGGAGATGAAACGGGTTCAGTTTCATCAGTCTAAACATCTGAACGACTTCAGATGCCCCCCCCCTCTCATTAGCCAAAGACTAAGATTCACCAAAGAAGGAAGTTTTGGTAACCTACATGATTTAGAAGTTGATCTCTTCTGTTTATCTGGCATTGCCATGGTGAATCCAGTATAGGAACTCTATTGATGATGGCTTTTCATAGTTGTGATAACTCAGGGTCAACATACTCAGAGTTGAGGGGAAAGGTCTAACTCTGAACACCTGTTCTGAAACCAAAAGCTCTGCGTTTCTTAACTCAGACTTTGCTAACTCTGAGTTAGTTTGTTGAACCTCCTTTCTGAAAGAGCCCCCTGGTGTGCAATCTCATGGCACACTTAAAAGAGAAACTGTTGAGACGCTCTCTTCAATAAACTGGCACAGCAGGATTGAGTCATTCTGAGCTACCTGTATTATAGTACAATATTAATGACATATCAGCTATAAAATGCTTGATGAAGACCAAACAAGTCAGGTTTTGAGCCCAGGAAAAAAAAAAAAAAAAAAAGGATAATCCTTTAGTACTTGTCCCTATCAACCAGTTTTGGCAATACCAAAGAAATAAATAAATATATAGCAAAAAAAAAAAAAAAAAAAAAAAGTATTAGGTGCACATGAGGCATTTTCCCAGTATTTCTAATATTTTGCATAACTGCAATGGAGACAAATTTTCCCATCTGCAGCTCACATGATGTACTAAAAACAGTTGCTTTCTACAGGAACGTGCTCTTATGGGCATGATGTAGGGGGCACAACAAGGAGAAGTCACGTACTCATCAGAGGTCTGCATGAATCATCCTTAAATTTAGAATTCACAATTTCACGTGAACAATGACCTGCCATAAACCCCTCAGACATTGCAGCTTCCATGTATAATTCAATTCATTGCAGACATCTCTGCGTTTTTCAAGTAAAAATAAAAAGACGGTTGGAGTAGTTGCAGAAATAGAAATTAACCTGCCAAAATTGAGGAGGTCATGGATATTCATTGCCATTATTCTTAGAGTTATTTTTTGGAAGAGAGAAAACACAACTTTGTCACAAGAAGCATGTTGGAAATGTAATCATTTCAAAGTTGAGTTTTATCAACATTTCAAAATATCACTTGAATGTTGTGTCAAACCTGTGATGGAAATGTGCTCAGTGAGGCTGAAAATACCTGGTGAACATATAAAGATGTAATGGAGAGGAGTTGTGATACGCTCACACCTCTATCTCACTGCATGTATGCATTATGGTGTAAGGGTTTTATTTCTTCAATTGCCAAGTCAAGCCAGATAATATCAGGATTAAGTGGAAAAGAATAATTACAAAGTCTCACCTTCCAACTTGGTAACACTGGATTCTTTGCCTGATTTGGCGACAGAAGACCCCTGCTCTCTTCTTGCTCTCTTTGAGTCACGACCTCCATGTTCTTCCCCCAGGTCAATCACAAGCTCTCTTTCTGAATCGGAGTCCTGCTCACCCACTGATGTAGTAGCAGCTTTTCTGCCCTCCTCTGGAGCTTTTGGCTTTTCAGTGAGTGGTTGGGGTGTTCTGGGCTTGTCTTGGAGATCTCTCTCCGAGGCACTGTTGCCTTGCTTCTCTTTGAGCAAAGGTTCAGAGGTGGCTTTATCCCCTGCTCCTGCAACTCCCTCCTTATTCTCCACCTCTGTGCTTGCTTTGGACCTTTTCCTTTCTGTTTTGTCTTTGTCATCCTGTGCAGAGCTTTTCGGTTTGTGTTCCTCATCACTAGGATACTCACTGTCACTTGAGTCAGATTTCTCAGAGTCCTCAGTGTCAGAGTGGTCTACATCTTTATAGACATCCTCAGAAATTTCATCAATTCCTATGAAAAAAATATATAAATGCTTAATTTTTCATTAAGAACAAAATACACCGAGACCTTCTTTGAAAAGTACAATAATCAATTAATCACTGACATGTAGCAGCAGTTACACTAAGTCATATTTTATAAAAGGTTTTGAATTTGGATCTGAAATTTTAATTTAAAATGTCATAGCGTTTATCAAATTCACATTACAGTTAGTGAACATAACTGAAGTTAACAACTGTATACGTACCGAGCTGAGCTTTGCAGCTTTCAATAGTTTTGTCCAGACTCCTGATGGGTCTCTTTGGGGTGGCGACAGTAGCAGGCGGTGCTTGTTGTTGTTGCTGCTGTTGCACAGTCTCACTCAGTTCCTTCAGATCCATTTCAGCCTTCACTCGATCTTTTGATTGAAGCACAGATTTGTGAATTAAGTTACGTAACAACAGTGTTATGCTTTTCATCAGCATTTGTGATGATATAAATGCATGTTTGGTTTTGTGGTACTGACCCAGGTTGAGATTAAGGATGCTGCCTGTTCCTGGAGTCCTCTCCTGCTTAGGTACCAGTCCAGTGTTAAGGGACTTTGGACTGCCAGTCGGACCCATTTTTCCTGATACGGGAGATGCTATAATTAAAAGGTTTAAAAAAAAAAAAAAAAAGGTTTCAAAGGACATCAAGACACTCACTGTAGTCAAAGAAATGTAGTTTCAAAATCTTATTTACCAGTGCAGTCCATCGATTCCTCTCCAGTGCTGTAATGAAAAGCAGGATTCCTGCTGGCTTTCTCCGTATCTTGCTCCCCATCAGATCCCGTGTGAACAGAGGAGTTGGTGCTCATAGGAGACCTAGGTATGTCTGTCATTGAAACCCGCCGACTCATACTACTGGGCGTGGAGCTCTTGTTAATGATCATCTTTGGGGATGAGGTTATATCAAAGTTGAAGCGGAGTTTATCTGGTTTCTCTGGTTTAACTGTACCAGCACTGGGATTGGAGGGGTCTAACAGCATCTGTAGCTGGTTGTTGGGTGTGTAAGGAGTGCGGAACGGTGCGTAGTTAAACACTCCAAACTTCTTGCGAATATTTTCCACATAGACCTCCATCTCTTGCATGGCACTGTTGAAAATGCTCTTTGTTTTCTTCACGGAGAACGGGATCTCTTTGGACATGAGGTAACAGTTGTTGATGGGAACCCAGGCTCTACATGGAAGGGCAGGACAAATCACAATGATCCAAAAATAAACAATAATAATAAAATAAGGAGATACATTTTTTGTTAAATCAACTCTGGTACAAAAGAGCCATTTCATGCTGCTAAAAGTTATCTCACCTGTCATGTTGTCCGAAGAAGCGCGCATCTACTTGCCCATCCTTTTCCCGAAGGGCTTTTGCTGGCCAGAACGGAAAGCCCTTGAGCTTAGCCCAGACCAGGGGGTGAGGTTGACTCTAAGGAAAGAAAGTAAAGTAGACAAAGTACTTAACAGGTCTGAAGTCCAAACTAAAATACATAAATTCAGTGAAATTGATGGAACTTAAAAAGATGTAAGGACCTACACATGGCTCACAAAACCAGTTGTCCCTTTTTTGGCATGAAGAGACGTAGCACTCTGGGCACACCTCAATCTCATTCATCTAAAAATTGATTTTGGATGCAAGAGATTTACTTCATCCAACAGTTAAACTTAGTGACAAAAATATTGCCATCATTGAATTGGGAAAATGTCTTTACCTCATGTTCACAGATCTTGACAATGACTTTTGCAGTCGCTGTTAATTTGTGATTACCTGAAAAAGAGTCACGGGTTCACTTTAGATTTTCAGGCTTACACAGTAGAAGCTAGAGATGCACCAGTTGTTGATTTTGAATTTAATATTTGTACAAAAACGTTAGAAAAATAAAAATCTACATTATCTAAACCTTCAATTAACATTTGAACAAGATACATCAAGTAGGATAGTTTCAACAAATAATTTATAGATTTTATTTATTAAAGTTAATTAATTTTAATCAGTGTTGTCATTCCCAGTCAGTGAATTAAGTCAATATAGGCCCCTGATACTGATACTAGATCGGTCCCATCTCTAGTAGAAATATCTACTTGTGTCAAAGTTGCAAACCTCCATTATAGATGATACAGTTGTGCAAGATCCACTTCATATCAGCAAGAAAAGCCTCGGTGCAGCCATACATTTTCTTTTTGACATTCTATCAAAAAGTGGACATAAAAGCAAGAACAAGAAATTTCAATTAATATATTCACCCATTTAAAACATATAGATTTTCACAGTTTTCTCTGTTTCTGCTTTATGTTTTATATACTATCCTTATTTTCTTCCCAAAAATTGGACTTTTAAATTACTATTTTTTCTTTTGCCATTTTCATTGAGCAGTTACAATAAAATGAATGCCTGTACCTTCTCTAAAGTACTGAGGTCCATGGGATGGAAGATGTACTCTGCATAATCTGGGTGCTGTTCCAGAGAGACAGGCTTCTGAAACGGCTCCGTCTGCTCATTTATGACAAATAGACAAATGTGAATAAAACAAACAGATGTAATAGCCAAAGTTTGGATGCCTCATCTACTGCATTTTCAGGACTTTTCTATACAAATATACAGTGAAGGAAATAAGTATTTGATCCCCACTGATTTTGGCAGTTGTCATACTGAGAAATAAATGAACAGTCTCAGACTGCTATGGCAGCTTTATTTTAACAGTTATAGAAAGAATATTGAAAAAAAATTTGAGAAAATTACATCAAATGAAAAAAAAAAAAATCAATTTGCAAGTCATTGAGGGAAATAAGTATTTAATCCCCTAGCAAAACATGATCTAATATTTGGTGGCAAAACCCTTGTTGGCAAGCACAGCTGTCAGACGTTTCCTGTAGTTGCTTACTAGGTTTGCACACACATCAGGAGTAATTTTCATTCACTCCTCTCTGCAGATCATCTCCAAATCCTGAAGGTTTTGAGGTTTGTGCTTGGAACTAAGGCTCAGCTCTCTCCAGGCTTCAGGCGCTTCCTTATGATGGAGCCACTCCTTTGTTACTTGGCTGTATGTTTTGGGTCGTTGTCATGCTGGAAGACCCATCCACAACTCATTTTCAATGTCCTTGTGGAGGCAAGGAAGTTGTCACCCAAGATTTTGCAGTACATGGCCCCGTTCATCTTCCCATCGATGCGGTGAAGTCGACCTGCCCCTCTTAGAAGAGAAACACCCCCAAAGCATAAGCTTCCACCGCCATGCTTGACAGTAGAGATGGTGTTGTTTTTGGGGGTCATATTCAGCATTTCTCTTCCTCCAAACACGTCGAGTTGAGTTGAGGCCAAAGAGCTCAATTTTGGTCTCATCTGACCACAGCACCTTCTCCCAGTCTCTTTCTGAGTCATCAATATGTTGGTTGGCAAACCTGAGTCGGGCCTGGATGTGAACCTTCTTGAGCAGAGGGACCTTGCGCGCACTGCAGGATTTTAAACCATTGCGTCTCAGTGTATTACCAATAGTTTTCTTGGTGACTGTGGTCCCAGCTGCCTTGAGATCATTAACCAGCTCCTCCCGTGTAGTTCTCGGCTGATCTCTAACCATTTCTCATGATCATTGAGACCCCACGAGGTGATATCTTCCATGGAGCCCCCAGCCTAGGTTGATTAACAGTCATGTTGTACTTCTTCCACTTCCGAATAACAGTTGTCACCTTCTCATTCAGCTTCTTACTAATGGTTTTGTAGCCCATTCCAGCCTTGTGGAGTTCAACAACTTTGTCCCTGACATCTTTTGACAGCTCTTTAGTCTTGCCCATGGTGGAGATGGTGGAGCATTACTGAGTCTGTGGGCAGATGGCTTTTTATACAGGTGACTATTCGGAACAGGTGTCTCTCATGCAGGTAATTACTTCAGTGAGATTAGGAGTATGCCAGTGGTCTGTGGGAGCCAACACTGGTCAAGGTTGGCTGGGGATCAAATACTTATTTCCCTCAATTACTTACAAATTAATTTTTATTAGCTTATTTAGCTGCCATAAAAATCTGAGACTGTTCATTTATTTCTTAGTATGACAACTGCCAAAATCAGCAGGGGATCAAATACTTATTTCCTCCACTGTATATACATTAAAAAAAAAATGTAGCCTTGGACATGCAAAGATTATAAAACAAAACTTACCCCAGGCTGTTTGATTTTTTGGAGTGCATATTTCAGCAAGTAGGACAACTGGTCTATCGTTAGCATTGTCATCGCCTTGCTCTGGGTTTCAATGCACTCAGCAACTGTTATTTTCTGCAACAAGGAAACATTATTCATTAATTAAACTGATACATAATTAAAATAATAAATAAGCAAAAGGAATGAACACAGAAACCAATTAGACTTGAACTTTTGCAAAATCTACATTACATTCTACAACCACAACAAATAACCTTAAATGTAAATAGGCATGTCTAAACTTTAATGGCTCCTTGGCGCCATTAATTATGCCTGCAGAGGTGTCTCACAATATGTTATGGAGGCCTAAGAGTTTTTAGGTTTTTGACTTTACAACAGGTCATGCTCTGGGTCTCTGTAAAGCGCCTAGAGACAATTGTCATTGTAACAGACGCTATACAAATAAAATTGAATGAATAAAAAAAAACAGTAAATCAGGTGATTACAATGATTTATCTGCTCCGACTGAAGCAAATCATAGACCACTTCAGCACAACATCCCATTCTGTTAACTAAAGCCTGATTCATACTTTGCAGCAGATACGCACGTAGGCTATACACGGACCCCAATGCCGTCTTTGGTGGTAATACTTGGGCACTGCCATTTGCATTGTTCTGCAATGACACCACCAACTGCTAAAAGGCAGTGCTGGTTCTTTTCTGCAGTGCTGTAGCTTGCAGTGCAGAGCTTCCTTTTGTTTACTTCCTTTATATAGCTCAAGCTTAGCCACAGAGGCTATAAAGTGCATGTTATGTCAACTGACACATAAATGTTGATTATCAGTCTTTTCCACACACTTTTGCAGCAAACTATCATTCAACCCAACTGGAAAACGATAAAGTAGCAGCAGCACTGGTAAATACAAAGACCAAAAAGAACAACTCTACCAAGTGGGCCAATCACATTTCTTGCAGTCTGCGTCGAAGCAACGTGTAGTTACATTTGGGGAGAGGTGCATGTCAGGGTCCAGTGTAGCCTACGGCAGAGAGCTCACACCTACCGTGTCGCTTTGACGCAGAAGTATAAATCAGCCTTAACAGGGCTTGAATCTAAAAATAATTTGTGCACACACAGAGACACACATCTTCAACAAGATACCTCACACTCTGGACAGAACCAGTCGCCCTCGGGCTCAGCTGGTAGTTTGAGGCACTTGGCATGGTACACCCTGGGGCAGAGCTCACAGCAGAGCACCTGGCCCTCGCGGTGGCACAGCCAGCAGTAGAAGTCATTCCTGCCGTCCTGCGGTACAACATCAACAGGGTCTGTGGTGAGTGGTGGCTGCTTCATATAGTAAAAGGGACCATGTCTTAGCTCTGACTGAAATGCAGGCAAGAGAAACAAGGGGTAGGTTTCAAAAAACACGCAGGAACACAAAAAAAGGTGCAGTGCAACAAAAAACAAGGAAGAAATAAGGGGGTTAAGCAGGGCAAGCAACAGGGGCCAATATTGACAATGAACTCAACAAAAGACATTTTTATGCATAAGACTAGCATCTCAAATATCTGGTGATAATGGGGGTTCAAATGAAATCAATACGACTAAAACATGGCCTGGAATGCAAGTTTAAGCCAAATGATGGTCAATACAATGCATGAAGTGGTTCTCTGTATCCATGGATACTATACTACTGAATGAAGACAAGATGGTGTATTTTGGTTTCACACCCAAGATAATGCTCCTCAAGACAAATCAGTTTGGGCTAACACAGATATTTCTTTGCATCTTCAATACTAGTGCTTAGGATTCAAGCTTGTACTCTCACATTACCATGAAGGAATAAAGCTACAATGTGTCAAATGCTGTCCTTAAAAACCCACGTACCAAAAGACATAACATCAAAAAACAACAAAACTGCTAAGGCAGTTAAAGGCAAAAGACCATTAATGACTAACATTACATTCCAGTGTGTTAATTGTGTGTTTATAGCATTATTCCAAAGCTTCAGTCCACTTGCAGAGCAAGCGACATTAAATCTTTCCATGAAGCATTTTAACTGGATTTTTCTTTGTCCTGCTCCCTTCATCCGCAAATCTGCCAGTATGGTTCTGTTGAGACATTTTTAAACCAAGCTGTTTTAGGCACTTGAGGGTAACTCAGGACTGAAACTGCCTTGGCACTACACTATGCATCTTCCAACAACTCTTATTCTGTTTGCTTTCATACTGCTGTTATAAACAATGTAGCAAATAGGAGGCCAGTCCACCAGACATTAGTGTTAGTACAGATGTTCACTCTGTGCTTTCTATCACTTAAAAAAAAAAAACAATTTTAAGCTGTTGTTTACACGGCCAGTGTTTTATCAATGGTAACGCTGGGATTTGGGAATGGCAGTTACTGGTACGTCTTCAATCTATTAACGCGCAATTTGCTGGCTCAGTTTATCACGGCAGTTACATTACAGATGTGGGTGTTTTAAAAATGGCCTACTGGTCTTACAGTGAAGACACAAAAAATTACAGAGGGTACTTTCCCAAACATAATATAGAAACTATGAAAAAGTTCCTTCAGAATTTTTTTTTTTTTTTTTTTTTTTTAAATAAAGGGCATCTTTTGTCTGTCTTTGGGTCGATGACCAATTGCAATGTACCAGCTGGTTATAAACAGACCCTCACAGATAGTGGTCGCATTTTATCGTTTTGTTTGTTTTTTCCTTCTCATGAAGCCACCTTTGTTCCCTTTTTGGAAATTCACAGACAAAAAGGGAGGCTGCATACTACTTAATCACTGTGTGATTACACACAGCATGCCAGCATTACAGAACCATCAGACTTTCCTGTTTCACTGCAGCTTTACAAAGCAAGAGACGAGGACTGTCCTTTTCTCTCCAACATCAATGATAACTGGTCAAGTATGTCTTCTTCGGCTGTTCTTTCAGCTGGTCACCTCAGTGAATCATCTGTCTCCATCTAACCCTATCCTCTGCATCCTCTTCTCTCACCATCTGTAAAAGTTCTCATGTTCACGACATGATGATCTCTTTCCATGAGAGACTTTGAAAATGTGCTTTCCTCCTTTTCCATTAAAGCTGGCTTTTACCCCCATCTGCTCAACTAACACTGTGCCCATTAAGAAGCACCCTTGGGCTACATCCACATTAGTATGTTTTCATTTTGAAACATAAAACTTTTGTTACAGTTACACATGGCAACCAAAATACTCCAGCAAATTCAACCATCAAAAACAGATTTCTTCTTCTTTTTTTTTTTTTCTTTTTTTTTTAACCCTGTTTCAGTTTATAAATGTAACTGCCGTGGTCTAATGCGGATGACACGTTTTGAAACGATTAGGAAGTTGAACCAATTCGCTTCATGATTTGCTCCTCTGAATCGCAGACATCCCTCCCTGATTTGCTGAGCCCATATCATGTGACCATGACCATATCTAACAGACACACCTTTACCCTGGGGTAAACAAATATCTTGAGTTGGAGCAAGGACTGCCAAGTCTCATCTTTGGTTTCACCTGTTTAGCAATCAAAGTCTGCATTTAAGAATATTGCACCATCCTACAAATGCACGTTGAACAACATTACAAGAGAAATCCACATTGAAGGTCATTTCCAGAGTTTTCAGCCTGTTTTCCCCCCAAGTGCGTGACCAATGAGTACGGATGGCCAAGTGATTTATGTTTACAGCGGCGTAATGTGGATGATATTTTTGGATGGATATTTTTTTCTGACATGGAGCTGCAATACTAGTGTGGATATGGATTGGTTATGTTATGAAATGGTGTCTTGGAACCAATATTGACTAGGATGGATGGAGCCCTTGGAACATGTTGGATTTTGTAATGAGCATATTTAAATACTCACCTGGTCTTTGTTGTTGCTGTTCACAGCCCCTGGTTTTTTCTTTTTCTTTAGAGGGCTGGGGGAAGTATCAGAGGGAGAGTGTCCATTGGATGAATGGGTGGGACTTGACACCTTTCGTTTCTGTGGTACCACCGGTCGTTCTGCTGATCCCGGTGGATCAGGGACTGGGTGCATAAGAACAACACAGCAGGAGGCTCGATTCATTCACAGCACCCAAATCCAACAAATAAGACAAGAACAAAAATGTCAAAATACAGGTGCAATGACAGTAATTTAACTAGTCCTAAAACATAAGAGCATGAATAAAAAAAAAAAAAAAAAAAAAACCACACAAAACCATGACATGCACTCTATTCCTCAGCTAAATTGCTTCAGAGTGGATTCAGAGCTTGTACTTTGTAACCCCAGAGTCATTTACATCAAATAGATGAAAGCAATCAAGCTAATCTTCTAAACAATTAGTCAAAATACAATTTAAATATATCAAATCAACACAATTGTCACAAATGACTAGAAATCGTCCTCTGAACTTACTAAACTCTGTGCTGATTCTTGATGCAAACAAGCAAACACAGGGGATCATTGTTGCAGTCTGAAGAGCCGAACGAAATTAATTTAGCCCTGCTCTCAAAACGGAGGAAATTACCTCTGTGTTTCTTTTTGAAACCATGATGCTTGTTTCCTAATGAGAGGTGCTCGGCCTTGGAGACTTACCTTTGGATCGCACAGATGCGTCCATCCCCTCTACCACATCAGACTCTGTCTTTATCTCCTCCTCAGCCAAACTGCAGAGCAACGAACATGAGCACACAGACACAGAGGAAGAGGGGCAAACACAAAGTCAGAGAGCGTGTACAGAAACCATATCAGCAAAACAGTAAACAAGTGGAACACCACCTAAGGCACCCAGGTCCCAGAGGATCTGTCAATAGGGACTCTGCTGGTTTCCACTGGTTTTGTTTTCATTTGATTTTACCACTTTGACTTTGAGACAGAGGTTTAAATCTTGTCCTTATTTTCCGTGGCAATGAAGTCAGAAAATATTCTCTCTGCTCCATGAGAGAGAATAGTAACAATCACCATGGCAACACTCCTCTCTGCTAAGCACTAGTTGATATTCACAACAACACATCGGGTCATCTAGCATCCCTGTTCTTTAGGATTGGTCGTTTTTGTAAGATTCTAGTCCAACTAGGTTCTGAGCAGTCCAATGTGCTTTGATCATGGTAAATGGTGAAGAGGCCTAGAGTAACAAGAAAGCCAAAGGGAGTTATACTGTTAATCACCATGAGGTCATATGTTCCTGCTACCTTTCAAGCCCCTTCACTAACAACAAGGTAAGCCCAGAGGATTTAAGTCCTTTCTTGGAGACCAGTAGCAAGAGATTGCTTAAATAATCTTGAAACAATGGTGTTTCAAAAATATTACTGGCCTAAATCGTCACCAAAAAGCATGAAGATCTGTAATTTATGGAAGACATACAGACAAAGCAGTATTCACATTCACAAATGTGACCAAGTCATGATTTAAAAAAAAAATGTATCATCTTCTTTTACATCTGTGTAGACCAAGAGGGAGAAAAAAAATAAAAAACATATTTATTAATCAATCCAAAAGCTAAGAAGACTGCACAAAAGCCTGATTTTCCAGTCTTACCCCATGCAAAGCATCTCATTTCCTCTAAAGAACAAGAAAGAAAAGGATTAGAAGAAAAGGGGTCCAGCAATAAATAAGGGTCTTTGAGTGTGTGGCTCCTCCTTTGTCAGAGCAACAGAGGGTCTGGTTCCAATGATGTACCCTTTATTCACAAGCCCAAAGAAGAAAACCCTTCCAAGACCCCATGACAGGTCACACACTTGACCAGTTTATAGCTCAGGCCGCAGTTGCAGACTCCAGCGAAGATCATGGGTTTCAGGCAACAGCTCAAAGCTCGTTTGTGGGAAAGTTTGTTTCTTTTTTAACTAAAAAAAAGGCACATTGAATCTCCATCCTCCATTCAACAATGGGCATAGGTAGGTTGAAACCACATGCCTTTAGGGTGGACAATACGAGAGACCAAACTCCACATTCCACATTCTTGGGGCCTAAGAATAAATACAATTAGATTTTTACCAAATTAAATAACTAAAGCTGCTACCAGAACAGTAGCTCGCAAGCACAAAGACTTTGTAAATGTAGTCTTCTATCCTTTCAATAAGGCAATCACAAGTGTCTTACCAAACTAAAGCTTCACTGAATAAGATAAATTAAAACAGCAACACACAACAGAAATTGCACCAACTCAGAAAAACATCAGACATGAGCTATACAGAGTTTCTTAAGAGATATAGCACATGGGTATCATGTTTCAGCTTGCCAGCAGTCACACACACGCACGCACGTATGCACGCACACACCCCCCTTCGGGGCCTTCCTGTTCCGGACTGAATGAACAAACGAGGCCCACATGAAAATAAGAAAACGTTAGCCAACCACTCAGCTAAACCGCAGCCCTGAAAAGACAGAACAGTCGCCATTCTGAATCCCAGAGCTGCAGAGGCAAGTGCCACAAGCCTATACCTAAAAAACACACTCAGTATCAGTGGCAGGACATTGCTGCAACTACCAGGCAGGCATTCTGAGCAGTGTAAGAATAAAAAATACAAAAAAAAGGCATAATGATCCAAATGACATTCTCAGATCAGGAAATGTGATCCATGAAATAAGTAGTTAAGCAAATAAATCCTCAGCAGATTGTGAGATATATTCCAGAGAGACCAGGTTCAAGAAAACACTCACAGTCTTCCCCTCTGCAAGTACTGTAGTACCTGATGGACAAAAAGGAAACAACACTGAGTCAATGCCTTTAGATTCCACTCCTGTGAGAGACGAGCAGGGTTCTCTCGTCACAGAAAATGGAGGCCACAGCTTGCTCCCCTCCCCCCTCTCCCCCATCCCCCACTCCAAGGCTCAGACTCAGGCACTGGCACATCCATGCAGGAGGACCAGGGAGATCTGTCGAGATTACAGTCCAACATTTCTAGAAAACAAAAAAACAAAAAACAAAAACACAGCCCATGTCAGGACAAACCTTCACGGCCATTCACAGAAATGGAGGAGAAACACAGAGAAGAAACGCAGGAAAATCCAGCAGAGTGAGAAGCGCTGGTCTTTTTTTTTTCCCCCTCATGTGTTCAATCTTGGCTTCCCTCCTCTGTGAACACCGCTGTCATAGAATAATTAGATGTCATTTTCCAAGACAAACCTAGACCGTACAACCACCGTAAGATCCTGACAACTCTTTTCTCTGTTTAAAAAAAAAATATGCTGCCTTTTTACACAACAAGACCTTTAAAAAAAAAAAAGAAAAGAAAGAGAGAAATACAGATTTTGCCCACTACAAACACCATACTGAACTGGTACTGCCGTAGAAAACATTTGGGATTAGTACCCTTGAGTAAAAACATTGTACTAAGCATGGTACACAAAACCAGAGAGATTAACTTTCCCCCCATTTTTGCACATAACAAAAACAACTCACTAGACTAGTATTCACATGTAGACAAATGAAGAAATGCATACTATTTACTTTTGCTTTTCCTGAGAGCTATAGAATAAAAGAGAAGTTCTGTATAAATAAATGCTTTGAACTACGAAAGACGGCTGTTCTAGCACAAAACCTCACCCTGTACTGCTAGTTTATACAATGTATCCTGTATGAAAGAAAGATTTGACCTGGATTTTATATAAGGCTGTAAAGGGTGAATCAAAGATGGCTGTGGAATTTTCCAGAAGGCCCTTGCTCTCCCTGCTGTTCTCCCTCTGATTGTCAATCTTTAACCTCCACTCTCGCCGTGATTGGCTGGAGGACCAACAGGCTGAGATGTTATTGGTCGGCTGCGATATGCCACACAGATCACAGCATGCAGGCTCTCCTCTTCCTTCTGAAAAGAATTTTTGCTGCAATGCAGAGATTTCCCCCTGCATTAGATGATTTATTTTTTTCTTCAGTTTAGCTTACCCTTCTTGATTATGACAGCATAAACCAGGAGGGATTTTGAGAAGGCCTTTCGGCAGATTAGATTCGTGGCTGTGATGCATAGCTCAACGGCTCTGCTGCTCAACATCTGTCACCCTGTTTATGGGCTGCATTGCCTCGAAAAGAGGCCCCGATAATTTGTTCTCAACACTGAGACTTTACACATGCTGACACGTCCAGCTATGTAACATTTATACAACGTGCTCGCTTCGCGCGCTCAGTTTGCAAATCAGGAGTATTAGAAGATAAACATTTGGTTTTGTTTTTTTTACACAAGTAGCTGTTTCTGAGAGGAAACACTGATTATAATGTTACCATGCTCTCATTTTTGTGTCCATAAGAATCATCTGAGTCAGACACAAGAGACAGGAATCATTCTTTGTTTCCGTGAGACAGCTGAGACTGCTTTAATGGTGCTACATGGAGTAACCCCATCTACTGTCAATCTGACAAACAGATCATCCAGACATGTTAACCGCTTCCAAGCAAGAAGCAACAAGCTGGAAGGGACTTTCACAGAGACTGTGATTTTTACTGTGTATCCTGATAGTTTGTTTCGATGTTCAATTTGTTTCTGTTTTAATTTTGGGAAAAAAAAAAAAAAAACCTTGTTTGGTTTCATACACAAAATGCTGAAAAGAAAAAAAGAGAGAGCTATCATTTGATTATTAGTGACTTTGCTGTTTCTGTTTGTCATGTGAAATCTGGAACAAAGTACAGAGTAACAACAGGAAGAAGAGAGAGAGCTGACAAAAACATAAGACTTTCCACACTGCAGCACCTTTAAACTCCTCTGAGACCTTTAAATGTTATATCTACAAGTAAATCCTGACAAGTCTTGTTTCTTTGTTCTGCTATCTGGTCTATAAAAAGGAGGGTAAAGTTCTCTCAAGAAGAGCTCCCTAAATACAAAATGGCCACAGCCTGTCTGAGAGTGGAGGAAGCAGTTTCACACTGGAGTTGAGAAAGCCGGGGGCAGTAACCTCGAGGTCTTTGGCTTCAGTATTTTAAACATTTTATATCCAAAGATTAGCCTGGAAAGACTCTTAAGTTTCCCATGTGAGAGCAGGGTTTCGTGAGCGCTCTTCCACTAAGCGGTATGAAGACTAGTGACACCAGTTTTAGAACAGTGTCCTAAAACTTACTGCCATGCACTATTCAGTTTCAGTACTTTTTTTTTTTTCCTAATACATGTCCCCTAAAGCAGATGTGAGATATTCCCTTGCACTCCCTGCCTTCCTAACAAGCACATTTTTTTTCCCTTACGCCTTTTTTTCCCAGCCCTGGCACTAAACAAGAAACCAGCACAGAGCCAAAGGGCACATAATGCCCCTCACCCCTGCAGCCCATCCCCCTGCCTTTATGCCAGTCTTAAACACAAGACTGCCACTACAGAGAGGAGATGTGGATGCCATTTTTAAATCCAGTTCTCTTTTGCTTTATGAAAGAAAGGGGGGAAAAAAAGGGAAAAGGATTTGCCATGGTCCACTCTGTCTCCCATGCAGCAGCCTGGTTGTCTGGGGCACCCATGTGACCCTGAGACACAGAGAGAGAGCAAGGGTGAGAGTCGTTACCCAACCCCTCACCCTCAACCCTGTGGAGCGCAGAGGCCTGACGAGGCCTCCAATCCACCCCAGCTCCTCCTCCTGCACACTAAACTGACTTTAAGGTGTGCACATTCATCACTGGAAACCAAGAGTCAGCACCACAACAAGAAGGAGGCCATGTTGTTACAGGAAGATTCAGATAAAAAAGACAGAGCTTACCTCTGTGGATGCATGGCTGCCTGACACACTGTTATGTCAACACTTATAAAACATGGAGGACACTCTCAGCCCTCAGCCGGGGAAGCCTCTGCTCTTCAGGCAAGGCGATCAGGCCCCAGCAATGTTAGCCAGCTCCTGACTGGTTGCTTTCCTCACAGGCAACATAGAAGGCTGCGCCTGATTGGCCAAAATGTTTCCTGAGTAATTATCTTTGTTCAGTGCAGGCAGGGGCAGCACTGTGAGAGTCAGAGACAGGGGAAGAAAAATAAGCGCAGAGCAACATCTAAAACCACACAATTACATGATTAATATTTGCATTTTTAACATACAAACCCAGCGTGACAATGTTTTGAAGATTCCAAGAGTAGAATCTGGCAGTAGTTGTCTTAGTTGAAGGCTTTGTAGGAGGAACTGGCAGTATGTGGAGTGTTAGAAGCAGGACACCATGGCTTCTCTGCACAAGCCTCCATTTTTTATTTGGAGAGGGCCTTTGTTCAAACTCCTCCCTCCCTCTTGGCCGTTTCCAGAGAAAGGAGAGGTTACCGCGCTTAACCTATCTTTACAAAACGACACAAGGAAGATTAGGCAGATAAAACTGGAAATTATATTCACTTATCTGCACTCATTCATTCTGTTATGAAATAAGATAGATAATACTCAAATTTCAAGAAAACTCTGCATTTGAATGTCATTTTGTGTTGGTGCTGTAAAATTGTAAGACAGTGGCCCAACGCTTGTGAACCAAGCAAATAGTTAAAAAGTCAAAGTTAAACAAACTACTGTAAAATAAAGCTTAGCTTATGTGCGTCCCGCCTGTCCCCCTCAGTATAAAAGAGAATTAAATTCAAATACTGATTACAAAAGATTTTTGTACTAGTGATCAACAGTTAAACATAGTTTGGAGAAATAACCAGCTTTGTTGCCCTTTTGGACCTCCCGATGTACATTTAGACATACCAAAGTCAATATAGTTATATAGCCATGTCGAATTTATACATACACGGCTGTGTAAGTCACCTTAGAGTCACCTGTGTTACTATCTGCCAGGAATTTCATTTTTTGGAGTTGTAATTTGTTGCATTGACCTGTGTTATTTGTACTCCTATGTATATGTGCCAATGAGGTGCAAATGTTCAAATTAGGGCTTAGCAATTAATCGAAAATTCGTCAAAACTTACATTTACAACCCATAGTTGACTTCATTTTGCCCATGTCAGTTATTTCATGTTGCTAGAAATGTTCAAACATTCACTTATTTTAAAATCACAAAGATATTTACACTTTGAGCATATCTGCAGCATAGACTTTGTCAATGATATATGAGGGCAAAAAAAATGAAACAAAACTAAAGCTGATCTTGAAAAGTTACTAAAATGATTTACTGAAGATATCTTAACTGACATTATACAGAACTTTAGGGTATAAAAAAATTATGACACACTAAATAAAATGTATTTATGTGGCTGTTATGTGTTTATTTTAGCAGTGGGTGGACTGTGTGGAACTGCTTTACACTGACAGAAGTTTTCAACATTGTACTTCCTCATGCATAAGGGAGTGCATAAGTACAAAAAGTTAAGTCTAACAATGAAAGTTAAAAAGACTAGCTTGTGCAGACTAGCTTAGTGCAATTTCTGTTTCTGTAATCAATATCTCCTAGCCATCCCAAGAGTTGTTCAGTGGGCAGAAAAGAAGAAAATGAGAAGTCGCCCAACGTGGGGCTCGAACCCACGACCCTGAGATTAAGAGTCTCATGCTCTACCGACTGAGCTAGCCGGGCATACAGACCGATGCGGCCAATTGCGAAGATAAAACGTGCATACCTGACTGAGCTGTGTGTGTTTTCTATGTCTGTGTTTTTCTGCCCTCTACTGCCCCGAATAAGTATATTCAGTCCATGATACTGCAAATTGTTTATTTTATCTATTTTATTTTTACCTTTTTATTTTTAATTAAAATACAGTTGAAACCAGAGTTTACAAACACTGTATAAAACGACACATAGCTAACCTTTTTGTGCTCACCATCTAAGATTAAATCAGACTTTTCATGTTTTAGGTTAGATGAGATTATCAAAATTATCTTAATATTCTAAATGAGAATTTTTTTATTCATTACTTTCTTCAAAGTCAGAAGTTTACATACATTACCTTAGTATTTGGTTACATTGAATTTAAACTGTATGACTTGGGTCAAATGTTTTGGGTTTCCTTCCACAGGTTTCTCACAATAGTTGACCAGAATTTTGGTCCATTCCTCCAGACAGAACTGGTGGAACTGAGTCAGGTTTGTAGGCCGCCTTGCTCACACTCGCCTTTTCAGCTCTGCTCACAAATTTTCAAAAGGATTGAGATCAGGGCTTTGTGATGGCCACTCCAAAACAGTGACTCTATTGCCCTTAAACCACTTTGTAAATAATTTGGTGGTATGCTTTGAGTCACTGTCCATCTAGGAAGACCCATTAGCACCCAAGCTTTAATTTTCTGGCTGGTGTCCTGAGATGTTGCTTTAATATTTCTACATACATTTCTACATTTTTTCCTCATGACGCTGTCTATTTTATGGAGTGCACAAGTCCCTCCTGCAACAAAACAGTGGCACAGCATGATGCTGCCACCACCGTACATCACAGCTGGGAATGGTATGTTACACAAGGAAGTAGTGAGTCTGAGGTGTGACTTAAAATACATCCTTCAATTAATTCAGTTGTTGTCAATTAACCAAATCAGAAACTTCCAAAGTCATGACATCATCATCTAGGATTTTCCAAATTGTTTATAGGCATAGATATTTTATTATGTATGTATGTATATATGTTTTATTATGTATATCTGACTTTGAACGAAAATCATAAAAGTTATCTCTCACATTATTCCAGCATTTAGCAAATAGACATAATTTTAGCATTCCTAACTAACCTGAAAGCAGAAAAGGTTTAGTCTGATTTAGTGTCAGACAGTGAAGGGGGGAAAATGTTTGTGTCTATTTATACAGTGTATGTAAACTTTTGGTTTCAACTGTATTGCTGTAAGTTAAAAGGACAAACGTGCCTAAAAAAAATGCTAACTACTTTACCTAACAAAAGAACAAAATCGCGTTAAAGGAAAAGAAAGGAAAAACAAAACCACAACTCGACCTGGGAAATAATCGGACTTCGGGAAATAAATAATCGGAAACTGTATATTTTCGTCACATTTCGGTTAAGGAAAATGTTTAGCTTTGAACGTTCTCTAGCTTATTTTATTAAAACCCCAAATAAAGGAATTATTATCACGATTACCTTTCGTTCATTAGCAACGAAATAAATTCAAAAGTGAAACGTCCGTTTACTTTCTTTTGTTCTTTCAAATAAAAAAAGCTAATTTTTGAGAGCAGTTTGATTTTTTTTTTTCAAAATAGGTGTAAAAGCATTGTAACAAAATGCATCTAACTCATCAAAACCAAGCTACAAAAAGTAACCATTACTGTAATCATATTAGTCTTTTTTTTTTTTTTTTAAATCATAACTATAAAAACATGGGATGTATCGAGAGTCCACATGTAAGTAGTTTTCAGGTTCTTTCACTCAGCCTCCATTAGTCTGTAGTTTTACAACGGTTCCCTATACCCCATTATACCAATAAATAATAAAAACATCAGGATATATCATGAGTCCTACGAAACGCAAGCTCTGTGACATTCTCCAGGGAAACTGCACATAAAGGTTTTTGTCTTGTCATCGGTCACAATAGTTTCATCCAAACCTGAGCTTTCGTATTTTGAATACTTATCACGTTTACACGCTGCCGTCACGCCAGCACTCTTCTCAAACCACTGTCAAGCCAGCCCTCTTTGAAATGTTTGTGCCGTTTTGCTGTTAAAATTACGGTAATCGCAATGTGAGTGTTTTCAAAATAAGAGCGGTTATGAATGAATGTGAATGAACTAAAGTAATAGTGAAAAATAAAGATGACCTGTATTTGCTAAGACATTACATGATTGCAACATATGAAAAAAATAATAGTAAATTAGACATACATATACACACACACACACACACACACACACACACACATATATATATATATATATATATATATATATATATATATGCAGTCACCTGTCTGCACCATGGTTTCTCATACATACAAGACAAACAGGAAGCCTAAGTTTTCTAAAATATCAGCTGAATCTGATGTATTTTTTCAAAATACATTTACAATAAGTCATAGTGTAGAAGCCTAAATTCAGTAAATTCAGATGTTGAGGGTCATTTAAGTTCAGCTGCAAAAGGGTACTAATAACAGGTCAAATATTTACATGATAATAAGTTCATGGGTAAACATAAAAATATGTGCACAGGAATATAGACTTAAAGGCTAAGAATTCTCATGTGTAAGGATTTGTGACATTGAAAACTGAACTAAAGCTTTATAGCTAACTTGCATATTCAATTTGTTATTAGAGTTTGGATTTCAGGGTGCAGTTGTCACAGTAGTCAGTCAGGCAAGTGAAGTGAAACCACATAGTTTTTTGTCCGAATTTAAATTTATCATTTTATTCTTTATTATTTGTGGATAATACTGGTTCACTTTTATTTTTGAAGTGAACTGTTAAACCTAACTGAGAGGATCCAGCTTCCTTTTTTGCCATTAAATAGATTGTAACAGGATGCATGATATGCAGGATACTAACACTAGTTTGAAAAGGTTATAAAATTAAAATTCCTGGTTTCCACAGACTCATTCCAATTCCCACTAATAGTACCCACTCTGGTAACATTTTTAGCCCAATCTGATGTGGCACTTCAAATTAAGACATAATAGAAAGCATGTATGAATGCTATATAATGTTTGAATTAGGGCTGGGCAATGATTAAAATTTTTAATCACAATTAATCGCATTATTTCCCTGATTAATCACGATCAATCGCATTGTATACGCAAAATCAAATAATGAATTCAAAAGTAGTGTAAGATGCACTTTTATTGAAATGTTCTGCTTCCATATGAACTAAAGTGCCATAACATTAGTTGTTCAAACACTTTTAACATCAGCACTTGTCAGTAACACATATTTAATGTAATTCTCATCTTAAAAAATGTAAAATAAAATAAAGCTTATTGCCACTGCCAGGGCATTAATGTCATACTGTTTTTATGAAAAATAATTAAAAAAAAAAAGTCTACAAACAAAATCCAACAAACTTTTATATTGAATAATTATGGGTCTATAAAATAATCCAGAACAAGACAAATTATTCTGATTTTAATTTAGAAGGTGGACTTCTAACATGTTTTATTATTTTAAAAAAAGGTTTTATATGTCAGTGTTTGATTTGAGTAGCAACTGTGCTCAGTAGCAAAACCCGTTGGACCAGGTCCTCAAATAACAAAATGGGTGAGTGTATTTGTGTATGGCCAGATCCCACCATAACCATGATGTTTTAGTTTTTCCTGAAGGCCTTTATTGGTCTTTATTTTAATTTGATCTTTATTCTTTAATAGTCCTCTGTTTATTTTTTAAATGTGATACTGTATATTCATATATTCATGTTCTTGAACTATGTGGTTTCATGTTTTTACTGCTGTCTATTTTAATGTTTGTATGATTTTGTATGTAAGTTTTTTATGCATTAAAACAATTCTTCTAAAAAGAATAAAAGTGAAGTGAACTTGAATACAATTATAACAATTAAAAAACATTTTATTTAAAGTACAGTGTGTCTGCATTTTAATAGTAAAAAGATCTATTACAGGCTGATTATCATACATAATTCCTTGCCATCTATTATTTGCCAATAATAAAAGGTCTAAATTTCATCAATCTACTTTCAGAATAATGGTTTTCATTTCTTTTATACAGATCCAGTGTGACGCATGTGAGAAATGGTTTCCATGAACAATGCTTGTCAATGGAATGAAGAAAGCCCGGACAGTGCAAGAAAAACCAGCTGGAAATGGTAATTATCTGCTTAATTTTTTATTTAATGGTTTCTCACCAAATGACATACAAAAAAAAAAATCTTGAACAGAAGACAAATTTATCGTCCAATATATCTTTCAATTTACTAAAGAAATCCATTTGTGTTGTAAATAACTGTTTGAGAGTAGTTAAATTCAAATTATCAGCTCACCTTTTGTTAAATAAAAATACGTAAGTCCAGGAAATAGTGCTGACCATAAAAATAAATGTTAAACATTTTTTAAATACCACATCAGATTGGGCTGACATTGTGTGAGTGATGTTACCAGAGTGGGTACTATTAATGAGAAGTGGAATGAGTCTGTGGAAACCAGGACTTTTTATTTTATAACCATGTCAAGTAGTCTTAGTATACTGTATTTATACATGAATTCCAAGTAAGTGGTGAAGTAATTTATTATTATTATTTATAAAGTCTCTTTTGTTAATTCACATTCAAACGATAGCGCATTACCGCTCTTATTTTGAAAACATTGTAGCATAGCGATTACCGTAATTTCAACAGCAAAACGGCACAAATATTTCAAAGAGGGCTGGCATGACAGTCGTTTGAGAAGAGAGCGCTGGCGTGACGGCAGTCATTAAACTGTGTTGGCAACTTTGAGTAAAAATCATAGGGATACTGCACAAAAATTTCACAGATGTGTAATTCGAATTTGAAAAGGACAGGTGGGGGATAGGGGGCAGAGGGGGTGCTCATAAATCTCATATTTTCTTCTATTAAACTGCCATTGTTCTGCGTAGCCGTATCAAGCTGCAATAATTCATCTTTTTTTTTCTGAGCGAAATAGCTTAATTTAACTCGTTCTATTTTATAAACACATTTTTTCTGACAGATAAAACAGAACTTGAAAGGACTTAAAGACTTACTCTTGGGCCCTCGCCTTACTACTGCCTTGCAAAATCTTGAATTATTTTTGACAAATTTACTAGAAACGTCTTTCGTGTTTAAAAAAAAAAAAAAAAACATTTGCGTGAGGTACGTGAAGGCGTCACCGTCATGGGCTCTCCTCCTACGTCAATGACACTGGGCGGTTCATGAATGGGGTCTGAAGTGGGAGGACCCGTCATCTGACTTTTCTGAGCAGGAAAAAGTGGGTGTTGTGCTGTTGTTTGGTTTGGCGCGATACAGCTACATGCCTGTTTTTAAGCTGCAGTTCGCTGTGTTTACGACCGACGGTGGATGGGTCACCGCACCGGAGCGCTAGCATCCGTTATTTGGACCGTTACAGGACCGCGGCAGCGGCAGCAGGTAAAGCTGTAGCTCCAGCCTCGCCAGACTCAGTGACGGCAGTCCGGAGAAGGCAGAGTCGTGTTGAAGAGCCATGGGTTTCCGCAAGAAGAACAAGAGCCCGCCGGTGCTGAGCCACGAGTTTGTGATCCAGAATCACGCAGATATGGTTTCATGTCTGGCCATGGTTATCCTCCTCGGCCTGATGTTTGAGGTATTGTGTGAGTGAGCAGGGGAGTTGGGCTTAGCCGAGTGATGTTAGCTGCTGCTAGCCGCCGTTAGCTCTCATGACAGCGGCACCAGTGGCAGGGCGCTAACGTATCTCCTTTCCCTTCTCATGTGTCTGTGGTTGCCAGAGAAGAGGGTGAGGAGCCCCACTGACACAGCCAACGGTTCATCTTACCTGCTGACTAATCCACTACCTCCTCCCACTGCTAATACATGTACACATAGATGGATCTGGCCTTGGTCAACAAGATGCTCAGGCTAAAAGTCTATCTGCACATTTGATACAGGAACTATAGCTGACCACTACCTAGTCACATTAGAAAGCTTTCCTCCCACTAACCTGTCCCCACCTAAACACAGCCTTCAGTGTTTCCACTTCCAGGTACCAGTAAAACCACCCTGGACACAGATGCAATATAGCTTCACTAACTGAACTGAGCCACAAAATGAAGACTGTGTACAGACTCTATGTAACTGATGAACTTCCTCGGGGACCCCCGGGAGCCCCTGCAGGCAACTCCTGGGGATCTCTAAACCCCATTTGAGACAGTCGGTGAACATTTCTGTTATAGTCCTCGGTTATCACATGCATCTATGAAATGGCTGAATTGTTCATAGCCAGTAGAGTAAGCATGGATGCAGGCAAAGAAATGTTGTCAATATAACCCTGACCAAGAGTAAGGTTCATTGTCTGAGGCAGAGAAGTGTCACCCTCTTAGCACAAATACTAGACTTCCTTTGTCTTATCAAAGCCCATTAATCATGTTTCTCTTTTTCTCCCAGGTCACCGCAAAGTTTGCAATCATGTTCATCACAGTCCAATACAACGTAACTCAAGTTCTTGGTGAGCTGAAATTAACTGGGCCAGTATCATTTGCTTCTTCTCTTTTTTTTTTTTATAAGTCACAGTTTTATGTTCTAACCTTGTATCTCTGTTTTTTTTTTGTTTGTTTGTTTGTTTGTTTGGGTTGTCATGTAGATGAGAAAAGTGAGCCGGAGAACCTCTACCAGTACGGTCCAAAAGATGTGGCGACTGTGTTTTTCTACCTGCTGATCGCGGTCATCCTTCATGCCTTGATACAAGAGTATATTCTGGATGTGAGTATATCTCTGTTGAATGCAGAACATTGGTTCAAATTCTTTTGCCTGTTTTATTGACCATTCAATAATAATAATAAAAAAAAAACTGGTACTAAAAAGAACACTAAGCTCATTCAGCAGCAGTCTGAATTATAAATTATAAAAAGATGAGTGTTTGCTCACAAAACCTGTCAGTGGTCATCGTGTTATGGGTGCAAAGTGAAACATTAAGGTTCCTCTTTTTTTTTAATGATTTTTTTTTCCCTTTTTGAACTTTTAACTTCTTTTCTTAAAAGAGCCCCAGTTCATAAGAAAATTTGAACACTATGAAACATTCAAAAAGGAAAGTAACTCCCACATTTATTTAACAAAAGATATTTAAATTTTTGTCAATTTCATGTCATTTACTGATATAAATTCATTCCTGCAATATGTTAAGAAATTGGGATAGGGGGAAATTTGAGGTAGGAAAATGATTTAGGAAAAAAGTCTATTTTTAGGCAGGTGGTGTTAACTTGTGACTGTAATCATGATTTTAGTACATGAGAAACATGAGATGTCATGATAGATGACACAGGATCTGGTACATGGGAAGATCACTGAAATGTTTAAGAAGCTGGAAGGAATCTGCTGCTCTTCCTACAGTGTATAATATCACTAAACGATTCAAAGAAACTGATGGCATTTTAGTGCATAAAAGGACCGTTGCTTTTAGACAAATCAGATGTCATATTTTTTTTTTTTTTTTTACATAAACACGTTATTCCTGAAATAACATAAAAAAGGGGTCTTCTAGATAATTATAAGCAGCAAGGTCTAAAAGTCAGTTTGTGACAGATGTTTCAGTGACTTTAGAAAAGGATATTGATGCTTCTGTAATGAACGGCATGAGCAGTATTAATGCAGGAAAGTATGTTGAGATTTTACAACATGTGCTGCCGTCAAGTTGATATCTTTTCCGTCCATTTTTCATCAAGACCATGCAAATCCAGATTCTTCAGACATTACAAAGGCACTGTTGAGGAAGAAGGGTGAAATTATTGACTGACCAGCCTGAATTCCCCACCAAAATGAAAAATGTATCAGCAACGGCCCTGTACTGTTGCATACTTTAAGAAGTGTCTGCAGGAAGGATGGGACAAAATAACATCTGAAACCCTTTATTGCTTGGTATCCTGAATGCCAGCATGTATTTATTGTTGTGAGAAGGAATGCCTGCAATAGGAACTGGTAAAATGTTTACTGTCCCAGCCTTTCTGAATGTGTTACAGGCCTGATATGGAAAAATGGATGTGTATTAACAAATGAAATGAAGATGACATGACAAGACAAACAAATGAAATCTCTTGGGTTCATACTGTCTGCAGTGAAAGAAAAGTCAAATGTAAAAACCACTGAAGTTTTTTTCTTTCCTGTTTTTTTATTATTAACATTTGCCATCAAATTCCAGCATTTTCAGTGGAGTTGTATATATTATTTTTAAAATCAATTCATTTTTTGGTGTAAATGTGACACTTAAATATTTTTATTTTCCATCTTATCAAATATGCAGCATTTTAAAGTATTTTTCCTCAAACTTGAACTTTGAAAATATTTGTCTTGTTGTTTGTTTTTTGAAATGAGGTGTGTGTAGCTGAAAAATGTGACCACACATAATAATAATGAACTTAAAAAAAAAAGCCCATTCAATTAACATGTGACACGGCATGTTACTACATTCAACTTGTGTAATGATTCTAAATTTCAGAAAATTAATAGGAGGTTGCACTTGTCAAAAACCAAACACAGCAAGTTCAACGAGTCTGGACAGCTTGCAGCGTTCTACCTGTTCTCCTTCATCTGGGGCTGCAGCATCCTAACAGCGGTATGAGGCTCACGCTTCACACAATCAAACGCTCCCATGCTGCATCAGAGTTTATCTAATGTTGAGTCTATTTTCTCCAACAGGAGGACTTTGCAACAAATCCCACTTTCTTATGGGAGGGTTATCCACACACTCACATGGTGTAAGTAAAGATTTATAGACCCTCTATATAGATGCAGGTATTGCCTTTGTTTTTTTTTTTGAATTTCATTGTGTTTTAAGGAACTGGTATTACAACAGTTTTTAAAGCATGGTACTGTGTAAAATACTATGATGTAATTTATCCTATGTGCTCAGTTACACCAAGGTTCTCCTGTGTTCTTTACAACTTCTTCTCTGTCTAGTTTTCAGGTCAAGTTCTTCTACGTTTGCCAGATTGCCTATTGGCTTCATGCACTTCCTGAGCTGTACTTTCAAAAAGTACGGAAGGTAAGAAAAAAAAAGCATGTAATGTTTTATGTGTTGAGATTTTTTAAATTTTCCTTTGTTAACAGAGAAAGCATTTGATTGGCAAATATGAATTATCTGGAATTGCTTTTTCTTTGAAAAAGTACATTCATTTAATCTAACATGTTTCACATTTGAATGGTGGTTTTTAGACCAGAATTGGGTTTTCTTTTCCACTATGAATTAAAAGTTTCACACCATCCAAAGTTTTAAATACTGAGGTCAAATGTATTCCATTATTAGAAATACTGATAGTGATACTGGATACCAAGTGTTATCCAGTTAGCTGCCTGGATTGGGTGTGAGATCATGGGACAGATCTATGGGGTCGATCTAATTAACTGGTGTAAAGTGACAATAAGATAAACAAACAAATTTTCTTACCACTGTATTTTAATAATAACTAACAACACAGTACATTTATATGTATGCAATAATAACTTTGTTAAAGGTAAAGAGAATAATGACTATCTACGTCAAGCCTGATTGCTTCAGCCTATTTTGCACATCAATATTAAGGGATATATTGGGTATTGGCTATATGTAATGCCCGGGAATCAGAATAAAGATCAGGATCAGTGCATCCTGCTTGAATGTTAGAGAGCCCTTCAGAATCTTATCCGTCAACAATTATTGCCACCAGATTTCTCAGAAGTCTCCAGCTTGGATAATGAGAACCCATGTAAGCAAATGAGATCAAAATATACACTTGTTCGTTTATTTACTTTGGGAAATTATCAAACATTAGATATTTGGCTCAAGTATGTGGACACTTGTTGCTTTAAGGCAAAAGCTCAGGTGTTTTCAATAAGCGGGAGGAAGTTGATCAAAGGATGTCAGATCTGCTTGATCTATTAAATTCTGACATTCAATGCACCTTAGTGATGTATTGAACTGTGTGTCATGTATTGTAGGATACTGTGAAAGTTGCTGGTGCTCATTAGCCTGTAAAATTTAAAAGGTATCTCCACCAGTTCAATGGACAAACAGATTATGTGCAAATTGAACCTGGGACCTCCCATATGGTTGGCAACAGCACTACCACTAAACCACAAACCTAAATGTTCTAATTTGGGCTCCTCTCAAAAACAAAAAAAAAAAAACATTGCTGTTTCATCTTCAGTTTCCTGAAAAAGACAATGACAAGTCAGAAAGCTGTTTGAAAATATCTCAGTCAGAGGAGACCAAATTAGGACATTTAGGTTTGTGGTTTTAGTGGTAGTGCTGTTGGCCAACCATATGGGAGGTCCCAGGTTCAAATCCTGGTTGTCTCAGGAAGGGCATCCAGCATAAAAACTAGTGCCAGATTTCCTCATATGCGAATCACTCAGTTGTAGCAACCCCAAACGGAGCAGCTGAAACAGAAGTATGTACTGTAGTTTAAATGAAATACTTTATGTTTGGAGGAAGGAAAACACTATATTCCAGCACAAGAACCTTTTACCCATTTGTGAAACACGATGGTGGTAGTATCATGTTGCAGTCATGTTTTACCAGGGCGGTGGGACCAGTAAAAAAAAAGAGTTTAAACATTACACTTATACAGTGCACAAAAATCACAGACACTTTAACAACTGTACATAAACTTTCACATTCTGCACCTACAACGAAACTGTTAGAAGCAGAAAAACACTCCCAACTTGTGAGAACAACAACAAATAGCAGCATCAACAGATTATACATTAACAATGATGAAAAATGATTTTACACTGTCATGAACACAGTGCCTAGAGCATGCTGGGAAACTACACCTGACACCCCATAATATTAAAGAGTAGCCAAAGAGCTATTAGTTCATTGGCTGCTCTGAAACCTAGAGAAAACCGAAAGCTAAAGAAAACACACATACACTCACACACGCAAAAAGGTACACAAACAGAAAAGACCACAGTGCTCTCATTTATAGAGTTTGGTTTCTTTGATTTTAGGTTTAGGTTCTCAGATTTTCAATTTTTAATTAGAGCCATCTGAGTGCCGTACTAGTGGTTTCTTCCAGTTATTCCAGGAACAGCAGACAGAATCATCACTCCTGTAGCCGTCAGTGCTGATCTGTTCCTTGTCACAATTATGTGGCGTTGTTTCGGTGCATATATTATCATTATCAGCATCAACATATTGATACCATCCTTCAAGTGTTATAAAATGCTTCTCACAAATCTCTTCAAACATTAAGATTGTTAAAGAAAACAAAAGGGAAATGTCTTTCCCCCCCAATGTGATGGATGGCTGTGTTTTACTGTATATTAGCCAGTATGGCTTTCTATCACTGATGGAAAAGAAAATTCTGAATTATACCAGTGAAAGGAAAATGTCAGGTGAGTCATGCAACAAGATAAAATCCTAAAGTTCATACGTTGCTCCACCAGTAATGCTTTTAAGAAAATTGAGTGAATTGCAGAATGACCGATTTAAAATCCTGACTTAAGTGAATACAGATGTTGTAGATAGAAGGACTGGAATTGAGCAGTTCATATGTAGAAAGCTGCATCTCAGAGATGAAGTGCCCATGTAGAGAGAGATGCCAGACGTCCTTTAAGCTGATGGACAACATGATCAGAAGTGATGTTTAGTTGTATTTATATGAACAGTGGGAGTTGCATTAGAATAAGAAAGCAAAGTCACCGAATTGTAATATTGGATCATTTTCCATGACAAAGTATTATATAATTGTCACGTTTTATTTACTTTGTTCTTTTTAATCTACCTTTTAGGCTTTGTATAAAAATGATGTTTAACATCCACTGTATATCTTTTAGCAGTTACTGCTGATAGTGATGCTAACAATTTCCTTATTTTTGTAGGAAGACATCCCTCGCCAGCTTTACTACATCTGCCTCTATGTAGTCCACATCGCCGGTGCCTATGTCTTAAAGTGAGTTTACGAGATCATTTATGTGCTTGGAATGAAATCTTTTTTTTTTTTTATTAATCTCAAGTATAAGCAAGGTATTTGTCCCATTATTAAGATCTGTTTTATCCTGATCAAGTCTGAGGATGTTTCAAGAAAATCCCTGGTAAAGTAGTTGAAACTTTTTTTTTGCTAAGATGATAGAAACTGGTATAATTTAAAGCAGCACAAAGGACAATTTTTCTGTTGAATTTCTGTTCCATCAGTTTTCTGTTTCATGTCAAGAAATGCATGATTACTTTTAGTAGTCTTCTTTCCCTGTTATTGGCACAAACCAGCTTTGGACTTCCAACCCGGCTGTCTCCTGTTACAGCGGCGTATTGCTTGCACAACTATGTTGAACATGAAGATGATGAAACTAGCTCACAGAGCTCCGGTGGACATCATGGCAGAGAAAGTAAAGATGGAAGAGAAATGAGAGTAACCTAGCAAGAGACCAAACAAGTCCTTTTGGACAGCACTGTAAAACTAAACATTTGCGTGTACTATAGGGGGCCCACTGAGTTAAAAATGACACAGTATTTCTTTGTGCAACTTTTAAATGATTCTATCAATGGCTCTGACATCCTCACTGATGCTGGTCTTTGAGATAAATCACTTTGTAAGCTACAAAATATTATTTTTCTCTTGAGTGAAAGACTGAGTAGTTGCTCGGTATTGACCGCTTTGGGCTTTTTTTTTTGTCTACCTTACATGTTTGTCTTTTTTTAAATGAGGTAAACTGCCTTGTCCGTGTCTTTTATTTATTTTAAGATGGACTTGCATTGTCTGATTGTGAGTTATGAAGTACATACAGCAGGTGATGGTGTTGAGCACTCTCTTGTGGTTGACTTTTCTCTTTCACTATTTTCTGTGACTTTCCCCCTGTGTGCGGTCTGTTCAGCCTCCACCGACTGGGCCTGGTGCTGCTGGTTCCTCACTACCTGGTGGAGCTTCTGTTCCATGCTTCACGCCTCTTCTACTTCAGTGATGAGAACAAGCAAAAAGGGTATTACCTTTGTTCTTACTTTCCCCCACCATCTCACTTGACACCTAATGTTGGTGAGGGATGGTACCCTCTTGGTCTTCACTGAACGCGACTGCTTATTTTCCTTTTCCAGTTTTACTCTGTGGGCACTCCTTTTTGTCATCGCCCGCCTCCTCACCCTCACACTCTCAGTACTGACATTTGGCTTTGGCCTGCCCCGCACAGAAAACCACGGGTTTTCCTTAGCAGACGGCAATTTCAATGTGCTCACAGTAAGGTAGGTCCAAGAAACAGCTCATAATGGTTAGTATCCAGACAAGTCCATACAGGAATACATTAAACTTAAGTAAACTGCATCATCTCCCTCAGGATGACCTGTCTGGCAGCTATCTGTCTGACACAGGCCTGGATGATGTGGAAATTCATTAATTTCCAGTTGAAGAAGTGGAGAGAGCACAGCCAGAGCCAAGCATCAAAGAAGAAGGCAGTCAGCCCAAAAAGCAAGCCTCATAAAAGGGAGCCTACAAGGGGTGAGCATGCACACATGACCTTTATAACTCTCATTGTTGACTGTGCTTTAATCAGTAATGTTTCCATTAACTTCTCTCTTCAGGAGGTGCTGCCAATGGAGTGGTCAAGTCAGAGGAGAAAACGTCACCACGCGCAAGAAAAGCCAAAGCTTCGTGAGGATGAAGGAGCTGGAAGGGGTGAATGAGTGCAGGTGTTTTGATAGTGTGACATTACTTCTTTACACAACAAAGTTAATCGCACTAAGAAACCTTACATAACAGTCACTTTGGAGTTGGGCCCCTTTCTGAAAGAAGTCAGTGTTAATGTCTGCTAAAACTGTTCATTATTCATTTGGGTTTGCTGCAGATGAGATGCTGGAAGGACAGTGCTGGTTTTGATGCTTTAACAGGATGGATTTAGCCCTATGAAGTGTCCTTTTGTGTAAAAGTATGATCACTTGCCGGGTACTGAGTTGGAATTTTAGTTCACTTTACAGTTATTTAAAACAGCCCGTTTTAACTTCAGGGCAACTTATTCACGTGGAGATTAAGGGGCAGATCGTACACCTCCCGCTAACCGCTATGCAATCTTCCGCTTCCCTAAAGCCGCTATCCGCTTTGCCGATTCCCTTATTCACATTGTAAGTGTGGCAATGGGCGTGTCATTTGCGCTTTCCAGAAACTCGGTATCTCGTGATCGCGGGTTTAGGATAGCGGGTAGCGGGTGGTCAGACCACCCGCTACCCGCTATCCCAGCGGCTGTGCGTCTTGGTGCAGCTGTGCGCACAACCGCTCCCGGCACGTACTGCTGAGAATATGTTCTTGCAACTCTGCCTGAGCGTGTTTACCGGGAGCGCACCAACTATCTGGGACTTTCAGGTAGCCGACAGGAATTGTCTGTGTAAGAATATTATTACCACCTCCAGCAAGGAGGTTATGTTTTTGCCGGCGTTTATCTGTCTGTCTGTCAGTGTACAAGATAACTCAAAAAGTTATGGATGGATTTTGAGGAAATTTTCAGGAGTTGTCAGAAATGTGAAAAGAAAAAACTGATTTCATTTTGGCTGTGATCCGGAAGAAATCCTGGATTCTGGATCACTTTCAAATTTTTGATAACATTGCGGTCAATGGGGCCGGAAATTTTGTTTCTCAATATCTCCGTTAATTATTGCCAAAAACTCATGAAGTTTCACTCAGGGATTGACAATGGAAACCTCTATCAAATTTCAATGCTCTCACTGGCTCTTTTTTTTTCTGAGCAGTTTGCTGAAACTTCTTGGAGTATTAAAAAATGATTAAATAATTTGCTCCACGTTAGTTAAAGCTAGTTATGTATATATCAGTGCAGAGGGGGAGGAGGAAGGAAGAGGAGGAAGCTCTACAGCAGAGTCCCAGACGAGCTGCCCATGAGAGCTTCTCCGATCTGGATGAAAAGATGCTCCATAGCAGTTTGTGGGTAGAGGCTTTAGGGAAGTGGAAGATTGCTAATAGCGTGTAGTGCAACCTGCTCTTAAAGGCAATGGCTACTGACGCACTGATTGGTTAAACAGGTGGAACGCCCTAACCACTCCCATGCATAATATATGCATAATATAGCGGTTAGCGCAGGTAAAATCGCGGGTTTAGGGAGGTGGAAGATTGCGTTTTTTGCGGGGGAACGCCCCTCCTGCTACCCACTATCCCTTAATAGCGGCTTCAGGAGGTTTGGCGGGAGATCGGGCCCTAACTGTGCAGGGTGTCATTTTTAGATTGGGCCTTATTTGGCATTCTACTGTTTTCAGGAAAAGCTCCAAAATGAATTATTCTAAAGGAATATTTGTGCTGGACTGTGAAAACCTGAACAGTGAAGCTCGCATTTTAACTCCTTGATGATTTATTGCTGTTATTTAACAGCCTCTGCCATTGAAATCCAATGTGTTACAGGATTGAGGCAATTTTATATCTTATATTGCGTTCTATCACCTCCAAGTTAATCAGGCTGTTACAGGGGCTCATCTGGGTTAGAAGACTCATCCAGAGGAAGCGTACTGTAACCTGTGAAGCTGTATTGTTTGCATACACTTAAAGCTCTGCAATTGCATGATTGACAATGGTAAGAAACCCTGTTCCTGGACTTGCATTGAAGTCTTTTGATATGGTAATGCATGTTGATTTAAAGCTGGAGACTTTATGGCTATTCCCGGTGCGTGCTGTTGAGTTTGCATCTCTCACGCGCAACCACACACTACCACAAACACACACACAAGCATTCAGTGGCCTTTTTACAACTGCTGCAAGAGGATTAGTTATTTATTTGTGTCATATACTACAGATGGCTATTATTATATGCTTTGAAAAGCTTTAACCAGCAAACACAGCGGTACATAGCAACTGCATTTAGTTAATCCAAACAATACAATCTTTCTTCAAGTGTCCTTAAAATATTGGTGATTTATATCACATGTTCTGCTTGTTTTGGGTTCTGTTTGCCTTCTCTTCAGCTGTTTTTTTTTTTTTTTTTTTTTTTTTCCTTGAGTATCAGGGGAGTGGCTTTTCACCATTTATGGTGGAACGGAGGGGATTCGTCCAGGACTCTGTTTGCATGCCTGTGCATATGTTTATGCGTGTCCAATATTGTTTAGTTGACTGTATGTTTGTGCATTAACTTGGCCTGAATGATGACGACTTTGGCACCAATGATGTTTATTGCTTGTCTCGATTTAAAGAAAAAAAAAATGCTTCTGTGCAGAGCATTTCTGTTCATTGACTCTTGCCTGTTGGTTGTGTTTTACATTCACATGCTAGTTTGGTTTTTTTTGCTTTGTTTTATTTTATTTTTTTTTAATCCTTTTTGGTTGGGTTAATCTCAGTTCCCAACATGCCTCTGCGTGTAAAACAACGACTACTTGTGGATAAGTATATGCGCTGGAGGTTATTGGTTACCAAATGCTTGTGTTCAACGTCTTTGCCGCTCTTATATTCGATCCTGTGCGAGAGAGACTCTGTTTGCCAAATGTGACACTCTTCGTCCTCCCTGCTTCACCTTTTCAGTGGTCGTGACAGTGCTGTGGAGCACACCTACTGAACCGCTGGTCATACCCTTTCCTGTCATGGATAAAGTCCAGCTCTGCCACTGAACCACTGTGCACGAGACACTGTGCAGAAAAGACTGCACAACCTGTGTGCCGATAGTTGGAGTTTGGCGTCTTAGTTTGAATTAAGGAGAAGATCGTGGATGATCTTTTTTTTTAAATTCCCTTTCCTTCTTTGGATTTTGGTGGTGTCTTCAGGCCTGTGCTTGTGCATGGCATTGCCATAGGAGGAAAGAGAGAGCATAGGACTAATGTACCAGCCTCTTAATAAACTGTCTCAGAAGTAAAATAATAATATAAAAAAAAAAACACTCACACACACACAAAAAAAAACTCTTAACCCTACACTGTACTAAATATGTTTGAGATTTTTAAGCTATTTTTATATAGGGAAAACTGTTCAAATTGACTGTTGTTCAGTATATGCGTGTGAATATTTGTTTTGCATCCTTGTTATGAGTAGTTTGTTTTGTTTTTATATAAGAATGAAGCTTATTGAACTATTAGTGTGCATACATTGTGGTATGAGTGTAAATTCAACCTGATTTATGTAACTTCATGGCCTTAGAGCAAAGTGAACACAATTGTATAACAGTGCTCAGTTAACACTATGCTGCAGATGTACATTGCAGCTTTCACTACAGCTTCAGTTTTTACACTAGATCAGTTTTAAAAAATGATCAATTAAGTGTTTTGTTTTAAAGGTCTGTTGTTTTTTTTGGGGTTTTTTTTTTTTTTTTTTTTGCTCATCAGATGTCAAACTCTGAAAAATGAGCAACATGGCAGTTCACAGCTCCCCTTGCTTTGAGACACAATAGCCCGTATAATCCCACAGTAATGCACTTTTTTTCCCTTTTACATTTATGCATTATGCACCGTATCACTGATCACATTGGTCTGTTTTTGCATCCATTCAATTGAACTGCAAACTGGAAATGTTTGAGTAAAGTTGTGTACATTTTGCCATCATTGGAAACTAAAACTGCAATGAAATAAATGTATGAATAACCTCTAGGTGGCAACAGTCTTTAAGCATTTGACCATGAGATTTAAAAAAAAAAAAGAAAAGAAAAAAGACATGTATAAGAAAAGTCACCTAATGTTTAGGTATTTGTATTCTAATTCAGTAATTCTGTTTGCATTGTCCTTATTTGTTTTTATTTTGCTGCTTGTTTATAGATGTCGTGATATATTCCTTTCTAAATGCTGTATGTCACCTGTTCTGCTCTGATGGTATATATTTATGCAAGTTCTTGCAAGTTTTGTTCATTTTCCTCATTCTGTCACATTTTTTTTCATGTTTTGAATAAAGCTTTTGTTCATTACCCCAAACTTTTAAAAAAGATATTTGATTATTCATATATTAATTTATTTCCATACTGCCCACAGGTTGAGTTGTCAAACTGTCTCCATGGAGACGGCATGAAAATTACATGCAAACACACTCTCACAGTGCACTGTGAAAAATGATAGTTGTACAGTCGACAATTATCTATTTGAAGTAATACTTTCTTTTCAGACTAATCAATCTTATTCTGTTCCTCATATCTTTGTTTATTAAAACCACTTCATCAGAAACACTTTGCAAGGAAGATGATGTCCTGAGATGAGGATTTATTGGCCAAGATTTATTCTAGCTAATTACCACCAGGGGGCAAGGTTGAGCTTTTAGCCAGGGGGACATTGGCAGTCTGTAGGGGCATAGCTGCACGCAGACCTGCATTAATAAATCACTAGTCAGTCACAAAAAGAACAGACAGAAGCATTGTTTTATGACAATATTTTACACTGTATGCTGCAAACATGCATCAAAATTAACCGCACAATGTATTGAAATGTTAAGACATTAAAAATATAAGCAAGCACTGCTTCAATTCTAAGGTTTTAGGTATCAAGACATAAAAAAAGAAATGAAATAATAAATTTCAAAATATCAGCTGGTTCCAGGTCATAAAATACAACCTCAAAAGAACAAAAAATAATCCAAGATGCAGAAACACTGGGAAAACTAAGAAGACTCCAGGATTCAACAACTTCAGCTTGCAGAACCTGCTTTATTATGTCCCACTCTTCTAAGTTCTCAAATTCACTGAGTTTTGTGGGTATTTGTTTATGCACAGCTCTCCTAAGGTCCTGCCACAGCATTTCAATGAGGATGAGATCTTAACACTGATTGGGCCGTTGCAACATCTTGATTCTTGTCTTTCAGTCCTGATGTGGATGGGTTTCCTGGTTTGCTTGGGATCATTTTCCTGTTGCATGATGTAATGTAGGCTAATCTTCAGCTGGCTGAAAAAAGGCCTTACATTTGACTTTATATTTTGGTGTACGGAAGAGCTCATGGTCAATTCAAAGACTAGAAGTCTAGTGTTTTCTCAGGAGCAACTTTGCAATCCTAAGTGATGCTGCCATGTTCATTGTTATGAACACGCAACAGTGGAACTGCAGAATCTAAGATGTAGCTCTTATGATTTTTGCAGTTTTTCAGAGCATTGCACAGTTCACTCTGTGAGTTTGCACTCCTGGGAAGATTGGCAAATGTTTTCCACTTGTGAATAATCTTCACTTTAGAATGATGGAAATGTCCTTCCTTATAAATCTTCCTATATTGACATGCAGCTACAGTTGTTTCTCTGAAATTATTGCTGATGTCATTCCCCTTTAGCATTGTGTTAGCAGACACCTTTGTTTTTCCGGCCAGCAAAATGCAAAATGTTTTAGATGCATTCACCCCTGCTGAGGATCAGGTAATCAGCTTCACTGGATTATCAACAACTGGTTGCTACTTGCTCCTTTGGTCATGGTAATCCTGTTTTAACCCCACACCAGTCAGTCAGATAGACAAAGCCTTTTGGATAAGAGGTGAAATGTCTTCAGAAATGAGGAAAAGGTCTCTAGTTGCCTTCTTCATCCAGTTCTAGACAAATATTCAATGTAGAAGGCTATAGCTTCACTGCTATTTGACTACCATGCCGCTGTAAATAAACCACGCATCCATGATAGGTGAAAAATAAGCACAGCGCAGCAGAGAAATGGCAGCTCACAGCTTATGTCTTGTGTTGTTTCAGACTAATGGCTTTTCACCAGGCAATCAGACAGTTTGATGGATCAGAGGCAACCAGAGAGGTAGGCTGCAGCTCTGCAGGGTTGCACAAGGACAGTAGTTCACACACATGCGCTCCATCACACACATATGCACACTGATGCCGTTATCCCCAACCCAAACATACGTGACGCAAATCATCACAGGATGTGCTTCGAAAGCAAACTTGCAGGAAAAATGTCAGCTGCAGGGACTGGGGTAAGGCCAGGGCAAAAATCTCCATCCTACTCTTACTTTGTTCTTCATTTCCTCCCCTTCATCCAATGAGGATAAATCTCTCGCTGAATCATCAGTATTATGTGTAATTTCCATATAAATTAGGTTCATTAAAATGGGAGTACTTTCTTGTTTAACGAAGCTCATTTGAAATTCTGTATTTAATAAGACATGTAATCCCAGACTTGCAGACTAATAGCCAACAATTAGCAGGACAGGATTGTGCATGTGTGTGTGTGTGTGTGTGTGTGTCTGTAATCTCCAGGAAGTATTGCAGCCCTTCAGTGTTATTGTCATTGATTGTCCCAAATAAGCAAATTGGCCAGCAGCTGCTCTCCCACTCAGGTTTGTGGTGATCTATGATGCTCGTTGAAGATTTAAGATGCTCATGACCTCATGGTTATTTGAGGGTGACAAGAGGGGAGCCTGTGAGGCTAGCAATAGACCAGGTGCAGGCCGATGGTGAGTGTAAAAAAGGGGATTTAAACAGCTGGAAGGATCCTAAGGGCACAAGAAAAATCTTTAAAGGAAGGGAAAGAAAGCAAAGCATACAACAACACAAAAAGAACAAAAGTACACAGAATGATGGAGAGAGGAGTGAGTGGCGCTGTCGGAGCACATCAGAGCCAGCAAATTAAATCATAGTAGACTCTTAAATGGTGCAGATCAGGAGAGGTTAAAAAGAGAGGAATAAATGAGACTGTGGATGACAGGAAATTACAAGTGATCCATGAAAATGCAGCAAATGTATGTTTTTGTATCCAGCTTTGTATGATGTGGAGTGTGTATTCTTATGTTAGACAGTCATACGCTGCTGCTTCTGTACTGAGGTTCATTATTGGGAAAATGATTTAAAATACAATAAAACTAATTTAAATTTCGTCAGGATTTCGGAAGAGAAATGGGCATATTTACTGTACCGGTACGGAACCAGCTACAATGAACTGCAACAGATATGTGAGTAGAAAATTTGTTTTGGGCCAGAATGAGGAATGCTGACACCAGATTTGAAGAAGAGGGGGGTAGCAGGCCTTGTTTGCTTGGTTTCTAGTTCCACAAAGAATTTCAAACAGAGTAAAGTCCTGGGAGTACAGTGTTAAAGAACCTGGCTCCTGTCACTGGTAATCACTGCATATTTAAAAAGTGTTGTTTTCCTTAGAACTACCCCCTCTGTGCCTTTGAAAATGACTTAGATTCTTCTCTACACCTTTGTCTTCTTTTGTATAAGGGGATCTATAAATATTTAATTTTGTTCAAGCCTCTATACCTACTTCAGGCTGCAGCACAAGTCCACCTTTTCCCCTGATGGCTATGATCAAACACTCTCTTCTGAGCCAGCACAGAGTGCCACAAGCAGGGATAGTTATTGATAAAGTGGTGTTGGTTCTGGACTGGTTGGGGGTCCAGGTATCAATAAGCTCACTGACAAACGGTAACTATGAATATGTAACTGTCCACTAATGATGGCAGCTGCCAGAATCAGATGATTAGGTTTGACTGAGTAAATGTTTGTGTAATGTTGTTCAAGCTTCTCACCTCCGCCCATTTCCGCCTTTTTCCAGGATGTTGAGTCTGAATGAGTCCCCAGGGTGCCTGAAGATCATTGGTTAAAAGAGGGGAAGCAAATATTGGAATGTTGAAATTAGATCTAAATGTAATGCGTGAAACACTTTGTTTCTAAATCAAAGGAAATGATGCTGATTAAAATACTGTGCGTTGTAAATAGAAAATAAACCTTATGGAACCATATGTTCACATGAGGTCGTTTTCCTGGTTGTTGAAAACAAATATTTTCCAAAACTCCAATGGAATCACTTTTTCACATCTACACCTCACATGACGTATTAAAAATTAGCTTTTCTGTAGAAACTGGCTCCCTTGGGTGTGATGTAGCAGGCTCGACAGGAGGAGTGATTGCCACACATAACTCATCAAAAGTTGTGCAAGTATTCTTAAAATTTTGAATTGACTGCTTCTCTGGGAAATCATTTTCAATGACTTCCCAGAAATCCCTCAAATGTGTCCAGCTTGGTGTATAAGGCGTTTGCTTGTGATAATTAGCAGGGTTATAATAGTTTTGGATTTTCCATTAGTTTTAGTTTTTATTTAGTGTTTTAGTTTAGATTTTCCAAATTCAGTTAGTTTTAATTCGTTTTTAGAGCAGTTTTGCTAGTTTTTAAATAGTTTGCCTTTTGAAATACTTAGTTTTAGTTTAGTTTTTATTACGATAGTTTCAGTGTTAGTTTTAGTTTTATTTTGTAAATTAGGGTTGTAATTTTGGTTCGAGTGAAGCACTGAACTTTTTGAACGCTATCAAATCACATAGTCATGTATACATTCCGGTCTCAATAAACATATTTATCAATGCGTCTTCCCGCTTGTGGTGTTCCTGCGTATTTACTGACCAGCAGCTATTTGGTCGCCTGGTGGAAACAGTCCATTATAGTTGCTGTTTTCTCCCGTTCCTTCCCAACGCTGACTGGCCTGCAGCTGTAGCTTCTCTTTCCAGGGAGAAGGGCAGCGGAGCTAGCTTAGGCTAGCTTATCCAGGTAGTCTTAGTTAGTCTTCTTGTGCGAGCTTTTCAAACTGACTTTCAGATTCGTGGGCTTTTTCCCTTTGAGAAGTATTCCACACATTGTATCACCTGCTTCTACAACAAGCCACTTATTTTTATCATAAACAGCCATAGTCAGAGAAATCCCAAATAGGACTATGGCGCTTTCTCCAAACTTTTGGCGCAGCCATCACTGCTGATCACTTTTTTTTTTTTTTTTTTTTTGCGGTTGGTTGTTGTACGACGGAGGGAAGTGAATAGATTTTAAATGTTTATGAGGGAAAAAAATTACAAACATGAAAACGAAGGACGTTCTTGCCATTATTATAGTTAATTTTAGTTCGTTTTATAAACACATAATACAGTTTCAGTTAGTTATCGTTTTTAAAAAAACTCTACTTTCTATTTTATTTCAGTTAATGAAAATGTTTTTTTTTAATTCTAGTGTTTGTTATTTCGTTCATTTTCATTAACGATAATAACCTTGATAATTAGTTTCAGACACCAACGCATATTTTGAGAATAAATAACGATGTCTAATAACCCGCCAACATCTAAAAGGGTCTGGACATTGCCATTATTTTTGTAAGATACTTCTCAAAGAAGAGAAAACACATTTTTGTTGCATGGCTTAATGACTTAATTGGAAACGCACTAATTTCATAGTTAAGTTTTATTGATGACATTTTGTTCCAAAACTGGAAAGTTACTCCACATTATCCAGTGGAAGTTGCAAAATTGTAGTTAATCAGCCTCATATGTTCGATTTAGATTATGAGTCCAAAGAAGAAAAATGTCATGTATACAGATGCCGGCAAGTTTGTGCAGTACAATAAGGTTTTTTTTTTTTTTTTTTGTATTTTTTTATGATTTTGTCTTTATGCACCACCAAAGTGGATTGTGATCAAACTGTAGATTTCCAGCATTAATTTAAGAGGTTTCACAGAAACATAGTATTTACCACTAGGGAATTGCAACCATTTTAAGCGAAGTACAGTGATCCCTTGCAAATTCGCATTTTAAGTTCCGCGGTTTTAGTTATTTGCCGATTTTTCAGAAATATATAATATAATAAAAAAAAAATCAAGAAAAAATCACAGAAATTCTGTGAAAATCCACCCCACAGCAGACGAGAGGCTGCAGCTGCCAGCAAAACTTCAAACAATAACTCACAGCCTCCTGTAAGCAACACGAGAAACGCAGACAGCCCAGCAATCTAGAATCTGTGTGCTGATTGGTCAAGACGCATTTGCTACGGTTCGGAGACCAGAGGCTGTGAAGGTAACAGAAAGACCACAGTGAAGCCTTTGTCTTGTTTCGCTGCAGCGCCTCACTACTTTTTTGCGGTTTTTAAACATATTTTAAACACATTATTTAGGCTGGGGGGGCTATGGCGCCGGTCCCCATTAACCACAAAAAATAAGGGATCACTGTACCTCCACTTTCAGAAGTTATTTGGCCAGGTATGGTCCATTACCTTGTTACTTCAATGCAAATAAAGCAGATAAAAGATCTGGAGTTGGCTGACTGGAGATGACTACCATTAAACCACCATATGCACATATTTTTCCATTGGTGGATCAAGCTGTGGTTCAGAAAGCATTTTTCCTTCTTTTCAGTGACAATGAAAAGGTACTTTAACCAAAATTTTAGTTGCAGAAGGTCACCAACTAGAACAGGCAGCAGCCCCTGGTGTGACGTGGAGGAGGAAATGAACCCAAAAGCAGCCAGACAAGGGAAACGGTTAAACAATGTTTATTGAAGAGCACAGTGCAGGCGTGAAGATAATCCAGAGTTGAGGGAAAAATGAGGGATAGTATCGATCCGTGGGCGGGTGTGAAGCACGAGGAAGCCTCTCTACATGGGCAACAATAGTCTCGCACTGAGGCTGAAGTCTGCAGTGGTTTTATGAGCCAGGATGTTGATTGGCAGCAGGTGTGATCGGCCTCAATGCCACAAGCGGGGGAGGGGAGCAGCCTCTGGGAAAGTCATGATTGCCACAGTACCCCCCTCCAAACGGAAGCCACTGGGCGTCTTACCAGGCTTGTCCAAGTGTGCCATGTAAAAGTCCCTCAGCAGCGAGTTGTTCAATATAAGCCTCCGAGAAATCCAGGAGTGTTTTTCAGGACCATAGCCTTCCCAGTCGACCAGGTACTGAAAACCCTGACACACATCCAGGATCCTGGACACGGAGAAGGCCGGATGGTTGTTGATGAACCGGGGGGGAGGAGGGGTGACGGCTGGAGGGCTCAGGTCACAGGAGGAAACAGGTTTCAGAAGGGAGACGTGGAAGGTGGGGTGAATCATGAGAGAGACCGAGAGCTTGAGGCCGAAAGCTTGAACATGACAGCAGAGAGATTTTGAGGATGGGAAATGGACCAATGAAGCGAAGTGACAGCTTACGCAGTCTGCAGGGGAAGGTCGCAGGACGAAAGCCACACCATCTGTCCAGGTTGGTATTCGGGGGCCGGGGACCGATGCCTGTCAGCTAGCCGCTTATTCCTTTCTGCCGTGCAAGTGAGTGGGGCTCTGACGGTTCCCTTCACCTCCCACAAGCGTCTGATGTGCTCTTATCAAGGGGGTGGGCCACAGATTGCTCCTGGTCTGGAGACAGGGGGGGGTTGATTGCCGAAACAGCACATGAAAGGAGACATACCTGTCATGGAGCTGGTGAGGGAGTTGTGAGCGTGCTCAATCCAAGGAAGGTGGGAGCTCAAGGAGGCCGGGTGGTTAGCCGCAACGCACCTGCAGGGCCGACTCCAGGCTCTGGTTAGCTCTCTCCATCTGGCCGTTAATCTGGGGATGGTAGTCAGAGGAGAGGTTGGCTGTGGCACCCGCTGCCTTAGAAAAATCCCGCCAAACTTGGGATGTGAACTGAGGGGCATGGAGCCTCAAAACATGCTGGGTGAGCAGTTCAGTGGTCTCGAGAGCAGAGGGGAGCTTGGGTAAAGGCACGTAGTGAACACATTTGGAGAATCTGTCTTCGATGGTGAGTATCACAGTCTTACCTTGAGACAGCGGGAGCCCCGTGACGAAATCCAAAGTGATGTGTGACCAAGGACAGGTAGGTACAGGCAGTGGACGCAACAGGGTTAGAAGGTTGATGGGAGGACTTGCCCAAACAGAGGGCAAACAGAGCAGGCCCCCACAAAAGCCTGGGCCATCCCGGGCCACAGGAATCTCTGCAGGAAAAGGAGGGTCCTGTGCATACCTGGGTGGTAGGTGAGCCAGAAAGAATATCCCCATTGCAGCACTTGGAAGCGTGCAGACTCCGGCATGAACCATTTGTCCGGAGGACCCGCCTTGGGGTCGGGCTGTGTCTTCAGTGCGGAGGTATAGCTGCCTCAATCTCCCAGGAGGCGGACCCGACGACACAGGCAGGAGGGAGGATGACGTCTGGTTCACTCGTGTCCGAGGTGGAACTGAAGACTCTGGAAAGGGTGTCCGGCTTGGTGTTGCAGGAACCAGGGCGATAGGAGAGGGTCAAGTTGAACCCGCTCAGGAACAGAGCCCAGCGGGCTTGTCGAGAGTTGAGGCGTTGTGCTGAACGCAGGTAAGAGAGGTTTTTGTGGCCTGTCCAGATTATGAATGGGTGCTGGCTTCTCCAGCCAGTGCCTCCATTCCTCAAGTGCCCACACCACTGTCAGCAACTCTCTATTCCCTATGTCATAATTTTTCTTAGCCGGGGACAGGCGACATGAGAAAAAGGTGCATGGATGAAGTTTTGTGGTAGTCGGGTCTCTTTGGGACGGAACATCGCCCGCTCCGGAGTCGGAGGTGTCCACCTCGACTATGAACTGTAGGGGTGAATTGGGGTGCTTCAGCACAGGAGCTGAGTTAAACAGTGTCTTTAAGTTGGTGAACATTGAGGCGGCTTCAGGAGACCAGTGGAAGGGAACCTTAATGGAGGTAAGCTGAGTGAGGGGGGCTGCTACTTTACCGCCACTGGATCCGGGATCCAGCGTCGACTGAACCGGGACAGGAGCCCCCGACGTGGCAGCAGCGGCATGCTGCCCCTATCCAGCAGTCTACATGCCGGGGTGAGTCAGCTGACCTGGCAGGGACCGTCTGAAGACCTGGTAGGCCCAGCACCGCCAGGGGTAACACCAACAACCGGGTTCGCATGTTGAACCGGGCTCTGGGACGGTCGGCTCCATCGCTCGCTGGACTGAGGGAGCTCGGTCTTCCCACAAGAGACAGTTTGGTTCATCGGAGTTTGGTTCATTGGTGTTTCCTCCTCTGACCTGGAGATATCTCACTTAATTCACCATTGTGGAGATATACTGGTTTAAACAGCTGTTAACAGGTTTTAACGGCTGTTAACGAGAGTTAGCACTCGGACCACAGGACCGGGACATGAAGAAGGAGCGCTGGACGCCGGCAGCTCCTCAGTACACCAGACTGCAGCATCTGGTGTACTTGAAACTTGAATTCCCCCTTGGGGGATCAATAAAGTATATTTGATTTGATTTGATTTGATTAGTCCCCGATAAACCTCCGATAGAGGTTGGGAAATACAAGGAAATGCTGGAGATCCTTACAGGAAGATGGGACTGGCCAATCTCGGATTGCCTGGATCTTTTCTGGATCTGGACGGAGTTCTCTTTGTGTGATGATGTACCCAAGGAAAGATATGGAGGGGACGTGAAACTCACACTTCTCTGGTTTTACGTACAGTCAGTTTTCTAGCAGTCTCTGAAGGGCCAGACGCACATCCTGCTTGTGCTCCTTCAGGCTGCGGGAGAAGATGAGGATGTCATCCAAATAAGACATACACAAACCTGTCTAGCATATCCCAGAGAACGTCATTAATGAGGGCTTGGAAGACGCCTGGAGCGTTTGTGAGTCCAAACGGCATCACCAAATACTCGAAGTGGCCAAGAGGAGTATTAAATGCGATCTTCCATTTATCTCCCTCTCATCCGCACCAGGTGATATGCATTGCGCAGGTCCAACTTGGAGAAAATCCTGGCGTTACACAGGGGGGCGAATGAGGGATCGATGAGGGGCAGGGGATATTTGTTTTTGACTGTAATCTTATTGAGATCCGCGTAATCTATGCATGGACGGAGTGAAGTCATTCTTCTCGATGAAAAAAAAACCTGCTGCTAGTGGGGAGGAAGAGGGCCAGATGAGACCTGAAGCTAGAGAGTCCTGAATATAAGTCTCCATAGACTCCCTCTCTGGACGGGACAAGTTGTAAAGTCTGCAACTGAGAAGGGGGGCTCCGGGTAGTACGTCAATAGCACAATCATAAGGGCAATGTGGGGGAAGAGAAAGTGCCAGTTCCTTACTAAAGATGGTGGCAAGGTCATAATAATCAGGTGGAACTGCTGAAATAGATGGCTGGTCCGGTACTGCCTGTTTACGGCTATACCAGGGGTTGGCGGAGCGGAGGCAGTGTGAGAGGCAGTGAACACTTCAGTTGATGATGGATGAGGTTTGCCAGTTGATTTGAGGGTTATGGAGTTGCAACCAAGGGAGTCCAAGTACGATAGGGGAGTGTGGAGAGGGGAGCTGGCTTGACACCCGGTGTGTGCTCTGAGGTGGTAAACACACAGTCCCAATCATCCATTCTCAATTACTGAATTTCCTTTGTGGGGTGTGTTCCCAGCTGTATTTCTACAGCTAGATGTCTTCCCAGTGGATACTGGAGATTATGAGAGTCACAGGGGCAGTGCGATGGGTGACGGTGGCTATTAGTCAGCTGCCCAACGCTGTGACCTTCTTAGGAGAGGGAAGGGGCTCCAGAGGGAGATGAAGTTGTTCGGCTAATTCAGTGTGGATAAAGTTGTTGTCGGAACCAGAATCAAGGAGGGTTTGGAGAGGCAGGGAATCCTTTTCCCAGAGGAGACAGGAGGGAACAGAGAAACGTTTGGGAGAGCTGGGGGTTGTAGCGGTTTGGCCAGGGTGCTCTCCTTCACTGGTGAGCTCGGCCGTTTAACCTCAGGGGACAGGAGGCAACAAAGTGGTCCCCTTGGCCACAGTACATACATAGTCTTTGGGAGAATCTTCTCTGTCTCTCTCTGGGGTGTAATCGTGTCTGCCCCAGCTGCATGGGCTCTTCTGGGAATGCATCTGGCTGAACCGGAGTGGATTGTTGGGGAGTCAATGTTCCTGCATCTGCAGAGGGGGCCATGAGCCGAGGAGGATGGGTGACCTGCCTCTTTTCCCTGTGTCTCTTTCTCTCGGACGATTGTCCAGGCGGATAACTAACGAAATCAGGTCCTCCAACAAGGCGGGTTCATCCCTGGAGGCTAACTCATCTTTGAGTTGTTCAGGTAGACTTCTAATAAGAAGTCTGGCCCTTTTAGCTCCTGTTCCCCTGCACCCGCTCTCTGAAGCTGCTATGTGAAACCTTTTGGAAAAGTCGGCAGCTGATTGGGAACCCTGGGAAAGTGATAATAGGCGTTTGGCTGTCTCCTAGCACCCTAAACAGGGTGATAAAAAACTCAGTGGGGTTCTTTCGCAAAACTAGGTAATGTGTCCAAGGTTGGGGACTGCTGGTCCCAAATTGCTGTAGCCAACCTAGCTGCTTTCCCTCATAACAGGTTGATGACATAGGCTATTTTGGAGCAGTCTGTAGGATAGCTAAGGGGCTACTGATCAAAAACTAAAGTACATCTTAACAAAAATCCCCTGCAACCACCTATCTCTCCGGCATATGGTTCTTGGTGGGGGACATAGGGCTCCTTCATGGGAGAGATTGAGTGGGAGCTGTGTCAGCAGCGGAAGCAGGTTCGGGGGGTTGGGATGGAAGTCGGCTGGTGAGTTGAGCTGACAGGTGAGCCACCTGTTTTCTGAGCCTTTGAACTGAGTCCATAAGTATCCGCAGCATGTCCTGGTGTTGTCCCAGCAGGATTCCTTGGTGGGTGACCGCTCTTTTCAAGGAGACTGGGTCCCCTGGGTCCATGATGGCCAGAGTATTCTGTGACGAGACGGAGGAACTGAACCCAAAGGCAGCCAGACAAGGGAAATGGTTAAACAAGGTTTACTGAAGAGCACAGTGCAGGAGTGAAGGTAATCCAGAGTCCAGGGAAAAATGAGGGAGTACCCATCCATGGGCGGGTGTGAAGCACGAGGAAGCCTCTCTACATGGGCAACAATAGTCTGGCACTGAGGCTGAAGTCTGCAGTGGTTTTATAAGCCAGGACGTTGATTGGCGGCAGGTGAGTGTGATTAGCCTTGGTGCCACAGGTGGGGGGGGGGGCAGCCTCTGGGGGAGACATGATCACCACACCCTGGTAATGCAATGTTTGCAAACCCTACAGTTTTCATGAAAGCCCACTGGCCTTCCCAGTTGTCCACTGGCCCTTACATGTGATTTTTTTTTTTTTTTTTTTTTTTTTTTTTTAGAGCTGTTTGGGTTGTCCTTGCTGCCTGTTGCTGTTTTAATGACACCATGTGGCCAAGGTGGAGCTTTTACAACTCATAAAGATCCCAATTATCGGTCAGCATGCATGTGTGGCTTTTGCCTACAGAATTCACGCTGACCAAGACAGAAATCATCAAAAATGCAAAGGCCATATAAATATAAAAAATGTGTTACCCCACACTGAGAAATGATTTCAAATTTTTCTACATCTTCATGTGGCTGTACAACAACAAGCTGTTTCTCTGGAACATGGACGTTCCAAACCAGTGCACCTGTGTGAGTCCAAACACATGGCCCACTCAATAAATGGAGCAGCTGACAGACCTGGCAGGGTCACTTGTCACACTGTCTCATCAATCCCTGAGCGGCTCGAACTGTCTTGACACCCGGTGTGTGCTCTGAGGTGGTAAACACACAGTCCCAATCATCCGTTCTCAATTACTGAATTTCCTTTGTGGGGTGTGTTTTTCAAAAAAGCAACTTTATCGTCCCCCGAGGCTCAGCAATTCAACAACTGCCAACATGTTTACTTTATCTGTTCAGTCATATTGTATTGATTTTGCATTCGCATGATGCTGAGTTAAATTTCTCAAACTGAAAAGGAGGCTGAGGGTAATGGCCTCATGAAACTTGACCATCATACATTATGGCACATTCGTTACTTAACACAGCCTCACCTTCATCATTTCACCTTTATTTTTGGATTAGATATTTTCATCTCTTTTTTTTTGTTGTAACCCTTGATTAAATCCTGTTACACTGCATCCATTGTAGTGACCACTTTCTCAGTACCTACACAGACACTGCAGATGTTGTTAATTGTGTTTTGCAATTTAAAGTCTTTTTTTTTGTAACTTATATATTAGTTTGCCTTCTTTGAGTCACAGGCTCTGATGCTGCTGCCCCAACAGATGACTGCAGATAAAACTGCATTCTCCAGCATAGACTTACTAAAGATATGCAACATATATCTGTGAACATTGAAAGACGTAACCTTTTTACGAGAAGTACATGCTCCGTCCATCCTAGTAGACAGCATCATTGTTGCATCTCCAGGTTGGACTGTTGTTCTGGTGAACACCCAGGTGCCTGTACTTCCCTACTTTGGCCAGAAATTGCAATTATTTTCCTCTCTGAGACAAAGAATTAGTCCAAGGTGTTCTTAGCCATTCTTGAACCAATGAGGTTGCTTTGAAAAGTGGCTATTGGACGCTCCTTTGTGAGTCATCACATCAAGCCCACCCACATCCCGTTGCGACTGGTTGAGTACTGTCTGCAGTTGAAATGGCTGTGAATAGAAGACGTATAGTTACTGTATTTCATGAGAGAGAATTTTTGTCCCAGGATGAAGATTTATTCTTGGTCCTGCCAAAACCATTGAGTAGACTGATGAAATACTCAGAAATTTGAAAGAAAAAGAAAACAATCTTGAGGTTCAAAACATAACATGAAAGAAAAAAATAAATAAATATAATATTCATGTAAACACAAAAGAAAAAAATCCCAGAACAACCAACAGAATATGGAAAATTTGTGTGCAGCAATATTTCTGTATTCTGAAATGGTTTTTTTTTTTTTGAAAAAAAAATATATATTTTGGGTGTTTTGTTACTAAAGTAAAACTCTGAGCTGTAGGTAGTTTTTACATCCCATGTTAGAGCTTTTAAATAGATTGTTGTATTTATTAGCAGCACAAAACTAATAATATCTGAATAATAATTATTTGAACAACTTGGTCCATATTATTGGGCAAGTGGGTTTCCCTCCACATTCAAATATAACAATATTCTCTGCAAATTGGATCCATGCATATCCAAATCTCACATGTGTGTGTGTGTCAAGTTGGTGTCTCTCCCTGTCTTTAGTGAGTCCTGTTTACTTTGAAAGGTCTGTCTAATCTTCATTGCTTCCTCCCTCTTGTTACCTTAATCTCCTGCACCTGCCTCTCGTTTGATTCCCCGTGTATTTAAATCTTATCATTTCCCCTGTCTGCGTGGGATCCATTAGTCTTTGTAGTCTATGTTCCGTGTGTTGTTGTTCTGTCTGTTCCCCTCCCGTCGTCTCCCTGGACTTTCAGTTAGGTTTGCATTTTTTGTGTTTTTGGATTATTGGATTTATGGATTTTTGTGTTTTTCCTGGAATAATCCCCCTTTGTTTTTGAACTCCTGCTGTATGGGTCCTTTCCTCCAACACTGCAAGACATGACACCAATGGCCTTGAATGCATTCCTTCATAAAGCTAACAGCACATATCCAGCAGAGATAGTGTTACAGATACATCTCATGCTGATAAATTGAAAGTTACATTGATTTGTCAAAGCATGAAAAAAAAACACTGGTAAAAAGTTAATACAAATTTTGGACAGCAAAACAATGCTTCCTCTCCAGATCTGCTTAATACACACTAAAAAACAATGGGTTAAAAATAACCCAACTTTAATCCAGCCCTTGGGTCACTATTGGTCATAACCAACCCTGGGTTGTTTTAACCCAGTGGACTGGGTTAAAACAACAACCCAACCTAGTTGGGTTATTGATTCAATCTAAACAGTGGGTTGATTGTACCCAACCTGTTGGGTTAATTCTACCCAATTATTTGGTTACTAATTCTTTAACCCACCATTGATGTTAATTTCACCCCATTGCTGGGTTATATTAACCCAATCAATATGTTGTTTTATATAATGTCTTTTCCACTATTAAAAAATGATTATTATAATAAATTTATCATAATAATAAATTATGAAGTGCATTTTAAAATCCATTTTACATCTATACATCTATTCTGGAAAAAATATCCTAATCAATAAAGAAGTTAACCACTGCACGGATTTTAAGTCATTTAATAGTCCATCTAACAATAGACTTTCTTCACATTATAAGTAAAGAACAAATATAACAAAACTCAAAAACTAAACATTCAACATTTGAATTGTCTTGAATATATGACAATTTATTTATTTATTTTTTGTAGATGTGCTTTATCAAGAGTGTATGGACACAAGATATTTTTAGCACAAGTTGCACTTCTACAGTCACTTTTAATACATATTTGTGTTTTACTATCTGAGAGGTCTCCTGGTGCCTGAACCTTCTTCTCTGACAGCCATTCGAATGATTTTGTCCACATACTGAAGCCACTGGAGAAACATGTCACCGTTGACGAGGTACAAGACACTGAAGTCCTGTGCAATCTGTGAATAATAATTTAAAAGAATCATAAGTGTTGTGTCAGTGTTGTGGCAAATCTTTATACAAATTTCAACTGTGAGGTGGACGTACCATTCCTGGTGTGTTCAGGTGTGGAAAAACATTTAAAAAACATCTGTGATGTGTTTTTCCCTGAGTTTTCCCTGATCCATTCCTATATTGGGCCGTAACTCTCATGTATTCATCCACCTGGCTGGCTGGCAGCAATCTGTATTTTAACCGCTCCGCCTATTTTTGGCATCCTCAGGAGGTATGGATGACTCTGAAAACACAGTGGGATGTCATCATTAAATTGGCTGTTGACCCCCCCCCCCCCAGCATGATCAACAATGGTGAGCACTGACGCACATTTTCTCAGATTATTAGCAACTATGTACATCCACTGTTATAACGTTAAATGAACAACACCAACATACATTCAGAGTTAGTTAACCTGATGAAACGCATCCCGATAACAGCACAGTTAACACGACCTTATTTAAACATTACTGCTATAAATAATCTCGATAGTCATTTTACATTTGACGGGTGGAACTGACCGTGTTTTGTAGAAGAACAAGAAAAGACCGTCTGAACCCGCAAAACGGCTTCTTTGTGGCTAATAACCCAGTAGTTGGGTCAATGATAACACAGTTCGGACTGAATGCTGACCGTTAAATGTGAAAAGGAAGCACTGATTTCATTTTGGGTGTGATCCGGATCACTTTCAAATTTTCGATAATTGTTGCGCTTGGCGGAGGTCTGCACTCTCCGAGTGCTTTTCTAGTTTTTTCAGCTGTTTCTTTTTCCACATTTGCTTTAGCTGTCTGGTTATACGTGTTAAGTGGTGTGGTATGGTACGGTGTGGAAATGCTTAATGACCTGCTCGTGGACCTGGATCAGAGATTGTACAGAGGGTTTTCACCAGTGTTGCCACGTGGGAAATGTAGGATTATCGTACCAGAGACTCAAAATTATCGGATTTTGTGGGAAATTATCGTACATCTGTCATAACCAAAATAACAAGCCCAATGATGCGCTATAGTCAAGTATAATCACTCTAGTGATAAATAGCGTCCCACAGGCACTCACAGCTTTGTGGCGTAAGTACGGAATTGGTTAACAGGACCTCCTCAGCCTCAGCTTACAATTGTGTTAGACTAATGTGTCCCCCAAAAACAAATGAGAGGTGGGAACTAAGAGCCAAATTATGAGGCCTGGAGGCGATTTTGGAGACTAATTTTTTTCCCTTAGTTTTTCTCTTCTGCTTAAAGTCTGTTTAAATCTCGCTCGCTTGACTTCCTGATATGGTCCTGACTGTGAGCATCTCGTGGGGAGCGCGCAGCTGACCATTCAGTCTATCATGCTCGTTGTTCTGAGACAAACACTCGGAGCTCACGCTCAGAAAAGTGCGATTGGCTGGAAACATGTCACATGGGAACAGATGCCTTCAGGGTTCACAAAAAAAAACCACACTCTCCTGCAAAAACAGTTGCGGCAGGCAATAATTTGAAATAGTCAAATTATCGTACATTTGGCCTTTTTTTGGATTATTGATCGTACATCGAACAGAGGTCCAAACCATCGTACAAATACGATAATTATCATACACCTGAGGGGTATACTACGAAGCGAGATTAGAGGGTTAGCGAGGTATGTTGAGTCTAAAACCAGGATTTCCGGTACCACGAAGGTGGCTTTCTTTTAACCTGGCTAGATCACCACGGTAACTTACTCTTCAAACTTATCCTGGTCCGGAGCAGGTTATGTGCAGATTTTAGGCTCAAATCGGCTCTAAAAAGCGCCGCCCTTTCACTTTCACCCAATCCCGTTGACTTTAGCGCCAGGATTGTGCGAGGATAGGAAGAGAGTATTCAGAGACCGGACTGATCCGCTGGCTTCCCATGACCATATTCTCTATGAACGCTAGAGATTTCCAGCTGAGGGAATACGTTACATTTGTAATCTGCTAGAGCCAGATATTGGCAGCGCCACCAAACGCAGCCGTGCGCTCACAGTAGCGCAAACGGTGTGCGTTTTCTTTGCGTTTCTTTGCGTTTCTTTGCCGCGGGAACCTACATGCATTCAGTTGGTGATGCAGAAAATCTGAGCCAGAATACTGGAATAAAGGTTGTACTTGTTCTTACTGAACTGCTGAATATGTTTGTAGTATTCCCTGGCCATCTGCCCACGCTTCAAATAAAAGAAGCGTTTTACTAAATAGCAGGTAACATAAATTAATAGTCCATTATATTGATAATCAGTGTGATGTGGAATTTCATGTGAAATGTTGTAATATAATCCATAGATTCCCCAGGGTGATAGGGTACCTAATAAAGTGGCCGGTGAACGTATATTGGTATCACAGATAATATTAAATCTTAAATTAATTTCACATAGATTTAGCAAAAAACTAAAGTGATTTTTATTTATCATCCATAATGGGACAGTCAGACCTACATAATGTTTACATCTGCTGCATTAAGTTTAAAGTTTAAGCGCTCTAAAAGAGGGAGGGAGATTAATTAAGGTGTATTAAGTGGTGAAATAAATATAATTTACTGTGGCAAGAGGCATCACAAAGGACCCGGGCGGGGTTTGATCCCCAGATTCCCAGGTGAAAGTCACACACAATTGCCAGTCAGCCAAAGGCATATCCCCTGAGCCACGTAGCCAGGACACGTGATCAATCGGAGGTCAGTGACAGGACCTCACACTGTCACATTTTACGAATTTACATGATCTGCAATTTTTTGCCAGCACTCCTCTCTGGCTTTATTCGCACCAACAGTATTGCTTTTGGCCGTAAAGATTTCTTTGAAATCCTCATAGCCCTGCATTGTTAAAACCTGTTCCTCCTGACTGAAATATACGGACCGCCATCTATCCATTTTATCCGGAAGAGGCGTCAAATGACGCATCAAACGCCCCCTTTCGTGTGAACGCGCACAGAGCAGAAAGCAGAAAGCCGCGGTTAACAAAGATAGTTGATAACCACCGTCGTGGTACCAGTTATCTCTGATCGCGAGTTTCAGGTTTGTTAAGCCAGCTCACCTAAAGAAAGCCTGGCTGTGTTGAACTTGCTTCGTAGTACACCCCTCTGGCAACACTGGTTTTCACCTACATCATGTTTTGGTCAGTGACCCGGATGCGCGGCCATCTTGGAGGTACTCGGATGTAAACACAGCATGGTCCTGGATAATTTTTTCCAAGGGCACCATGTATAAAGTGAAAAGAATCGGTCCCAGCACTGAGCCCCGTGGGAAGCCATAGCAGACCCTAGTTTGTGCAGAAGAAACGTCATTAACATGGACGAACTAGAACCTGTTGGGTAAGTATGACTCAAACCAGCCTAACGCTGTCCCTTTAATTCTAATAGTGTGCTCTAATCTGTGCAGCAAAAGGCTGTGATCAACGGTATCAAAAGCAGAACTGAGGTCCAGCAGAACAAGTACAGATATTAATCCATTGTCTGAGGCTATGAGGAGGTCGTTGAAGACTCTAATCAGCGTCGTTTCTGTGCTATGATGTGTTCTGAACCCTGACTGAAAAACTTCAAATAGATAATTTCTCTGCAGGTGGTGTCAGGTGTGAGGCAGAATGGGACCCAGGCGCAGGAGTGCAAAAAAAGGATTTATTAAACAAAAACAAAAACCAAAAGTCCAAGAAAACTACAAAAATCCACAAAAGTAATCCACACAGGAAGGAAAAAATACAAAGTTCAAAACAAAACCAAAAATCTACAAAAGTAATCAAAAACAAGCATGGGCAAACCAAAAACAGAGAAACACTCATGGGGAACACGCATGGAACCGAGACTCACTGACATAAGATACAAAAACGGAAGACAACGGACCAGCAGGGGAGATGACAAGACTTAAATACACAGAAAACCCACCAAGAGGCAGGTGCAGACAATCAGGATAACAAGAGGGAAGGAAGCAAAGCTGAAAACAACAGAGACAAGACAGACCTTCAAAGTAAAACAGGAAACAGGTTAACACAAAAGACAGGGATTGACGCCAACTTAACACATAACATAAAAGAAACCAAAATGGCTGTCATGGCTGCCCCAGACCATGACAGGTGGTCTCCTAGCTGGCTTGCAACCATTTTTTTAGAATTTTAGAGATAAATGGATAAATGGAAGGTTGGATATTGGTTAATAGTTTGCCAAAATGTCTGGATCAAAAGATGGTTTCTTAAGAAAAGGTTTTATAACTGCAACTTTAAGATCCTGTGGTACATATCCTGATTTTAGAGATAGGTTAATCTGATCCAAAAATCGACGAATCAATAAAGAACATGACATCTTTCAGCAGTCGAGTTGGGATGGGATCCAACAGACACGTAGATGGTTTAGCTTTGCTGACAGTTGAGGTCAATTCAGAGGCCTACAGGAGAAAACCGTCCAGAGTCAAATCAGAACCAAAAGAAATTAGCAAAGCTGCAGGGACATCCACAGCCATCAACAGTTGGGCTTGGCCGATCTCTTCTCTAATTCTGATTATTTTCCTGCTAAAAAAAGCTCATAAAGACTACTGAGAGTAGCAGGAATGCATGGACCAACAGAGTTGTGACTCTTTGTCAGCCTGGTCACAGTGCTGAACAGAAAACGTAGGTTATATTTATTCTCTTCTATTAAGAAATAGTAAGATGTTCTAGCTCTGCCTAGTGCTCTTTTGTAGACTACTAAACTATCTTTCCAGGCACGATTGTAGTACACAGATTTACAGGAGTACCATCTCCTTTACATTTTTTGTTTTTTCTCTTCAGCATGCGAATATGCGAATTATACCAGGAAGCTGAGCTCCTCTGGATAGAGACCCTCTTTCTCAGAGAAGCAACAGGATCCAAGGATACCAGTTCACCTTTGTACACAAAGCTTGAGTCCAGTCTGTTTTGCTTTTGTAACTATCTTCCTTCATGTATTTCACACAGCACAGCAAGGTGGGATAACGGTGCTACAGGGGCATAAAGAATCAAGCGAATGTGAGTAGGACTTGTGAGAGATACCGGTTTGACTCATAGAATATGTGGTGACCAGATTCTAGTTCTCAGCTGGGTAAAAAAAACAGTGCTTCAGGCAGAAAGTTTCTGGTTTACTTTCCGTAATTCACCATTTATGTAAAAGTATCCCTTACAGTTTAAAAAGACCATGTTGGCTCAGAGTTGTAACAATGTTCTTATTGTCTCTCTACTACAAATCAGAAATTGGCTTTAATCAGAGAATAGAGGAAAATGTTGGCTCCATGAAGGGAGAAAAACAGTATTAAAAAGGAAACATTATCGTGTGCACTGGGAAATGGTGAGTAGTGATGATAAGAGTCCTGGTCATCAATGAGCCAAACCAAGCATATCTACTGGAATGAAACATTAGGGTGAGGGAAATTAGGAGTATTTTATCATTCTTAAGAATAGATGCTTTACGTGCTTTGATGAAAACATAATGTCAGAGCAAAGCTATAATAGGATTACCACTGGAAATAATTTTAGATCTTTACTTATAAATAATTTCAGGGAAATATAATCAGTGTAGAGCTGAGTGCCTTTAAGAGCACCTGTTAAGTGTGTTAAATGGATATTTCTCGGTTTGGTTTTTGGAATGAAACACTTTCATTTACTATGCCTCTTAGTTATAGAGTAAATTGTTATTTAGAGTGAGATGGTTTCAATTTATACTCCCACTACATTTAAAGACACGTAACTGTAGTACTTACTGTTGATCATTTTGAAAATTCTAAAAGGTTGCTTGCATCTAAAAGAAAATGTAAATGGCAGAAAAGGACATCCTTTATGAAGAATCCCAGGCATAATAGAGTTGCTTCGACAGCAGTTGAACCACCACAGTGAACTGTCTGCACAATCAAACTGGACCCTAATCCTCTGAATAGTCATGCTTTATATCCTAGCAACCATTTTATTCTAGAGACATTTTCTCAGAGAAAATTTAGGGGACTGCAGAGAGAGTTGTGGGAAGGTGAGAGGAAAAGGGAAGCTGTTTAAAATTCCAAACAGGTAGTGATGAGCCTTCAAGAGGGTAGTGGAACATCTCCCAACACACACACACACATACCCACGCACGCACACACACACACACACACACACACAGGGCTGCCATGACCGACCAGGCCATGACGTGTCGGTGATGATTAGATGCACAAAATCATTCACTGTTTCTGGAGGTGAGAGCCGCACACATGGAAACATGCATAACTATGACTTGTTCGCTACTAAATCATCATGTTTTACCTCCAACTGAAATACAAAACTTTTACAGCAACTGCATTCAGATATTCTGACAAAGGTCAGTTTTACATGAAAATCCTTCATGGTTCTTTCATAGTTTCTTGTAATCATACAAACTTGTTTATAGACAGTTTCTAATTAGCTGTACTAGCTCATGCAACCACAGGAATCAAAAGATATCTACTAAATTAACGTCCTGAGCAAACTATATACATGCAGAACTAGGAATTACATGCATGCATCCAACAAATTGAGACAAATCTGCGCAGCTACAAGAAATAAGTGGGTACAGTGAGTCAGATAGACAAAGCACAATACTTGTGTTATAGGAACAACTTTCATCCACAAGCCCAGTCCCAAAAAGGCTGGGAGACTGTATAAAAAGTAAATAAAAACAACAGCGATCAAAGTCAAAATTTTCCATGGAAATGGTAAAAAGTCTCAGTTTCAACATCTGATGTTCTTTATGTTCTTCTGTCAATAAAATATGGTTTTATGAGATTTGAAAATCATTGCATTCTTTTTTTTTTTTTTAATTTTTTTAATTGGACTGTTTCTTTTATTTCTTTTCACCTCTTTGCTTGGTTTATACTCTCAAACTTGCAGTTCTTGGTTGAGTATAACCAGCAGCTGACCTCAAATCTGCCCCAAGTTTAATTTTGTTTAAAGAGGGCTTAAATGTCCCTAAATCCTCTGGCTCTGACTCATCCCTATTTGTGTCTTTTGGAGTGTAAGTAGACACATATGAAGAAAAACATTTATTTCTCTGACTGTGTATGAGCTATTAGAAATTAATTATATTGTATTTCAAAGCCTGACCTATCAAGCTAACTGTTCAAAATATTATCATCAAGTATATCTCAAAATTTCCTGACATTCTCCAACTTGTATTCCTGAGTGAGATTGATGTGGTTCTATCTTTCTTTAATCTCACTCCACTTAACATCAAAACTTCCTCTCGTCCTCCATCTCACCAACAACTTCAAACTTTTCCCTTCTCTCCTCTATTCCACTTTGTGCATCTTTAACACCTATAGGCTTTCCCCTTTATCCTTCTCATCTGATAATGGGTACCTTCTATCATTATCTGTGATCTCTTCCCTGCGCCTTCTCAAACTGTCTTAAACTAAACTCCACATTCTCATCATCTTGTCTCACTTTCCTTTTCATCTTTCAGTCCCTCTGTTACTGACAATAGCATCCTTACTCACTGTGTGTCTGTGTGCCCGGTTTTTATGTCTGTCCATCTAACTGTGCTCTTCTCTGCCTGGTATCACCATGGTGATGGATTTTGGTGCTATCTGTCCCTGCTTGTATATCTTGGCAGCAGTCGGGGCGCTGCATTGACGTGTCCCAGTTCATAGGGCACCCAGCTCCGACGTCACTGGTGAACGTTGACCCTGCCAGCTCACATATGGAGCCCGCATATGGGCCTCATCTATAAGAGATCGGTGGCCTGAAGGAGTCACAGTGCCTCCAGCGAAACAGATCGAGTTCAATAAAGGCCGACTGCTGCATGTGAGGTGACATTTCGGCATGTGTCCGTTTATGAGCAATCTGCAACAATCTGTGACAAATACAGACATGTTACATGTAACAGAATATTTACAGTGTAAAATGAAAAATGTCAAGGCTAGTTTTATATTAGAGCTTGGGGACATTTGTTACTATTTCATAAAGAGCAAAGTAAGTATATAAATATATATATATATATATATATATATATATATATATATATAGATATATATATATATATATATATATATATATATATATATATATATAAACTCATCCTTCATTTGAATTGTCATTTGGTTGAACAACTGTGCAGTTACAACAAACTGCAATTGTTCACATTTACAGCCTGTGATAGCGTGGTTATCAGACCTTCTCTGCTTCCAGTTTGCCGTTCTCTCTCTTTTTTTTTTTGGGCCGTTCTTTTAGACAGACGTAAGGATCTCCCAGCACACATACAGCCACAAAGAGAATATCAGATGTTCTTTTGAACATTTTAACTACTTTACTTTTAGATTTTAAAAACCAAACAACTGATCAGGATGAAAATAACCAACAAACTTTCTTCTCAGTGAAGAAAATGTGGACGTTTATCATCATCAGTCTTGTAATGTATTCAACTGACATAAAGAGAGATAAGAAAAAAAGTTATAATCTAAGCTGATTGTTTTATTGTTTTGTGGGTGAAAGCTAAGATAAGATAAGACAAGTTATAGATATTTACATTAGAAATGAAGGTGGTGATGGTGACGTGTGTGGGAGCTATTGCACAGTCAAAATGTTATAATCACATTACAATAACTAATCAGTGATGGTTAGAGCTTTTATTTCGAGCCAGCAATAGCTGTGCCATGCTGTTCTGAGACGTGCTCTCCAGTTTTGCTCAACAAATACAAGGAAGCTCTTATATATCTGCTCCCTATTGTGATAAAGACAAACGTGGACAGGTGGGTTTGAGTGACATAAAAATGTGTCCCAGCTAGCGCTATTGACTTAGAAAACAAACTGCCAATAAGTGATATGTTGCTTGTAAGAAATGCTTGGCATATTACGTTTATTTACTAAGTTTAGACAAGTTGTTGTTGTGTGTAATATGTCTTGATGCAGTATCCTCGCCTGGACTATAGTGTCTACAACACATTTTGTACAGAACCACAGTTGTATCTTCATTTCTTTTCTATTGTTTTCTTTTTTTATGACTTCAGCAATTGGGCACTACACTTAATTGAGTGACATTTTTTTTTCTGGCATGAGGCTTTTGTTGGATTTTATTTTGGCATAATTGTCACATGCACCGGCAGTTCGAACTCTACAAAGTCATTTGAACTGCTTTTTCCACCCAAACCAGATATCCCTGTGGTGTAACTTTGCTTTCATTCAACTTCCTACAGCGTGAAGTGAATGGCAGCATTTAAAGTGACATTCTGCAGTGCAGATTACTGAAGTATTTCTGCAGTAGAGACAGCAGGCAGAGCAGTAAGACTAAAAGACAACAACAGATGATGCAATCCTGGGCATGTCACATTAACTCCCTTCACACTGTCTGTTTGCTCTCCCTCTGTAGTGCCTTTATTTTGCTCTGTTATGGTGTGTGAGGTGAAACATTTTGTTCCCAATCTCTTACACCTTTGTTCCACTTCGGGAGGTAGTAACAGAGGCATAGTGACTTGTGCTGTACTGTGTGAACTGCTATTTTGAAAAGGTGTAACTGAGGATTTAAGACGATTTCAGACTCTGCTTAAAGGATGAAATCCATCCGCCACAGTGGCGTTCAGGTCAGCGCTAATATGCATGTCACATGGGAACAACCAGGTAGAAACTGTATTTTTTTTTTTCAGCGTCATGTTTTATTTACTGCTGACTGAATAAAGCAGCCGGTTGTTGACTGTGAACCACAAAGTAGAATAAAAAGACTGTATAATGCTTTGTGACAGCACACGCTGGGGAGGGACTATTGCACCTTTGTGAGATCAATGTGAATGCACAGCTGGAGAGCGGAGGTGGAAAGAAGAGTCACTTTCACACAGAGTTTCCCCCAAACTCTGTGTGAAAGTGACTAAAGGGTGTCTCTTGCTCCTGGATATTTAACAGTTGGCAGTGAGTTTCTGTCCATATTGTATCAAGAGAGTTCACCTGCTGATGCTGTTGCTCCATTAACATGAAAGTTAAATGACCCAGCAAAACCTTTTATTTGGTAGCTTTTTTTTTTTCTAAGTTGGAACCACAGTGTGATACTTTGCTTAACATTGCAGGACCAGGAAGTTAGAGCCACCTGTCTGCTTACAATATTATAGTTATTGGTATTACATTGTAAACATACAGTACATTCATTTCAAGTTCTGCACTGCAGCTCTGAACTACAACAGTTTTTACTTTGCAGATTTTCTCTTAACTGCAAAGCATAATACAGTGCATAATAATAATAAAAACCAGAGGACACTATAGATCACATAAAAATGCATCAGTGCAGTGATAGAACTTGCACAACTGAAGAGTCACACATGCATCAATCCAAAGAGCTTTGCTTTCTGAACTCATACAACTCCACATTTTTTCTACATTTCTATGAAAAAGGGGATCTGAGCTGAGGGAGATCTGGTGCAGAAATGCTACACCTAGTTAACATATCTGACACACCGCTATAAAAAAGCAAAAACAATAGTCCCAATCTGAAATAGAGGGCTAACACATTAATCCTTTTACTTAATTTATACATCAACGTGTGTTTGAGATTTTGAATTAATTCCGATATACAAGTTTAGGCTCTCTGATGTCTCCCCTCCTGCACCACAACCCATTCTTAAGGGAAAAAGAATCAGAATCAGAAAACCGGGCACAGTACAGAACATTTTACAGTACTAAGAATTTGTCATGGTCACAGAAAAAACACAGATAAAAATAAAGCAAAAAGTCAAAAAAAAAAAAAAATTAACAAATAAAATTAAGATACATAAATTCAAAGTTATACACAATGACAGGAGTACTGCAAATGAAAGAAGTAGAGCAAATAAAAAATGAAAAAATCTCTGGAAACAGTCTGTTTTCTGAGCTTCAAGGCCCGCCTATCGTCGCAGATATTTCAGTGTTTGTTTTTCGTGATGTTCTGAGGTGAACTGATAGTACACTCAGCGCCAACATCTCTCCCGTCGCTGACGTCCGTCTGCAGGCAGCAAGAGCGAGACAGACTGTGGCTGCTGCCCCCCTCCTCTCCCCTCCCCTCCCCGGCCCTCCTCCTCCTCCGTGCGGTGGTGGCTTCTGCTTGTAGTCCGTTTCCGCGCTGAACAATAGAGCGACAAGCGCGATACCTCTCTGCAAGAAACTCGTTTTCCCAGAAGCCCCCGCGCCGCCTCAACTTCCAGAATTGGCTTCTCGGGCTTCGGTGGTGTTTCCCATTTAAACAAACAGTGCCGAAGATGGCGGAGAGTTAATGGTGTAAAGAAGAAATTATCGATCCGGGGAGAGCGATACGTTCACGAGGTAAGACCTGGACTTTGCTTTTGCAGCAATTTTAGCTAATTAAACCCGACTTGGTTTCGGCTTTGCATGTCGACGGAACACGGAAATACAGTGAGTTGGGTCTGTAGCGGCAGTGCACACACAATATTGGCATCGGTGCGGAGCGGAGGGCACAGTGCACGGTCTTTTAGTGGATGACAGCGAGGTACCGCTACGGTCATCACGGTGTCGAAGTGCGCGGCGGGTGTCATGTCGTTTGACAGTCTGTGTTGCGAGACGGTTGGTCGTTTAAGCATCCAACTAACTTAACGAAATCACTCTGTTCTGTCTGGTCCGTTTACGCGCGAGCTGCCGGATCACAGAAGTGTTTCCAATTCACACGTTACAGAACACGGGGAAGTTTTTGGGGGGAGATACGCACACGCCGGACTCGCGTGCTCACGCTTGGATCAGGAAGAAAAATCAAATAACCACCACGTAATGTTGGAACAGTTTCCATCGTTTGCTTGACGACTCCCCGAGACAGTCGCGTGGAAGAGCCCGGCGCTGTCGCAACATGAGGGAATTTGGACCGAAACGTTTGTTGATCAAGCATGTTCAAACACACTCAGGTGCGTGTCGTGTGCATCGTGTTTGCAAGATGACACTGCCAACCCCCTCCGTTTATTTTACTGCAAACACGCAACACTGGGAGGAGGCAGGCGATGCTTGCTGTCCGTGCGTGCGAGGCAGCCTGCAGGAGTGGTGAAAGTGCGCTGGCTCCGTGCACGGCAGTGCCACATGCATTGTGTCCCAACGTGCGAGGTGACAGAGTAATTGATCCGGTTCTCCCGTTAGGAATTCTTGTTAACCATTTTCCGTCCCCCGTTTTAACTCTCAGATGTGCGCGAGTCCATCTGCAGGGGGCGGCAGCGTGGCCCCGTGACCAGTCCCAGGCCCCTGGAGCATCACTGGCACTATATAACATCAAAAACTGCTATTAATGCATCATAACCGGACGTAGAACAACATTGGTTACTAGTGAAAAGTCAAACTATATAATTTTAGATGTGTTTTTTTTAAAGAAGGTGTAATGTGGCCTCTGCAAAGAAGACATCACTTAAAATAGTAAACAGTTAATAGCCCATTACATTACCGACATTCAGCTTCTGAGCTTTTTAACTACACATTCAAACTGCCATAAATTAATACGACTGAAAGCTCTTAATCCTAGTTTTCCCCTCAAATATTAAGTTTCAAGGCATGTATTTCAATGGAACATTTTATTAGATATGGAAACCCAAGTTGAGCAAAAAAAAAAAAAACAACAAAAAAGGTATCTAAATTCTTCTTCGTCAGTTCTTGTAAACAGATTATTATGTTTTAGAAATACATTTTGAAATAAAGGATTGTTTAGAAAATGAGTAAACATTGCTCATTAATCAAAACCTTCATTTCCTCTAGATTGTGAACATTTTTGTGTTGGATGCAGGCAAGAACACAAACTTTTAAGCAGGCGTATCGTGACTTTTATTTTTCAAAAACAATTTCCTGAGGTATTAATGAAACATCTGTGACACATTGAGGTCAAAATAGCACAGAGGATGCAGCGCAAAAGCTCCATTTTCAACCATGTCTGTCAGCCCCCAGTGGCCATTCAGAGAACTACAATTAATCCCTGTTGAACTCAACCCAGAAAACAGGATGTAGCCCCTTGGTCTGTACTAATCTGTTCATCGCTGCTGGTTTTAGGGAGAGGAGACAGCCGCTTGGCTCCGTTCCACCCGCCTCGTTCGCAGGGTGTGCCTCTCTTGTGATCAGACTAACTGCTCGTTGTTACCAACTTTGGAGGTACAACAAATGCAGCATGATGTGAAGTTATCGAGGATGGATAATTCTGCTTTGGTCTGGGTGTGTGATGTCACAGAAGCCTGCAAATCTGAGTGGTTCCCTAAATGACATCTTCAGATTTAGACAACTCTTAAGTGTTGGAGTTAAGGGTTTTTAATTGGTGGTGACTTCAAACACTGAAATAAATGATGATGCTTGTCATAATATACCTTCCCTTTAAAATGACAAGAAAACTCATGTAAACTAGAAAACAACAAGGAAACTAGCAGCCTGCTTTAATAGTTAATTCAGTTCTTTTGTGACCAACAGATGGCACAATAGTGGACTGGCCATTTAGCTTTAGGAAAGCCTGGCACTGCCTGCTGCCCTGCACATGCGAAAGCTTGCAGCTTGATCCTTTACATATCTAGTTAGGGTTCAATTTCTGTCAGTGTGCCTCTGGTACACCTTTCCACGATGCCAGTTTTTGCAAACAGAAGTTAAATAGATGCGATTGCTCAGGTGTGTGGCAGTGTGGAGTGCAGGTGAGAGATTTGAAGCCGAGTTAACTTAACTGGAGTTGGCGTCTAAATTTAAATTTACATATAAATATGGCTGCGTCAAACAATTATTTTCATTATCTGTCAATTAAGAAAAGAAAAAGAGTCCGCAGATTGTTTGAAGACATGTATAACTGGGAACACAAAGATAATCAGTATATATAATATAACTATTAATCAGCGGCAGGTCACGGGGATGCTGCGGTATCGAGAGACTGGCTGGTATTTTGGAACATCCTTTGTTTTATCGTAAAAGTGAATTTCTTGGGAAAAAAAATCCTAATTTTCAGACATTAACACAATCAAAATAATATATGTTGACAATCAAGTTGAAAGATTTTGTCTATTAATGAATTCAGAGGCCCTGCGATGGACTGGTGACCTGTCCAGGGTGAACCCCTGCCTTTCACCCGAGGAGAGCTGGGATAGACTCCAGCAGATGCCTGTGATCACTGCACAGGAATAAGAGGGTATATTTATGGATAGATGGATGGATGGATGGATGAACTGAATGAAAATCACACTTTTACCATGTAGAGGTGTTTCAGGATTACAGCCTGTGAAGTGTGAATGAACGCTGGTTTTCAGTGTGAGTTTCACACTTAGATTTTGGTCATCTGAAAATGTTGCCCTGGAAAAAGCGATGGATATTTTTCTATAGACAGGGTTATTAATTCAGAAAATAATTGTCAGAGGAGATAATGGGAATGTGCAGTGGGTTAAGAAATTTAAAAATGATAAATTATCAACAGGATTCTCATTCTGCTACTAACTTTCTGGCTTCGTGTCCTTCTGTGTCTGTCACCCTGTGGTGGCGTGTTGTGGCGGTGCAGTAAGCCACGGCACCCCCGCTCCCGAACGATTTACAGTAGATTCCAGTCCGAGTTTTTGCACACATACAGCCTCTCGCACACAGTCTTCCATGCTGCCTACGAGGATTCGAAGGGAACGTGGAAAACCCATGAAAGGTTTTCGCTTAGCGGATGGTGGGATGAGTGCATTGACGAGGAGGAGGAGGGTGACAGTGATGCATTATGTTTGCTGATTGGGGGGGTAAGGGGACAGAGGTTAGCAAGCAAGTGATGCTGGCGACTGGGTCAGAGAAGGGGGGGGGGGGGGTTGAGGAGGAGCGGGAGGGAGGCAGAACCTCACACGCCAGCTGAGGAGGAGCTGCATGTGTGGATGAGAACGAGATGGGAGGAGGTGTGTATGCGTGTAAAAGGCTTTTTTTGGGGGGTGGGGGGGTCAGATCAGGCCTCTTGCTGGGATTTTGTGTGGCATTTTTGTCTTTTGTGGCCATCACGGTCTTGTTTCTTTTTCCCGTCTTGAAACTATCAAGTCGTACCCCCCCCCCCCCCCCCCCCCTCTTTTTTTTTTTTTTTTTTTTTTCCTCCTCTCACGTGGAATCATGATGCTTTCTGACTTGGACGGCTCCTATTCTTGACTGTGCAGTCCTCTCCCTGCAATGCCGCTTGCTGTCCCCTGCTCCCCCCCTCCCCCCCCCCCCCCCCCCCCCCCCCCCCCCAGCTGCAGCGTGAGCTGATCTGTTGTCCTCTTGTTTTTGCAGCCCCACGTTTGTGCGTCAGGATGTGTTAAGCAGAAGTTAATCTTTGCTGGCTTTCATCGATTTTACTCTGTAGAGGAGGGTCCCTTCTCCCTTTTTTTTTTTTTTTTTTTTTAAATGTACGCTCTTTTCCTTTACTTGTATATCTTCAGTCAAGGTACCTGCACAGCTAATTTGATGTGCTCTTACTTTTGCACAGATATTTTCCAAAGTTTTTCCAAATCACAGTTCAAGTGCTTATTATATTTTGATCTTGCTGACAGAATTCATCCATTCATCAGCACTTTAGTGAATGGGGTAGAGATACATTCAGAGGAAACATGGTGGCAGAGCAGACAAGAAAATGAATGAGCAGAGGGATCTGCGGTTGTGGGGACAAAGTAGCGAATCAGAAAGATTAAATGTTATTATTTCACAGCACTCTAAAGCACAAGTAAAAACATCCACAGTTCAGAAAGACGTCACACTGAATGGTTGCTTATTTGCAGCTGAGGCGCAGCTTTACTGCTACCCAGACCCTTGGACTCATATGGCAGACCACCAAAGTCACAAACCAGTTTAACTAACTTCAGAGCAAAGCAGATACATAGATGATGGCAGTCTGAAGCAATTATTTAGTCGCTTGGAAAAAGTCCTTGAGTTCCTCTGGCAGAATTGTGGCAGGATCATACTGTGCAGATGCTTTTCTGGACAGTTGTGGGGGAATAGTCAGGATGAACAAAGCAGGGGAAGGCTGAGGAAAAGACATGTGACAATGATCCAGCACACGACCCAGATTGAAATTCTGATGATCTTCTATTAGGCGTCCATCAAAAAAGTATTTGGCAATATTTTTTGGCGCTAAGCTTGAGCCAGAAATTGTTGAGCCAACGTTCCCTCTAAAAAGTGATCAAGACACACATTCTACTGCCACTCTTCTGATGATGGATTGTAGATTGGCTGGGCGTTTATGGGTTGTTGGCTTTATTATTGTTAGCTGAATGAGCTCTCCTTTTCTGTACAACTAACAGCATTTCCTGTTAGAAAACACTTCCTGCCTGCTTTCAAGACTTTCTTCACTTAAGGTTCTCTAGATTTCTTCTTTGAGATATGTTTGTCCTCAAGTATTTAATATTTTCTTTGTTGTTTATTAATTCTTTTGGGATGGCTAGCTTTCCACTCCTTTAATTGGCTAAAAAAGCCAAATTTTATTGACCAGGATTGATTTATGAAAGCACTAAAAGGGTAAAACATCCAAGGGGGTGAATACTTATGATAGGCACTGTATCTGTATGGCACATATTGATGTCCTGGGGTTTGGCATTTACAAGTCAAAACAGTGAAGGAAGAGATAATAGTGCCACAGTCCACCATTTCTCAGAACTGAAACTTGCCATGCGGCCAAATCATTATTTCATTATACAAAAGCATCAACTTGTACAAGTACATAAAACTGAGACCACATTGAGCATCATTCAAACACTCTTACAGATGTAATAACATAAGTTCATTAAAAGTGGTTGAAGGTCACTAAAGAAATGGTCTGTGTGTCTTTGTGTGACAGAAAATTGATTTATTTTTAAGTTACTCACTTTTTACAGCATATTATTTATTATTAGCCTTTATTTTACCAGGTTAGTCCCATTGAGATCAAAGATCTCTTTTCCAAGGGAGACCTGGCCAAGAGGGCAGCAGCATAGTTACATTAAAACAACAAACAACACATAAAATCTACAACATTAAAACTTGCTCACATAAAACATGTGCACACAGATAAGGTAGACTGCAATGATCTCACTAGAGCTTTAAACTCATTCAATGTAACAAGGGCTTTAAGTTGAAGTTCAGATTGTATGTTATTCCAAGCAGTAGGTGCTGAAAACCTAAATGATTTCTTGCCCAGTTCGGTTCGTACTTTGGGGACAACAAATTGCAGAGTATCCATAGATCGGAGATTGTGACTTCCTTCTTTCCTTGCTAAAAGACAAGACAAATAGGATGGAGTGATACCCAGAATGGTTTTGTAAATGAACACATACCAATGACTAAGGCGTCGAGCATGTAAAGACGTCCAGTTAACCTTAGTATAGAGTACACAATGGTGAGTAAGGGGACTGCAGTTCGTAATGAATCTCAGTGCCCCATGGTACACACTATCTAGCATACGGAAACAATGAGCAGAAGCATTCATATACAAAACATCTCCATAATCAATAACAGGCAAAAAGGTTGTTTTCACCAATTTCTGTTTCACATGAAAAGAGAAGCAAGACTTGTTCCTATAGTAAAATCCTAATAAAAGTTTCAGTTTTTTTACAACATACTGAATGTGCTCCTTAGAAGGGAAGTGGTCATCAATTAAAAATCCTAAATATTTAAAAGTAGATACCAATTCAATACTTTGAATACATAGTCCTCTCGAATAGCCATAGGATTCAAAAGAAAGGCGATAACTGCAGGAAACAAATTATTATTAGAACAATAACAGGAAATATGGTGGAAGTAATAGAGGGAACGTTGAGGACGTTGTGGTTTGGGCGGTCAGGGAACCCTGCATACATTAAATCTTCAGTAACTTGTTGCTGACTCTAATTTTTTTTTTTTTGTAACCTGTATTTGCTGTTTGAATAAAAGGTTAAGTTTTTCACATTCAGTGAATGTTTTGGAAGTGATGGCACTACACATAAAGACAAATGAGCAAATGACATGACAAAGTAATTGTGAACAGTAATGTATGTGAAGCAAGTTTAAACCTAACTTTTAAAGCTGTACTAAAGAGCTTTTTATGTTATGATATCAGTTCCAGTTTCAGTTTTCAGTTAATTTGATAATTCTTCTAAGTAACTCACATTCTTCTGACCCTAATATTGGTAAAGACCATCCAAAGTAAATTTTGGACTCTTGTGACATATTGCTTTATGCCAACAGGCTAACCATAAAGCTAGCAGGGCTATCTTTCTTGTTAGATTTTATTGTTTATAAAGCTAATGTACCAGTTTGTTGTAGTTTTAAGAAAAAAAATTTGGAATAGGTCAAAATTGATATTGGCAGGTCAGATATTTAAGAATATTTGAAATTGCAATTAGCAAAGAATATTATAATCACTTTGTTTAAAAATCAAAGGCAACGTATTCATGGGAAAACACTGTTTTATAATCTATATATTGGGCATTACTGACAAATCTGATAAAGGTTTAAAGATCATTGTAATGCAAAAAAAAAAATTCTGTCCTTGAGACATTTGGGCTTGAATCACTATTAATTATAAAAACATATTAGTTCTCATATGAGTGAAACTAGGGGTCACTGTTTTTTAAAACCATGACTAGGGGTGCACATGGTTAACCGTTTAACCATTAACCGATAACAGTAACGCTAACCGATTAATACTAACGGTCAATTTTGTTTTTAAGCTACGTAATTCAATCAACTCATGGGGGCGTGTCGACAGGTGCAACAGGCCTCTGATTGGTCAATTCTACATCCGCATAGAAAAGAGCGCGTCGTCGAAAAAATGAGGAAGTACCCACATCCGTACGATTCTCGTTCTCCAGACTACAAAGACAGCACATATTCTAGTAATTCATGAAGGGAGATTGCGATGAATGTGGGTCTGGATACGGCGGTGAGGAAGTGGAAAAACGCAAGAGATAAGTTTAGTAAGTTTAGCTAGTTCGTGATTGTCACTCTTGCGTTGTGGGGTGGAATAACATAGCGGAGACCGCGCTAGTATAAATCAAAAGTGACGGCTACACAATGCCGCGAGAGTATACACAGGGAAGTGTCCGCATGCGTCCACGACAATGCGCGCAACATCGCAGCAGCCAACCCTCCCGGACTTTTCACTTAACAGTTATTAATTGTTAAAGGGCGTCGGTTAACGTTAATAAAAAAAATCCAAAATGTGCATCCCTACTGATAACCAATAACTTTCAGCTCCTAAAGGCCGATGCCGATAACCGATAACACACACATATACCTAAGATCATTACATCAGTACTATGAACAAAACCAAAAAATGTTTTGACTTTTTAAATGAACAGATATTTATTTTTTCCAATGAAAAAGTATTGGCAAGGCTCGCAAACATTTTGGTTATGAACAGGTTATGTTTTTGCCAGTGTTTATCTGTTTGTCTGTCTGTTTGTCTGTCTGTGTACAAGATAACTCAAAAAGTTATGAATGGATTTTGATGAAATTTTCAGGAGTTGTCAGAAATGTAAAAAAGGAAGAACTGATTTCATTTTGGCTGTGATCTGGAAGAAATCCTGGATTCTGGATCCCTTTCAAATTTTCGATAACATTGCGGTCAATGGGGCTGAAAATTTTGTTTTTCAATATCTCCGTTAATTATTGCCCAAAACTCATGAAATTTGACTCAGGGATTGACAATGGGAACCTCTATCAAATTTCAAAGGCTGATCTGGATCTGATCCAGAACGCGGATTTTATTGTAATCTGTAAATTGCTATATGGGGGAATTGTTGCACTTGGCGGAGGTCTGTGCTCTCCGAGTGCTTTTCTACTTTCATATAAATTTGTCTGATGTGGTATGAAAGAAATCCATCCCCCGTACAGTTATTATGGAGGTAGAATCTACGTGTTGATGAAAAAAAAAATATTTCCAACAGGAGATGGTTGCTGCTTGGCGCTATTAACTGATTTTGAAGACATACGCTGTTTGAGTAATCGATGTATCCTCTGTTCCACAGATGTCGCCTGTTACCCCGTAATGTATTTTCGACTGTGAATTGTGTCATATTCATAATGAAGAGACTGCAGTTGTAAGGTTATATTTTGTTCTCAAAAACTTTTAAGGTTGTAACTATTTGAATCATATTCTCACAGACAAATTGCAAATTAAATGTGTTATATACAATTTTATTCATGTGAGAATATATTTTTAAATTTACAATTTTTTTATGCACAACTTAATATGAATGCATAAATGCTAGTGCTGTAGTGATACACTAATCTCGCGATACGATACGATACATTTGGCTCACAATATTATATCGATATTTTTCTAACAATACATTTACATCATTTTCTGAAAGATTTTAACTGGACAAAGTGATTTTGGTGACATCTTGTGAGTTCCAATTTGTTTGAATTAACTGAACTGAAAGGTAGGTGACTGCAGACAGAGAGGAGAGATAGGAGGCCTCTGATTGGTCAATTCTACATCCGCGTCATAGAAGAAATGAGGAAGTACCCATATCTGTACGATTCTGGTTCTCCACACTACAAAGACAGCACATATGCTAGTAATTCATGGAGGGAGATAGCGATGAATGTGGGTCTGGATACGGCCGAGACAGTGAGGAAGTGGAAAAACACAAGAGATAAGTTTAGTAAGTTTAGCTAGTTCGTGATTGTCCCTCTCCGTTGTGGCGTTGAATAACATAGCACAGACACGCTTCAAAATTGAGCAAAAATCAAAAGTAACTGTGACACATTGCCGCGAGAGTATACACAGCCCTTAAAGCCGGCGTTTCCCACCACTGAATACGGTCTCAAATCCTGACAAATAAAGTTTGGCTCGCTCTCAGCGTACCTTGTCCGGGTGGTGACGTTTCAGGTGGGCTCGCCTCGCAGGTTGGTGGTATTTCCAGAGTACTTCACGTTTGTGTGACACAGCTTGCAAATCGCCATACTTCTGTCTAAATCTTCGCTTTCCTTTTTCTTTTTAAACCTGAACTGCTCCCACACATCTGTTTTTAAGCATGCAAGCACTGAATTTATACTCGCCGCCATCCTCCTGACTGGCTCAGCTGAAGAAGATAACTTCTTCTGCTTCTGGATAACTGGTTAGAAATGCTCAACAGCGACACTAGCGGCTGGAGGACTTAATGGCTCTTCCTGCACTTTGCAGGAAGAGCACCCGCGCGGGACACGGGGGTTTTGAAGGGAACTTAGAATATCGATACCCGCGGCTGAAAAATCGATACTCTGGGAAATAAAATATCGATTTATATTGCAAAATCGATAAAATCGCCCAGCCCTAATAAATGCTAACTTGTACGTGCGGATTGTTTTAGACAGCTGTCTTACTCCACAGAAAATCTTCAAATTAACACAACTCTGAGCGGGATAGGGATGTAACGATATGGAAAATTTGATATCTCGATTATAGTGACCAAATTATCACAGTTTACGATATTATCGCAGTATTCTTAATTGCTGTACAAATGTCCAAAAAACACATACATTTAAATAAGTTCACTAAATGTTGTGATTTTCTTGTCATACTAAGGGCCCTATCTTGCACCTCCCAATACCCAATACCCAATACCCATTACCTGCAAATCTCAGATTTAGGAGCCTCTGCCAACCGAAATGCAATCTTCCACCTCCCAAAACCTGTTACCCATTTTGCCGTCTCCCTTAAGCACATTGTGGGCGCGGCAATGGGCGTGTCTCCTGCGCTTTCCACGAATTCGGTATCTTGCGGTACTGGTATCTCGCAGATTTTGGGTATTGGGTAATGGGTGGTCAGACCACCCATTACCCAATACCCAAAATCTGCGAGATACCAGTACCGCAAGATACCGAGTTTGTGGAAAGCGCAACGGGCATGTCGGCGCCTAAAAGAGCGCGTCCAAATCCTGTCATTGCGCGTCCACCCAGTCACATGTGGACTGCACAACCGGCTCTACCTCTCGATATGCATCACTGTATTACTTTCATACATTATTCTCTTAAGGGCAGGTGATTTCTGTACAGCTGTGACATGATCTCATTCAGATGTTTGCTGTGGAGGAAACGAGGAGATCACAGAACTCTGTTGTGGAGTTTCTTGTACTGTGCTCGTATCCCTCTGACCCTCTCCTTGCGCTCGGAACACCTGAGATGCGCTCACTGGTAGAAGGTAGATGTCATCATACGTGTTCATCTGGCTCAATGCTCATCCAATGATCCGTTCTGCAGTATTTTAAAAAGCACCGCTTCCAGCGGCTATGCGTCTTGGCGCAGCTGTGCGTCTTTGCGCAGGGGATATGTTCAAGATAACTCAAAAAGTTATGGATGGATTTTGATGACATTTTCAGGAGTTGTCAGAAATGTGAAAAGGAAGAACTGATTTTATTTTGGGTGTGATCCGGAAGAAATCCTGGATTCTGGATCACTTTCAAATTTTCGATAACATTGCGCTGTTTAGTTGTTTCTTGAACCCTAAAGCAACCACAACTGCTGTGCTTGGCGGAGGTCTGCGCTCTCCGATTGCTTTTCTAGTTAATAAATGCTTTCCTGGAAGCTCACGGCTCTATTTTTTTCTGAGCAGTTTGTTGGAACTTCTTGGAGTACAAAAGAAATGATTAAATCATTTGCTCCACATTAGTTAAAGCTAGTTATGTATATATCAGTGCAGAGGAGGAGGAGGAAAAAAGAGGAGGAAGCTCTACAGCAGAGTCCCAGACCAGCTGCCCATGAGAGCTGCTCTGATCTGGGTGAAAAGACGCTCCATGGCAGTTTGCAGGTACCGCAACCTGCTCTTAAAGGCAATGGCTACTGACGCACTGATTGGTTAAACAGGTGGAACGCCCTAACCACTCCCATGCATAATGTGTGCATAATATAGTGGTTTTTGCAGGTAAGATCGTGGGTTTTGGGAGGTGGAAGATTGCGTTCTTTGTGGGGGAACGCCCCTCCCAATACCTAATATCCCTTAATAGCAGGTTTTGGAGGTTTGGCGCAAGATAGGGCCCTAAAACATAAGCCAAAATCTCATCGAAATGAAACTTTCACATTAAAAGGGCAAACAACTGGCACAGAAAGGAGTTTTATTTTAAATGAACAAAAAAAAAACCCCCCAAAAAAACAGGAACAAAGCTTATTTGTCTGGTGCAAATTTAAATTGATACTTTAACAACCATAGTAGGTCAAAATATGCAAACAATTATCTGGAACAAAAATTATAGTGCAAATTCATATGAAATAAACCTTGGACTTTAAGCTGAACCTTAAATACGTATAAATGTGCAAATAACGAAACAGTTGTATTGGAGCCAAATATGTTGTTATTAATTATAGTTCACTCTGTGTGTCTGTTGGTGTTGCTGTGTTGTTACCTGAGGGTCAGGTATAAAGGTAGCTGCCTGTGATTGGTTAGGTGTTTGACCTGGAAGGGCGAAAGGTTTTTGACTGTTGTGGCGCTAACTGTCGGCGTTGTGGTTGTTGGATCAGTTAATGGAATAAATAAATATTTTACTGCATCAGAAGGACATTGTTACGGCCCTTTTTCAATCAACACGCAATGGTAACATTTATGAAATGTGAGTTAGCGAAGCGTGTCTGTCAGGTGACTCTTGGTCAAACATCTCAGTAGCTTAAAGCATTAGGCTTAGATCCTTTAAGTTGCTTGTACAAATTACAATAACATGTAAACAACTGCTCTGCAGACAGGATAAATGTCCTCCACCAGTTGTCCCTCTGTATTCTTATAAAAAACAAAAAACAAAATATGTCCAGACTTTGGATTTCGGAATTTTAGTGGGTTGGTAAATGTCCTGCGTGTTATCAGCACTTTCTGCCATGCGCACGTTACGATACCTATTAGAGATCGAGCGATTATCGGATGGGCCGATTATCGGCGGCCGATATTTGGAAATTTGACGTAATATCGGTATCAGCCATTTTTTAATCCGACCGGCCGATATGAAGAAATCAATTTAAAACTGGCTTATTTCGGTTCAGATGCAGCTGCGCCTCTCTCTCCTGCACTATTCACACCGCCCTCTGATTGGTTGAGCGGCAGAGGCAGAGCCTCCGAAGAAGAAGCTGTCATCACACACACACGGGAGAGTGGGAGGAAAAGTTTTCTTGTGTGAGAAGCTCCCGACAGAAAACACGTGTCAAAGGTAAATGCAGAAAGCTCTTCTGAAATTGTAATAAACATCCCAGTACTCTGCATCTCACAACTACTACTAACGTTACAGTGAGCAGCAAAATAACGTAAAAGCAGAGTAAACCTTAGTGGCAGCTATGCTAACTCGTATTATGTCCCAACATGTATGTGAATTATTTAAAAGAAGACTGCTGATAATATCGACATGGAAACAGTCCATGATAGAAAAGCATGTGTGTGTGATTAAGAGAGCGCATAAAAAAGTCAGTTCACTTGTTTTAGGGAGCGCTAAGGTGGAGGCTGCTTAGCTTTTTACCATAAAATTAGTTCGTCGATCTGGCTCTAAACGCTCTGCAGACTATGTATTAGCAATGGTGAAAATAAGCCGTTACTTTTTCTCATGTTTCAAACCCTACAGCTTATACAACGATGTGGCTAATGATTAGATTTCTACGGGCCAGCTTCATGCCGTCAATACGTTTATCCTCGTCAGAATGAAATTACCAAACTGGTCACAGTGGACCAATGAAACTGTTCGAAATAAATCAAACGCACTCGCACTAAATTCTTCAAATCAGTCATTTTGCATTTCATGCACACACCCTCATCATGGAAAACACACAAAGGAATACATATGATTTAGCTTTTAAGTTAAAGGCACTCGATCTGTCAGTCAAAGAAGTAAACAGAGCTACTGCACATATTTATTTTCAGATCCAAATATTCGGATCCTTATATTCAGGTGCGCTCAATAGGAAATCACGGTATGTAATATGGAGAATAGTATGTAGTTAAAGTCACATGAAAAACTCTACAACTCACAACTACTAACGTTGCTATGAGCTTTCTGGTCCTATGATCTGAAAATTAACGGGAAGAAGAGAGAGTAAAATTCACAAATGATTTATCTGAACAAAGTGGTGGAACATTTTAAATACTGTGTGAGCTCATTAAAGCCCAAAAGGCTGTTTGTGTCCTGTCAGGAGTTTAATTGCACTCATAGCAACTATTATACTTTTTTATGTAGCCTTTGTCATATTAATCATTAATAATGTAGCAACACAGTTTTGAATGTGAGGGTCCTTGTTGAAACTGATGTTTCTGAGTCTAGGAAATTCAGGCACTTCTGGAGCTATTATTTTCTATTTGTGTGATTCAATAAACATGCTTTAGGCATTTCAAATAAGTTCAGTGTTTGCATTATTCAATTCCAGTTGAATAACATTCCAGCTGTAACACCGATAGCGGCTACCTGACCACTGCAAAATATGAAGTGTAAGGTGGCAGAATTTACATTCTTCTGGGGCTTTGCAGACATGCTCCTTTTTCCACTATGACCTCCTCCAGTTAGTCCAGGCAAAGTAGTGCTGAATTTGAAAATTTTTGACAATTTTTCTTGCTAAATCCCCAAATGCAATGGTAATGACCAGTTTTGACAGGTGCTGCTACACCTCGTGGATACCATTTTACTGAGGGAGCCCCTGTTTCTCAAGATGCACAATCTGCAGAATAGATAGTGTAGTGGAGTCAAATGGTTGACCCCGTCCCTTTAAACCAGCTGCTATCAACAGAGCTGTAAAGATGTGGATGAAAAGGGTGCTTTCGTACTGTATCTCTATGGCATTTTGGCCAAGGCATTAGGACTGTAGGGATACACTAATCTCACGATACGATACAAGATATTTGGCTCACAGTACAATATATATTGATATTCATCTTACAATACAATCACATCATTTTCCGAAAGATTTTAAAGGGATCAATTACAATCAATCAATTATGCATTATATGGCTCACAGGCAGCTTGTAAATGCTAGACAAAATGAATAAAAGATTTGTTGAGAGCTTTTAAAGGTGGGACACGGGGGTTTTGGAAGAAGCTTAGAATATCGATACCCACGGTCAAAAAATTGATACTCAGTACTCTATAAGATATCGATATATATATATATATATATATATATATATATATATATATATATATATATATATATATATATATATATATATCGCAGAATCGATAAAATCGCTCAGCTCTACAAGGCATATTACAGACATTTGATTAAACCTCAGGAAATTGTGTCAACCTTTGAAGAAAAGTCATAATATCTCAAATTTAATGACTTTTATTTTAGTTAGTGCTAGTCAATTCTGCATTACATTCTAAACCGAGTAAGCTATAAAACTAGGCCTTTTTTATGTGTCATCATTCTGGTTAATGACAAGCACAGGTAACAGAAATCATCCATATGTCAGTGATTTCTATATCAGGTGACCTTTTTTTCATCAGTTCAGCAGAAAAATGCATTTGTAAACAGACTCTAAAAGGAGGGAGCTAAAAAAAAAGGGGAGCTGATTTGTGATGGCAGAATTAGTATTGAAGGTGGTTGGAGGGAGGTGATAGAAATAGAAATGGGTGGGTTGAGCTGATGGACTGTCAGAACTGTGTAGTGTATCCTTGCTTTCTGTTTCCTTACTTTCTCCCAGAATGCCTCAGCTCATGTCCTCTACCACTTTATTTTTCTGAGAGCTATTTCCTCTGTGAGGAGAATGTCAAGTGCCCATCTCTGTCTGCTTTCCCCTGTTGGGTTTTGTTTTTGAACTTGTGCTTTACTCTTCATTTCTGTATTTTTTTTCTTCCTCTGCTTATCCTCGGTCTTTGTTTCTCAACTGTCCGTCATTGTCACTCCATGCTGTCAGCTGGTGGCCATGAATGCACGTGCACAAGTTATAACAATTACATTAAATTAGTTCATATGAAACTGGGATTTTGTAGCCGTGGCTTTCTATTGTGTTAGTGCACCTCCGTGTGTGCGTAAACGTGTATCTGTGTGTTGAGAGTGAGGAGTCAATGAGGGGGGAGGAGACATTGGAGAGTCGCTTTATTAATGTGGCTGCTTCCGCTAAAATTCGGGGAGTGCTGTTGCATCCAGCTGTTACTGGCTGTGCGAGGCTTCGTTGCCATGGCAACACAGCCCCGTGCGCCTGCTCAAGGTCGTTCATCCAGTTCTGAACTGAGCAGTGTGCTACACATATGGATACAGAGAGGGAGAGAAAACGGAGAAAGTACTTCAAAGTGACCAATCAAAAGCACTTCAGTGACGGTGTGGTCAGCAAACAAACTGAGCCCTTCCTCCAGTCACCTCTGAGATGCACAGACGCACGCACACAATATATTTCTGTTACTTTCCTCTGTGAAAAAACAAACAAAAGAAAAAGAATTCCCTGGCCTCGAGGTTTATAGGTTCTTTTGCCAGCTGATTAAATATTTAGTTGGTCAGTGGGAGAAGAGGTATTTGGTGGCTGGAGAGGAGCTTGGCTCTGTGTTTTCCTTTCGCACATGGTGCATTGCTGTGAGGCTACCTGGGGCTTCTTCCACCTCCTCCTTTCTTTCCCCCGTCCTCATAGGACTGCAGGAGCATCTCGCTGGGGCTCTGCCGCACATTTGCTGGGACCAAGGAGACTCGCTGATACACAAATTGTACATTAAAAGCTTCTAGACAGTGTCCGATGGTTGCAGTGTTGCAAGTTCATGTCATGCAATGCTGCACAAAACGGCATCTGAAAATCTTTGTAGTCTGTGGTCGATGTCACTGTGAAATGTGTTAGATTGTGTGATTATTATATTATGTGACTGTAGTTAAAAGGGATACACCAACATTTTGGGAATTAGCTTATTATTGAAGTAATCGCTATCATCACCCGATGTCTGCGCGCTCACCAAGTCAGCCATAGTTAGCAACCACGTTAGCTGCAGGCCGCTGGCAGGTCACACTGTTACATGAAAATTGCATCAGGATTATGGTTTACAAGTCACAAGATGTAAACAACATTTTTAGAAGTTTATTTTGTCACTTAGACGAGGTGCAGCAATCCACATCCACCATCTATGCTAAGCTAGACTAGTGAGGGCAGTCAGACTGGGTTATTGGATGCACATAGACGAGAACTGTATTTAACCTCTTATCAAACTCTTTTGTTGATGGCGATTAAGGTAATCCTCAAAATATTGGTGAATCACTTTAAACACATAGGTAAGCTTTAATCTAAATACAGTGCTTTCCTGGCAACCTGCTCACAGGAGCGATGCTTATATGTTCTTCTTTGAAAGGCTATAACATTGGGTTGCAAAGAACCAACATATCTTTCATTGAATATTGATATTTAAAAGCAATTGTTAGAGGACAATATAGAAATATCTTGATACTTTTACTGAGCATTAACCACACATAAATGAGCAAATGGTTTTAATACACAACACTCAAAGGCAAGTGATCAGTGTGGCAGTTCTTATGATGGGATTTATGGGGTGAAATACGCGTAGTTTGATACACATCGCACCATCACGGTGTTTCTTCAGTCTGAGCTCAGTGAGCAGTCACGGTGTATCATTTCTGGACAATTAAGACCAATTTCTCATCAAGACCTCATTGTCAAAAGCATTGATCTCGTATATTGCTTTCATATATATATATCTATATATCTATATATCTATGTACCGGTATTTATATTGCAGTCATCTGAAACAACATGATGCTTTTTTCTGTATGAATCAAATTAATGACTCTACACCATATTGGGAGAAATTACAAGGCAGACAAACTACCTCTTTTGGGGTTCAAGTTGTCTTTCAGAGGTACACAGATAGTTTTTTTTCAGTACAGCATAATATACATTCTCCTAAGTTTGATCCGACAACTACAGGTATGGCCATTTTGATTATGTTCTGAAAGTTATAACTGAGTGGAATGTACTAGTTTTTTTTTCTTGTAGCTTTATTTTATTGGAAACTTCAGCCATTAAACCTTTAGGATTTTTACAAATACACTGACATACATAAACCAAGTCTTTGTTCAGCAGATACATGGCTGAAAGTGAAACTAGCACAAGAATGACAGTTTGATAACGTTCATCTAAAGTGAAAAAGAGAAGAGGTGGCACATCACACAGTAAAGGCCACATCTAGCAAATCCATCACCCAGATGAGGTGCAGACAAGCCAGGTCACAGTTAAGCTGATGTGGTAATGGTCGACCATAAGAAGTCAAACTCTAGTGCCAGTGTGTTGCAGTTGTATTTTCTGGGATTCAGGTGAAGACTTGCAGTCATAAAATACTACACACTCTTTCAGTTCTGACGTTTTATGTATAAGGACACGAAAAAGAAAAAAAAGAGGAAAAAAATAATTTTCCTTCTTACTATGTCATAATTTAGGAATCTACAACCTTAGATAAACAGCAACACATGGCGTATTACATTTGTTATTTTAGTTATTTTATTAGATTCCATAAGATTTTGTTTCAGGACTCTTGTGGCTCATCTCTGTACTTCCTCTCCATTTCCAATATGGCCTTCCGGTTCTTACAACTGATGAGTGGTTTGCATCTTGTGGTATGGCCTCTGTATCTCTGCTCTCTGAGTCTTCTTCCAACAATGGATTGTGACACCTTCCCCCCTGCACTGTGGAGGTTGTTGGTGATGGCACTTACTGATATTTTTGGTGTTTTCTTGACAATTTTTCTTTAGCAGTTCTGACTCCTCACAACCAAATATAAGTTTCCTCCAAGACATTAAGGAAACAAAGGCAAAACGGTTTGTACGAAGTAACAGCTGACACTCCTTCCTTGGTGTGCTGTTGAAAATGTTTGCTTTTAAATTAGAGGTAGTGTCCATATATGTGTGTCTTTACACTAGACCGGTTGTACCAACGTTTCCCTTCTATTCTGTCCTGGTGAAATCACGACACAGCCAGAAACTGTCCTTCTCGTGAACAGCTCTGTCCGTAGAATCCGCCCAATCAAGGGCATCCTCACCTATGATGTAGTTAGTTGAAGTCCCAAAATAGCTTGCAGGATTGGGATATGCCTTGTTTATTTTGCACAGAAATACAACTTTTCTTAGATCTCTTCTTTGTTGATGTTGATGTCTATGGTAAAAATGAATCGTTTCAACTCTTTAGACACAAAAACATGAAAAATCTACAAAAAATCTACCATGTCTACTTTGAATGACTGCAGCAGGTGAAAATGAAAATTGGTGCATTGGGTAATAAAACTGTGCAGGAAACCCTGTATGGAGAACAGTGAAGCTTATACTTTGTAATGCCACGTTTATGAAATTCAAGAAACTTTTACTTTGCAAAGCCATTTTTATTTCAGGGTTGTTTTCATTTCAATTTTGTATATTCAAATGAAAGGGCTTGGTTATCTATGCAGGTTTGGACCAAGTAGCAGCCATCCCATTTCTGGACTGAAGCTCTTGAAGAAATACATTTTGTGCAGTTCCTCCACTGACCAAACTTCTGAAGGACTTTAGCACCTTCATATTATATTGATTTTTGAGCTGAGAATAAAAAGCTAATCGATCATGGTCATATGCTAAGGAGGAAAATGTTTCTTGTCCTTGTGTTTATTGTACCAACAGACGATGGCTGGCGGTGGTTGTTCTGGAAGGATCTGAGGATGGAACTCAGTTTAGCCATGCTAACCGGTGCTGTCATTTCATGTCACCACAAACAACATTAGGGACAAGAGGTCCTCCTACAGGGATGATTAACTGCAGGTCCTAGCACAATTCAAGCTGGAAGAGTCCTGAGATGGTTTTCAGTGAACAGGTTGGCTCCCTCAGCTAAGTTGTGTACCGATCCAAGTTGCAGAGCTGTTGGCCGAGAGTTTCTTCAGCCTAGCTGAAGCCCAGAGCGCTTTCAGCGAAGCCGGCCAAGCAAAAGCTCCGAGCTGCTCATGGAAAATTCTCTCAGGACTGTCCTTAAGGGGAGTATAGCCAATCCCACCAGAGTGAAGCCACGGCTTTTTCTGCTGGAGGCTTTCAGCGAACTCAGCGATGGAGTTCTGTCGTGGAACCTCGTGTCTTGTTGAGCCTTGTCCCAGCAGCACTGCTTTCATTCTGGGAGCAACACTTGAAATGAGGATGCTCCGAAAAAAATTGGAAAGTAATGAATATGAAGCAATATGAATGATCATCCTGGTTTAGCAGAAGCTAAGCCAGCTAAGCTAAAAGCAGCTAACTGGTGAAAGATGGGCTTGAAATGCTGTGTACCAACCCTCACGTGGCCGGACAGATCATCCATTTATATATACAGTCATGATTCTGGCCAAACCCACATAGATAAACATGCCCCTTCATTTGAATATAAGGAATTGAAATAAAAAGAGCCCTGAAATAAAAGTGGTGTTGCAAAATAATTTTCCTAAAATACATAATCATGGTATTACAAAATAAGAGCATTAAGAAGTAAAAATTACTCACATTCGCAAAAGAAGAAATTGGATTGGCCAGCCATTGGTTAGAGCTCTTAATCTTGCATCCTTAGCTTTTGACAAATGTCACATACTGTACCATATGTGTCTAATTTGACCCCCAAAATTCCAAATATTGTTCTTATGTCATTTACACAAACCACCGTGACCGCCTGTGGTTGGTCTGTAAGGGTCTGAGGACACAGTTTAGCCTAGCCGTGCTAACAGCAACAGTCATTTCATGTAGCCACCCCAAAACGCCATTTGAGATGGGTGGTCCACTGTGAAGGCCGGGGGCCGAACTGCAGGTCCCAGCACAATTCTGCATGAAAGAGTCTACTGGCTCCTCCATTGTGAAGCAAGAGGCCTCCACAGTGGAGCTCCACGACTGGCACAGAAACCGTGCATTTCTGTCAGGCTTTACATGCTAATGTACAAATAAGAGAAACATGCAAAAGTGGAATACCACCGGCATCAAAAAAATCTGCTCCACCAGCTAAAGTTAACATATGAAACTTTTACCATCCACAGTCTTTTGAGAGTGAAATACCTCTGATGCCAACAGTGCTGTGAAGGTCCTTCCTGGATCTGAGAGACAAGCACATGATATTCACTTGTGATGAAGTAAATGTCATGGAGGAAAAAGCACGTGGTCACATAGAAGGAGTCGTCATAGGTCAGTCAGACGACGCTGGGTTACACACTATTGTCTTCACGCAGCTGCACTTAGAATTATGGGAATCTTAACTGATGAATGAAACTGTGTGTTGTTACACTAACAGCCTTTGAGCAATGACAGTTGTATCTCTGCATAACTAAAGAAAAGAACAGCAAAATGAAGAAGCACGTGAAAAGCGGTCAGTCACTGTGTGTGGGTTGCTGGGGATTGAATGAAAAAAAAATGAAAAAGCTAAATAATTCCTAGATTTCACATCATATTTTTATAGAAATACCTATCTGTAATCTGAGCACTGGCATAAGGACAGATGAATCAGTCTTTATTTGTCTCATTTTTTCCTGATGTTCTGTTCTGCAAATGGAGGTTATAAATTACTGTTCATTGTATTGGTACTGCCAGCTGGGATTCATTTAAATGGCGGCACGCACTTCAGCGTTCATAAACAAGAACCTCTGCTCAGCCAACTGGGGTTATTAAAACACTAAACGGTAGGGGAAAAAAAGATACAAATCATGATCTCATATGCTGAGCACCAAGGATCTATGGAGAAAACAAACTCCTGCTTTGCACTGTCATCCTTGAAATAAGAAAAAAAAAAAGGAAAAATGATAATAATAATAAGAAAAAAAAGGTGTTTGAATAGACAGACAGAGATCCAGCTTCGTGGCTCTGTGGTGACTCTCTGATCAGTGGAAATGGGAATAAGTTCATTCTTAATTGACATACCTGAGTCAGCAGTTTGTTCTGAAGCAGTGTCAAGCAGAAGGTTGGTTGTTGTTCTAAATGTCTGATAGGAAAAATAAAGTGCCTCATATTGTTCCGCCTCTCTTCATGAGCTTCTGCTGAACCTTGTTTGATATCTCTGAGAGTTAAAACACTGACCTGCTCTTGTCCATGTGTATCTTTAATGGAGCTGACCGGACGGTTGCTTCTTGGACGCTTCCAAACCACTTCTGGCACCTCTGTTGCTACTCCGCTCACTGACAACCTGTTAGCCCACCTGTTTAGTCAGAATCACAGCCGAGCGTTTCAGCATGTTGGTAACCACATAGCGCGGTAACTTAAATAGATGATAAATGTGCGAGTGTGTCACACACAGATAATCAGCGCAATTTATCAAAGCACTCATTCAGGAACGTGACAAATTTGGAAAAAGAGATGACAGGAAATTGGAATGACTACAAAAACAAGGAAGCGGTGGCTGCTTGTTCTCTGCAGATTAGTGACTTTGATTCATCTGCTATAATATTGAAATGCTCCACAGAGGCATCTACAAAGCAAATCGCAAATGAACCGGGAGCTCCACACAGCAGCGCTTTGGAAAGGCCTGACTGCGGGCGTTCCTGAAGTACCTTCATCATAGCATAAACTACCAATCAAACTTCTCAAGTAAACTGTACGCTTTAAAACACAAGTGCTGTCACCTGTCAGGTTTCTGTAGTACGATGGTTCCTTGAACACCTTCCTTGAACCTGAGAGATCTCAGTATTTCACCCCAGGGTTTAGGGTTACAGTGTGAACGAAGTGCTTGAAAAACACTTTACAACGTCAACTGCATAGCCCATTCTTCTGCGTCTTCAAATCCCCCACCCCTGTGTGACAATAAAACCAAATGCATTCCTCACTCTCTCTCGTTCCTGCCCAACTTCTGTCCTTCTTTCCTTTATCCAGAAGAAGCCAAGTTAAAGTGGGAAGCAATTAAACCTTGTGGAAAAATAATCTGGATCACCACGTCTCTAACCCTTACACAAGACTTCTGTTCGCAAGTAAATACAACCTCCAAACACGCACAAAAACACACACAGAGCACTGTAGTTTCTCAGACAGTAAGTTACTCAACAGCCCCCCACACACACTTGCTCACACACACACACACACACACACACTTCAAATCTATTGCCTACATTTCTTGTCTGCTGTGCAGCTGAAGAGTGTCAGGTGAAAGGTTAAACACAGAAAAGTTGCAAATTAGTCCTGACTTGTCACAGCTGAGCATGTGTGTGTGTGTGTGTGTGTGTGTGTGTGTGTGTGTGTGTGTGTTTTCAAAGGACTGTGTTATCGAAAGGACACTTAATTGTCACAAGATCGTGCAACAATGCAAAGAAAACAACAATCAAATGAAATAAATGATACAAGAAAAAAAGGAAGCAGTTCTTTACTTTTAAATTTATTTCATCGTAAACATGATGAACTTCAGTAATGCAAAAACACCTGTATAAAATCTAATTTTGAACAGGAAGTGTCAACAGGTGATTGTAAACATGATTTGGCAGTAGTCAGACAATAGTCTGTGATGAGCGAAGAAGAACAAAGGATCATAGTTTCTCAAAAACTGGGAAACGTAAAAAACTAAGATATTTAAGCGTGATGTTTCTCAAAGATTGGCAATAATTTCCACATTTCTACCTCAACATTGCTTATTTTATATGATTTAATGAACCTGAAGGATTTTGAATGAGTGAAGTTCAAGGGTGCAAGCCTAATGTGCTGACTTTACATGTAGTACATCTTTCCATGTGCCAGAGAATTGAAGTTGGCGACATAACCAGTTTTTTATGTTGCTTCAGGCATGTGGCTCTCACTTGCAACTAGTTGGTGTCCCAACTGCCAGAAGCATCTCTACTTCTCAGGTATAGCACTAGAAGAAGTCATGCAGGAAATACAACAAACACTACTTTGCAGTTAGGTCCATTTTTGGACAATGACAGATTTTTTTAGCCTTTTTACACAACCAAAATTGGATTTGGGAGGAAAAAGAAAAAAGAAAACAAAAAGCAAGAAAGAAAAAGCAATCAGGATGTGAGTCAAGTGTAGAGTTTCATCTTTGATTTAAGAGGTTTCAGAAAAACCCGGCATTTACAATTTAGGAATTACTGGTACTTTGAACAAAGTACCTCTGTTATCTGGGCCTCAAACTTACTTGGACAATTGACTGAAAATAAGTTAACTGGCCTGGTGTGGTCTATTCCCTTGTTAGTAGATAAAAGGTCTGGAGCTGAAAGCAGTGATTGAGTTGGCATTTGGCAACTGTTTGACTAGAGCTACCAATAAGAAGGAAGCCAACATTAGGCTGAAAAAAATGACATAAATCAATAAGACAGAAGTAGCAAAAACCTTAGATGTGGTCAAATCAAAAGTCCTTCAAGTACAAAGGCCTGGAGGACAACGGAAGAGAAGTGCAGTGGATGATTGTAGAGTCATTTCCTTAGTGAGGAAACCCCCCCCCCTCTCAACATCAACAGAAGTCAAGCATACTCTGGAGAAACATTGCCAAAGTCTACAGTCGAGAGATGCCTTCATGGGTGTGAATACAGAGAGTTTCCAACAAGGTGTGAACCTTCATCAATTGTTTATCTAACTACATGTTAAATTAAATTTCCTTCTAAATGTAATTGGATTGAAATGATCCCTTTCTTAGCAGCACTTTTGTTGTGAAAGATGAGCATTTATACTAATTGCATCACCACAATAGACTAATACAAAGCGGTTCACAATGAGTGAATCAGAAAGCACTGTACCAACCCTCTGGGACCCTCTAGGACCCTCTAGGACTCTCTAGGACGACAACAGCAGCCTGTTGAAGGCTCAATCCAGGACAAAGAATGTTGTAAAAACAGCGTTATTTTCATTAAATTGAGAATATGAAAGTGGCAAAAATGTTAATTTTTTGGACTCTCACTTGGTCATAATAATGACCTTATAATGGCCCTGTTCAGTCTATCTACTTGTTAAACCATGCATTTTATTTAATAAAAGCACAACCTTCCACAAGGATACGAAGTAGCAGCCAGTAAAGAGAAAGATGTTGACTGTGCAGGCCACTTGTCCGTCACATAAACAGATTGCATACTTTACTTAATTGTATTACTTCTTTATAATGAATTTTGAATCTTTCTTAATTGGTCAATAGAAACAAGTGTTCTGGGACATTATAAACAATAAAATTACAGTGTGTATCTGGGGAAGAGAAACATTAGACTAGATAGGGTTATGATGTGTTTGCAATACATCTCAGAGCAGGTTACGTGAGGGTGACTCATTCATCTGTGAATTTATTCAGGTCGTATACGTTTGAGGAGGATGTGGGGAAATGCAGCTGTTTCAGCGGGTTTTTTTTTTTTCATAGCTCAGCCTTCTAACTCATTCAACAAAAGGCTCCCATCATTTCACTCTGAGCAGTTCTCAATGTACTTTGTTAATATTTATCGCACACGTGCATTCATACAGGCTCAAGCCATATTAATGGTATAGACAAGTATTCTGCTTTTATTTTCAAGTTGAGACGAATGGGCATCACGACATGCATGGAAAATTCTAAATTGATAATTGCTGCTAATAGACTGTGAAATCATTAAAGGTCTCATCGCGTAGACAGCTGGGCCTAAATGAGTCGCCCATTTAAGTGGCAGCTAGTGTTTACGGAAATATATTACTGAGTTGTAAAAAAAAGAGCAGGAAACATGCTGCCATCCTCCAAATGACTGCACTGTGCTGTTAGTGACACCACGAAGCACTTTTTTTGTTTTTTAGTCTTGCGTTTCTCATTTTACTGACTTTGCGAATTCCCAGCTTTGGATCATCATCACTCGTTTTAAACCTTTAAAGTTTAAAACCTTTAAAGTGTAAAACCTTTAAAGAACATTCCAGAGTTAGCTCAACCCTAGGTCTGTTATTAGATGGTAAGAAATAAAAATCTTTGTCAGGGACCGAAACAACGTAAATCAACCCACGTTAGCAGAGAGGACATTGGAGCTACGCCAAAGTAAATTGCTATTTTAAATCCTCTGACCAGATTTAAAAAATACATCCGACTTAAGTGATAATGTGGATAGGGTCCGTACGGAAAACCAATACATAACTGTGTATGTGTACAAAAAGTGTATAAAAATTACTTTGAACAGGAATCTCCATCCGGTTGATGCTATCTTGTCAGAAGTCCGTGCAAGTGGGTAACCAGTATCACACTGTCAGTTGACACCAAATGAGGCATGTTCATGGCCTCTGCTTCTATTGGACTGGATCAGTACTTATATGTATGAATTCATAACACAATAGATAGAGGCCATGAATTTGGGAGTACTTTGCAAGTTACAAGGGGGTTCACAATGAGTGAATCAAAAAGCACCATTGTAGTATGACGACATCAGTCTGTTGAAGGCTCAGTCATCGGTAGTTGGTATGCAAACAGTATGTAATTTTGTCACACACAAATTTAAAATTACTTTGGTTGATATGGAGGGACTGTATCCACACTATTAGATAAGTGTAAAGACATTTTGGATTCTTGTCAGGCACTTAAAATAGCAATTTATTTTGACGTAGCTCATTTGCTCCTCTACTAACATTAATTGCCATTTTGCTGCAAACACATATTTCATTCTAACGTAACACTGCCTTGATTCACATTTACAGTTAACAGTTCTTTCCATCTAATAGTAGACCTTGTGCTGATTTAATACCAAAATATTCCTTTAAACACCAGAGACATACTAGGCTAGTGTGGCCAGCAAGAAAAAAAAAGAAAACAATCTAATGTTTTATGTACAATGAAAGCTGGAACTTGAAACAATGTATCAAGGTACTTTCTGACAGATAAAGACAGCTCTTACTTTAATGTGGTGGATTAAGCAGTTGTTTTACAGATATTTGTGTATAAATTTGCGTGTAACTATGAAAAGGTCATTGTGGTTTGGCATCTTCAATCAGTCTTTATATATAATATATATATATATATATATATATATATATATATATATATATATATATATATATATATATATATATATACACATACAGTCATGGAAAAAATTATTAGACCACCCTTGTTTTCTTCAGTTTCTTGTTCATTTTAATGCCTGGTACAAACATAACGATAACCACAAAGATTGCTCATAAGAGTTTTATTTAAGAGCTGATTATAACCTAAAACACTTAACACTTAAGTTTTTACATCAATAGCTATGGCGTTGGTACTGCCAAAAACACTGCTTTTATGCATTCATAGGGGTGTAACGGTACACAAAACTCTCGGTTCGGTACGTACCTCGGTTTTGAGGTCACGGTTCGGTTCATTTTCGGTACAGTAAGAAACATAAATGCAAAATATAAATGTGCTACTTGTTTATAACACACTTTTGTGCTTTTTAACAATAGGAACATTAGCCTATACAAAGCTAGAATTCTGCTCAAAAATATAAATACAATATTCTGAAATGTAGATATTTTGAAAAACAAAATAAAAATAACATTGGCTCAGACTTTTGCTTAAAAAAATAATTCATTTGATGTGCAAAATTGAACAGTAGCAACACTGAACAGTTTCAAGTTGTTGGTCAGATTAAATAACATGAATAAGGCTCAGGGTGTTTCTTTAAAAACTAATCTTTTTATTCTTTCATAAAGTCCGGGTATGATTTTCTGGCTAAAATGTGGACGAGAAGGTAATTGATATCCGGGCTCAATTACCTTTATCATGTGTTTGAAGCCAGCGTTCTCTACCACTGATTAGGGTGTTTGTGTGCACGCGTGTCGCCTCGCCTGTGTATGTGGTGACACGCGCCCAGTCCCGGCAGAGAGAGAGGGAGAGAGAGCGAGAAGCGCGGCTCGTGAGACAGACAGCAGCCAAGAGATGGCTTCAAACCTAGCGGTTTGAGTAGGCGTGAGTCTCAAAATCGCCAGAAAAAGTAGCTAGATTTGTTGCTAGTCGCTTTTTACAAATTAAGTTGCTAGGGGGGTCTGGAAAGTCGCTAGATATAGCGACAAAGTCGCTAAGTTAGCAACACTGGGTGTGCGTACAACTGCGCATGTGCGGCTGCAGCGCTCTGCTCCACAACGTGCGGTCCTCTACTTAATATGTCCGTGTGGAAACTCGTTCGGTACGCCCCCGTTCTGAACCGAGCTACCCGTACCGAAACGGTTCTAAATACATGTACTGTTACACCCCTAGCATTCAGTGTTTTCTTTTCTGTCTGTTTTAGTCACATGATGACGTTTAGTGGTACCAGGTATTAAAATGAACAAGAAAGTAAAGAAAAAATGGTGGTCTAATAATTTTTTCCATGACAGTATATATATATATATATATATATATACACACACATTAAGAAATGACTTTTTGGAGACTAAAATCCTCAGTGAACTGCTGTGCAGTGTTTAGCAGCTTCAAACCCATGAATCTTTTAAGTAGACTGACTTTCCCAGATTGTATTTCCTGTCTTCACTGTAAGCCTTTTTCTTTATTATTTTTTTTTTTTAAAATACAGAGCTGTTTTCAGTCTGATTGCATGGCAAGCACCTGAACACACCTGGCCAGTTGTTTGCACCATTCAAGATCATATGAAAAAGTTTGTCATACACAACATTCAACACAACACTGCTGTCCAGAAGTGGAGGTGTCCTACAGGTAAATTATTCATGGTTTGTTTTGGTTTCCTGCTCTCGCTCCATTTCCACTTCCCTCTTTTACTTGCTTTCATTGTTGCTTTTCAACTGTCAACCCCACCTTTTTGCTCCCCTCCCTCCAACATCTTTGCATACCCCACCCCACCCCCCACATGTTTCTCGAAGTCTAGCACAGAGATGGTGTTATTTTTAGCCTCAGTAAGACAGGGGGAGAGATTGTGTGGGCTAACACATACTCTCCACAAGGCCTTTACTGCAGACCTGTCACTGGCATTTGAGAGGGGAATGATTGTCACTTAACAGATACTGTAAAGAGTCTGTGTGCTCCCAGCGTGTGTTTACTGCGATACCAAATACGTATTACTCATCTGCTTTTCTACCCAAAGACTGGAACCTTCCAATAGTTGCACAATCAGTTTCAGCTTCTGAACTGCTATATTCAGATTCAAATGAATATATATTTGGCCTGATGGATAAGTGTAAAAGCTTACTACTTAAAAATCTGTAAATCATTTTTTTTTTTTTTTGCATTCTTTCTGATACACCAATGACACCACCGCCAGCTTTGTCGTCAGTCTTCCAGTAGCCGGTCTTAATCAGCTCAATAAAATACAGCATCGAATTAGACCTTCAGGTAAGCCTGAGGCTGCTCACCTGATGGTTACCTGAGTGGGCAGCTCAATCCAAAAGGAGATGATATTTCACCCTGGGCTCATGTCTAACATAGCAGTGATGCACAGCAAACTCTACCAAAAGCAAACTTCAAGGTCTGATTCGCTGAACAACATCTAAAAATAAACAAAAGAAAGCTTTTAAAAGCATCAAAAAAGGATTACAAAAATTTGGTCCCTGTGTCTGATCAACTTCTACATTCGGACCCACTTTGCTCTACAGAGAGCATGCCAATGTCACTGCCTGTTTACTACCACATGGATCTCACAGGACTAACAGACTCATTGTGAGTGAAGGAGAAAAAAAAATGAGAGGGGTGAGGGCTTCGAGAGGAAAAGCTGATTCAACTGAAGACACTCCCTCTGCCTGAGCTGAGGCTGACACACAAAGAGCTTCTTTTGCAGTTTGGCAGAAGCGCATAGTACAATGGTAGTAACTCTACTTTGTCCAAGTGCACTGCAGAATGTGAAGATCAGCATTTCTGCTTGAGCCTGATCCTGATTCTTCTCTGCACAAGATGTGAGAGCTTCCAACAATTCATAAGTCATATGTTTCCCAGTGAGCCAAACTCCTTTTACGCAACAGTTTTTCATCAAGTTAAACTGAAACTTGGCTGCTGGGTTTCTGACATTTGTTGTGTTTGACTACTTTTGGGACATTACAAGAAGGTTGCTAATTCAAATTCAGTTTTCAAATTCTTTTTAATCAGAATATGGACTGTAAAAATGAGCAGTGGGTTTGCGCTGTGTTTTACCCGGTAACACCTGGCTTGCCTCCACCAGACTTTTGTGACCTTGAGTAGGATTGAAGTAGTTAGAGATAATGGATGGATGATATCTGGATGATATAGGCTAGTAGAAAATGTGCCTAATGGAAATGCATCATTTTCCAAAAATTTGTTTATGAGGTGTCTTTTTGTCTAATATTGGAGAAGTATTCGTTTTAGTGTCGAGAAGTAGCCAGGACAAGTGTAATAAAAGTGTGACAAAGTGTAATTAGTTTGTATAACTGGGAATTATTACAAGCAAATAATTACAAAAAAAGCTCTAATAAATCTAATAAAATGTTGAGTGCTGCAACTTGGTGACCTCAACGGCTAACAAGCTAGGGCTCCTTCCGACCATATCGAAGTACATTTTCACATAGGAATAATCTTGTTCAATCATCAAAATAGTTTTGAGTTTTAAGTTTTAAAATCTTTACTTCGAATCAAAAAAGATCAGTTCTTGACCGAATAATAACCATGTCTCAAGAGTCTAAATATTTCCACAAAAAGTGCAGGTGAGCAGTAGAAGTTATCTTCCTCTCTGGTTGACTGGGATAATAAATGTTGCCTCAGTTTGGTGAATGGTATCTATGGAGGTGACACCTGACCTGAATAGCAAATATTTGTTTGTTGCAAAATGCTGCAAAAACACACTGGTTGAAATTCTGCAAGTAATGCTCCATTCACGAGAACACGTTTCCATCCGCATTGTGCTTATCCGACTGAGGGTTAAAGAGTTTTAGATGTTTAACAAATGCAGACAGATAAATCTTGGATGGACCCCAAGAACAGGGCAAATGTTCATGCAGGCTAAGTAACCCAAATGCTCAGTACTTGTGTAAAGTGTTATTGTACAACCCCTAGCAAAAAGTATGGAATCACCAGCCTTGGACGAGATCTCACTCAGACATTTCATTCTGTAGAACAAACTCAGATAAAAAGCATGAAACAATAATGAAGTTTTTCAAAAGTGCAACTCCTTGGCATTCAGAAACACTAAAAGAAATGAATAAAAAACATTGTGGTGGTCAGTAAATGTTACTTTTATAGAGCAAGTGCAGGGAAATAGATATGTAATCACTCCATTCTGAGTAAAACAATATGGAATCATGAAAAACAGACAAAGAAAAAACAATCAAAACACATCAGTAGTATTTAGTTGCACCACCTCTGGCTTTTATGACAGTTTGCAGTCTCTAAAGCATGGACTTGATGAGTGACAAACGGTATTCTTCATCAATCTTTGATTGCAGTTGCCAGATCATCTTTGCAGGTTGGAGCCTTGCTGTGGACCATTTTTTTTTCAATTACCACCACAGGTTTTTAATTGGGTTTAGATCTTGGCTATTTGCAGGCCATGACATTGACTGGATGCATCATTCACCAAGGAATGCTTTCACAGTTTTTGCTCTGTGGTGTGATGCATTGTCTTCTTGGAAAATGGTTTCATCATCCCCAAAGATTTTTTCAATTGAAGGGATAAGAAAGCTGTCCAAAATGTCAATGTAAAGTTGTGCATTTATTGAGGATTTAACCACAGCCATCTCCCCAGTGCTTTTGCCTGATATGCAGGCAAGGACTGTGGGAATTTTGATGTTTTCTTTAGGCAGTCCTTTTTGTAAATCTCACTGGATGGGCACCAAACAAAGTTCCAGCATCATCACCTTGTCCAATGCAGATTCGTGACTCTTCACTGAAGATAACCTTCATCCAGTCCTCCACAGTCCATGATTGCCTCTCCTTACCCCATTGCAGTCTTTTTCTTCTCTGTTTAAGAGTCAATGATGGTTTTCCTTTTAGCTTTCCTGTATGAAAATTCCATTTCCTTTAGGCAATTTTGCACAGTTCTGTCACATACATCGACTCCAGCCTCCTCCCATTTCTTCTTCATTTGTCTTGTTGTGCATTTTCTGTTTTCAAAACATATGGCCTTTAGTTGTTTGTCTTGATGCTTAGATGTCTTCCTTAGTCTACCAGTACGGTTGACTTTGACAACCTTCCCATGCTGTTTGTACTTGGTCCATATCTTCGATACAGCTGACTGTGAACAGCCCACATCTTTGGCAACCATACCTTCTTCAAGAAGTTTGATAATCTTTGGTCTCAAGAGACATCTCTCTTGTTGGAGCCATGATACACTTGGTCCAGCAGCCCTTCAAGGTGTGATAACTGCACTGTTTTTAATGGCTGACTAACGAGCAGATCTAATCTGAGGCAGGTGCCCAATTAATTAAGGAAAGGAAATTGACTGGGTGTATCCTTATTTTCTACTCAAAATGAAGTGATTCCATATTTATTTCCCTGCATTTGCTCTATAAAAATAACATTTTCTGACCACCACAATGTTTTTTATTTATTTCTTTAAGTGTTTCTAAATGCCAAGGAGTTGCACTTTTGAAGAACTTCATTATTGTTTCATGCTTTTTATCTTAGTTTGTTCTACAGAATAAAATGTGTTAGTGAGTGCCCATCCAAGGCTGGTGATTCCATACCTTTTTTCTAGGGGTTGTATTAATAAATTGAGCTTGACGTGGTTAGGCAGGATATATGTACACTATATTGCCAAAAGTATTCGATCACCTGCCTTGACTCACATATGTTCTTTAGTGACATCCTATTCCTAATCTATATGATGTGGGTCCCCCCTTTGCAGCTAGAACAGCCTCAACTCTTCTGGGAAGGATGTCCACAAGGTTTAGGAGTATGTTTATGGGGATTTTTGACCATTCTTTCAGAAGTGCATTTGTGAGGTCACACACTGATGTTGGCTGAGAAGGCCTGGCTCTCAGTCTCTGCCCTAATTCATCCCAAAGCTGTTCTATTGGGTTGAAGTCAGGACTCTGTACAGGCCAGTCAAATTCATCCACACCAGACTCTACCATCCATGTCTTTATGGACCTTTATGGCTTTGTGCACTGGTGCACAGTCATGTTGGAAGAGGAAGGGAACAGCTCCAAACTGTTCCTACAAAGTTGCGAGACTGGAATTGTCCAAAATGTCTTGGTCTGCTGAAGCATTCAGAGTTCCTTTCACTGGAACTAAGGGGCCAAGCCCAGCTCCTGAAAAACAACCCCACACCATAATCCCCCCTCCACCAAACTTTACACTTGGCACAATGCAGTCAGACAAGTACCGTTCTCCTGGAAACCACCAAACCCAGATTCTTCTATCAGATTACCAGATGGAGAAGCGTGATTCATCACTCCAGAGAACGTTCCTCCACTGCTCTAGAGTCCAGTGGCGGCTGCTTTACACCACTGCATCTGACGCTTTGCTTTGCACTTGGTGATGTATGGCTTGATGCAGCTGCTCAACCATGGAAACCCATTCATGAAGCTCTCTGTGCACTGTTGTTGAGCTAATCTGAAGGACACATGAAGTTTTGAGGTCTGCAGTGATTGACTCTGCAGAAAGTTGGTGACCTCTTCGCACTATGCGCTTCAGGATCCGCTGACTTCGCTCCGTCAGTTTATGTGTCCTATCACTTCATGGCTGAGTTGCTGTCGTTCCCAAATACTTCCATTTCCTTATAATACAGCTGACAGCTGACTGTGGAATATTTAAGAGCGAGGAAATTTCATGACTGGATTTGTTGCACAGGTGTCATCCTATCACAGTTCCACACTGGAATTCACTGAGCTCCTGAGAGCGACCCATTCTTTCACAAATGTTTGTAGAAACAGTCTGCATGCCCAGCTGCTTAATTTTATACACCTGTGGCCATGGAAGTGACTTGAAACATCTGATTCTGATCATTTTGATGGGTAAGCAAATACTTTTGCCAATATAGTGTATATTTTGCTCTATCTCTGTAGTACATCATGCTGGTGATATATGTGAGCTTGGACCTCATAAAACATTTTGCATAACAAAAATAAAATTGGCACAGAGTGATTAAAACAACATGATAATGGATTCTTCATCTGTAGCTTGAATTGAGTTGAACTGAGTTCAGTTGAGCCTATTTGAGTGCTGCGAAATGGTGCTATTTTTATCCTCTAGCTGGCAGTAATGCAATATATTTGGGGCTTTTTGGAGACACGACCACTTCCGATAAAGAAAGCATCTAGCCAAAACAAGTGATACAGATCATTCCTTTTTATGCCATTTTGTACCATCAAACAACCATGGTGCACTCCTGCGATGCTGCAGAGTGTACATAAAACAGATCCAAAGCAAAAACGCTACACATCTATTCATCCATGTCTGACATGGGTAAAGTGGCCAAAAGAGAGATAAAAGGCACTGTGTTAGCATGAGCGTAAAGACGAAATGGGGAAAAATGTCGACTTGAAGAAATTCACAAGAAATTCTGAGCTCTATTCCTGTCATTTCAACAAAGAAAAGATCAGCACTAACAGCTCCATGGGTGATGATCCTGTCTACTTTGCCTGGAGTAACTGGAGGAAGCCACTAGCACAGGAAGACAGGAAAGGTGCATATTTGCAAAACCCCGTATAAGTGTGAGTGCTGCCCCCTTACACGTCATGTTCCACGGTAGTTGGGTAGCCTTGATTGAGTTGAATTGAACAACCTATGGTAAATCAGTAGTAAGGTTGCCTGAAAGCTGTTAGTAGAAGGTTACCCACAATGCAGCTCTTTAAAAAAAAAGGCTTTAGTTTACCCACTTGGTAGCAAGATATTTGCATGAAGTGCATTTGCATTTAAAATTGATGAGTTTGGGTAAAGTTTCATCAGATTTCATAATGTAATAAATTTGCAGTTAATCACACAATTATAACACTTAATGCAATCACAAATCTTCTTCAATTGCTGGATCCCTTTACTTTTCCTTATTCTTTTCTACATTGCTTTTTCTTTTAGTTTTTCTGCATTGATTTTTACCTTTACTTTTGCAATTTCTTAGCTGCTTTTTCTTTTCCTAGTTTCCTAATTGTTTTTACGATTTCCTTATTAACAACGCTACTCTATAAAAATAAAGATGAAGTACCAGCTTCTTAATTTAATCAAGCAATCTTTTTCAAAGTCAGTGACTCCAGCCTAAGAAAAGTGGTGAAAATAATTAGGATATCAGAAAACCATAAGCACCTGAAAAAAAAATGAAGAAATAATAAATGATTAACCCAGTCTGACTTCCTGGTGGCTTAGTGACAGTGCTTCCACCTGTCACAGTGAAGGTCCCAGTCCAAGTCCCAGTTGCATCAGGGTGGGTGTCCAGCATAAAATATGATTGCTGTGTTGACTCTGAGCTGCTCAAAAGTCAAGTAGAATAAATTAATTTTAAAAAAAGTTCAACTATAAGGAAGGAATTACCAACCTCTGCAAACAAGAATTACTTTGCAAAAATGCTTCATTTACATAAATGAAAATGTTCACTTTAATTCTTTTCCCTGTTCATATCTTCTGACTTGTTTTTCATTCTATTACAGATTTATTCTGTTCTGTAGAAATCCTATAATTCCATAGGCATGTGTGCTTATGTGATGGGAGTAGCATGAAATAGGATGTGTGGCGGCTGAGGGGAAGGCAGGACAGGAGTAAATTAAGTTGAGGAGGTGGTCACGTAACAGGGTTCAGGCAGAGTTGAAGCCACTTGCTTGCTGTGCTGCAGCTGGTAACATTTACCTTAACTCCTACACTATAAATGTGTGTGTGTGTGTGTGTGTGTGTGTGTCCTCAGTGCGCAACGGAGCTCTAAAACATATAAAAGCAGCCTAGATTTTTACAATGGAAAATGAGTAAAAAAACAGAACTCCCCTTGTCAGGCACACATCATTCTGTAGACCCCTTTAACAAGCATCCACAACCTTACAGCAAAGAGAAACGTGAAACTAACCACATCCTGACCCCAAAAGACCACCTCTTCTCCTGACTGGGGGCTCGCAAAAAGGTGACAGATTGTGTTTTCCTTTCTTTTAAACACTGCTCCACACATGTCTTTTGCCATTACTCCACTGACCACAAAAAGCTACATACAGTCATGTGAAAATTTAAGTACACCCTGTTTCAATTCCAGGGCTTTACATATTAGACTAGGGATTGGAAGATTAAGCAAAGTTAATATATATATATATTTTTTTTTTTTTAAAAAGCTATTTTTCTGAAATTTTTTTTCAAAATATCCCTTCACACAAATCAGCATTTTTCTTAATTATGCCTTAATAACATGATTTTGAACATGCAGAAATAGTAAACATAGCGTAGTGATAGTAATGGTTAATTTTGATCCTACTCAGCGATGGTCTTCACTTCCATGGCCCTCACACAGTTTTACTTCACAGATTTACTTCATCAATTTATCTTTGATCTGAAAGTTTTTAGGATAGCATAAGAGTAAGCTTTATTGATCCCACAATGAGGAAATCTACTTTTTAAAGCAACTAACAAAGAGGGTATTAAGTGCTAAATATATCAGTAGAAGATAACTGCTAGTTTAAAAATACAATACAGGCAGGGCTTGACGCTAACTTTTTTGCTCACCAGCCACTGTGGCTAGTGTTTTTCCTCAGTCATTAACCATTTATGCTAGCCACAGTTTTGCTGTCAGTTTTTTTCTTCTTTACAATATTCTTGCATTTACATTTTAAATACCAACAATTGGTACAACTATTGTGATGTGTCATATCAAAGAATAAGTTACCAGCCAAAGTTGCTTGTGAGACAAAAATTGTTACTAGCCACAGCCAAATTTTACCAGCATTTGGCCGGTTGGCCGGTGTCAGTGTCAAGCCCTGAATACAGGCCATATTAGGGCTGAGCAATCAGTTGAAAATTAATCGAAACCAATATTCAGAACCTGTAACAGACATAATATTGCCTGTGTTAATGTAATTTCAATAATGTCTTTAATTCTGTTATTGCTTTACCCACTGCGTGTGTGTTCATGTATAGCACCTATTTTAAAATCCCAAAAATCTGTAATCTTTCATCAGAAAATATCCTTGTTTTAATAGCTGAGCATATTTAAAGTGAAAACCTTGTATGTGATCTGTGAAAAAATGAAAACAGAACTAAAATCATCATTGAGTAATCGTAATCGAGTTGCGATCTTTAATTAATAATGTATTGATTTGAGGTCATTTCGTTCAACCCTAGCATATGTACATATTTAGATAAGAAATGGAGGAGGTGATGGTAGGTGATGATGTATGGAAGTCCCATCAGTAGAGAAAACGAAATTCTTTGTGTACAGAAATCCTGAAGGCCTGTCTGGGGGCAAAACAAATATACAAAAGAACAACAATCAAAATGTTTGGTTTAGTTGCTTACATTCTTTAAATGCCAAAATTACTTTACCACACAATATATCTTGGTGCACAGAAAGAAAGTTGTTAATTGATGTACGTGTATGTCAATCAACAATTTGGGCAACAGTTTAAATTATTTATGGGAAGCGCCAAACGTCTTTTTTATCCAGGTGAAAATGGAAATCTCCCAATGAAGATGTGCTTTGTTTTGGTTTTTTTTTTTTGCCAGAGATTTGGAAATGTATTATATGATCACTTACACTAGAACATTTGAGAAGCCATTTGAGTAACCAGATATTTGGCACATTTCCTTGATTAATACCTAATTATTTCTTATGTAGTATATAAAGCAATCATTTGCAATGCTCCAACCCCACATACACATACACACATTACATCTCTTAGTCCCGAGAAAATTGAGCTAAAAAAAAAAACAAAAAAAACCCAAATTTTTTCACTTGAAGAATATAGTTTTATCAAATTTTAAAATTTGAAATCAAAGCGATACATTAGTTCCTTTCTCCAAACCCACCAGTGTGTGAGTCAAAAACATATAGGCCTCGATTGTCCACTTCCCCTTACCCATTACCACTAGCCGCTAACCTCAAATTACGTGTATAGGAACTCCGCTATTGCAATTGCTAATGCAATCTTCTTGCCCACAATAGCCGCTACACATTTTGCCGACTCCTTTACTCACTTTGTAGGTGTGGCAATGGGTGTGTCTTTTGCCCTTTCCGCAACTCGGTATCTTGCCATCGTGGGTTTAGGAAAAAAGCATAGCGGATGGTCCGACCACCTGCTATTTCCCATCTCAACCCATGTCGGCTCGTACAAGAGTGCGTCCAAATGGCGTCAATGCGTGTCCACCTGGTCACATATGGACGTGCACAACCGGCTCTACCTCTCAATTTAACTGTTGTATAAAAAGCTTCATTTGGCCTCAGTTGAACCCCTGAGAAAATGGCAGAGATTTTCTTAAAGGGCTTGCTCGCCATTAAACCATAGACGACCAGAGTGTGTTTACCAGGAGCGCACCGACTATCTGGGACTTTCAGGTAGCTGATAGGAATTGTCTGTGTAAGCTCTACAGACGAGCTGCGCTCGAGAGCTGCTCCGGTCTGGATGAAAAGATGCTCCATAACGGGTTTGGGAAAGCGGATTGCGCATAGTGCAACCTGCTTTTAAAGGCAATGGCTACATCCGTGCGCATGGATGTACTGTACTCCATAGCTTCCTACATTAAGCTGTCAAGGGATGTGTTTCTAAACCTCACCAACTGATTGGTTTAACAGGTAGAACGCCCCTAACCACTCCTATGCATAATGTAGCAGCTATAGCAGATCTGGCCGAAGATCTGGCCCATATTGTCTTAAGACTTTCCTTTAAGAATCCATATTGCATTAATAATCCGCTTCAGGATGATGGATATGAGATTTATTAAAGGAAGACATGGTTCGTCAGTACAACAATGAACAGTAGATCGCTGTGGTGCTTGGAGAGAAGATTTCTCAGGTTTTGACTGCCCAAATAAAGTATTTTTGCTTATGATCTTACTTGTCCTTTATGTCCGTCTGACTCCAGCTGACACATTCTATCTGCTGCAAGGACAACCAGAAAAGCAACATTAACCGTGAACTCACAGCAGCAACGTAACAACGCACCAGGGGTGGTGCTTCTGACTTTTTTTTCATCATTTCAAAAGCATCCAATTACATTTCTTCCTTCTCACGATACAATAAACCACGTGCTTTGAATTAGTCCCACCCCCGTGCATGATTTCATTGGCTAGCTCAAGCTGTGTAGCGGCAACTAGATTGGCTGACGCATGTGTTGAGGTCAGAAAAAGTTGAAATTTCCCAGAGGTAGCGCTATCTACGCGACAACCCCGCTATTCAGTTCAGCAACGGCTGACATCACAGCATTCAAAGTCTATGGAGACTGATGCAGGCGACGCAACGCAGACGTGTGAGCGGAGCTTTATCTTGCCTCACAGTCTTCTGCGCATTTCATCTGCTCGCAGTAGTGAAATTCGCCTTCTGACGATCTACGAGAACGTGCACTCCCATGAGCGCACTTCAATGTGCCTTATTATCGCGGTGAGGTGGACGGAGTATAACAGGGTGGACGCAATTGTGCTCTTGATTTCTGGACAATAGAACAGGAGCTTCTTGAGCGGTTGTGGCTTTTAATCAGTTACACACACACACACACACACACGGCTGAGTGTCCTTACAAGTGGCTCACAGCCATTCTAGGTACTGTTGCCTGCCATTCCCACTCTCTGTTTGCAGAGCCACCCCTCCCCTCTCTGATGCTATGATCTAACTGGAGCCTCCTCCCCCTTCATAGACACACTTTATCCATGCTCACATGCCTGCCTGTGTGCATACACACATATAAACACACACGTAGCACTCTGGCAGCATTCCGGGTGTGTCAGCACTGTAAGTGTTTATGTGTATGTTGTTTTTTTTTTTTTTCTTTTCTTTTCTTTTCTTAAGTGACCTTAACACAGACTGCTGCGTTGGTGTTGTGATGTAACTTGCTCATTCCCGAGGAGAACCTTGTGGTTTCCAAGTCGCGCGCTATCAAGGTGGTATCAGTTTGGAGGATAAATACTGAAATGTAACAAAAAAAAAAAAAAGAAAAGAAAAAGGAAGGAGGGGGGGGCGTTGTTTCTCCCCCGTCTTTCTGTCTTTTTAGATCAACAACTGTGTTTCTTTTATTTGTTCCTCTGGGATCAAATGACTTTAAAATAAACATGGTTTGGGGGTTGGGTGTTTGGAAAAGGCAGGAATAAAAGGAGAAAAAACCCCATAAAGTGTTAGAAATCGAGAGAGTTGGTGCAAGAGCACATTCTCAGAGTGGGTCAAAGTTCCCTCAGCAGCTGGAGCTGCGTTCTGATTGGCTGCAGAAAGGTGAAATTAAAACCACGCTAAACTTTTGACCTCACAGGAGCCATGGAGAGGAACGCCCATCCCGGTATGGAGAGCAAGCATCCTCCGCCTCCTTCTACCTCTTCAGCACTGTCTTCCCGACTACCAGCCCCTACCCCCACCCATCTCCCTCGCTCTCTCTCTCGCTCACCCCTTTTCCTCCTCCCTTCATTCCCATTAGTTTGTCATTCACTCTTGTGTTGCTCCGCTTCAGTTCCAACTATCTTTCGTTTCCATTTCCCCCGACCGTATCTCCGGCTCGTCTTTGCAGTCTTATCCAACACACCCACCCCCCGATGAATTTGTGCCTTGCTACATGTACCCCGATGAGAGAGAGGGAGGGAGGGAGGGAGGGAGGCACAGCACAGGAAAAGAGCAGGGGGAAGGGTATAGAGTGGGAGGAGACTGCCAGGGAAAAGGGGGAGGAGGTGAGAGAGGGAGAGAGTCGGCAGCAGAAGAAGAAGACATGGAGAGAAAAGGGCTGGAGGAATGCAGGATTGTTGACTCCGCTCTGTTAGCGAAGAAGAAACCCCAAAGAGGGGTGAATGTATAAATAGACATGTAGCTGTGGCTCTCAGATCTGCTGAGCAGCAGGGCGGGGAGATTCCATTTTCATTGCTAATGGTCTCTCATTACACATCAAGCAGCTGGGTGTATGTGTATTTGAGTGTGATGCTGATTTAAAATTATTTTATGAGCCAACTAAAAGAGCAGTCCATTCACTCGCTGGTTTGCTACTCCCGTCTGCACGTAAACACTTGGTAGCTGCACTCTGTGGTGGATTTGCTGTCTAATTGTTGCTGCTGTTGACATGTAGACAGTTTAGTAAGAACAGAGGGCTCCCACAGAGCCGCACATGTGCGTGTGCAAACACAGTCGCAACGCCTGTGATCAGTGAGTTGGCACATGCATCAAGCTCCATCGGGTTTTCAGATTTTAATTCCGATTGAAGTAATCCTTTTTTTTGGTGGGGATTAAGCTCTAAAATGAGTTAAGGGGGAACCGCTGGATCTTGCAGGGAGAGGTGCAGTTAGAAACGAGAGTCTGAGCCACCTGTCGAGGATGAGTGGTAGCAGGAGGTTCTTTTCTGCTGTTGAAGGCATTAAAAAAAAAAGAGAAAGAAAGAGAGGGAGGGAGGGAGGGAGGGTGTGGAAGTTATTGAGTTAAAAAGACAAAGCCAGAGTGAGGGAGAGAAAGCAGTGGGAGCTGAGAGGCTGACTCGATGGAAGAGTGGATGAGGGCTGCACTGTGCTGCTCTGCTCCTGCTGCACGGACCATGGGCACCATATGGCTTTATAATATATGGAGCACGCATCAAGTTTGTCCTGCCTCTCTAAATCTTCTCCTTCCTCCACTCATTTCTTTACCCCCTCACAGCCCTCACTCCCGTATCTTGCCAGCCAATTACTTCACCCAAGAGACAGCCCATTAGATAAAAACACACACATATACATACACACACACAGACACTCGCTATGCATCCCTATTAGATATGGAGCAACCCACTGGCATGGACCATCTTCAAGATAAGAAGCATCTCCAACAAACATTTGAATCCACTCATGCACACACAAAGACAGTTAGATTTGGGCCGCATCTCCCTCTGATAGGAAAGAAGATTGATGCCAGCAGAAAAGATGTCGCGCTGCCCCTGCTTAGTTCCTTTTGCTTTAAATATTTAAAGCTACGAGGGTATGTTTTTCCTCTTATTATGTTATCACAGAATTGTTTATTTTTTTTCTTATGCCAGTGTAACTTTGTAGAGCACCCAGAGCAGTGAGCAGCAGCGCAAATGAGTGAATCCCCTTAAGTGCAGTTGATGTGAGCTGACAGTGATGCGCATGGAAGCTGATTTGTGATTGTGCGTAATGAGAGAATACTGCCTCCTGCGTGCTGTCTCCTGGTTTTCAAGGTGTGCTGGCTGCTCTGTGACCGCTTGTGTGCTTGTTTGTGAGTGGTTGTGCATGTTGCCATGCAGTTTCTGCACATCTCTTGCATGCGCTTTTGTCTGTGGGAGTGATGGATGGCAGGCAGGCGACTAATGTGATTTAGATGCTCAACCAGGAGTGTGTGTGTGGTATGTGTATGTGTGTGTGTGGTATGTGTGTGTGTGTCTGAAAAGTCCCGTCCACGTGTGTGCAGCTGAATCTGCATTGTATGTTTCAGTACCTTCCTCCTCTTCTCTTCTCTTTTTCTCCTTTCTTTCTCCACCCCTCCCACTTGCATGTTTTTTTCCCTTGTGCTGTGCAGTTTTTGGACTCGGAGCAAATAAATACGGGGAGAAGGGTATTTATGTATTGAGTCTTTGTCCTCACTGTCACCAAAGAGAGCAAGAGTGTGAGGAGGAAGGTAGAGGTGGACCAGAAGATGATGTTCTCTCACTGAAACCACACTGAGAGGTTATTGTGAGTCAGCCATGTCCCACAATTGAAAGTCTCACAGTTCACTCACACTTAAACACTTCGTAACACAAACATGTATCAGCAAAAGAAATGTGTTTTAATTTTTCCTAAGATTTTGTGGCTCCATTGGACTTTATTGACAGTATTAAGACAGGAATAGGGAAAAGAGAAAAAGGGATTTTAAGACTCACAGGAAAGCAAAAGGTCTGCACGGTGCAGTTTGGAACAGTAAACCCTGACCATGGCGGCCACTGCCAGATGTGTAGAATTCCTGAGTTGAGGTACCCAAGTTTATAGACTGCATATCAGGAACAGAACAAACCCTCTGTGACATCAGCTGTGGGTTTTCTGAAGAGGGTTTTTAAAGGTTACTTATTCCTCTTGCTGCGCAGCACCATGTTGCAGCAAGTGACACGAACTTCTACCACTCGTTAAAGATGCGTGAATAAATAAATCGTGGCGCCATCTTTGGATGCCAGAGCCTGTAGACAAACTTTACGGTCAACAGAAGTTTGCACAACACACCTGTAGCTTCCAGGGACTATATAAAGCTTTGGACAGACACCGGTCTGCATTATGTCAGATGTCGCAAACACGATCCACTTCCAGGCAACTGAAGAAACTGTGCTTATTTTGGGAATATTTTAGGGGAAATTAATCAGTTTTTACAGCACACATGTTACATTGTGGGTTTGTGTGCATCTGAAAAAAACAGTCAAAAAGTATTACAGAACTTCAGAAACTCATGGAAGCAGCAGCTGTTCCGTACTATAATTAAGCAGAATGATATTAACATCGATTTTCATTTTTTCAAACATCACCGTAAACTGTAAATTTGAATCAATCGATAATCGCCCAGCCCTACCGCCTACGGGGTTAGACCTGTTGCAGCCGGGTAAGTCTATTGCCATGACTGACTATGGGTCCCAGCAGACTTCTGCTGGGGTTCTGAAAGGGTTCTGAAATAATGCCTTGGCTCCCAGCTCCTTCAGCTGAGCCATGGCGGAGCAGCTTTCGTAGGGCCCTATGAAAATCCGTTTTATTTTCTTTCTCAAATTCCATTTTAATTTTTTTCATTTTTGATGTTTTTCGGTTTTTCTAATTTTTGAGAATTCCGTTTTAAGCATTTTATGCAAATTTAACCCCAAGACAGCATATAAATGTAATGAAATATAGACAATTTATGCAATTATAACAAGGGATGCACGATAACTGTTTTTTTAAACCGATACCGATAACTGATAACTTTCAGCTCCTAAAGGAGCTAATAACACACACATATACCTAAGATCATTACATCAATACTATTAACAAAATCAAAAATAGTTTTGACTTTTTAAATGAACAGATATTTATTTTTTCAATGAAAAACTACTAGCAAGCCTCTCAAACAACTGATGGAACTGATGGAAATACAGGCATACATGCTGACTCCCTGTACCTGGGAGTCAGGCCGGTAGTTCCTTCGCTTCTTCGCCGGTTTCTCAGATGGCCGCTTCTGTGTTTTTTTTTTTTTTAATTAATGAGGGAAGCGGAGGCAGGAGTGGGCGGAGAAGCGCGCAGTGTTCCAGCTTTTCGTGACCCCTGTTGGAACATTTTCTCGAAAGAAAAGTTCCTTTTAGGAGAAAAATACAAACTTTTACGCAAATTGCGTTCAGTTCTGTTATATTGCGCATTCAAAGTGAATTCCGTTTTTAATCTCCAATTCCGTGATTCCGTGATCCCGGATTCCATAGGGCCCTACTTTTGGCAGACATCAAATTTAGTTTCAGTGATTCAGCAAAATCAAAAATGGCCACTGCGTTTAGTTGATGCTCGGTTAGCACATGCTACTTCACTAAGCTTTGTGCTATGACCTTTCAAAAAAAAAAAATCTCCTGTATAGTTGTCATGAATGTGAAAATTAGCCATGGCAACCAAAACTGTTTTTTTTTTTTACCAGGCTGTAAATATGTTTATTTATTGCTACAAAGCGAGACATTTTAACATGAGTTTCAACAGAGACTGACTTGCCTTTAGAGCCCCTAGTGGTCCGTCAAGGAACTAAAACCTTTTTTACTTACGCAGTTGACTCAGCCCAGAAGTTGCATTGGTTGCCGCTTGCCTCAGTTACATGACGACATGTGATCATACCTGTGTGACATACTGTGTCCTGTCAAAATGGATTATCACCACTAAGAACAACACAATTGGACATAAATACACAACAGACAATTAAAGGCCAATTCAAATATTCACATTTTCTGTCTCCTGCTGTGATGCAAATTGGGAAATAAGTATTTTGTTTTGACTACGTCTTGAAAAGCGCCATACAGACTAATTTTTGAAAATCATTACTGTAGGGCTGTAGTATCGCATTAACTCATTAACGCCGACATTTATTTTATCGCACGTTAACGCATGTTGCTCACATGCTTTTGTTTTGAAAAGTCTGTTTCTGGCTGCTGCGGAGCCAGAAAGAGAATTGGACGAAAAAACATGCGGGAAAGCTAAAACAGACATGGAGAGTGGTAAAGTTACCGAACTTTTACATGGACATTTTTATTTTAAAGTTTCCCAGACGGAGGATTCGACAGAAACAAGGTTATTTGTAACAACTGTCAAGTTGAACTCCCTGTTTAAAGTTTCTGCTGTTACCTCAGAAATTGCCTGTTTTAATGTTATGATTGTGGCCTAGATTGTTAGGATTTTGTTGGTAGACTTTTTTTTTAAAATTTTTAGTAAAAAACAGGAGCACATTACAGCCAGTGGCAGTGGCAGATAAGCTTTTTTTTATTTTACATTTTTAAGATGAGATTTACACTAAATGTGTGTTAGTGACAAGTGCTGATGTTAAAAGTGTTTGATCAACAAATTTATGGCACTTTAGTTCATGTGGCAGCAGAACATTTGAATAAAAATGCACTTTACACTGCTTTTGAATTCATCATTTGATTTTGGGTATACAATGTGATTAATCGTGACTAATCAGGGAAATCATGCAATTAATCGCAATTTAAAATTTTAATCGTTGCCCAGTCCTACATTACTGTCATGATAAGATAAATATCCAAACAACCAGTGGTTAATGCATAAGATTGACAGTTATGATTTGCTTTTACATTTAGTCTTAGCACTTATTAGTTATATCACATTTATTTTGTTTATACTCTTCCCCTCTGTGTTTTCTGATGTAATACCTCTCAAAGTGAACTTGAAACACAATCTACTGTTCGGAATCTATCTACATCATTAAATTTAAATATTTAGAAATTAATTCTCAAGAAAATTGTTGTTGCACTTCAATAATCAGAAGAGACAGCCAACCTCTCAGCTCAGAGGTTTAAAATTTATTAGAATTGCTGGCTAAAATTTACCCACAAATAATTTTTATGTGGCCTGAGATGCTACTGAGGCTCAAGCCACAGTCCACCACACCACACAAATAATAATTGCAGGAAATTCTGGTGGGCAAAAGTACTCTAGTTCCTCCTCTCGCTACTTACAGACATGTAATCATTTTTAACAAGTTAGACACAAAGCTTTGGTGTAACGTTACAGATTATCAATGAAAGACACTTAAAGTGTTGAACTAAAATCAAATTACTCTGCAGACTGGGAAGTGGTACATGCAGTTTTACTAGTGCTACTGATTAATTAAAGAAGAAATGAAACACTACCATGAAGTTTGCTTTGCAAGCTGAATTCCTACTCTAAAAAGAATCTTCTCAGGGATTACTCTGTTTAGATTGGCCTTAAATAGTAACTAATCCCAAATTGTTTTTTTTTTTTTCTTTTTTTTACATTACCATCTTGTGTGTGTGGCGTCGTGGTTTACAGTAGACTACATTTATATCCAAAATTTTTGGCATTTGATGCAAATTTAGATTTTAGTAAACTTTGTTGCTCCAGTATGCGTTGCTCATATTTTCCACATGTTACCTTGGCATGCTGAAGAACATTTATGAGCAAATTTCAAAGGTTTTTATTGGCTAATTCTTTCAAAACTATTTGCTGTCATTTACTCCGGCATGCTGCAAATCAATTTCTGGGCCACATCCTGTCTGATGGAGATCTGTTCCTGCTGTACTAGTTCCCTGAATGGTACCTGTCTGTAATTTTCAGTTTCATGCATTCCACTTGCTTTATGAGGATTGAGCACAGGTTGTCAGTGGAATTAAGATCTTGGGAGTTTACAGCTCCACAATTTGCCATGTCACATGGTGTTCAATTGGAAAAAAAAAACCCTTTGCACCAGTCTTGTGCTAAATAACAATTTCAAATCCTGAAATATCAGTTGTCCACAGAAGAATAGGTGAACTCCATCATCAGTGCTTCTGTCGTGCCAACATTGAAAGATCCTGAGCCCATCCATGTTTGGGGTTGTTTCTCAACCAAGGAACTCATTTCATTTACAGTTTTGCCTTAAATAAATGCCATAAATAAGAAATGGAATCAAAATTTTACTCCAAGAACTATTTCTCCCTACAATGCAGAAGCAATTTGGTGACGATCTTTAAATCTTTCAGTTTGATGGTATCCTGAGCAGACATACCCAATTGGCAGAAATTATCTTTTGTGAAATGAGTGTGGTACCCACGTGGATTTCCACCATTACAGAACTTACTAAACCAATCGCAGCGAGGTGGAGGTGGGCTTTATGCAATGACTCGTGCAGGAGCGTCCAAGAGCCACTGTTCAAAACGACCAAGATGGCTGCAGAATTGCGAACACCATCAAGTTTTTAACTTCAGGAGTCGTTCACCCCTGTTCCTACTCCACCATACTACATTTTAGATGTTTTTTATTTCGTTGAACCCTGTCCGGTTGTCAGTCTGCCTACATCACATACTTTGTTTCTCTGACTGGTATGTATGCTTATTCAATGAAACACTACAGACACGTTTTTCAAAGTTTGCAAACAAAAAATTGTATCGCTGCCAAAATGTTTATCCACGACTGTGTCTTAGGAAACCAGAGACAGCAGTGATGAGTTTCATTGAGTCAAAAGTCAGGGAATGATTATCCACTTCCTTCCTTTGGTTGCATGTAACTGGTGAGCTGACATCCTGCAGCAAGCCCTTGGTCGGGGGTTAATGATTACTTAAGGGGAAAAAAAAAAAAAGCATCAGCAACAAAAAAAACAAGCACTTTATTGAGGAAAGGGTTCATAAGACCAACAAGCTTAATTCAGGCTAAAATTCAGTTGCTTCTAAATGAAAGGGGACATGTTATGAAAAAATACTTCTGTGCTTGAGAGCACATATTTGAGCGTTTAAAGTGACTACCAACGTAAACACTCTGACATAACTCAGTTCTATCACTTTGAGGCCAGTTAGGTCTCAAATGGCGTCATTCAGTAAGCTCTTAATATTCACTGTGACATCACAGACCAGGATCAGCATAGGATTATCCAGCTTCCGTGTCTTTCTCTCCACCCAACTCCACATCATTTTACATTTTCTGTATCTGAAAAATGGGCAGCGCAATGCTTTAACTCTGATTTCAGAAGACTGGCATCCCGTGGAAGAGGACGATGAAGTAGAGATGAGTGGCGCACTAAAACTGGCACCTATAAACAGAGATGTATAGTCCTGGTTGAAAGGTGTGCTTTTGTACTGTACCTCTGTCACATTTTGACCAAAGCTTATCACACATTTCAATAATGCCTTAGGATTGCTGTCACTTTTAAGCTCAGGAGTTGAATAAATGTGATTTGTTGATTTCCATCGCAGCACAAGTTCACACGCCTGCCAGACTCAGAATGCGGTTGTCATCTAAAGAGTTTTCTTTTTTAATGTGCCACGTGATAAAAGTGAATGTAAATCTCCCCAGACATCTGCTGCGGGCTAAATTGTGTAAATCAAATGTAGCTGTACAGTAATTCTTCTGTCGTCGTACAGCATAAAGAGCAGGGTCAGCCTGAGTTCAGGGGCACGGACGCAGAGCCACTTCATACTGGCCTCATGCATAGGTTTACTCCAGGACACTGCATAACTCCGGAGCAGGGATTTATGTGTTGCACTACGCATCAAAACTGCTGATGCCAACATACATTTCATTATCTGTCCTTTTGCTTGAGGCACTTTACAGGAGTACGGGTTTCAGAGGTTTCAGACCTAATTTATACTGCCCTTTAAACCTTGTAAAAACAAGAAGATGAGAATAAGAGATATTCCAGTTCAGTTTATTGAGGTTTATATTGCATAAACTGAGAAGAGCATTTAAATGACAAACACTGAACATCATCTTCTACAATTCTTCTTTATAGACCGTCAGTCCTCGTCTGCTCAGGTAGATGTAGGCTTTTGATGTCTCTTTTGATTTTCTGTTTCGACCAGTACTAGTGTAGTAGGTCCGTGGTATAGTGCAGCACATGTAATGATGGAGTTCAGATTTCTGGATTCAGCAGATCCACTTCAGTTTTCATCCAGTAACAGCACAGAAGAGTGTTGAATATGAAGCAAGAACCTACATTAAAAAAAAAAAAATGATAATCTTTCGTAGTTGTTTTTTTTTTTTTCAATAACGGTTGTAATGTGAGAACATTACTGCGTCTCTGTGGTATTTGTTTCCAGGAGTATAAAGCTCTATTACCGCAGGTGACGCTGACATAATGGAGCATTTTTATGTGCAGCGTCTCATCATTCAGTACATCAAGATGGAACGACTTCAGTCTAATTCTGCCATTTAATAAATATATCTTCATAAAGGATACGATTACTCTCTCTTCAAACTTGCATTGTTTCATTTAAACATCGGCAGCTGAGTTTACGTTTAAAGTAATTGCCTTTGCTGTAGAGTGGAGACTGGATGTGGGGTTGGCGGATCGTTGCCATGGTAGGAGATTAGCAATTACGGGTGTGGTTAAAGACGGAGGGAAGTGTATTATTGATTGAGCTGTTCTAATTAGAATGAACAATAACTACATTTCTGAAAGTGCTCATTTTTAGTTTATTTTGCAGCCACTAACAAAAAATAGGTTAATTTTTTTTTCCTTTGGGGGGATTTATTATTAGCTGTTTTATACTATGTGGTGATGAGTGTTTTTTTTTTTTTAAGTTTTTCTGAAAGCTTCAGTTAGTCAGTTCTCTCATATATGCCAGACTTGCTTCATGGATTATTGCTAATTAACTCACAGTGATGATTCTCTGTGTTATGATTATGTATCTCACCTGCATAATTCATTGTGCTGTTTTATTGAATGAAGTTATGTTTTTGAACATTTCAACCGTTAGGTTCGTATGCATCATACTGAACTCATTAAACATTATCTGACCTTGAGTGGTTCTCCATGGTGCAGTCGGGAAGTTCGTCCTTGAGTGTCTGTGGAATTTTTCTTTCCAGTTTAGCCGAAGGCCACTAACGACGTGCAGGGTTTACTGACCCTTATTAGAGCTGTCAGAGGGTTCTGCAACATTACAAACATGTGAGACTGATTTCACGTAGGCTCTCTACGATCCTCTGCTCTCCACGCACGTGTTCAGCAGGTGGCTCAGCTTAAATCAAAGTTGCAGGAGTTAACAGTGCACTGTGATAAGATTACAACTGAGCAAAGCTTTTTTTTTTTTTAATGATCTCTGTCATCTGAGCACCTCACATTCTTTAAGGTGAAAGAGACCACCATCCATCCTCATGTGAATGGCAGACACATTGTTGTACTCAGAGGCATAGGCTATACTTTTATTATAGATTTGTGTCATGTAAAAAGTGGTATGTGTGTTTTTAATTAAAAGAAAAAAAAAAGCACACTTTTTAAAGAGTTACTTAAATCCGTACACAGTATGTCAATCATAAATCTGATCCAGATTGGATTTAAAAGGGATGAGGAAACTCGATGGCCTACAGAATTGCAGATACGTTTTGACTGATTCATAAGTGCTGCACCAAATGATCCAAGTGTTTTCATCCTGAAATGTTTTCTTCTGTCACTTACACCTAAATTGTTAAAGGAGTAATCTGCATTCTTAATTACATGTAGTGGATTTTTGTGGGACTTGAAGTCACACCAAAAGCTGATGCAATTCAGTTTTTCTTAAAGCAGCTTTTTTTTCTTTCGGCTTGTCCGTCATACGAGTTAATTTAGCTGTGGCACTCCAGATTAATTATTAACGTTGTGCTTGATTAAATGTTGCACACTGTTCCTTGCAGCATGGTGCAATGTGCCGTGAGTTGGGGTTTCTTCACCTTTTTGGAAAGGATGACTCATGCAACTGCCCATTTCTTTCTTTCTTTTTTTCTGTTTAATATGTAAATGTGAGTGTGATGGCAGCCAACAACAGGCAGGCCCTGGATGGTTGGATGAGTCTTAGTTTTAGACCTGCTTGGCCTATTTCTGCCCGGAGCCAGACACTTTCTCTCTGCTTTTCTTCATCTACCACCCACTCTAATCCCTCTCTAAAGAGTGAAGTTTGAAGCAGCAGGCTCTGTGCTGTGATAGCTGTAATTGCTCTAAAGATGGAAAGTTCACTCTCACTTTGTCATTGAACTAAGAAGTAATTTGTTTCCATTGAGTGTTTAAGAACGATATAATACCATTGCAGCATTTAACAGCTTTGAAAAGGAGGTGGAGTTGATGGAGACTGGTACTTTTTGTTCAAAGTGAATAGCAGCGCTCGTTCTTGTGCAGAGTAGTTGTTAATGGCTCCCCTGTTTGGTACCTCCTTGTCTGTGGAGGGAGACTTTTTTTTTTTCTTTTTTTTTTTATTAGCCTCTCTGGTTGCATTTGTTTAAGGGGAGGCAAGGTGCCAAGATGTGGCTTGGCCCTTATTTTACTCCAATGTGAGAGCAGAGTCTGCTGGATGGGGACTGGGTGAACTAAGAGTAAGCCGGTCACCCAGAGTACACACACTTACACAATGTACTCTTATACATTCTTCACTTTGATGTTGTGTGTGCTTAGTTCTGTTATAGATGCACATGAAAGGAAAGTCATCCAATACAAAATAATATGAGTAATGATCAGACAAGAGGGAATAGAAGGAAGTTCATCAAGAAAGCACTTGGATCTAACTGAATCTCTTTCCTCTATTTGGCACCTTAAGGTGCTTCATAGAGTAAATGTTTGCTTGTTTGTTTGTTTTTTGAATAATTTTTTCAGACTCTAGAGGGCATTTTAGACTTCAGGTGTTTATTTATAAATGTATAACTTAGATAAGCACCATGTGATACTTTATAAGTGCTTTATAGGCTCATATTATTGATATGGGGATCTCCACGAATCGGTTACTTGCCTGAATATCAAAAATTAATAATTTCTTTGTTATTGTACTTTACTGCAGCACCATCTGAACTGCATTGTTTGTTTGTGTAGACTCTCTTATCTTTGTCAAGATAATCCGTAAAAAAAAAGGTTTGATTAAAAAGCAAATGGTTGTCTTGAATCTTAAAGAAGTTAACAGAAAGCAGAGTAGAATAGAATAGAATAGAGTAGAATCACCCAATTTCTTTTGTAGATCACAAGGGTCTTTTGTCAACTGCACATTCAACATGAGCCTTATATGAATCAAGGTGTTAATGGCTGTAAACTCACATGGGGAAGGAGAGTCAAGGCTGTGAGTTAAATAGCTGAAACCTGAAGCCACTTCCTCTTTTTAGTGTCGATTTTTCCTATTTAACATTTTTAGCTTTTTTCAAACCATCACAACCAAGAAAAGAAGTCTAGTTGCATTTGATTCAAGCTTTTTGGATTTGTTTTACCTCCTATTTCTGTAAGACCCTTCCATTAAAAACCAGTATAGTCCCTGGTCACGTATCCAGTGATATTAGTTGGGGTTCCTGTAGTGGGGGTCAAGGGTAGAAATACAAGGCTTGAATTGTAGAAGGGGACACCTCCTCCTTACTTCTTTCAGCAGCTGTATTTTCCATTTATGCCTGATTTATCCCTCAGTGTAGAACCAGTGGTGTGTCTAGACGCGATCAGCTACTACCTGTTGGGTCGACATGAACCATACAAACAGCTGTGATGGTCCACTTGCTGATTGCTGCAATGTCAGTAAAAATTACTGATATCTGAGTTACATATAGGAAGTAAACAGTAGGAAGCTTACCAATGCAAGCTACAATGCTGCAGAAAAGAGCCTGCACCGCCACCTAGCTGAGTGGTGTAATTACAGAATGACGCAAACAACAGACGAGCATAAATGCCAGCAACCACATTTGTTGTTGCGTAGAAACATAAATCAGGCTCGACAGTGACAGACCTGGTAGAATCTACTGACTTACCAAGCTACCACTCCATACCACTTGGTGGTGATAATGCACCGGTTTGGCTGTTTGCCAACCGCCAGAAATAGAAGAAGAAGACGGCAAAGACAGTATAGATAAAAGAGAAGAAAAAAATAATCTGGAATGATGAGATCAGCATTGAAGGAACTGAGATAGTTGCTGTGTTTCTGATTACTGGTTCCATACACTGCAATGATAGCAATAAATGAGAAGAGACCATTCATCCTCAGAGGGGACATTGAGTCGGCTGAACAGTGTCATCACCTGCCTACAGCATATCCAATTATCACAGAGGCGACAGAACCCTCCAACCCCCCCTCCAGCATTTTTTCAGGGCCAAGCTGAAGTACGTAACCCAAGACAGGGACACGTTTCGGCCTTAAGTCTCCTAAAATTCTCGTTGCAGGGCCTCTTTTGTTAATGAAGACATGCACCGTGTTTTAGGCCTCGTAAAATGATCCACAAAGCCTGCTATTTCAAACCCGCTTGTTGGAGCATCATGAAGTTCTTCACTTAACATATTCTGCAAAAATAAATGCATCCTTCCAAAAGCTGTCAGACTTTTTAACTGGTGTTGGCTGTTATCCAGGTCACATGCTTTAACGGAAAGCAACTGGACTTCTTTTTTTGGATCTCAAAGACGTCTCACCTCTCAGCTGAGAGACATCTTCACTTCTGACTGACTGGTGGGGAGTTTCAGACGTATAAGCTGAATTTTCAGTGGTTTTAAACATTTCCATTATTGTTCTCTTTCACCTTTCATCAAGACAACTTCTTATACCTTATTATTGATTGCATCGTTGATGATTGAATATTTCTATACTATACTGAATATTTTATACATTCGTATAGATAATACCAGTTTTTGATTTTGATGGGATGCTGGTGAGGTTTGCCGCAGCAGCTCTGACAGGTAAACACAGAATCTCTGATATCTCAAATGTTTCCTTGTTCTTGAGAAAGATGACACACCGTGTTTTTCAACTCATAGATTTTAATGGACTTTGTTAGAAGGATAAGAACGCCTCTCTGTTACAAAGCTGCATGTCTCAGTTTTCTTCCTGGTTCAGCTGGCGGTGACAGAGAAGGCATATGTGTTTTTTACCATTTTTATCTTATCAGGGCTGTTAGTGCGCTGTATGCAACTTCACCCTTGTCACATAAACACCAACAGAGGGAGAGTCCAGTTCTTATCATGCTGATTTTCTTAAACTCCAATTAAGTGAGAGAAATGTAGCGTATATGCAGTAGCGCAGCTCCAGTTGTTTGGCATTGATGTGTGTGGTTCGCTTCAGCTTGAGATCTACAACCAGCTGGGACATACAGGTCAGTGTCGACCGCTTTTACCACCTCTTCATCTTAGACTCTGACATGTTCTTGGTATTTTTCTCGTTATTTTTTTATTCTCGTTCACATTATTTTTTGTTTTCTTAGTCTTAATCTCAGTCTTTTGGGGTGCCATCACTCTCAAAAAACCAAACTAAAACTAGCTGTAAATACTGTTCCCTCTTCAAAAATAAAAACGATAATGAAAAAATGATACCATTTGAATCAGTTTTGGACCGATCAGTTGAAAAATGTAAAACAAGTTCGATCAAAATGGTGTTGGGATCATGTTCTGGCCTTTCTGGTGCTGAAGGGGGACACCTCATTCATATTATTTATAGTAGGAATAGATAAAAGCTAAATAATATGCTCTACTAATGTTGTGTGGGCTCTTGCTTGTGAGTTTTTGCCACGGGTTACTTTAAATGTTCAATTAACAAGACATAACGCTTAAAATTACAAATTAAAAAGATGAGCTGTGACAAACTGCTCAATGGTTTTTGGGACTGATGGAGTCTCTGAAATAGTTTTCCGGTGTTCTCATCGAACTGATATTGACTCATACTATTAATGCATTTTGTCCTTACAAGAAGACAGCATGCATGTATGAGCCAGAATTCTTAAAAAAACAATTCTTGTGAAAATCCTTTTTGGAGCCTGAGTAGCGCTGGACTGTGCAGATCCTGCTGGGAAACTCTGTTTACGAAACGTTGTTTCAGCTGTGAAGATGCACACATTGCTATCATTAGTTGTTGTTCTGATTATTTTTCTGGGTGTGGATGACCCTTTAGACTTTTTATGGACCACAATTGTCTAATTAGAGAAGATTCATGCATTCCACCCAGTTCTGCATTTTAGTTCTCATATTCACAGGCTTGTGTGTATCAGGCATTCAGTATTAGGATTTTTTGATGCTTTTCTTTTACCAGCTTTTACAGAGATATGGTAATCAGTCATTTCAGCTCAGTTTCATGCTATAACGAGGTCACATTTGAAAATGCAGGAAAGGCCCAGTAAATATCATTTGTGATTTATGCAGTGTCCCACAGAAAGAGGAAGAAATTTCAAAAGTCATAACAACCTGACCATTGAGTTCAATCAGGCTCTCTGAAAGTCCCTTTGGCCTGCGTGGGTGTGAAATGCAGAAACACCCTTTAACACCAGTGAGTTCAACAAGATTGAGTTAAAACTTTCAGACACTCTGATTTCTCTTAATCTGGTGCCAGCTGAACTTACCGGTTTTCTTCTTCTGGTGCTTTCCCGTAACACTGTGACTCCATTCTTACTCCAGACTGTTACATGTCGGCTTTCACATCTGTTCTGACATGGCACATGTCTGAACTGCAGCTGTTAATGAATGAATTCGTTTATGGACAGACACACAGCAGCAAGGGGTTCGTTTGGCATCAGATCATGTTAATAAACAAATAAATAATAACAACGCTGTCCAAATTGCTTTTACCAAGAATATCTAGCTACAGCACCACGTTTGAGTTGTTGTTGTTTTTTTCACACAAATTGAAGTGACAAAAATCTGTGTAAAAGCAGTTAATCTGTTCATTTCTGCCCTTTGTCTGGTTATTCATCATAACGTTTAACATTCATTTTTGTGACTTTTGTGATCAGGTGGCAACATGGCAGCTCGGTGGTTGTCACTGTTGCCTTACAGCTCAAAGATTCCTGGTTCAAAACCCGTGTTGAGTTTGTACGTTCTACCTGTGACCGCCATCTCCAAATTACATATGTAATTTTATAACCATATCTGATGCCCACTTTAACTTGCTTTTACATGTAGAAGATGTCTATTGGGTTGCAGAAGTGCCCTGACAAAAGACAGGCCTGCAAACATTCATAAAGAGCAGTTGAAGAGTGTATTAAGCTTATTTGTGGTGAGTAATTCAAGAGTCCGTGGAGACGAAGAGACACGCGTGTCAGCAGAGCAGACTGTTGAAAGACCTTGGCAACTGCGGGCTTAACATTTGTACTTTTCTAATATTTCTCTATTGAGTCTGAAATTCATTCACACGGTTTTCATGTTCAAGGCTTTCCACCAGTATGAGCAGCACCGCATGCCGTTAAATACTGTTTTATTCTCTCCGGTTTTCATAGCTTTGTCAAAGTGAGCACACAGAGCAGTAACAATCACACTAGAGACTCTTTTGTCCCTGCTAGTCCATGGACCTGAAAGCCACTTTTTATTTCCCCATCCAACTTTTGCACAAAAAAAAAAAAAAACTATAACCAGTTTGTCTTTGTTGCAGCTGAGCTATAAATTTTGCTCACTTAAGCAGCCATTCGTCCCCTCTATTTTTCTCCTCTTTCAATTAATAGGAAACACATCAGTTGAAGGAGGGTCTTTGTTAGTGTGTAAAAGTCCATACATCACCTAAACTAGAGCACCCACCCCTCCTTTCCTCCCCTCCTACCCTCTCCCTCCTAACACACACGCGCACACTCCGACAGTCCCCATCTGCTCCCAATCATGGGTGCAGCCAGCGGTCAGGCACATGCTAATACGCTAACACGCGTAAACATACACAGCGCAGCCACTCCAGCCATGAGATCAGCCTCGCAAACACACACACACACACTTGAGCTGAACCCAGAGATTTGGTTATAAAACATGCCCTCTGAACATCCACTCGATAAAAGCGAAAGTAAACCTACTTTCAGGTGCGCACAAGCACAGGCGCTGTGACACAGTGACAGATGAACATGAAACACTCTGGCTGGTGGTGTGCTTCACCGATGACAGGGTATCATGGCAACGTGCTTTCCATGGTTACGCACTGTTTACCCCTACGGGGTACTCTCTTGTGATTGTTCAGACAGAACACTTGAGCTGCTACAACAACTCAGTCCAGCCAAAACACACAAACACTTGCACAAACACCACATATTGTTTCTTATCAGGATCTAAATTGGCATAAATTGGTCTATGTTCCACTGGGGTTAGCAATGTGATTTTGCTGAACAAGTCCATGTAAAAAATAAAATAAAATAAAATAAATAAAATCTCTTTGCAACATTTTTTTTTTCAAAGGGATGTAAGCACATAGCAAAATTATATGTTCCTCTGTAGGTTTGAAATCAACATCTTCAGGTCGCTGTCACAGCATTTCCACGTGGACTTTGACTGACCTATAGTAACTTTTTCAGTCTTTTCTTTTTCAGGGCTAGGCTTAGGGTTATTTTTTATTTTTTTGCTGGTGTGTTTGAGGATTATTGTCCTTTTGCATGATTCAGTTTCAATCAAGCTTTAGACACATAGTCTTACTTTTGAGTCTCAAATAATTATGCTCAGTTCAGTGACATCAAAGTGCCCAGGTGCTTCACTGCTGGACTAATGTGTCTGTGCTTTATAGTCAAGCATTTCCTCTTTTGTCTTATGTGATCAAACGCCATTCTTGCAGAAGTTTCAGATGTGCTTTTGCAAACCTAAGGTGTGCGTGTATACACGTGGAGCCTCCGTTTATTGTATTAAGGAGCAAAAAAGTGGAAGCACCCCCTGTTACCATCTGCAGTTAGAGTGACTGCCTGAGTTCAGGATCACATGCTGTCGCCACTTTCATGTTTCAACTGTTTGGTTTCCTGTAAAAACTTGTGTCTCAACATCCCTTTTTGTAAGTGTGGGTGTACGTGCGTGCGCGTGTGTGTGGATACGCGTATCTTGTCTGGCTGTATGAGTGGTCTGTGTGTCGGTGGAAATGCACGGGAAGCACAATGCCTCCTGCTCTGCACACGTACACCCATGATGAAGACAAAAGCGCATAGCGAGGCTCGCTCACAGTTCCTTCTCCTCATTAAGCCGCTAATGCTACTTCCTGTGCGTGCATCTTCAGGCTGGTGATTAATAATCTTGCTTGTTATTAATTAATCTGCCCCTAATGAACATGCACTGGTGAACATGAGAGTTGAACTTTTTTTCTGTATGTGTGTGTTTTTCAGAGATTTCATTGACCAGCCCACATAGGATCAAATCGTCTGTCGTCTGGGTGCCGTCTCAAGGTGGGCTATCGTTCTGTATGGTTGGCATGGTAACAGCTTGCTGGGTCCAGGTTGAGCAGTTTGTCAGAGTCAGTTTCTTGTTGTTGCCACAGTCTTGCAACATCCTCCTGACCTGAACACTAAAAATGCAGCAAACAATGTGTGTTTCTGAGTCAAATGTTTTCTGGAGGTCTTGTCTGTATATGAGTTTTTAGATCATGGAAAGTGGAATAGTTTTCTGGAAAAGGAGTGGCGGTGGTAGTGGTGGTGGTTTTCAGGGAAACAAAGAGGTCTGACTATTTTCAGACAGTTGAGAAAATGAGGAGTGGGAAGGAGGCAAGGAGACAAGAGAAGAAATCAAATTATTCTTTGTGCTCTACCTGCCACAGAGGTTGAAAGAGAGCATTAATCTTTTCCCCCGTCTGCAGGTGACGACACACACACTCATGCGCACACTTAGACGCTCACTCGCTCACACACATGTGCCCAGACTTAACCAAACCACACTTTCTCTTTTGTTCGTGTACATTCTCACGCAAATGGTTCTGCAGACATGTTGCCGTTGCACAGAAAGTAGGAGAGATGGTGTGAGAAGTGAAGTCAGTTAGAGAGGGGGGAGGAGGGTGAAGAAGGTGGTCCGGAAAACAGGAGAAACGCTGGACATAGAGAAGAGGAGGAGCTGGCGGGATTCTCCCACAGTGAGGTAAAGTAAGAAACTAAAAATATTGTTAGTTTCTCTGCTGATAGCTTTTTTTTTTTTTTTTTTTTTTTTGGACAGACATGACCTGTTCTTGGTTGAATTATCACTACAAAAGGGGTATTTGAAAACTGACTTTATCTGTAAAAAGAAGAATGATAACGATCCAAACCGGATTACATTTGTTGGAAAACTTAGGCAGTTCACTTTGGACTTACTATTTTTTACTAATTGTCAAGGTGCAGTTTTTGTGATTTATTGTTTTTGACTCCAGCTTAATCAACACTAGTAAGGCCTCTGGGGACCATTAGTGGTAATTTACATATTTGAAAATTCACTTGACACCTACTTTTAAAAAATGGTAACTTTATTCCTTTTTTGTTTCTTTCTTTTTCACTTTTTTTTTTTTTTATACACAAAGTTTTGTACTTTGGATGCTGAAACCAAGATTTCTGGGTGGCCATGGTGTAGTAAAGGGGTCTTCAACCCTGGTCCTCAAGAGCTGCAACCTGCATGTCGTAGATGTTTCCCTGCTTCAGCACACCATGATAAAAATGAATGGATCACCAATAGCTTGTCATCCAGGTCTGCACAAGTCTGTTAACGATCCATTCACGCGTTGAAGACCACTGGTGTAGTGGTTGCCTTCCATTGGAGACAGGGTCAATCCTGATTTCTGTCATGAGCTGAAGCAACCTTGGGCAGGACACTGAACCACACATTGCCCCCATTGGCCTCGTCATTAGGTGGTCAAAAGTTGTTCTCGTGGTGCCTGTCTCAAGTTCAGATAAATAGTGAGGGTTGTGTCGGGAAGGGGATCTGATGTAAAACCTATGCCAAATCAATGTGTAGAACATGATGGTCTGCTGTGGCGACCCCTAAAGGGGAAACACTGAAAGAAGTTGTTTTGGTCTGAAAATGAGACTCAAGTCAGCAACATTTACTTTGGTTTTATGGCAGAGTTTACCTGGAGAACAAAACCTGATTCTCCCAACGTGTGTCATGTCAGTAAAGCTCTGTTTTATTGTAAAAGTTGAAGACCAGCAAAGAAAACACTCGAGTTTTCAGGACAGTGTCCTTGCTGCACAGTTATTTGTGAAGCAAGATTTACCAGTTTGGACTCAAAAAAAAAAAAAAAAAAAAAAAACTTTGAGAGGTGGTCAGAACTGGGGGTCACTGTTTTTTGTTTGTTTGTTTTTTTCAAACCAGCAAATAAATAGTAAACCAGTGGCAGCTCTGCAGTTGTTTGCAGGACCAGTTCAAGTAAAGAGGCAGCTGCTCTGTGGTCATGCCACTGGTGTGAGTTTACGTGACCAGATCGGGGCCGTGTGCCTCTGTTTTGTCAACAGAGATTATGAAAGAGCAGCAGGCGGGTAGGCGGAGGGAGGTGGCAGCGCAGCTATTTGCATCCCTCAGCCTGAACACGTCTGCCCCTCCAACTCTGTCACCTTCCCTCTCCTCCCTCCTCCCACTTCTTGTTCCTTTTGTCAGCAGCAACCTGCCCAGACTATCCTTTTTTTTTTTTTTTACTTTTTATTTATACATATTTTTGACATCTACATTTACAAAATGCTCTGTCTTTACCTTTAGGTCTGTTTCAGCTGTTTTAACTGTGAATCCAGTCTGGGCAATCCCCAGATGTTAATGATGATGTTTGGACAGGAATGATCCTGCCTGTGTGTAGATGAAGCACACCGCAGATAAACACCAGATCAAGGTTGTGTTTGTCGCTCTTTTTTTTTTTTCCATTCACTCATCGTCGGCCCCCAGTAACATCTCTTTCCTACATATTCTTGTTTATTGCATTGTTTTTCTCATCTGCTGTGACTCACACTGCTGTGGGAGTTCTGCCGTCTCTACACTTTTTTTCCTGTCTTCTGAAACCTGATTTTTGCTTTCAGTTTTTAGTTGCTGCTCATCTGGTTTGCTTGTGCTCATTTAGAGAGTGTTAGTTTATCTTATGGGTGATAATGAAGGGCTGCTCATCTTATCTCATTTAATGCTCTCTAAAGAACAACAAAAACACATACTTCTATTATATTGAGAGGAGACTTTGCTTCAAGTGTTACTTCACATAAATTGCATCTATCATTATGATAAGTGGTGATCTGGTGGTAAACACAGCTGTCATACGGCTATAAGGTTCCCGGTTCCACTTCCAGGAGGACCTTTCTAGAGTTTGCATGGTCACCCCAAGCCTTTATGGGTTTTCTCCACCTTCTTCCTGCATTCAAAAAAAACACTGAAGCTAGAGTTTAAAGGAGTGAGTGTGAGCATGTATGGTTGTTTCTCTTGCTTGACTGTGAGTTGTCCTGTGATGATCTGTCCAGGAGGGATGAATGAATCCATATTCATGAGTATCTGTGCAGAACCTCCTCCTTCTTTCCAAAAACAAGGAAGAGAACTAATTTAGTTTACTTTTTTTTGCATTAGATGAGCAGTATTTAACAATCACTCTGTAACACTGCAGTTTTAACAGTTACTATTGAAAGATGTGTTAAAGTATTTCTTGATGATATTTTCTCTCCTTTGTTTAAAGAAAATACAATTTGTTATATAAATTATATTAAAGACCTCATTGTAGCTTCTCAAAGGGTAAATGGTCTGCACTTACCTCATGTGGCTTCTCTGAAACACTTCACATGCTCAAACTTCTACTTATATATAATATACCTTTTCTATATCTGCAGTGCTTTTGTAAGGATGACTTACAGTTACCAGAAGCAACATGATTTAATGTCTAAATTAACTCTTAGGGGGATTTCTCACTAAGGAACCACAAACATCTTTTGCAAATTTCATAGAAATGTTGTCTTCTCCTTTTCTAAGAAGTTGAGATGTCTATAACTGAAACTGCTGGCAGATGGGATGAAGTTGTCAGAAGTGTTTCTGTCTGTTCTGTTGGTGTCTACAGCTGGGAGACAAACATCTGTAGCACAACGTGTCTTGTGATCCACTACCCACCATCCTTGTTAGGGTTATCCAGAACATCCCTTCAGGTGCCACAAACTCTACTCTAAATATGTGCTTTGCAAAACATTGAAATCAAATATGTAAGGGAGATAAATATAACTAACTAGACAAATGGCCTGAAAGAGAAGTTTACAAAGTTCAACGAGTCACTACATTTTATATTTTTATTTTTTCAGTTTAAACATTGGCCCTTGTTTTTTTCAGCTGAACATATGGACAAAATGTGGTTTGGAGACCAGATATGCATTGGTTGACCAAGTCATCGTCAGAAAGTGTAGTGTCTGGCCCCCTGTTGTCAATCAGTCACGTAGTGTGAACACCACAGTGACTAAGAGCCAATTCCAATTCCTCCCTTAACCCTCAATCTCAACCCTCGCCCTTAACCCTCAGTCTTTGGCCCTCAATCAATGCGTTTACATGGGAAGTTTAATTCCTCTTTAATTCAGAATTAAAGTTAAAGCCGAATAAAAGTTACCATGTAAACACCTAATTCCATATGAAAATGTCAATTCCAAATTAAACTTAATTCAGAAGTAAGTGGCTGGTTTATTCCCATTTTAATTACGCATTAAGTAATTCCGCGGTCATGTATACACTCATTCCTGTTTAAATTAATTCCCGTCTTTCTGCGCATGATCGTTCTCTTGCCCGTCTGTCGCGATGATGCTTATATTCCGCGCTGGGCTTGTTTTCAAAACGGCAGCACGCAGTAAATGGTGTTCAAGAGCAGAGACAATTTATTTACTAAATAGCTTGGAGGAACTGGAAATAATTAAAAGAACAGATGGCAGGAAACATAAAAATTGTGAGCTTTTCAAAGCGGCCAGGTTAAATGAAGGAGGTTTCGCAGATAGAGATGCCACCCAGGTCAAAAATAAGTGAAATGTTGTTGCTAACCGAGTTAGCTAAATTTGTTTTCTTCCGGTAGATGTAAAGACGTCCGTCCCCCCTTATCCAATCAGAACCCTTCCCAACCCCCAGACCTAAAGCGGAGTTGGATAAAGCCGAACAAACGTGTTTTCCATGTAAACCTTAATTCGGAATTACTATTTCCATGTAAACTCGAAGGAAAATAGTTTAATTCGGAATTATTTAATTCCTAATCATTAATTCCGAATTAAAAAACATCATGTAACTGCAGCCAATCTTGGCCCTCGAAAGTAAGTGTAAGGGCTATCTCGTGACTTAGAAATGGCACACCCCTTGAGTGCAGTTACGTCTTCAGACTGTGGGGGCGGCCTTACGCCAAAGCTATATCCAGTCTGTCAAGAAAACGACGACAATGAAGAAGAAGGAAAAGAAGATGTAGAAAAAGAATAAGATAATATAAATATATATAACGAAGACCATAAGATAGTTTCGCAATATTTATATCTTTATTAACTACGAAAATACGTACATTTGTAGCTCACTTTTTTCGGCACCATCCTTTTCGAAGGATGGTTATATATAAATATATATAACGAAGACCGTAAGATAGTTTCGTAACATTTATATCTTTATTAACTACGAAAATACGTACATTTGTAGCTAGCTTTTTTCGGCACCATCCTTTTCGAAGACGTCTTGGTGAAAAAATGCAATGCCTTCTGGGTAGCCCTTACTTCCAAGGGTGGTGCCGGAGAATCTCAATATTGAGGGCAATACAGTCCTCATACTTGTCCCTCAACTTGACTTTCTAAGAATCGGGACGCACCTGCACTTCACGGGAACGCGCATTTTTGAGATTGAGGGTTGAGATTGAGGGTTAAGGGAGGAATTGGAAGTTCACCCTTAAAGACTCCCACAAGACAGCAATAAAAATAGTTTTTTGGCACACATTGTATTTATTCACACAAGACAGAACTAAGAAGATGTTAGCACATATGTTTTGTTGTTATTGGACACTTAACTTCAGAATTACCCAACAATATATGTTTTAGCAGTTTTCTCAGACTAGGAGGCAATTTTCCATGAGTGCTTTCAAACACAACTCTCAAACTTGGCCCCAACTCTCCAACTCTGTCAGCGGATGTGTTTAGGTGTTGTGTATATAGGCCTCACAGCATGAGTTGAGACATAAAAACTTATTTCCCATTTGATTCACAGCAGTTACCTTCTAAAGAACACATAAACACATCCACACCAAAGCCCCGCGAAGGACTGTTTCCTTAATCCTCATTGATCGCTGTGAACTTCTGACCATTATTGTCTGCACCCACTAAATCCTTTTTTCTTACCTTCACTGCCCACTGTTGCACATGCTGTTTACACAATCGTTCTATTGAGTTTATGGCTTCTACAATTTTTCCATTTGATGTGTTAAACATGTTTGCAAAAATTGTCCAGATGTGAGACTGTAGCACAACGCTTCTACAAGTGAGTTAACTCTGGTTGAAGCAGCTTACATGAGAGTAGGTCAAAGTAGGAGCGGCACTAACCTTAAATCCATTTTTTTTTTTTTACATCACAGCAACTGATTGTCTGTGATGCGTACATATATAATGTATAGGCGTGGGAACAGATACAGTTGTGTTCAAAATAATAGTGTGTTTAAAAAAAGTGAGTATAGTTTAAAATCCTTATAATTAGTTTTATTTCCATAAATACAAATGCATTGGAAACACAGCTCATTGTATTCCAAATCAAAACATGAAGAAAAAAGTATCATATTTGTTATTACCTTTACAGAAAGTCAAGAACGTGTGATATTTAGCTGATAAATAGCAATGTCGACTCCAATTAGTGAGGTCATTCATGCTGTACAGTTGTCAAACAGGTGACCCTTATTTAAGGACAAAGGCAGCAAATGTACATCCTGGTTATAGTGCATTTGTCTCTGAAAATCTGAGTAAAATGGGTCATCCCAGACATTGTTCAGAGGAACAGCATACTTTGATTAAGAAGTTGATTGGAGGGGAGAAAACACATAAAGAAGTCTAGAAAATAATAAACTGCTCAGCTTCCATTTTAAATCTCAAATACTTTAGAATGACAATCAAAAATGGAAAACTACCACTCTGATGGATGGATAATTAGTCAAAATGGCTAATGATCAGCTCCAGGGTGATCAAAGAAGATCTAAACTTACCTGTAAATAATGTAACAATTAGAAGATGTCTATGTGAATCCAAGCTATCAGTAAGAAGCCCCTGCAAAGTCACATTGATAAAAAAAATGATGTGCTGAAGAGATTACACTTGCAAAAACCACAGTGGCTGGCCTAAAGAGAAATAAAGCAACATTTTGTGGACTGATAAAAGCAACATTGCTTTTTTTGGGTGGAGGTCACTTGTTGGATGAGATCAAAAATGCTGTTTCTGAGGAAAAACCAAAAAAATGCAGAGGACTTGTGGATTATAGTCCAATGGTCCTGGCCTGGAATACCTGTTCACAGGTGCCAGACGTTGGCTGACTGCATGCAACACAGATGAGAAACAGTTCTCAGAAACAGTGGTTTTACAGCTAAATATAATTTCAGTGATTCACCGGAAAGCTAAAACTTTAAGTATTTCTCAGTTATACAGCAAATATTTGAGTTTGTAAAGAAAAATGCAGACATTGCTAATTTCTTGAACATCTTAATATTAGTTTTTCGTCCCTTTCTGTAAATGAATAACAAATTTGATCAATTTTTCTTCATGTTTTGATTTGGAATACAATGTACATTGTTTCCAATGCATTTGCATGCATGGAAATAAAAGCTATGGATTCTGTGCTTTACTCGCTTTTTTAAACACACTGACATTATCTTGAGCACAACTGTAAATGCAATATTATTACTGCTAAATCTACATGTCACTGCTACAACAGCATCAACCTGTGCTCTAGATCTGACAATAAGCATTACAGTGAGCAACATAGTTAGTAGCACAGCAGTGCAGTGCATGAATCATCTAACAAACAAAACTGCTGTTTATAGCAACAAAATGAAGCAGTGATAAAGAAAGGTACTGAGCTACTGCCATTAACATAGCTATGTCTATTGACATCCAAGCATAGCACTCGCATGAAGCCCCAGTTAGAAAGCAGGTCACTAGCTTACTAAATAACACCAATAAACAAGTGGTAATAGTTGTACAAACTGAAGTGGTGAAATAAAACATTAAATCTTACTTTTCTTTTTCTTTCTTTCTTTACTTATTTTTAATGAATGCACAGATATGAAGGCAAACTTGTGGTTAAGTCTGCAAAACATGTAAAATATAACAAAGTCCTAACTTTTGTTCCTTAGTCTTTCTGACAAAGTCAACCAAGCTTTGTATTTGGACTGTTCCATGGAGCTCATTTGTTGACTCCAAGCTAGCTAAGTACCCGTTAGCTAATTACAGATGTCACTGCTGGACCTGTAGTTTATTTGTTTGACCACCCAATTCTGCCCGCAGCATTGTCAAAACCCCTTTCTGGAAATACTCCCACGCTGGGTTTCTCTGTATTTGTTTTCTAACTTTCTCTGTTTATGACTTCTCCCAGAAGACATTTCACAAACACATACAGATTGTACATGCAGATTTGAGACATGTTTCCTCTCTTTAATGTGAAGGTAAGCTACCTGTACAGATCACATTCAGAGTAAATGTAAAGATGCTCTAATCTCTGGGTGTGTAATCTCTTAGAGCTGTATGAACACTGGTGGTTTGGGCACATTTTTAAGAGGAAATTATACCACAGCTACTTACTAATCTTAGTAGTTGCTACCTATAAAGGTAACTTGAATAAAAAGAATAAGCATGCAGTGAATTTTTTAAAATTTACTTTGCTTCTCACAAGCATATATATACTGTATGTGTGTGTGTGTGTGTGTGTGTGTGTGTATATATATATATATATATATATATATATATATATATATATATATATATATATATATATAGATATATATATATATATATATATATATATATATATATAAGGGATGCAACAGTACTCGGTACGACCTGCACGGGACAACACAGGCTTTTATGTCCCGCGGTATTTATGTTCCAATAACTTTGCATTGGACTTGCACGTGAGCGTGTGTGCCTTTTAGGCAACAGGCCCACCACTGCATGTCAATGTCCACTTGCCTCCACTCACTCACAGTGACCAGCCAACCACACTTTGGCCGGTTGGCTGCAGCTCATAGATGCGGAAAAAAAAAAAAAAAAAAGCAGGCATGGCCAGCGGTAGCGGAGAAGTTGGGAAAAACTTTTTTCAATCACCGGTGTGGGAACATTTTGGTTTTGCTGTTGAATACACCAGCGAGGGAGTGAAAACAGTTAACAGAACGCAATCTTCCACCTCCCTAAACCCACGATCTTACCTGCGTAAGATCCAGTTGTTACCAGTTGTGCGTCTTGGCGTAGCTGATGTGCTTTTTAAAATACTGCAGAACGAATCGTTGGATGCGCATTTAAAGATCACGAACAATTAATGTTCCTGTCTGACGTGTCTGGCCGTGACTATTCCCACATCCACCACAACTGCTGACCAGACATCCTCTGACCTCAAGAGAATAAAAACCTATGCAAGTAATACAGTGATGCATAATCGAGAGGTAGAGCCGTTTGTGCACGTCCACATTTGACCAGGTGGATGCACATTTATTCCATTTGGACGCGCTCTTTTACGCGCCGACATGTGAGTTGCGCTTTCCACAAACTTGGTATCTTGCGATCGCAGGTTTAGGGTAGCGGGTGGTCTGAAACTGTACCGAATCCGTACCAAAACCGTGACACAAAAACCGCGGTTCGGACCGTACCGTGAGCCACCTGTACCATTGCACCCCTAATATATGTATGTATATATATGTATGTAAATATATATATATATATATGTATGTATGTCTGTATGTGTGTGTGTTTACAGTTTTCTTTCTTTTTAATCGCTAACTTGAACTTTGCAAGTTAATGAGTTTTCTCCCCAACAGCTTCTTTCAAATATTTTACACTAAAAGTATTATTTTAATTAATGAATGGTGTATACTTACTGAAATGCTAGGGGGCTCATTATTTGAAAAGGATGCAGATCGTGTTAAGTTTGTATTAACATTATCATGCAGTAACTTCAATAATGGAAAAATTAAGATACACTGAATTACTCTTGTGAAAGAGAAAAAGAAGGTCATGTTACTCTCTGTAGTTTAGGTAGATAAAGGTCTTGGTCACATTTAAATAATATAATAATCTATTTCTATAAATGTCAGAGGATGGTTTTTAAAAAATATATATTTCATTATCACGGACCCACGGACCCCTTGCAATTACACCACAGACCACTCGGGGTCCTGCAGACCCCTGGTTGAGAATCACTGCAGTAAAGTATGTTTAAGAAAATGTATTTACTTTAAATAATTAACTTTCAGAGCTATGTACATGTAGAAATGAGCCAAGAGAGGGAAACTAAAGCATGTGTCAGAAATGTGCCAGAGGCATTTGTCTTTGCTTTATAAAATGTTTTCAAGGGGATTTTCAAAACTCATAAAGCAGTGATTGAAATTTATGAGGACTGTCAAAAGTTGTAGAAAGTTGTTTCAAAACTTTAAAAGATGTAGCTGTTGTACTTTGTTATAAGGTATAAACCAGATTTAGTTTAGTTTGAAGACTTTAGAAATTGGGTCTAAAGTCTTATATTTATATAAGACTTTATACCATATTTATATTTTATATTCTATATGCTAAATTTGTATTTCTTTAAATCATTTTTATTTACTTCAGTCATTAGTGGCAACAATAGGCTTTTTATAATTAGCATGAGTACACAGCAGAGCACGCATAAGCTTTGTACAAGGCCATTTATATCTATTTGGAGTGACTCTGATTTGTGTGCAGACTAAAGGGTTGTGTCCATTTGTTTTATTTACAGCTTGTACCAAACTTAAGTCTTGTGCTTACTTGAGACGAACCCATTTTAACCTTGAAACACTGATTCCCCATCACTACTCCCTCCACTTATACAAAAATATTCTAATGCAATGCCCTGTCAATAGACACAAAAGGGGAGAGTTGTTCTGTGTTGACACTTGTCTATTTTATCAAAATATCTAAGTATTGATTACATTTTATGGAAGCAGAGGTCATGAACTCTCCCCTGTTTTGTTTCTACACATGGTGGATTACACTCATTTAGTGTTGTTTTAACTCCAGAGTGATCCTTTGCATGAACTGTTTGACCTTTCTGGTTCGGGGAACAGTTCTTTGCAAATACATTGACTGTCACCATCACTGTCAATTATTATTAAGGCAGCACACAGAAGTGTTTTGTCTTAAAGTATCAGTTTCAATTTTCATTGAAAGGAACTGATTACTTTTAGGAGGTGCCGTCTAGCTCTTTCAGTCTCTTCTCCCTACTATCGGCAAAAACCACTCAAAATAAATTTGGACCTTTTTGTCCCAGTTGTCTCTTGCAACAACTGCTTCAGCTTTAAAGCATTATGCCACAGAGCAACAATGATCAATCTAGCTCATGGAGCTACAGTGGACAATACGACTGAGGGGATTAAAACCTGATTTATCCTTCTAAGAAGCAACTGTAGACATAGCATCGTTTAGGATCTATGTTGATATTGGCATTTATGCTTGTCCATGATCTTTTGTTTTCGCTCTGTAATCACATTACCAAATATGAGGTTCTGTTTTATTTCTTTTGTTACCAATGTAATTTTAGATGAGGTGTAAAAATGAGTGTCTGCTTTTGCAACCCATGTTTTTTGCTCAACCCACCACTTCACATCTGTCAAAGTGTCCTATGTCACGTAAAAGTGTCACTGGGACTGGATTGCTAGCCATCCAGTTTATGTGCTGTGCCATTTCCTGTGGTTTTACAATTAGGCTGTAAATTCTGTGGTTCCTTACTCCAGGGTCACCAGTAGGCTGGTGTGCTGTAGTCATACTAGACTTTGAGCTAGCCAAGTACCAGACCTGATGACACAGCAGTGCTGACCCAAGTGATCCCCCTGTTACACCAGTGTAATGACCCAGAAAATGTATGTGGGTCAGTGTGAAGGCAGGGATGGTGTGAAATCCCCTAAGTCAAGATCAGGGTTGAGAGGCAGGTCAACCTTCGTGGCAAAGTTCAGAGCTGTTTACCTGCATGAGTGCTTCATGCGTACAGCTGAGCAGATCGCGTGAATGCAGTCAGCTTAGAGCTGCATTGCTTATTTGCCTTGTTTTTGTTTTAAAGGGGAGCTGCTGTAATATCCACTATTATAATTGATTTTGGTGAGTCATTTTAAGCAAGCAAAATTACCCTTTTTGCATTCATAAATTTTGTGTCCTAAAAAAATAAAGCATTATTTGCTCTTTTCCTCGTATTTTTTTTTTTTTTTTCAGGGCAGAGAAGTTTAATTTCACATTAGACAACATTTCATTTCTTGTTCTGATCTAAGATACTTGTTAGTACACTATACTGATTTAGCAAAATTAGGTTTCTACATTTTTAGTTAATGCATAGAAGTTATTAAATTGTAAAAATTCAAAAGAATTATAAAAAAAAAAATCAGGAAAAGGGGAAACAAAGTAAAATGACACATTATTCTGCCTAACTAGGCTCCATCAAGGCAAACAAGACCTGTTTTTTTATTGATATTAATTTGTAGGCTTTTATTCATTTTTGCATTGCACCTGTCTCTACTGTTTATTGCAAGTCTTACATCCCATACTTGCTGTTGATTTCCTTGGCATGTGTAACGTAGGCTGACATGGCGTCATCCTTAGACATCCCTTTCCTGGAGTCCCAGGCATCCCACTTTGCTTTTCCCGTTGCATCCAGAGCTCCTGGCCTATCAGTATTAATGTCGCCAACGAGAGCCTGTTTGTAAAGACCATAAAGCGTCAGCAACTCCTCATTTGTGGGTCTCGTTTTCCTTTTCCACGTATTTCAATTAGACAATTAAAAAGACCTTTATTGTTTCCAGAGGAATGAAGAGAATTAGTAGCAATCAGATGCTGCAACACCAAATACACTTGATTCATTCAGTAGGTGTAAAAAGCCTCTATAAAAGCAGATATTTTGGTAATTTGCTGGTATGGAGCTGTCTGGTAGACAGTACCAAAGCATTCGGGCCCTCACGACCAGACTGCAATAGTTTCTTCTCTCATGCTATCAGACTTCCCAATACTTAGGAACTGGACTAAAGGAACATACACTCGGATAGACAACTGAGCATCTTCCATCCTCTCTGCAAGTTTATGCACATGTTTATGCTGCTACAAACACTTATTACTCTAAATAGGATGCTTCTCTTATATTTACACTATTTCACCCAGAACTGCATATTGGTCGGCATTGTAGACTTTGTTTTGTCTTGTGCTGTCCTGCATGTTTGCACTTGTGCATTTTATATAGAAATGATGTAATCCCTGTAATTCTGTGTTGTTCTGTGTTGTCTTGTGTAGCACCTTGGTCCTGGAGAAACAATGTTTTGTTTCTGATGTGTACTTGTATATAGCTGAAATGACAATAAACTCCACTTTTTTTACTTGACACTTGGAGGTATTCTGCCCACCAATTCACGGATGTTTGAACTGATGTAAAGCCTTTTTTAAGCATTATGGAAGTACATCATTTTACTGTGAGAGGGATTATTCGCACAGTGGAAAACATTAAAGGCTTTTGCCCCTGGAGGTTCCAGCAAGTTTACCGAAGGTTAGACCATGCACTGCTCTAAGATATGAAAAAAAAGCTTCTGCACATTACCACATTTTGTGAAAGCCAACACAGCTTGTTAGCACAAATGGGTCACACCAGCTGTCAAACATGGTAGTGGGAGATTGTTGGTTTGGATTTGTTTTGCAGCCGCAGGTTTTGGGCACCTTGCGGTCATTGTGTCAAACATGACCTTCCTGTGTCTACCAAAGGTTTCTAACATCAAATGTTAATGGCCATCTGTGCAACAGCTGAAGCTCAGCTGATATTGTCATGCAACAGCATAAAATGGCAAACCAAAACAACAACATTTCAAGGTGTTCCAATGGCCCACTGGAAGTCCAGACCGCAACATGAATGAAATGCTGTGATGACCTCGAGAAACATGTGCATTGACAAACACTTGCAAGCTTCAATCACCCAAGGCAAAATTGAAAAGAAATTGTGGGCCAAAAATTGTTCCGAGACCGATTATGTGATACAGAAAATTATTGCTTTAACTTTGTATTTCTAGAAGTGGTTTCTAGAAGCTGTTTAATTTTTCACACACTGCTTCAGCATTTGACTAAGATTTAGCTAAATAATGACAAGGTACAATATGTCATGTTGTAGTTGTTCATCTGAGGATGCTTTTTAATTTTAAGATCTACTAAGGATGATTTTTAATGTTCTGATACAAAAAACCTTAGAAGTGGAAAGAGGTAAACAAATTTGTGAATTAATTGTATAAGACTTAGGAAATATGCTTTTTTTTTTCCCCTCCTCATCTGTATCTCAAGTGATCTCTTTCTTATTCCACTAAATTTTCCTCTCAGAATTTTGCATCTCATCCCTTTTTAATCTCTTTGGCATCCAGCTGGCAGAAAATGCGTGGCTGCCAAAAACAAAACAAAACAAAAAAGCATGAACATCAAAGTGTTTGAAGACTCCCAAAAAGAGATGCTAAGTAAGCAGGGTTACGCTCAAACAGGACAAGTGTGCTTCGTATTTCATTCAGTCACATCAGAAGGGAACAGGCTTACCCAGACAGGAGCTTTTTTGGATTGTCTCTGACACAAATTCTTCATGCTGATGCTGAAACCTTCTTGGGGCATGTTGTAGTTTCTGACGTTGTCTGACCATCTGTCAAAAGCTTGAAATTAAGTATTCGCTTGCCTTAAGTCCCTTGAGCACATCATAGCACTAAATCTGGAGTGTTGTTAGTCCAACCAGAGGACTCCAGTTCCAACTGCATTGTGATTGGCATCAACTGCTCGGTTGCTGCTTGAGTCAATAGCTGTTTTTGAAACTGCGTAATACACTACCATGTGTGTTGATTTTCCCAAAATGTACCCGGATAACTCCAGGAAAATGCAGTTACAGTTGCATTCTGTATACCATTATGCAACGTGTTGCTACAGTGAAAGTGTGTCCTAACTGTCACATTGCCAACTTTTTGTTATGCCATTGTATACTACGTACTAACAATGCCTGGCAGACAAGTATGCAGTACTTACTGTGTACTACGTCATATAGACAGTACACAACATGTAGTTTCAGAAACCACCACTTCAATCTCCAGCTCATGTGCATAGATACTGTTATACTGTGATAAGGGGGTGGGTTTTTAACGCAGAATCCTGGTCACTACATTAATTCATTAAGAATGGGCCCATTCTTTTCATCCAAGTTTAACTGTATCTGATACATTACTGCTACTATTGGCAAATTTTGCCTAATAGACATTAACCCAGGTGGAAGTTATCCATCTCATAGATTTTTAGGTTTTTTTTTGTCCCATAGACACTTTCTTTTCTTCCTAAGGTGCTATCTCCGTGCCCTTGTCTCCTCCCTTCTAGCTGCCCTCAATACTGCCATCACCCTCTCCCATTTCCCTCTTTACGCATCTCATACCGGCTGCCCCCTGCTGCTATATTGTACCCCACGCAGTCCTGCTGCCTCCCTGCCACCAGGCTCCACTGCCTCTAGCGTGTAATTGACTTTCTCCCCGTGCTGGAAAAGCGGGCGGCCCGCGCCAGGCTGGAGGTGACCTATTTCCCTGGGGCATTCAGCAGCCTTCTAATCAACTATTCTCTGGGGCAGCCTCATTCACTCTGCAATTAGAGCAGCTATCCCTTTGAGAACTCCATCAATAGGCAGGCAGGCAGGCAGGCGGGAGGGCAGGCGGTGGTTTGATCGGTGTAGGAACCAAGACTGAGTTCCACTCAGAACACTTTGCTTTGGCTCGCCGAGTTTTGACTACTCTGACTTTGTGCCTCCCCCTCGTCGCTTTTTTGCCTCCTCTGCTCCCCGTCGTCCTCGTGGGAGGTTTCATCAGACAGCAACAAGCAGGGGTTTTGTCTAAAGTGGAGCGTCAGACAGGGAGGCAGGTAGACGTACAGGCACAGAAGCAAACTGGGGGATAACCGAGAAGAGATGCAGGTAGGCAGACAATAGCAGACAGACAGTCTGATGGGAGGGACTTGAGGGAGAGATTAAAGGAGAAATTTGAAAGCGACTTAAAGAAGGAGGGATTCGGCATGACTTTCAGATTATCTCATGTTTTTGATGAAGATTCATGTTTCCTGTTGTTACTTGGCAAGACTAGGCACCACTGATTTACTTCATATTGAGAACATGCATTGGACGCAGCTCTCATATTGATTCTCTCTTAATTAAAAAAAAGCCTGGTCTGACCTTATTACCAGTTGAGAATTAAGAATATTTCCTATCTAAAAACAAACTGACAAAAAAAAAAAAAAAAAAATCAGATGGTTTTGTGGACTGCTCTGATCCTAAACAAAGAAGCCTGAGATGATAGTGTATGATGATTAAATAACAGACTGGTATCTCTCCCCTGCCGCTGGCCTGATTTGCGATGCAGGAGAGGCAGTGCACTGGTCAGAGGATAACCATGTAATCAATGGAATGAAAAAGCTGCGCTGGCTGTGAAGGTTAAGAGGGGTACTGAGGCTTTCAGCCCACTCTGTGCACCACACGTGCATTCAAAACACACTCCAGACAGTCTGCATGTTACACCTCCTCCTCCACTCCCTCCTCCTTTCACCTGTTCCCCGTCCCTCCTGTCTTTCTTTGGCATCCCTTTATCTCTTTCTCTCAGCTCACTCCCTCCCACTGCCTCCACCTCTTTTCACTCTGATTACCCCTCCTCTGTTTCTTCTTCCTCTGCATTTTCTCCATATATCCTCTGTCTCCCACTATATTTGTGCTCTCCCTCCCCTTAAGTACCTTCCTCTCTTCCCTCCCTCCCTCCCTCCATCCTTACGTCTCTCCCTCCCTCCTACCTTTCCCCAGTGTCAGCTGCTGTCACTGTGGCAAAAAAAATGACCAATCAGCGCTCTCTCTTCACAGCACCGGCTTCTACCTCCCTCTCTCCCTCCCTTATATGTTTCATTCCTTCCCTCTGTTCCCTTCTCTTCCTCTTCCTCCTCCAGCTTTCATCCCCTCTGCCTCTCTTCCCCACAACCTTTATCAACTCACTTCCTGGAGACGAAATGTGATGCATTATGGGAGACAGACGGCTGTCTGACGGGGTTAGTTGTGCACCGGGGCTTATCATCAGAGACACTGCTAATCCAGTGTGTGTGTGTGTGTGCGTGTGTGTGTGTGTGTGTGTGTGTGTACCGGATGAGCTGAAGAACATACACACACACAAACAAACAAAACCTCACATGCTTACTCTTATTCTCCAAATAAGAGGAGGAGGAGGCAGACAAGACATGTTTATGTTCTTCAGCCTCTGCCAGGAGAATACAATTTGCATGATATAAGCATATTTCACCCTGCTGTGTGCTGCTTCACAGCCTGGCTCTGTGCAAAGCTTTTTTTTTTTTGGTTTGTTTTCTGAGTTCAAGAGGATAAATGTCTTCTTCCCTTCACAATTACCTGTATAATACCCGTTAAAAGGCTAAAATGAACTGCATAATCCCTTTCTCTGCCTGCCTTTTTTTTTTTTTACAACGGCGTGTATGTGTTGCTTCTCTCCGTCAGGTGCTGATATGTGTGTACGATGAGTGGACTGGGGGAGAACTCCATGGAGCCTCTGAGTTCAGAAAACCGGAAACGCAAGCTCTCCACTTGCGACACGCCGGGTCTGGGGTGAGTGGTGAGATCAGCACATGGCAGGGAAAGTGCAGGAAAGTGGGCTACTGGGTCACTTCATTCTCAAGCCAGCGCCATGCAGCTATTGAGGTGGTGCCTGCTGTGATGGGTAACAACTGGCCTATGGGTGGCATTTTAAGAAGGGGGGGTGGGGATCACTTCCTTCTTTCTAACGAAACCTTCGAGCTTAGCATCTTATTTGCTTGGAAGGTGGAGTCTTGGTGATAGATCCTCAACATCAAATTAAAGAAAATGTTATATTTGTAACTCTTCAGCAAGTTTTCTGTTTTTTGTTTCCTATAATTTCAGAATTGCGGGGTGACCTTAGGCAACTTTACAGTCTCAGGCTGTAAAGTTATTATATATATTAAAAACAAAGATCCATTGAGAAGACAAAAAATAATTAATTACTGTGGGGTATCTAATCACTTTCTTAAAATCAACTTTAGTGATTTTTCTGTTGGAAAATCATCCACTTTTCTCAACTTGAGCAGTAGATTTTTTTTTTCACGTCTTAATTTTTTTTTTTTAGCCACTTTTTTGCCACACTATAGTTTCTTGTGTTGGCCTGCTCCAAATAAGCATTTTTCCTGTCTAAACAAGCATAGATGTTGCTGAATATGTTTTCATAGATCATAGTTCCTGAACTCTCTACGCTCAGTGTGAGGTTGGGGAAGCATTTGGTTGCAATCAGCAATCTATGCTGCTGTAAACTAATCCCTCTAATGCAATGGACCTTTAAGCATTTGGCGAGATTGATCCTGCTTTAGGCTTGCATCGCAGTTATTGGCATGGGGTATCATTCAAAGCAGCAACATTCTGGAAACAAATTTCTCATAGTCAATAGAAAAGCTGGAACTGAAAATGGGATGTTTTTACAGCAGGATAATGATCATAAACACAGATGAAAATCTACAGTGGATGAGCTCAAGAGGAGCAACCTGTTGATTTGCAACGGCACTAACAGTTGTTGCTCCAGAGCATTTAGTGAAATTTGTGGGCAGACCTCAAAGAGAAGTGCATGAAATATATCTATAAATATAGCACAGATATATCTAGATAAAGAATCTTAAAGAGCTCAAAACATTTTACAGGATTGTTAGGGACCAAGCAGTCAGCAAGGAGGAGAACAGGAGTTTTGATTTAAAAAAATGGGTTTATTTACTCCAAAAAATATAAACCAAGAACTTATCTAAAGCTCATAAAAGAGGTCAACGAAATAGAACTACACTGAAACTATTAACTACATAACAGGACACTAACTAAACAAAACTGACCCACCTATAATGACACAGAAGGGAACATATATACTGGCTCGGCCAAGCCAAATAACACACAAGGGGAAAACAAAATGGACAACAAGTACAACTAATACAAAGGAAACTAACTAAACCCCAAATCCCCCCCAAGATAACAGCACATAGTATGGCTTAATGGCCTTGCCACAGGATTTAGCAGTCCTCCGCCAACAAGGAAATAAAGATTAATATAACAAAAAGTAAACTCTAACCTTACAGTGAAGAAATATTGCACTCTATTTAAACAGTGTAAGGTTATAAACAAACAAATAACATATTAAATAAACTAAACCTTATGTTTAATTGAATTGTTTGGGGTGTGGCTGACCGCAAATAAAATGCACCTGTGTGCTTAAAGTAATGAGGGCCTAGTGTGTAGGATATCACCCTCTTCAACTGGCCTGTGTGGCTGTGGCCATCACAAGGATGAATGGCAAGAAATCCATCAAACAAGAACTGAAAGACCCATGAATGGCTACAAAAAACCTTTATGATACTCACCAAAGGGGAAGAGGTGTCGCTAAGCACTGCTCATGTTTTAGTTTTGTGATTAAAACCACATCCGAGTTGTAACATCTATACAAGCCTTTTTGAAATCAGGACATCTTTTAACGAGTAATTTACATGAGCAGAAATTTTGACTGTCCTGCCCGAACTGCAATTAGTTTCAGACACGGACAAAACACTGAAAATCCGAGAAAAAGCATTACTTTAGCTGCAGTCATGTTACATCTTCCCCCACAGATGTGAGAGGAAGCGGCGGGAGCAGGAGAGCAAATACATCGAGGAGCTGGCGGAGCTGATCTCCGCCAACCTCAGCGACATCGACAGCTTCAACGTCAAACCCGACAAATGTGCCATCCTCAAAGAGACGGTGCGCCAGATCCGTCAGATCAAGGAGCAGGGTGAGTGGACGCTGCCGCCTGGAATCAAGGAAGCCACTGAGGGCCGGAGTCAGACCAGTGCATCACAAGACTGGTGGACTTTATAAAGTTTTTTTTGTTCTTTGTGGTAAACAATGTGAGTGTAGAAGAGAAAGAGAGACGGCAGAGACAGCTGGGGGTTAGCATGCACAATCATCTCCCTCATATCTCACTGCATTAACTGTTTATGTTTGGGTAGAAACATTGGAAATGCTTTGTGAACTTTGTCATTGCCATTTTTCCTGTGTGTGTGTGTGTGTGTGTGTGGATTATGTCCAAGCACAGCTGTGTGTAGACCTCGCCAGGGGCTGTTTCACTAGATGCTCGCTGGTAGTCGAAGCCCCTCCATTCTGCTGAGCTGCCATATTAGTTCTGTTAGATCTGCCTTTGTCACAGTTCTGTTCAGCGTGCTACGGTTGTTTCTGCAGAAAACACCTCACAACGCTGCTGGCGGAGACATTTACCTTGCAGATGCTCTTTCAGAGAGCGTAGTGACGCAGTTTAACTCCTAGGATTCGGACATGTGTCAGTATGAATTTTGGAGAACAGGGAGAGAGCCTTTGGTGGATTTTGTTCTTTCTTCTGTCTGCCCGGCTCACTCAGCGTCTGCCACCTCGACAGGAAGGGGAAGAGGCTACAGCTGGCCCTGACTGGCTCCTGACACGTTGCCATAGTTACAGGAAGTGAAGACAGAAATGACACAGGCGTTTAGACTCATCTCTTGCACTGTACCTGAGCAGTTTCATTTTCATTTTCAGCTGCTCTTACGGCCAGTCTTCATTTTTCTCCATGTCTCCATCAATCTCTCCGGTTTTGTTTTGCTCTTTTAATCTCACTTGGATTTAAGATTCTTCTGCTTCCCTGCTGTTTTCAGCCCTCACTTCCTCATTTGTATTGCAGTACAATGAGGTTTGCGCCTGAGCATTTAGAGTTAATGTATGGAACTGAATGGAGTGCAGTGTCTCTCATACTGTTTATGTCTCAGTTTCCTCTTCCTCCCCCCTTATCTTTGGGTCCTTACCTAACTTCACGGTGCCTTGTTGTAGGCAGTAATGGCCTTTTTTCTTTGTGTGGGTATCTATGCCCCTTGGGAGCTAATAAGATAGAATGATTCCTGTAGCTGAACAGCCCCCGCCTCCTTCTCAGACAAAGCTCCGCATAAATATAACCACCAAACCACTGTTTCTTTTTCTTTCACTATCATCTCCATCCACATCCCTCTGTGTCAGCCTCGGATCGCTCTGTCTCCCTTTTCTTCTCGCTAGGTGCCTTTCCCTCTCTCAGTTTTGGCACCTCCATTAATTCAGGTGCCTCAGCTCCTGCTCCTGCACCATTACAGGAGCTTCTCTAGCTCTCTCCTGCTTCGTCTTTCAGAGCCCCAGCCTACCAGACAGTCCCTCACATTCTCACACTGAATATAAAGCATGAGGACAGCAGCTACCTGCTCCACATGCACCCAGCTCCTCACAGAAATCTTTCTCCTCACTTGGTAGTTTTAAATCCCCTCGCTCCAAAAGATTAAAAAAAAAGAGAAAAGATTGAGATTGAGAAACACTGCCCCCTGCTGGTGAAGCCAGAGTAGTGACGAGGTAGAAGTTTCTTCAAGATTCAGGTATTGTGGCTCTCACCTTGTGTTTCTTCTTTGCTTCTTTCTTTTGTTGTCTAAATGTCTTTGAAGGTTCCTGTACTTTAGAGCACTGTTTGAAGTTTAAGTTCTGTGATGGAACTTCACTCTTTTACCTCCCTCTTCGACAGGAAAAGCTTCATCAAGTGACGATGACGTTCAGAAGTCGGACGTGTCCTCGACCGGTCAGGGTGTCATCGACAAGGACCACCTGGGGCCTCTTCTGCTGCAGGTGAGTTCAGCGATCCCGTCCTGTCACCCGGAGGACATGAAGCCGCGTTTTCATCGTTGATGACTTCCTCTCGCTGCCCTTGCAGGCGCTGGACGGCTTCTTGTTTGTGGTGAACCGGGAGGGCAGCATCGTGTTTGTGTCGGACAACGTGACTCAGTACCTGCAGTACAAACAGGAGGAGCTCAACACCAGTGTGTACAACATTCTTCATGAAGAAGACAGGGAGGAGTTTCACAAGAACCTGCCCAAGACCAACAGTGAGAAGCAAACATTCACGCACATTTACATTAGAAATGCTCTCACAGGGACGCTGCACTTAAACTCAGAAGTAAACCCTGTTCGACATCCTCCACAGGGCTGAGGTGTAAAACAAACTTTGAGAGGTTACGACAACTCTGCGCGCACGTCAATGTAAACTCGGTTATTTATTCATACTCCTCTGCTCTACACTCCATCACTCCTTCTAATGACGAGCTCCTGGGAAGCCTGCTCAAAAGTGCGTGAGAGCTATTCAGAAATACAAACGCACCTTACAAAACACACATGTGCGCAGGGGTACCCACCCACTCTGTGCAAGGCAGGCAGAGCGTAGCGCAGCTGTCAGTCACACTCAGTGGTCCAGACAGTGTAAAACAGGGCCGAGCTTTATTCAGATCCCATGGCAGCCATCTGGAAAGTACGTACTACTGAATAATGCACCTCCACACTTTCCTCTACTTAATGCAGCTTGTGTTTGCATGTGATTTGTACTTAAGTACAGTAGTGGAGCAAATGTACTTATTTGCTCCTTCTACTCATTATTGCGTATATTACCATGCATATGACAGTAATGCATTTTTAGGATGCCGAGTGAGTGTGAACGCTGATAAGTATGTGTACAGAGCACTATTTATAAAGCTGATTAATTATGGATGCGTGTGCTCGACTGAACCTGCTACTTGATTAACTCTGCAGTAATTTTCCTAAGCAGCGACAGCTTCAACGCATCATTGACAAGTTCTGTCAGTTATTCAGGCTCTTCCCGTGCATGCGCCATCATTCATTCACTCACTCTCTCTTGAAGCACTCATCTTTATCTAGTTTTCCTCGCAGCACCCTCCGTGCCTCTCTCGACTCTCTCCTTCTCTGCTTTATTTATTCTTAATATGGCCGCCTACAAAGATGAATATTGTGTTTGTCTGTTCTCTAGCCTGTTTCCCTCCCTGCTCTCCCACCCCTCATTGTGTCTCGCTCTGCTGCTCTGCCCCTTCATTATCTTTTGGGCCCGTGAATGAAATGCGCTCTTGCTGCACATTCCTGCGGGATGATCACTGACCATGCCAGCTGCAGTTAAATGCACACACATAAGCACCCAAAAAAGCACACGTATACCTACAAAAATTTAGAAAGAAAGGGGAGTTTTAGTTGTACGTCGGTGTGTTTTTAACCCCTGTCTTGATTATACATATCTGTGGGAAGATGTCAATCCCAGGGACTGTGCTGCTGGTATTTTTTGGTTTTTTTTTTTTTCATAGGCAGAGACAGCCAAGGCCTTGTTAAAACACCTCTCACTATCACTCGGGCCGTCCTCTCTACTTCCATGCTTCCCCTACTCCGCCCACTCAACATGTTTTGCTCTCCCAGGCCCTCTCTTATATCCTTCCTGCACCTGCCAGACAGAAACCTTTGGCCAACTCAAGGCTCTGATAAGGCTTCCCACAGACCTTGGAAGACAGTTGAATGTCTGTCTGAAGTTTTCCTCCCCTTTCCGTCCCTCTGTGAAGGTGACCCCGTCTAAAAGTGTGTGTGTGTGTGCGTGCGTGTCGTGATGAGGAGTCAGGGTCTAAATGAGGATAGATGGCTGAGTGTCCCCAGTCTCTGCTCACTGCAGGGCAGACTGAGAAGGAAGGATATTGGAAATCGACACCAAGGCTACATTAATCCCATGGTCCATTTAGCCAGGGATACAAAGAAAAGGAGAGGCTTCTGCTTCTCTATTTTAGATGTCGCTGTGCGGTTCATTTGTTTTTGTTTTTCGGTCCGTGTGTTTGTGAGACTTGGCCGGATGGGGTGTGAGCTGTTTGTGATATTTGATTACAGGCTGTCCATTCGTAGCTACTTCAGTTTTCATTCCTAGAAACTTAATGCTTATTTCCACTGTACTCCCATGTGTGATTTCCTCCTCACTTGTGTGCCTTTGTTTGCCTTTTGTTTGTTTTTTTTTTTTTTTTTAAGTAAATGGAGTGTCGTGGGGAAGCGAGGCAGCTCGACAGAAGAGTCACACTTTCACTTGCCGGATGCTGGTCAAATTTGGCCACGCCCACGGCCCAATGGAGGACGGGCCGGGAGGACTGCGCTACGAGACCATGCAATGTTTTGCTCTCACTCAGCCCAAGGCCATGATTGAGGAGGGAGAAGGTAGGAGGAGCCAGTAGTATTCATGTAGAGGCCCCTGCACTCAAAAATATGGTTTAGTTTGTCTGAGTTTAGGTGGAGGTGAGGAGTGTAATTTTTATGATTTATGGTATTATATGCTTGTTAACACACTGATTCAGGAAATCATGTGCTCACAGACTGAAAACTGACCTTACAGAAAAGACAGCATCCATGATTTCTAAAGAGGAAATCATTGGATTTCACATCAGTCCATCGTAAATAAACTTAGGAGTTAGAGAAGACAACTGTTTCAGGAATTTATTAATCCATGCCAAATTCTTAACACTTATCTCGTACCTTACACAACCCCATCTAGGGTCTAAAAAGAGTTTTACAACAAATTTCCTGGTCTCTGATTCACACAAATTCTCACACTTGATTTTTGTGCTAAAGCATTATTCCCTGACAGTATTGCTGTGTGTGTAGCTTTGTCCCGATATTCTTAAATCATAAATGATAGTGAACGAGAAAATGCACTGTGTTTTTCCCACACCGTGTTTCCCAGTGTTGGACCCCGTGTGGATTTCCAAAATGCCCTATGTAAAGAAATTCTCTTTTTTACCCTCTCATTTCTCTTTTTGAGTTAACTTAATTAGTTGTGAGATGTTGCATCAGATTACACAGCTTTTTATTTGTTGCCCTTGTCCAAGTGTATTTGAACCTTGAAGTTATATCAAATTCACAATGACAAATTTGTTTTTCCTTAAGATTTAACGTTTTCCAGTTTAGAATATTTGATATATTATTTGTGATATTTTCAACTAAATATAGCATTTAAGAAATTTGCAGATCATTTTGTTGTATTTATATTCACAATTTAGACACCATTCCCACTTTTTTTTTCCCAGAAGTCTGGTTCTAGTCATGTACAGTGAAAATGTTAAACATATTCTCTTTTAATAGAATACCCTTATTATAAAAGCTTGTAACGACATTTACAGGGATGTGAGTGAAACCTTAAAGAGTTAGCCTTAACTGAACTACCTCTCACACTTCTTTGTCACTTGCAGATCTCCAGTCATGTATGATATGTGTGGCCCGTCGAGTCACAGCCATGGAGAGAACAGAGAGTTTCAATACCCGACATGAACTTTCAGGTGTGGAGCTGCATACCAGGAACCAGAACCCCAAACATCCGTTCTAGTTTATTCTTATTGATGAACAGCCTTGGTTGTTCCCTTTTACCCCTACATCTTTCCTCCCTCTTCGACAGGTAAACTGATCCAGATTGACCAGAACTCTCTGCGAGCATCAATGCGTCCGGGCTGGGAGGATTTGTTGAGGCGCTGCATTCAGATGTTCCTTCAGCACAGCGACGGGCAGCCCTGGTCGCACAAACGCCACTACCATGAGGGTGGGTCACACCGGAAAACTCTCACAGCTGGAGTCAGAAACTGTAGTGCTTTAGTAGATCGATCTCGGTTGAATACATGGTGCAGCACACGCATGAGGCTGTAGCTGTTTTTAACCGTCCAGACCGTTGTGGATTCTGTTTACTGTAAAGCACTATAATTATATCTAGAAACAGCTCATTTTCTCACTTGAGATGTTTTTCAGGTTTTCAGACTTCCTTTTCAAACAGCACCTTTTGAATTTCAGTTAAACCTGTTGTGTTTACGCTTAAACATATTTCATATGCTTCATGTCAATATTTTCGTCACAAAGTCAGTTTTAATGTAAAGGAAGTGAGTTATGATCTTTTGTGTCTTCCTGTGCAGCCTTTCTCCAGGGTCACGCCGAGACTCCCCTGTACCGCTTCTCCCTCTCTGACGGCACTCCAGTCACAGCCCAAACCAAAAGCAAACTGTACCGTCATCCCATGAGCAACGAGCCACAAGGCTTCATCTCCACTCACCTCCTGCAGAGGTCAGAAAACTGATAATACACACATTCAGTTCATACATAGCAAAGTGGCATTTATTGCACTGAGGTGAAAAGCACTTCCACTATTTATGAAAGGCAGCCAAAGAATTCAAGCCTCATAATGAGCTGAAGTAGAAGCTGAAGTAGCTTTTATACACATCCTGTGAACAGTAAGAAGGAGACTTTCCACAGGAGCTGGCACTTCAACAGCGTTGATTCAAAGCCATTGTTACTCTGAGAGAGAGAGTTTTCTAAGACACAGTATTTTCAAGGTCTTTGCATTTATTTCAAACGTTGCGCTTGTTTTCTTTTTCTTTCTGCACAGGGAACCGAATGGTTACCGCTCGGCGCCAGGCGGTAACATGATGTCCAACAATATGCGGCAGCAGGGCATGAGCGGTACCAACCCAAATGCCCAAATGAATGTGAACCCCGGTGGGGGGATGGGTATGGGGGGCATGGGCGGCATGAACAGGGGCTTTAGCATGAATGAACAAGGCCACATGGGTCCGATGGGAGGTGGGTCCATGTACGGAGGCGGCGGCGGAGGAGGAAGCGGCGGTGGAGGCATGGGCAGCCGCATGATGCAGATGAATGCGATGGGACAGATGAATCAGGTGGGGCACATGAATCAGATGGGTCCCATGAATCACCCAGGCCAAGGCATGCAGCAGCACCCACAGCAGCCCCCGTTTCAGAGCAGTGGTGGATTTGGGCTCAGTGGCATGAACAGCCCATCGGGGAGCCCCAGAATGGGTGGCCCTCAACAAGGACTCCTGATGTCACCCCGGAACCGAGGGAGCCCAAAGATGGGGGCCAACCAGTTCTCCCCAGGAGGTACGTTTGTGATTGGCTGGTAATCCGGTAATTTAGCCTTATTGGTAGATCATATCATCATACGTTTTCTCTCTGCTTCAGGCATACACTCACCTATGAGTGGCATTGGCAGTGGCGGAGGAAGTGGGGGGAGCACATCTACCTTCTCCAGCAGCTCTCTTAACGCGCTACAAGCCATCAGTGAAGGAGTAGGGAGCTCGCTCCCCTCTACGCTAACATCCCCCTCACCAGCCCACAAACCGGACAGCTCTCCCAGCATCCACTCCTCCTCCGCTTCTCAACCCAGCCAACTGGCCAAACCGGGCCAAGATGGCTCCAAAAGTCCAGCGGGAGGCTTGGGGCCTGTACCCAGTGACCATCACCTCCCAACCCACCATCACCACCATCATCAGCATCCGCAGGCTGAGAGTTCTGCAGACCGACCAGACAGCCAGGCAGCAGCAGCGAGCCTCAAAGAGCCTGGAGAGGGGGGCAATGAGGCAGGGGTGGCAAACTCCGAATCCCAGCGTAGAGTGCCGGACAGCAAGGGTCATAAGAAGTTGTTGCAGTTGCTGACGTCCCCAACTGAGGAGCTGGGAATAAGTGGCAGTGGGCCAACGGGGCTTCCTTTACCACCCCCGTCAAACAGCAGTAGCACTCCTGTGGGCTCAGACAGTAAGGACACTTCTGGAGGCATGACCAGCCCCTCGTCAACTGGAGTGTCCTCATCTTCTTCAGGGAGTGCAGGTCAGACAGCTGGGCAGAACAACTACACAGGTTCACTGCAAGAGAAACACAAGATCCTCCACAAGCTCCTTCAAAACGGCAACACTCCAGATGAAGTTGCTAAGATCACCGCTGAGGCAACAGGAAAGGTGTCTCTTGGAGGTCAGGAAGGGGGTGAGGTTGGAACAGGAGGTTCAGGAACTGGGTCGGGCTCCGGGTTGACTACAGACACCAAACAGGAGCAACATAGCCCCAAGAAAGAGAAAACCCACGCCCTCCTCCATTACCTCCTCAACAAGGATGATTCCAAAGAGCCTGTGGATGTCAAGCCCAAACTTGAAGAGTTAGAGGCGAAGGCACCTCCAGGAACCGCTGATGGCCCTCCATCTGAACACTCTGAGAGCAAGATCAAGTCAGAACCACCTGATGATGTAAGATTGTGTCATGAGATATGATTGAAAAACTGTTTTGCACTTGGATAGATATAAATCTTCACTAACATTTATGTAATGAATAATTAGTGTTCTCTTTGACATTCAGTTACACAACCTGGAGTCTATCCTGGGAGATCTGAGGGGTTCGAGCTCTGACTTTTACCCTGATCAGGCTGGAGGTGGAGGGGCTAACAGAACAGGAAACAAGCAACAGGGCTGCCTTGATGACAGCCTGCAGGGTAGGTGATTCTGCAATAAAAATCTACCAGAAATGACAGTTATACACAGGGCAGGTGTCCTAAAATTACATGTGATGATGTCAAAATGAAATATCTCTGAAACGGTCCCTTTTCTGGTGACAGATAATAACAATTCCAAGACTTTTTTGTAAAAATTGGACAAAGCTTGTCCAATTTTGGTAAAGTTCACAGTAAGCAAAGATCTGGGGTTTAAAGATAGGATGTTGATCAGAGTTTACATTTGTTGTTCAAGTACTTTTCAAACTTGTTATGTTCAGGGAGTCCAATAATGGGACCGGGGCCTCGAGGGCCCTTCCAGAGGACCATGTCCATGGATGGGAAGCCACATGGTGCAGCTGGAGGAGCAGGTAGACGCCCCATGCTGACCAAGCAGGAGAAGATGATTGGCAGCCCAGACGGCTACCCAGAAAACATGGGTGTGTGTTCAGTCCCCCCAGCGCTTATTTGCTCAGCACATTTTCTAGACAATAACCTCAGTTCCAGAAAAGTTGGGACACTATGTAAAACATAAATAAAAACAGCATGCAATGGTCTGCAAATCTCATAAAACAAATTATTTTCTCACATGAGCACTATATAAAATGTGAAAAGACTTGTGACCAGTCGAGGCTGTCTGTAAAGGGCTTAGACTGGGCCACGCTAATCTCCTGTAGCACTTTAGTGTCCTGACACTGGTGTTTATTTATTTATTTTTTTTATACCCAGGACCAATGAGCAGAGGTATGGTTCCCCAGAGGTCTCCCATGGCAGGTTCAGGGGATTGGGGCATGCCATGCTCTAGTGCCAGCCCTGCAGGTTCTACAGGACATCCGTCCATGATGCGGCCAGGGATGGAGTACAACAATGGCAAGAGCATGATGGCAGGACCCATGGTCAGCCGCTCCAACAGCGTACCAGGGACCAGGTCAATGCTGCAGCAACAGCTCATGGATATGGGTATGACTGTTATACAGGTTCCAGGTTTTGATGTGTGTGTGTGAAATGATCGCAGTAAGATATATAACCATATAAAAACAAGGTGCTTGGGGAAGCTGCACTTTGTCCCAGTTCTTCATAAAGCTAAATGCCCACATTTGAAAGCAGAATGACGACGAGGACAGAGAAATAGATGTGGTCCCCACAGCAAGAGAAATCAGTCTGGAGATTGAAGAATTCAGTTCGATTCTGTTGTCCAGCTTCCTGTTTTTTGTACCCAAGTCTGCCTCACTGGTTTTCCATCTCTTTTTGGTTACTATACAAATTATGATTTTAACATGCAAAATTTACACTAAGTTTATGAGATGTTCAGTAACAGTTTACTGTGGATTTAACTGACATTTTTATTTAATCAGCAATCTTCTGATGATCATTTTCATTCAGAAATACCAAACCTTCACACTTCCAGCTCTTTAAATGTGTGAATTTGCTGTCTCTCATTGGTAAAGGAAAGAATTTTTGTTCTGTTTGTTCTGAAACAGTCTCTGAAGTTTCAAATCTGTTTATGGAGGAAGCAAATCAGCATATTAATACATGAAAACAATCGTAGTTAGTACTTATAGGCACCAGCTCCATTAGTTACATTAGTAAAATGCTGATTTTATATTATTACACAAATAATAGTATTGCAGTAATAAAGACCCACCTTTACTACAGTAGGTGCTTTTATATTTAGTACCACAACAGTTTCTTTATTATGTGTACATACTTTTACAGAGTTAAGGTTTGCATTTCTGGATTTTTAATACAGGTGTCTTTGAACTGTTTCTTTACTGTTAATACTTAGTTAAAGCATCTGAAGCCTCTGTCTTCCTGGATACCATGTAGGGCTGTAGCGATACACCAATCTCGTGATACGATATGATACACAATATTCGGCTCACGATACGATATATATATATCGATATTCATCTTACAATACATTTAGATCATTTTCCGAAAGATTTTAAAGGGACAACAGGATTTTGGTGACATCTTGTGAGTGTTCCAATGACTTTGTTTGAATTATGGCTGACAGGCAGCTTGCAATGCTGGACAAAATGAATAAAAGATTTGTTGAGGAAAATAGTTTCATCTATTTAAACAGTGCAAATTGTTGCTTGCAAGCTTTTAAAGGTGGGACACGGGGGTTTTGAAAGAAGCTTAGAATATCGATACCCACGGCTGAAAAATGGATACTCTCTGGGAAATAATATATCGATATATATCGCAGAATCGATAAAATCGCTCAGCTCTAATAACATGTATCTGGTCACTTGAAGTGGTTAAAACTCAAACATTTGTTCATTCATCAATGAAATCTGTTCTGTGTTAATGGTTTAGGAGGTTCTAGTGACATGGGCATGGGTATGAGCCCGTTCAGCCAGCAGGGCCAGCCCAGCCAGTCCCCCTCCTGGCCAGACACCATGATGGGCATTGAGGGGAACAGGTCAGTACCACATCCTTTATGGGTTGCATTTCCTTGTCATTACCTGGCACAATTAGAACCTAGTTAGTTTCCATTTGTGTGTTGTAGACGCCAGTTTGGCAACACCTTGGATGATCTCCTGGTGCCTCCCACCACCAGTGAGGGTCAGAGTGATGAGCGAGCACTTCTGGACCAGCTGGACTCACTGCTCAATAATACTGATGGAATCGCGTTGGAGGAGATTGACCGAGCTCTGGGCATCCCAGACCTCGTCAGCCAGGTAACGGGTTGTCCTTTCACCGAAGAGATGATAGATGAACCTAGAGGAATTCATCTGTGCTGCTTAGAAAAAGACATTTTCAGAGCTGACCATCTAGAAATTAAGCAGCTAAACTGAGAAGATTACCAAGCTCCTTTTTGTTTTCTGTGTCTGCTGCAGAGCCAGGGACCAGAGCAGCAGCTGGAGCCCTTTCCAGGACAGGACCCGTCCATGCTGCTCGACCAGAAGCCTCTCTATGGGCAGGGCTATCCTGGACCGCCTGCCATGCCTATGCAGTCAGGCTATGGAGGGAACCACATGCAGGGCCAGGGCCAGCAGGGAGGGTTTGGGCCCCTGCTCTCACAAATGGGCCAAGGTGGCAACTTCCCTGGTATGACTGGAATGGGGGGCATGGGGCACCCTCGCGCCAACATGATGAGACCTCGAATGATGAGCCCAAATAAGCCCATGAGGCTCCAGCTGCAGCAGAGGCTGCAGGGACAGCAGGTATGACCACTGGCAGATCATTCAGATATTGTTATACATCAAAATGAGCATGTCTCCGAGCTTTTTCAATATGGCAAATGTTCATGATTCAATAATTAATCTAAAATTAGCAAATATTTTATGTTCACACTGAAAGAGAAATATATTCAGGTGTGCCTACAAGTAAGATAAAAACTGTGATTGATCTGATGATCCTCCAGTTGGAGGGCAAGTAGATAATTAATTCTGAGGACGTGGGGTTTCAAAACTTGCTGCCTTTGTCGAGTAATGAAAATACATCACTGCAGATGAAAGTTATTTAGCTGTGACGCTGAAGAAGCACAATGCCATAAATCTTTTCACTTTTGGCCGGCAGATGTCACATCAGTCTCAGTTTATCTGAAAGATATCAAGGTAACATTTGCTCTGTCATCTCATGTTGAATACTCTGTTTTCCCCAAGTTTATGAATCAGACGCGGCAGGGCATGGCCATGAAGATGGAGAACCCTGGGGGAAACCCCAGCATGAGGCCTGGTATGCAGCCCGGCATGGGAGGACAGGTAGTTGACAAAAAACATTTGGGTTTTTTTTTCTAAACTCCAAGGCTGTTGTTACATGCAACTTCAACATTTCCAACCATATTGTTACAGAAACAAGAAAATTAGTAAATTGCATGTATACACATTAACGATATTAATATAAATGGATTTTTTTTTTCAAGTTTGATAATAATATCTTTCTGGAGTCCATTGTTGCAAACTATTTATTCGACTCCAATAACTGAGTGAAGCCTCAAACAGATGTCACAGTTCCTCTCTAAAAAAAAAAACCAAAAGCTGAGATGATTATGTGTCTGTTCCGTGCAGCCGGGCTTCCTCAACGCTCAGATGTTGGCTCAGCGCAGCAGAGAGGTGGTTACCATGCAGATGAGGAGGCAGCGTATGATGATGTTGATGCAACAGCAGCAGCAGCAGGCGGCAGCAGCTGCTGCAGCAGCTGCAGGGGGATTCAGTCCCCCTCCAAACGTCACGGCTCCTGGTGGCATGGACAACCCGATGGGAGGACCAAACATGGGCCAGCCGGGGCCTCAACAGTTCGGCTACGGTGGCAACTATGGTGAGTTGACTGAGCCGTACGTTTACCTAGTTTACTTAGTAATCTACCACTCCCTGGTGGTGAGTTCGGGCACAGCAGATTTGTTGTTTCTTTGTTACGTCAGAAGACAAAAGGTTTAGAAACACAATACCAGACTAGAAGACATTATGTTTTTATGTATTCATTTCAACTTTCTATGGAGAGATGAGAATAAATCTTAGGAATATTTCTCTATAGGGATGGGCCAGCAAGGGAGACCCTTCTTTTGGCCCATCTGGTGCCAGCCCTCCAAACGCCATGATGCCCACCCGCCTGGGGCCCCAAAACCCCATGATGCAACAGCACTCACAGGGTGGTCCCATGTATCAGGGTACTGACATGAAAGGCTGGTCACAGGGAAGCATGGGACGCAACAGGTATGAAGCAGTCCCTGTTCTACACCCTCCTCTAAGGGGATTAGAGCCATCAAGGAAGCTTCCTCTCTCTTTCACAGCTTAAACTTTTTTTTTCCTGTTTGTCTCTTTTCTCACCAGTTCCTACCCTCAACAGCAGTTTGGGCAGCAGGGGAATCCAGGGCAGTACGGAGGCATGATGATGAACGGGGGCATGCCATCCAGTGGAGCAGGAAGCCATATGGCCCAGATGAGTGGACAGATGGGAATGAACCCAATGGTTATGGGGCGCATGCCTATGGGGCCTGATCAGGTATGTGCAAAGGGTGGGACAGTCTGAATACCTATCTATTGTGAAACAGCATAACATCTCATCAAAGACATATCAATGAATTACAGTATAGTATATATGGCTATACACTATATAATGTATTTATATATATATATATATATATATATATATATATATATATATATATATATATGCAAATTATGAAAAAAAAAAAGATGGAATTCTCACATTTTCATGTCCTTTTATTTCAATGCAGACAATGTAAATCCAAAAATCCAAGCACTTTTGATATTTTTTTCTCTCATCCACTTTAGTGTATATACATCCATTACTGCATGTCAGTCCACAACATATTCCAGAAAACCTGGTACGGGGGTTATTTCAGATTAATAAAGGGGTCTCAAAAAAAAGATGTCTCAGATAGGTGATGTCAACAAATTATATTAATTATGGTTTTGCACAACCTGGATTAAAAAAAAAAGAGTAGCAAGTTAATGGCTTGGTGGATGGACGATGCTGTCGTCCTTCGCCCTGCTCTCTCACTGGGTGCAGCTCAAATGTGTTGCTGACATCTCCAGATATTCAGCATGCTATACATCCGTCTTCCGTCAAGATGGCTGAGCAGTTTGTTGGTAAGCCTCTTCGATGTGTCTTTGAGTAGTTCACAGATAATAATTAAGTGCTTACCGGTGAACGGGCACTGGTTGCTGGTTTGCCTCAGAGCAAGGGGTTTTTGTGAGGAACTTAAAAATATGGAGTAAAATAATTTAGTGTAAAGGTGGCTTTCTGTTGTCCAGAGCTGGTTTCAGCATCAGGTATCCCAAGGCCAGAGGCATCTTGGATTGACTATCACACAGTAGAAACCTTTACTGAGGTCAGAAAGATCATGATGTGTGTACATTTCATCACTTGGAATCCTCGATGCCACAGTGATGTTGAGAGAAGGAAGTGGGAACATTACAGGGTGGGAATAGCTTCACTCCCCCAACCTTTATGGGAATGTTTTACAGGCCTGAATCCAGGATTGCTGTAGATCAGGAAATTAAATTACGCCAGATGAAATCATGGGTTCATACAGTCTACGTTTAAATGAAAGTCAAAGTCAAATATATGTTTTTATAACATACCGGCTCTGTTTTTTTTGTGTGTTGGGTTGTTGAAGCAACTCCACACTCCCTAGAACACTGTGCTCACTCTTAAGACCCACCCAAACCCAAGAGGGCCGACAAAGGCTAAAACCAAAACCCTATCATGTCTCAGGTTTATATGAAGGGATTTGAAAAATGTGCAACTCTTTCTCAATCTTGTAGCTTTTTGTATTCGTGTGCATTGCAAATAACTTTCATGATCACATTTTGTATGCAAAGGTGTGCCGGTGTTTTTCAGAAATGCTGTCCTGAGACTCCTGCATCATTGCACCTGCTCTTGGGTTTCACATAGAAGCACAGCTCTTAAAATTTCAAGTTACAGCTCTACTGCATGTCCAGATTAAGCTCGGAAGAACCCATTTCAAATAGTATATACCTTTAAAAGTAAATATCTGTCTTCTCTCTTGGAAAATAATAAGATGGCTTTCTTCTTTGAATGTATTGCTTGTGTCTGTGCTTTATCCGCTCTCCCTCTCTTTACATAAAATCATGAGACTACTTGTTAAAATTAAATAAATTCAAAAGGTGCAGTGTTTTTGTTGAAATTGTCCTCTGCTACAGCTCAACAATTACACCAATAATCAGTTCATTGTTCACATGGACCATACTGACATTTTATTAAATGTGCACTGCATCTGCTCTTTGTAATTCTGAAAGAAAAAAAAAACTGTGTTTCTTTTTCTCCCGATGATCTAGAAATACTGCTAAGCGACGAGACAGAAGCCTTTTGTCTCAGTGTGATTACCACCCAGAGATGGGAGACGACTGCGGCGCTGGAGTGTGTGGAGTAGACGGGGCATGTGTACTGCTTCACTCCCACCAGCTGGGGGACTAACGGCCAGTGAAAGCCAGTCTGGCTATCTGAGGAAAAACCAGACTGTCACAGGAAAACACACGGTGTCCATGAAAAATCAGACAGGCCCGGACTTCTTCGGACACAAACCCGGACAGATTTGTGTGACTCCTTCCGTAGAATTTGATAGTCGTCTGTTCTCAAGCAGTGTGTGTCGCTGTATTGGCACACCCCTCGCCGGAACAACAGTGAAGGTGCATCACACGGACAAACATCTTTAGACATCCTCCTTATTGTCGAATGTACCATAAAGCTGTATTCTGATTTTAAAAGCAGATTTTGGACTGTGGGGGATCCGTCGTCTCTCTGCTGCTTCTGGAGGATCTTTCTAAACGCGGCTCATGTTGGGGAGCCGTCAGATTGCGATACTCATATGAATGTCTTTAAGCAGTAGCACATTGTTTTGTCCTCCAGGATGCAGCTAAGTAACACTGAATTACTTGTTGGCTGATTGCACTTTAAGGAAAAAGCCAACATCAAAAGGATTGTGGCAATATAGAGGCCTTTACCCAAGAGTAAGCAGCAGATGTTTTCTGTTCATTTTTTTGTGTATTTGTTCCCTGAGTTTTCCTTTCTTAGAAAAAGAGGGTTGGAGATGGATATCCTTGGTAGTCTTTGTTCCACAGTGGGAACCAGCAGAAAGGCAATAAGCACAGATTTTATCCAATGATACCATCAAGTGTGTTTTAATTTGTAGAAAAAAAAAAAAAAAAGAAAAAAATTAATGAACAGAAATCTCTAGAAACAAACAGACTTCTACTGATGTTCGGTGTTTCTACAGATTCATGAAGTGGTTGTTTTATCGCTCAAGAGGTAATTTTTAACTCAAAAATGTGGACGCTTTGGTTACTTTGCACAAGTTTATAGTGTTACTGCAAGCTCAGAAATGAAATGGATTGCCAGCTATGAAATTAGATTTTCTCACATTGGAAAAGAAAGAGTTGGGTATCTTTGTAGGGGTGCTGATCTTTAGCAATAATCCTTCCTCCTGGTTTTCCTCTGAGGACAAAGCTGAAGCATTGTGTAATCGAAGTGATGGTACTGCAGTATTATTCCCAATGTTTTTTTTTTTTCCTGTTATCTGTGAATATTAATTGTACATATGCTTCAAATGTACTATATATAAATATATATGCTTTTGTAGGTCACATACTGTTTTTGCACAGATTGTAAGTGGAATTTTCTTATTCTGTCATAGGTCAGCTTTTATTTTCAATACTTTAACTATTGTTTGGAAAGGAAGGGCCTCTTTTTGTAAGCACCATGTGTGGATTTTCTTCCCTACTGCCACATTTCCTCTGTCAGAAAGCACTTTTTTATTTTTAATATTTAAATCATGAGCTTCTCCTTATTTTCTTAGGATGTAGTCTTGGCTAATAAGGTGCTAGTGGGTTATTATCCTCTTTAAATTTTTTTTTTTTTTTTTTTTTTTTTACAAAGAGAAAAACACAACACACAATCTGCCTATACAACGGGAGTTGACTCATGATTGTGTTGTTGTTCTAGGGGCCCAGATGTCTTACCAGTGTGTGAGGTTGATGTTTTCTGAACTTTCTCACTTCCATTTGTGATTGAAGCTCTGCTCCTGACTGGACCGTGGTGGTTCTGTCTTCACTCTGAGCCCGCTGGGTTTGTTGGTAGGTGCTTCATCCTGACGGAGGCCACGCAGGAGACGGCTGAGATCCTCTTTACTTGTCAGTCGTTTTGACTTTTTTTTTTTTTTTTGAGTTTTGTCTTTATTTCTGTTGTACTTCCTGTGAAGCTTTTGTTGATAACTCTACCTTTGAACTCATGCTCGATCCAAAGATTTTTTTTGTTTGTCCTTCTGCAGTGCATAGAAACAGTTCCTGACGTAGCTCGTGCAAGTACTCGCGTGCTTTTACTGTTGCACATAACCTGTAATATTCATGAAGCTAAGTTTAATCGCATATATTGTATCCTCATCTGTATGAACTAGAGTAGAAATGAGTCTGGTTCTGCTGAGTGGTTTGAGTTTGTGATTGTTTCTTCTTTTCTGTAAACCTTACGGCCAGTTGATTTGTGGTGCTGCAAACGGTGATTTCACAAGAGAATGTTCTTTTTAAGCTTGAGAGGAACTTTCATCTATGGTTGATGTCATTTATGTCTCATATTGATAACCTGGAGTCGCTTCTTTAAACCCTCAGTCACAACGGTGAATATGGATTTGCAAATATTAAGGAAAAAAAAAACTGCATTTTTTTTCTTTAAAGGAAAGAAACTCATCGTTGCATCGCTGAAGCTCAAGAAAAGATAAAACATATCTGGGAAACATGCGATCGTTTAAAGGATGTAAAATATTGTTGCATTTTTTTCTTACCTTGTTTCTTGATGTTAATATTGATGTAAATATAAATTTATATTTAAACATTACAATGTATCTAGTGTATTTTTGCAGGAACAAAATTAGATTCTTTTTAAGTTTTTTTTTTTTTTTTTTTTTGCTGCAGTTTCAGTCCAGCCTTTCAGCAACAGGGAGTCCCTCAGTGGCCTTTTAACTGCAGGAACTGGGCCTTTTAACAGCCGTAAATTACAAGCAGAGGGCTCTACTTGTCTAAGAATAAAGGAAACACACGTGTGAATGAGGTTTTTGTGTGGATGAGGGCTATCAACTTGTGGAGGGACCTCAGAGTGTGAAGGACATCTGTGATGGTCTCATCCACACTGACGTCTGCAGCCTGGCTTTCATCTGCAGTTTATTTCCTGTTGGAGACTCCACCACCGTCTCTTTATCTCTCTCTCTCTCGCTCTCTCTCTTTGTGTGTGACCTCTGTTAGTCATCCCACTTTCTTCCTTGCTTTTAATGATTTTGCTCCCCATTGAAACAATCTCGCAGCTCCCTCAGACCGTCTCAATCCCCCCCCCTGCTGCGGACCTGAAGAACTCAGCCTATTCAAAGTAACTTTCACTTTATACACCTGAGACGTATTTGGAACAGCATCACAGTTCCAGTTTAAAAGATTTTAACAGGCCGACTTTGGTGATCCCTTCACTTTTATTTCAGCACAATGAAGTGCTTTGTTTCTGAATGAAGCGACTATGATCTTCCATTGAATGTGATGTCATGAACTTTAGCCCATTGACTTTTCACTTGGGGTTAAAGTGTAAAAACTGTCTTTGCTGCAGTGTCTACCCACGTACAGTTCTCCGATACGCTTTTCTACTCCTAACAGTTGTGTATTTCCATCTCAGAATTAGACCTCTTAGATTTATCGTATGTTTTTACTAACCTTATTTCATATAAAGAACGTCTCTGTGGACCCAAACCAGTCATTTTACCTTAATTGTTAACAATTTTTCAGCTAATAGCTGCACTTTTTTTTTAAGCTTTCATGTGAAAAAGAGTTCATCTTCTTTGATTTCCAAGGTTTCAGTTGTGATGACCTGAAAACATCCTGTCCTTCACTGGTCTTCAGTCTTTAGTCAGTAAGTTCTCAGATGAGCAACAACAATGTCATTATGTATTTAACAAAACTCCAGAAGAAGTGCGTGAAATGCTTATTTGTTGTTTCCATGGAAATCAAGAGGGTAAGAGGCAGCTGACTACACTTCGGTTAATTGATCATCAGAAGGTGTGTAAAAGCAGATGTTTTGGCATTTTACTGCTCTGGAGCATTCAGGTGTGTGTTGGGACAATAACAAGGAAAAAAGACATCAGTAATTATTTTAGAGGGATATTTGTTCTTACCATCAGTCTGGGAAGGGTTATAATTCACAAATTTGAGTCCATCATTCTGTCTGAGAGAGTATTCACAAGTAGAAAACCTTTTCAAGTGTGATTGCCCCGGCAAGGTCAGAGAAATTGAAAAAAGAAAAAAAGGTAGTTTTGCCAGAAGAAAAGCTCTCAAAAAAGGAACATCGCAACCATAGCGACATTGCTTTGCAAAGATGCATCTGATACTTGAGGAAAGGAATGTCCTCTTGACAAATTATATCAAAGTGAAAATGTTTGCAGTTACACACAGAAGAAAACGAATCAGAAAAAGCTTTTAGACAGCAGGAAAGATTTGACTATTAACTGTAAAGGGCAGCAGTGGAGGGATAATGATTTGGCTTTATTTAGTCGACCATGAACTCCTCTGTAGACCAGAGTATTTTAGAGGCAAATATCAGGCCATCTTTTCAACCCCATCTAAAGGTTTGTTAAAAGTGAGTCGGTTCAACAGGAAAGTGATCGCAGGAACACCAGTAGATCTATTAAAATGCAACCCCAATGCCATAAACGATGAGACGCTGTGTAAAAATATAAATAAAAACAGAATGCAATGATTTGCAAATCTCAAATTTGACTTTGATGGCAGCAACACATTTAAAAAATGTTGGAACAGCGGAAACAAAAGGCTGGAAAAGTCATTGGCGCTAATTAAAATCAAATGGAGGAACATCTGACAACTAGTTAGGTTAAGTGTCAACAGGTCTGTAACATGACTGAGTATAAAAGGAACATTTCAGTGAGGCAGAACATCTTGGGTGTAAAAAAGGGCAGAGGTTCCCCAATGTGCAACAAACTGCATCTAAATATTGTGGAACAATTTCAGAAAAATATTCCTCAACATAAAACTGCAAAGACTTTGATCGTTGCAAGATTCTGCTGCACAGCAGAGTGGTTTAGGCAGGCGGAGCAGTCGCAGGTTCAACTTCCAGCCCTGACCTCTCATTTACCTGACCTGCCTCTTGGATCTACATTCTGTGCTTTTGCCTGGATTATCAGACTGTGTTTTTTTTTTTAATTATTATTCAACTGGACCTGTGATGTAGCTCTTCTGGAGTTCTGCTCTGATTTTCTGGACTAAGCCTGTTAATGATTCTGATTCAGCCACTGTCCTACATTTAACATTTTTCATGAGACGGTAAAATGTCTGTTTCAGCATGTGATATGTTCTATCGAGTATAAAATATACGTTTATGAGATTTGCAGATCGTGACATTCTATATTTACGTTTTAAACAGCATCCCAACGTTTTTTGAAATTGGTGGTTGCAATTTAAATAAATGTATTTAGAATGAACCGTCAGGTTTCTATTTTGCAGTTAATGTGATTTGGCTTGTTTAACACGTCCTCCTGCCCTTCACCAACAGAACAATCCAGATGATCCAGATGTTAGTTGGTTCCCTCAGCAGCACTGAGGGGGTTTCCTGTGTGCGCGTGCAGCTGAGGCGGGGCGGAGCCAAAGGCGGGGTGGCCGATGGGAAAAGACGCACCGCTCGGCTATTGGACCAGACTCAGAGACCGAGGCAGAGACCACTCTCCCCCCACCCCCCTCCCCCCCATGGACAAAGCGGGACTGGAGGTTCCGACACACCTGTGGGGGACGAGTCCGGCTCTGAAAGCTGCGCGTGAGGCTGTGAGCGTCGCCATGGACACGCTGTTGTCGTCTGTGTAGCGCGCCGGGTGTGAAGTTATTCCTCCGCCGTCTCGGTTTTTTTTCTTTGTGCGAGCCTCCTGTTTGAAGCCGCATGAGTTCTCCGCTGTTTTTGGGCCAGCTGCTGGGGGCCCCGTTAGAAATAACGCGCCCCACCATGGACAAGGACACAACTCACACCAAGATGTTCGTCGGCGGGCTGCCCTACCACACCAACGACGCGTCACTCCGGAAATATTTCGAGACTTTCGGGGACATTGACGAGGCCGTGGTGATCACGGACAAGCAGACGGGAAAATCCAGGGGATATGGTTTTGTGAGTTTAATCTTCTTTCCTTTCAAATAAAACCATGGTGTTTAATTAAGGTTTTTTTTTTTTTTTATCACTTTTTAATTGAATTACCAGAGAGCGACAAACTAGTCTTGTTCCAGTCGCTTATGGGGTTAAAGCTATTTTACTTTATTAATTTAAGCATTTGATTAAAACCCCCTGGTCATCATGATAACAACATTTCTTCTCTGCGCACACTGCCACTTTGTTCAGCTGTGTCAGGTGACGTCAGTCACATGCTTGGACCATAAAAAGCAGGTTATTTCTTGAAAGTGTGTCATCAATTATCTCTCTCCAAAAATACAAGGGACCGCGCTGACAGACAGAACTGTGCTGCCCCCCCCCCCCCCCCCCCTCCCCCAGCAGCTGTGGACAGATGTCTCTTTCTGCCGTGTGTGTGCGCGTGTGTGTTTGAGGGGGTGTTGTTTGGTCTCAGAGGTGTGACATGTCAGTTGGCTGTGCAAGATAAGGCAGCAGTAGTTTCATTCTTACTTCCTCCCTGCAGCCCCCCCCCCCCCCCCCCCCCCCCCCCCCTGCCAGGACGGGTTTGCTTGCTCGTTTGAGTGTCTTCATGAGTGAAAGGGACAGAGATGAGACGGATGCGAGTGTATTGGACCTGACTTCAGGTCATCTCTGTCCCTGCGCGGCACGTGAGACTAGAATGTGTCGAGCTGCTTCCTCTGCCTTGGGACGGAGCGCTCATTTCATCCCTGACTCCCCTGTAACTGTCCTAATAGTCAGGCAAACCATCCACCGTGCACGCTTACGTAAGAGTCCAGAGTCTAATGTTGAGAAATAAAAGCATGTTTTAGTTTCACTGTCCCAGTTATTTGAGCTGGAGCCGTCTGCTGCTGTGGTTTAACCTTTTGCTTTGAATGTAGAGCACTGTCTGTAAATGTGGTGTTTGTGTACATGTATGTGTGTGTGGTAACCTTCATTTCCCCTTCCAACTTCCATCTGCCACTCTTCAAGTCACTCCCTCAAGGTAGATTCCAGTATTTTATTCTTTTGCCTTCCACATCAGCCCACACAACGCTGCACACAGCTGGAAAGCACAATGATTGCTTCTCTCATGTTTTTAGGGTCAGTGGCCTCGCTTGGTTTTAGAAAAAATAAGATTTATTTGAGAAGACCTTCATCAAAGTCATCAGTGCCTGTCTGATACATCTAAGCACTCATGTTGGCGTCCGTACTTGTGAAAGGAGCTGTCAACGTGTGTACGAGAGTGATCTTAACTGGCGGTGCTGTCAACAGGTGACCATGGTGGACAGAGGGGCAGCAGAGAGGGCGTGTAAAGATGCAAACCCCATCATTGACGGCAGGAAGGCCAACGTGAACCTGGCCTATCTGGGAGCAAAGCCTCGCAGCTCACAGACCGGTGAGTGCTTTGGGTCACAACTAAACACGCAAGATTCACTGGTTCATATAACCAATTCCATACAAACATTACCCACTACAGCTTCTCACTTTGAAATAGAATTGTGCAAATCCAAATAATGCAAATGAATAAGAATTACAATAATGATGGCACATTTTAACAATATGTGAAGAAATCTCTGTATGATTGTGCTCCTCATTATACACGATGACTCACTGTGTGCTTTACTCTGCATGTGTATGTGTTGGTTTCGCAGTCACAGTCTGAGAAAACTTTTAACATTGCCAGGACCATGCTGATCTTGTTTTATCATGTTTTTATAGGATCAGTTTTATCTTTCTGTCTTGCTTCATGGTTTGGAAATGTGTCCTTTAAAAACAAAAACTGTTCAAACCAAATTGTGAAATGGTCGAGCGAGCCGATTGGTGAGTCTCAGCTTCATCCAGAATCCCTGTATACTAACAGTTACAGAGGATAGCTGGCTCTATTTTAAAAGACAACTCCCACCCTCTTAGAGGTGAGTTTCAGCTGCTCCCATCAGGTCGGAGGCTTCATGGTACCTGCTTGCAAAACCAAACGCTACAAAAACAGCAGCCATCAGTACTATTAACAAGTGAGAGAAACTGCAACATAAATTTGTATTTATGTTTTTGTATTGTTTCCTTTATCTTGTTTTTATGAAAGGCACATTTTTTATTTTATTTTATTTTTCATCCTTTGGCTTGGTTTGAATATTTTAGTATTTCTTATCTACTGATGTTTTAACTTATCTTGCTTTTTATCTTGGCGCCGTTCTTTTTGTTCTTTTAGCCAAAGCACTGTCGTCACTTTATCTTGTCCTGTGTTGTTGAGTGTATGGTTTTGGATCGTATGTGTAATACGAGATGAATCACTCACTGTAAACCAAATTTACCCAAGGGTGCAATAAATAATCTAATCTAATCTAATCTAAACAGCAGTCATGATCTGGATATGATATATTCAAGAAACATTGTAAATAGTTCCTTTGTTTTGGCATGTGGGTTTTTTAAAAGCAGACTTCCACTCTTGCAAAATAACCAGTACACAACTTTAATAAAACACGTAAACACCACTGAGGATATAATCAAACTTGAAAAGCAGTTTTAAAAGGGTTGCTTCTCAAGATTCAAGATTCAAGACAACTTTATTTATCCCTTGAAGGGCAATTCAATTCGGCAGCTCGCGCCCCAACACACACATAAAAAAACATACAATAGAAACACAGAGAGAAAGTTGGCAGGCTGTGTGCAAAATCTGCAATTTGTTGCATAAAATTTAAAAAAAAGTGCTAATACCAATAAATACATTAATTAAAAAAAAAGAATAAAAATAAAATAAAAGAAATAAAAAAAAAAATAAAAGAGGTTCAACATTGGTAATTCCTTTGATAAACAAGAAATTGGCATGAATGAAAGCAATAATTAATTTTCTCCCAAGGCCTTTTTTTGTGGTTATCTCTGTCCCCCTCATACACAGTCTGCACAATAAAGTGTTATCATTGGTTCCCTGCGCTGCCTTTGGTATCAGCTCCTGCGCACACACATACACCCTGTGCATTAGTTTCTCAGCAGGTTTGACTTTTCAGGTGTTTCTCCTGAACAGTATTGTTGTGGCAAAAGGTTTCTCAGATGGTGTCAAACGTTTGAGGGGAGACGGCTGCAACAATTAGAAACAAAATCCAAAGTCTCGCAGAAGACTGTCGAAAAGCAACCAGAAATGCTTTGTACTTTATTTTATTACCTCTCCTTCTGATATTTCAGCAGTTCAGCAGTGTATTTTCATCAGTGGTGTTATCTCCCTCCTGTGTTCTCCCGAATGATAGTTAAGTGCACCTTGAGAGGAGTATTTTATTCCAGTCAAATTACCAACATGACTGGAGGTGATTTAAAGGAATATTGTGTGGGATTCAGAAACCTTTGGGGGCTGGAATGTATATTAATACAAAATGAATCCTTACTGCCCCCTTCACAGTATGTTGGGGAAACTTCAGTGTCCTTTTAAAAGCATAGATGGCAGGTTTGATAGTCAGTGTTTTGGTTTGGTCGCTCTGCGCTTCTGTAGAAATATGAGGCGTTTCCAGACCACTGGAACCTTTTCATAGTTCTTATAACGTCTTGAGGTACTACCCCACTTTTTGTGTGTCAAAACTACAGGAATTCTGACGAGTTGCTTTTGTAGGGTCTTTTTTTTTCTCTCTCTCTGTGATTGGTCCAGAGAGTGTAAGTTTAGTGTTTAGCTGAACATGCAAGCTTAACACCAGAACCTACCATTCAAAAAACAACTTGTAAACATTGACAAAAGCGAGGCGTATAAATTCTTAATGTTAGCCTATAAAAATCCAAACAAAACACAGAGGAATGGACCGATGGCAAAGACAAAGGATTTATTGAGCCAGTAAGTGAGGAGTTTGAGATTTTCACTCGTCTGCAATGCTTTCACTTTAGCAATTCTATCTGTGGTGTGAATGCAGCCAGATAAAAAGGTATGAAGGTATGTTGATCTTCAGGGAGTTGTTAGAAGATTTGTTTCCACCTATGGTAATACAGCAACGGAAGGAAAAACTGGGGGGGGAGGAAAGCCTTCACCATTGCAGATTTAAATTGCTTTTTATGATGTAACAAAAACACAGTAATTTCTATGTTTATGTGATTCTTCACAAATGAAAATACGATTAATATGTTGCATCTCTGCCAAAAGGCTCCACCAAATGTTTGACTAAGAAACTTTAAGGCGTTCTCAGTTGGATCAAACAAGAAATAAAGCTAAATGGTCAATGTAATGGATTTAAAGCAGGTTTCAGGTCTCCACATGTTGGTTTTTATGTTCTGTTAAATAAATGCAAACCAATAGCTTTCTGGATTACAGAAAATTAAATCTCAAAACCAACAGATATTTTGATGAATTTGAGGTTGGGTGGATAACTCATGGTAAACCACTGGTATGCTTATCACCCATCCAGCTGTCTCTGTTGTTTCCCACCCTTCATTCTGTGTTTGTGTGCTTGAGTTCATGTGCAGCTTTCCTGCCGCTGGGCTTTTTCAGAGTTAACCACCACCGCACATGCTGCATGCTTCCCCTCTGAGGTCTTTCTGCACATCAGACCTTGACAGCCGCTCTCGCTGGCTGCTTAATTTAAAGCTTGCTCGCTGGAATACAGTCGAGTGTAGGTGTGATTGACAAACAGTGGCGCCAGCTACAGCTGTCTGTGTCCTTATTCTGGAGTCACCACTGCAGCGCAGCTCCCCCAGCATGCAGCTGATGGGTAGATGGCAGTGCTTGGTATTTTGCTATTGTATGTGTGAGAGAGGGAGACAATACAGAGGGCAAGAGGGGATGGGACTGTTAAGACCAAGACATAACAGCATGTTTGTCTTCTCTTTGTCTTAGTGAAGGAAGAAAATGACAAAACATCTAGATATATGTTTAAAGAAAGTGATGAGGTCATGGCTGCACAGTTTTAAAAAAAAGGATTGAATAGCTGGAAGAATACAGAAATGAAGTCAGACGAGGGGCAGAGAGGAGGATAGTTTTCTCCTTTTCTTACTCATCCTCAGCTGATCCTTGGAGGAATCCAGAGGCAACAAGGTCACAGATGTTTATGAACAAAAGAGCGCATCATTATTTGTGTGAATGCTAAGGGAATATTTGCTAGTCTGTGATACTAATGTATGCACGGTAATATATGAGAGAATGAAAAAGGCTAGCATGTAAACCATACTTCCAATAGCTAAAATATCTGTCTCACCACTGCCTCTGTCTCTTTCTTTGTCTGAAGCTTTCTCAGTTGGAGTTCAGCAAGTCCATCCTACGTGGGTTCAAAGGCAATATGGGTAAGACAGAAAAATCAATACAACTGTTTCCACCTCTCTCTCAGCTGCCTCCTCCTCAACTCATTTCACTCCCCCATACTTGACATTTGTGAGCATTCACTCCTGCTTTGCACCTGGCCATGGTAGTTACTGCCACTCTGTAATAAGAGAGAAAGGGGAAAACACAAAAAGTCACAGCCCAAGTGCTGTTTGTATCAATTCTAAAATGCATTGTGAAGCCTTTTATTTATGTCTTGTGTGTGTGATGGGTCCTCTGAGTTACGGCCTTACCGAAGCAACAGGCCCTTTGGTTAAGCTTCTCTCCTTTCCCATTCCACAAAAACACTCTTCTTCACTCAATTAGTGCATTAAAATACAGTATGAGCTGTTTGAAATGAAGAAATATTGTTGACAATAAGGTACCAACATTTGCTTATTGGTGTTAACCACCAACTGCAGACAAGTTTTTCGTGAATTTAATTAGTTATGAACAATAATTTACACATAGTAAGATTGATCATCAAAAGTTTAACCACCCTTTTCAAATTATTTCAAATGTTAAAACAGTCCCAAAGTCTGGCTTGATTGATGAGCATGATTTGCTTCTTTCCAACATGACTCCTGGTCTGTGGCACGGTTGGAAGAGGTGTATTTCAGCACAGTATGGTTGCACATGTATGGTTGTCAGCCATGTACGATACGTATGCATGAACTATAGATGCGACAGGTACTTGTGAATGTTATTTAACAACATTTTGGTGTAATCCAGTGGTGGAATGCCTCGGCACGGCACAGTACAACTTGTCTAGCATGGGTGTGACCTTGTGAAGGCCATTTCCCAATAAATTTATGTCCATCATTCGACAGTTAGAGATTATTCACATGTGGAAAACAATGAAGTCAGTTTCCAACCTTCCCAGGATTGCTCAAGGAACTACATTAAAAAAAAAAACAATGCAAGAACTCCATCTCAGATTCTCAAAATGAAACCTCTTATTTTGAAAAGAAAACAACAGCACAATTTAGATTAGCAAAAGTTGCATCTTAACGAGTTATTCTGGAAGAACGCCCCTTGGACAGACAAAAACCCAAGTTACACCAAACCATTTAGGAGATACCTAAATGGTTTGGTGTAACCTCTGTTTTCCCTACATGCCACTGATAGTTTGTGTCCTTGTCCAGTCTTCCTCAATGCGAACATTATGTAAAAGCTTAATGACTCAACTCCTGAGTGAAACATGGATGATGAGTCACGTATAACACTGTTACACACAGTAGATGGACTTGGTTTTGTAAGTTGAGGGTGGATAACTCTCCTGACATGACTGACAAGACATGACTGAGGGATATTCAGCTCATAATGGCCCTTGAGGTGATCTTTGATAAAAGATTTTGTCATTTTAATTTTCTTCTGTGTGTGTGTCTTTTTTTTTTTTTTTTTTTTTTTTTTGAGCATAGTTAAATTTTTTTTCCTGCAACAACTTGTTTTGGGGATTACAATTTCTATGTTTAAGAGATATTTTAATAAATGTATAGGATGTTGTGACCTGGAAGGAGATCTATTGACTGGTTTTCTTCAAGCTGACATATTATGATCCTGCAGCTACAGAAAGGTTCATGAAAACTAAACCTTTTTTGAGTACTATTTACTATTGCAGTTCACAGTTTGTAAATGAGAGAGAAAGGAATCTGAGCTGACCCTGATAAGTCTGTGACTGAGTTTTGAGGGGTTGATAGCAAAATCTGGCAGAATGAGGACAGACATTTACAGAAGGGCGGGAGAGAAACGAAGGAAGCAATAACTAAAACTAACCAACCCACCCACGGGGCAAACTCTCAAAAAGGTGGTGGTTCTTTGTTTGCCATTGGGGAAATGCCTTTAATTCAAGCATCAAGATGTTTGCAACAGCTGTTTTAATTATCGTTTTTAGTATTTCAGAGATTTATCAAGGGGGAACTGCCAGTCATTTGCTGAAATGTTTTCAAATACGAGTTGAAGCAGGAGCTTTTCATGTCATCATGTCTACTAATCGTTTAGACAATTCATCTGAAAAACAGCCATCCCAGTTCTTTTCCTCTTTGTTACGAATAACTGGTGTGGTTCCTCTGGATTTGACTTGGAATTCCCAGTAGCCAGTACCGACGGACACAGAAGAAGCTGCTTCTGGATGCCTCTGGATCGGCATGCAACCAATCAGAGAAGCCAAGCATGGGACGGAAGCAGAGCGGCAACCACACTAGTTTTTTAAAAAAAGACATTCAGAATGGCATGCAATAGAGTAGGAATGACTGTTGGTTCTGCAGTTTACACTTGTTGATCAAAGGTGTTATTAGCAATTATCAACAAATATGAATTGTGGCTCTTGGAAGTTCCAATCTGAACCATCACATAATGCCCGACACCATCTTGTTGCAATCATTACATTTTGAAATCGCTGTAATTGGGAGAGCTACCTGGCCTGTTTTACAACAGAGGTATTGCCACCCTACATAAATTGCATCCCTGAATTTTGAAAATCAAAATCTAGGACTATAACAGCTTCAAATTGTAAAAGCCAAAACTAGCAACCTCAGACTCTGTGGATAAAAGAATCTTGAGATAAAATAAGTCACCTTTTATCTCAAGAAGAATAATTAAATGCACCTGACTTCAGCTAGATAGATTTTGTGCTTCAGAAAAAACGATGGACAAAGGCAAAGAGAAATACAAAACCGTTGTGATGATTTCTGTTTATGTTGTTTAAATTACTCATTTACTGTGACTTTTTATGCTTCTCTTTTTCACATGTTTAGTTGGGTCCAGTGGTTGTCCAGCTTGACTCGGTTCTACTCAGGTTACTAACAGTCCTGATAATTCATCCTCACCTGCTCTAATTTGACCTTCATCTTTTAACATTCTGTAAGATCAATATATATTTAAAAGTGTAATATGAAATTAGTAAATGGCCTCTTTAATCTGTTAATGGTTTTTACATTGTTACATTTTGCTTCAATTTTAAGCACAAATTACTTCGAGTTTGTGGTGTGTGGTGCAAATATGGTATATATACGTATAAAGCTGTTGAAGAAGAAGAAGCGATACCAGCACCTAAGACAACTTTAACCTCAGGAGATCTCAGTGGTGCACAGCTGCAAAATGTGTTGCTTTCAGCAAATGACAGATTCAGTTTCCTTTAAAAACCAACTGTCAATTTTGAATTAATATTATCTCTCAAAAGTAAGCTGTTCGCTCCTCCAGAACAAAACAAATGAAGTCTCTGTTGTTGGTCTGAAGTCTGATGAAAGCAGAAAAGCAGAAAATCAACTGTGACTGTTCTGTGTTCCACTACACTTAAACAAGCTGACAGGAGACTTGAGCTAAAGTCAATTCTTTTAAACATTTTTATTTTTGTGTCCCTCATCAGGTGAACATTAAAGTTAACATGGCTTTTTGTGCTGGAAATTACAGTCTAAGTTGGCCTGGAAGGGAATATTGTCAAGTATCTTTCGTTAGCATCACAGGTTAACATGAGCTAAACTAAAACAGCTGGCTTGTATTTGGACAGACGCAGCTCCTGACAAAATAACTGAAACAGAAGAGTCCCGTTGTTGTTGTTGTTGTTGTTGTTTTTTAAAGGCATCATCTTCTTTCGGCTGCTCCCTTCAGGGGTCGCCACAGTGAACCATCTGTCTTCCATCCATAAATCTCCTCTTTGGTTTTCCTATTGGCCTCCTGCCTGGCTGTTCCAACCTTCATCCTTCTACCGATATATATTAACTCTTTCCTCTGTACTTCGTGATTTGCATAGTTAGTTTGGCAAAAGGTTTTACGTTGGATCCCCTTCCTGACACAACCCTTGGCATTTATCCAGGCTTGGGACCAGCTCAGAAAGAAACTGGCTTGTGACCCCCTGACGCTGCATTAATTTTTTTGTTTGTTTGTTTGTTTTTTTTTGTGTGTGTGTGTGTGTGTTTTTTTTTATTTAGTGTTGTGTTCTAAGTGTTTTATTTAGCATGACAGAAGCAGAATTTTCTCAGGAAGATGTTGCAGAAATAGTAACATTTGCATTCTGTTTAAGTTGACCAAATAAAGTATCAATATACAGAAAATCAAAGTTTGATCTAGAATATTAGTAATAGCATTGATTAAATGCAGTGATATAGAAATTTATCCAGAACTGTCCAAAATATCCATTTATGACAGGCTGAAATGAAAGTTAATGGTGGATGTGTTTTTGGCAACATTCAAATGACTTACCAAGATTTACATTCAGCTGATTTCTCAGAATATATGAAAGACTGTATCTCTGGATTAAAAAACTAAGACACTATTCATTAGTGTGCATTAGCATCCGGAGAAATCAGATTAAAAATGGCCAGCACAACCCGGCATTAAAATGTGTACCCAAATGTTTCTTGAGTGATCAAGTCTGATCTACCCACTCTATATGCAAATGTTTTATTTTTAAATTCCAGAGGTAGCGGCTGGAAATAAATAGATATATCTTGCAGAAAAAAGGAGAAGAAGAAGCCAAAACTAAGGTTGTGCTCACACTGCCAGCCCAAATCTAATTTTCAGCATGTCCAATCAGACTTATTGTTTACATTGATCCAGTATGTGTGTCCTTGCTAGAGTTCTCTCATCCACATGGTTGCTATGGTAGCATACACACATGGAACAGACTTCAACAGCCCACAATGAAGGGCAGTGAACTGGTTGTGCTACTGTCACTTATGGTTATTTGGACCTGCAGTGAAAATTTTCTCCAAGTTACTAAAAAGCACCAGAGGCAGGCACCAGGATTTCTGGGCCCTGTGAAAACACGTGCCACTGGGCCCCTTCAGCACAACAAACAGCACATGATTCTGCTTTTTTTTTCTTTGGCACCATCAAGGGCTCCCAATTTCTTTGGGTCTTCAGTAGTCAGTTACTGCTCCCAACTTTGTGGGAACAGTTTGGAAGGTGGTCCCCTTCCTCTTCCAACATGACTGTGCACCAGTGCACAAAGCAAGGTCCATAAAGACATGGATGGTAGAGTCTGGTGTGGATGAACTTGACTGGCCTGCACAGAGTCCTGATCTCAACCCAATAGAACAGCTTTGGGATGAATTAGAGCAGAGACTGAGAGCCAGGTCTTCTCAGCCAACATCAGTGTTTGACCTCACAAATGTGCATCTGGAAGAATGGTCAAAAATCCCCATAAACACACTCCTAAACCTTGTGGACAGCCTTCCCAGAAGAGTTGAAGCTGTTCTAGTGGAAAAGGGTGGACCCACGTCATATTGATTAGGAATGGGATAAACTAAAGGTCATATATGAGTCAAGGCAGGTGAGTGAATACTATTGGCAATATAGTGTATATTTGTAATCCAAGTTCTTGCATGACATACAATCTCCTGCTAAATAAGTCAGTTTGCACAAAACTTCTCATGACAGTACTGACACTGATCTCACAACAGCTGTCTTTTCTGTCAATATACAGGCAAAGCAGTTCACTCAAGGGAACAGAAAACATTTTCCTCCATTTTACAGCAACAACCATTTCATTCACCAACGAGATGTCCAATCACGTCTCATCCAAAACCGGTGATGTTGGTGGCGGGTTCAATGACAGATTGTGTACCGTTGACCTCCATTCCTCAATATAGTTAGGAGGCAACCGTACATTAATGAGCAAACGTGTTAAAACAAAAAACAAAAAAACAAACAAAAAAAAAAAAAACACTTTTAATAAGGCTAGTTGTGTCTTGTGTAATTTGTTACCAAATTCATGCTTCATAGTAGTTTAATATTGTAGGACAGAGGCCAAATAATGCATTCCCTGCAAAAAAGATGGGTGGAGTGGAGTTGAGATTCTGACTCTGCCATCAAAAAGGTCTCCTGCTATGAAGAAAAGTTGTAAATTCAAGGTTGTAAAGAGAGTAATTATATTATCTCTCTGTGATAATTTGACCAAACTATGCCACAGATATTTCATTAAAACTTCAGGAGGTTGTGTTAGCTTGTGAGAAAGGACATAAAATGCCCCCTTTGAGAAATGGATATGAGATTAAAAGAAATAAACAGGTTTTATAAGACAACAGACTATTCCTTTAAGTACAAATTCTGTTTAAATGTGTCTGGGGCTGTTTTCTTGCTCTTTCATTGCTCCATCATCTTCACCACCAGTTGCTCTCTGGGGGTCTGGCATCAGTCTGCTGTGTGTTCATCTGAACAAATGTTAAAGACTAACTCGCACTGTCTGCTGCGTCTGTATATTTGCTTAAAGTTTTAAGGGGACAGAGGACGGGCCAATGCCAAATGTGGCTTTGAGGTACAGTTGAATCTGGGTGAGAGGGTGGGGAGACATCTGTCACCCATAGCTGTCTGGTTTCAGCACCCAAAATTGATGCGCTTGCTTTGAAAAAGTGTTTTTTTTGTTTTGTTTTTTCACTCTCAAAAATGTTCATGTTGTTTATTTCTTGAGAGAAAAAGGAAGGAGATGGATGTGTGGTGAGGTGGTAGTGGGGGGGAGTACTTCCTGTTGAAGTGGTGGAAGAGTGTGTGGGTGGAGGAGAGGAAGGGGGGTGACTCAGACTAGCAGCACACCTGTGGTCGGGTGTAGCTGAGACAGGATTTATTGAAGATCTGGGGCCAGTGATAGATGTAATGCTTGGTGATTTAGACTTCTAATTAAATGCTCCTCCTAAATAAAACATAATGAATCATAAACCTACCTCTGTGGGCATTGACCTGTCATCTCATCTCAATAGTTCACATCTTCAGCTATCTTTTGTTTGTCTGATTTGGTTTTTCTCCCTCTGTTTCTACTCTGCCTGTCATCCTTCCACTCTGAATCGTCTCTTTCCTCGTCTCCCAGCCTGCAGCCATCTACCCTCCACTGGGGGGTTTAAGGTGGATAGGAAACTCTCTGGTGGATTTTTCCTCTCATCCAGGGACCCAATTAGGAGAGGCACTTCTGTTGCATGAAAAACGCAATTTCAACAAAAGAAGAAAAGGCGGCGGGGGGTGGAAGCTTTTAATAGCACAGAAAGTTCCCCCTTTGTTCAGTTAATTAACTATATTTTGATCTCCAGTTGCATCTTTTTTTTCAGTTTTTAGTTTTCGTTTTGTGATGTGAGGTGCATGTCAACTTCTGCTTTCCATTTTTTCTCTCTTGTTAAAGTAATGAAAGTATGTTGACAAAGTGAATTGAATATACACTATATTGCCAAAGTATTCACTCACCTGCCTTGACTCACAGATGAGCTTTAGTTCATCCCATTCCTAATCAATATGACGTGGATCGACCCTTTGCCGCTAGAGCAGCTTCAACTCTTCTGGGAAGGCAACATCTCTATATATATATTATACAACCAAAAACCAGCCATACTGTGATGAGACAAAAGCTAAAGAGCAGGGGGGAGTTTTACTGTGAAACGGATGCAATGGCTGTATCATTTTTTCTAATTATTGCTTCTTGTTGACTCAGTGAGGAAGTAACTCATTAAATTTAATTTCAGAGTTTCAACAAAAACCTGTGTGAAATGTAAAATGTATCAGTGCATCTTATGTCAAATATTGTGAGAAATTGGGACTGTTTTCGATAAGTTTTAAGTGGCCAGGACCTAAATGGAATCAATCTACATATCCCTATTGATGATCCCCAGTATTTAACTATGATGTAAAACCTGCAGGTATACATATCTTTAGATGCTTACATTTGTCTAAAGGCTGCAGACAATTACACCGTAAACAGGATTATTAGGACTGGCCTATATCTATTGTTGCCCTTTGAATACTGAATAATTTTCCACTGTTTTTTCTTCTTCTTTATGCTGGAGGATGTAATTAGCAGATTTGTAATCATTGCTTTGGATCTCCCGTGACCCTGCATAGGACTAAACGGGTATAGATGATGGATGGATGCTTTGTAGCTTTGCTCTGCCAAACACATTTCAATACAACATGGTTCAGAATTCCCAGATAGTTTGATCATCTCCTAACAATTTTTTTCCTTCCAAATGTTTGCTTTTGAATCTAGAAATATAGAAATCATAACTGGCTCAGGCCTAGAGGCCATTATGTCAATGAACATCAAAAACTTCATATAAATGTCACAGAAACAGTTGGGAACTTTGCTGAGACGTCCACTAAGCATGTTATGGATATAGAAAAGCAGAGGAACTATATGAATATAAAGTCAATACAGAAGTGCAGCTCTAAGAGAGATGCTATTTGAACATTTTATATAAAAGTGACAGGCTTATGTATTGTTGATTGTAAATCTTGATTATTTAAACTAAAAAATGAAATCAGTCCCATTAGCTTTTAGTCAATGCTTGTTTTTGCTTCATGGATGAACTTTGATTACAATTAATGATGCCTGGAAAATGACAGCAAGAGAAAAATAAACACCAGCTTCATTTTGGTTGACGTGCTCCCCTGATAAAGGAGATGAACATCCTGTAAGATTGCACCAAATGTTGAGATTAAATTGGAGCAGAGGCCTGAAATGATTCAGTTTTTACTGCTATAATCCCATTTTGAAAGGATGGTCTTACATCTGTCTGTCTGGCTGCCATTTATGCTCTAATTTAAATCAGCTTCGGCAAGATCTAGAGTTCTCTTGACAGTTTTTAAGTCCATGGAAATTGACAAGTTAGGCGTTAGATGAAGGGGGAAAAAATCCCTCTAAGCCGTTTTAATAAACCTGGGTTCAGAGCAGAATATTTTGAAATGTTTGTTGGATGATTTAAATTATTTAGATTTCATAACATCAGCAGCAAAGTTAATTCAAGCACGAACAAACAGACATACAGAAATCATTATGGTATAAAAGTGGTATAAACACACTCTGTAAGCTTGCCAGTTAAAGCCGTGTTTCAATGATTTGAACTGAAGTGCTGATGTTGGTTCTTCTATAGTCCACCCTCCCTCAAGCTGTGCGTGTTTATCCAGAGAGGACGGAGGGTCATGCGTGTGCATCTCCATGAGTGCATGTTTGTCTCTTTGACTGACTCACCCTCCTCACATTCCTCATGTGAACTATTAAAAGCAAGGCTGGCCTAAAGCAAGAGGGGTACGATGGCTGATCCTTCACCTCTCTGTGTCTTTCTACTCTTCATGAAAGGAGGCCCGACTTTGACCCTCAGAAAAAGAAAAAAATGTCCCTTTTTTTTTTTGTTTATTCTCTGTGTTCAGTGCAGCCTATCTCTGGATGTGAGAAAGGACATTGAGGGGGAGTACAACAGAGAAAGATGCCTATGAGGGAATGAAACCCACAGTGGGGAGGGAGATGGGAGGCAGGGGAGGTTATTCTGCTCTCATGGGTCTGTTAGTGAGCATACACCCATGCAGCTGCACCAATTAGCCCCTCCATGCTTGAACCCCCCCCCACTCCACTCACCACACACACACATAAACACACGTTCATATACACATCATCTTCTAAGCTTTGCTTAACTAACTACACACAACCTGTTAAGTGTGTATTACACGTCTCTCTTGTTTATTCACTTTCTCTGAATGTGATGAGTTTGACCATGTGATTCAGTGTGTGCGCGCCTGTCTGCCTGCATCTCCCTGTGTCTGTGTGCTCATATTTAAATGTATGTTTGACAGCCAGCAACAATGCCAGGCTCAGGAAGGGAGGGCAAGGGGAGAGGCGAGGCGCAACTCCCTCTTGTACGATAATGCTGTCACGTTGGATCAGTCAGGCCCGTGCACAGAGAGGCAGCGGCGCACAGCCGTGGGAACGACACCGCACTTCCGCTCGAGGAGACAGGGGATAGAAAGGGATGGGGTTGTTTTGACCTAATATATTGTTGTAAGTCATTAAACTCGAGATTCTAATTCAAACCCTTGCAAAAAAATAAAAATAAAATAAATAAATAAATCAAGCAGCTGCTTAGAATTACTGATGATGTCTGTTATGTACGCGCAGTTTCCGTTTATGCAAAGTTTTGACATTTTTGGTTCCACTCTTTTCTCATCGATGACATGTTTGTACGATGTTTTTACACAAAAATTTGTTGATATTTAAATCCAAGTCAGACAAATGTTAAATAACACCTACAGCCATTAAAGAGCATTTAATAATAGTCAAAAAGCCCTCCGGAGTTGCAAATGTAACTTTCAAAGGGCCCTCGAACTACTTGCTTTTAAATGAACTGCAACATCCATAGACTTGGAAGACAAATACCAGTTTTTTTTTTTTTTTCGGTGGTTGTTTTTTTTTTTTAAGTACTCTTTCCCCTCTGTGGGATTTACAATCAATAAGACCAAAATCTCATAACGTATGGCAAATTGACCATATTTTGACACATAATCACAGTGTTGTTTTAGTACCTCATCGGTGAAGTTTCCTGCTCATCAGGTTTATTGTGATTATGCAAGTGAGGTGACCAGCAAAGCCCCACAACACCACACATACCAGTGCATCACATAAACCTAGCTGTGAAATGTGAGAGATAAACAGGGAAACAGATTTTTATGATATGGTAAAATGGCATTATTCAATAACAGTTGAAAATTAGACTATTTGAACCCATTTATTGCTCAGCAGCAGATTATTCAACCACTATTGTTCCTTTCAGGGCTGCAGCTGCAGGGGGGGTGCAGTGGTTTACACTGTCACCTCACTGCAAGCAAGACTAAACCTCAGTTGGATTTTGCATATTTTCTCTGTATCTCTGCGGGTTTTCTCCAGATGTTTCAGTTTTTTTTTCCAACAGACCAATGTTAGTTTAATTTTCAGTTCTCAAATCTGACAGCGGTTAATAAGTGAGTGTGCATAGCTGTCTGTCTCTCTGTGTGGCGCTGTGATGAGACTGATGGCCTGTGATGGGTTCCCTCCTCTCAACCAGTGACAGCTTGGATATACGTAAGCTTCCTGTGACTCTGAACAGGATAAAATAAATTTTGAAAATGGCTGGATAGAAATCACTGGTTACTCATTTATATTTTATGAGTGGCCATTTTTAGTTAAAGTTAAAGTTAAAGTGCCATTTTAGAAAAACTTGTCTTGATAAAATGTCACTTGAAAAAAAGTACATGTTCTGGTAAAAACAGCAGGAATTGAGTACAAATAAGTACACGTCCATTTCTTTTCAACCACACGTTTTCAGCTCTGTTAATACCAAGGCAGTTAAGGGGTGGAGTCAGACACTTGATCCCACCCCTTTCTTCCCACAGGGCGTGCCTCTTTTGAGATCAGTTTTTCTCCCCACTTTCAAAGGTACAGCAACTGTAGCGTGATGTAAAGTTGGCTGGGCAATAAGATGGGAAATCTAGATAATCAGCTTCTCTGATCAGAGTCTGTGATGTCACACTTCTCTAATTCACAAGCTGCAAATTTCAACAGCTCACTGAAAGATATCTTTTCAGACTCAGGCTTTCCCCCCAATCAAAGTGACAGAATCATGTTATGTTAGGAGTTATTGATTCAGTGGACACTTCAGATTATCACATATATACTTTCAAACACAGACGTTGTTTTTTTATGAATACTTTTTTTTATGAATACTTAGTATTCGTAATCTTTAAAAAATTTTAATTTATGCACACTTTTACATGAATGTGGACAAATACCAACTTGTACACGCATATTGCTTTTGACAGCTGTCTCACTCCATAATCCTGCATGTACTGGTGTGTGTGTGTGTGTGTGTGTTGTATACAGTAGAGTGGGTGTGAACAGGCCTAGCCTCAGTGTTTGTTGTGAAAGCACACATAATCCTTGCTCTGGCTGTGTTTAAGAGTAAACAGTAGCAGTTGGCCACCTCTCACTGCTCTAATCATCTGCTTAGACTCAAAGACAAGTATACTGTCAGGTTAATGGGTTTGACTGCAGGCTCTGTTCAGTGGAATATAAGTGTTAAGAGCTGTCATGTTCTGCTGTTTGTGTTTAAGCACCGCAGCATGACCCAGTTCCTCTGACATGATCGTGGTTGCTTTTACCAGATGTAACTGAGGCAGTTCAGGTTAAATGAGCAGCCTCAGGCAAGGGCATGACTGAATACAGAAAGACAGAAGAGAGCTTTTTTCTCTCATTACTGTGTCCCAATGATCTCATACAGTGTTTGTTGTGGCAGTTTGTATTAGTAAGTGCACATGTGTCCAATACAGAAACTACATCTTAAAAGAAAAATACAGAAAATTCAGCAAAATCTGAATTTAATGTATCATCGTTTGGATCTATGTCTGTTTTTGAACATTTCTCAAGCAGTGTGCTAATTAAGTTTAAACACAAGGGAGATCTATTTCCAGGCAGTAGGGGCAATAATTGCAAGTAGGAGAGGCAAACGCCTATATAGGTTTCATAATTCCACATACAGTATAATAAAAAATTAGACCTTCCAGGTCAACCCCAAGCCAATCGTTGCAAGTCTGTTTGTACAATTAACAACACGACAATTCATATTGTCTTTTTTTAAAAAAAGTTAGGAGTTTTGTGGCATATCATTTAACCTGAGGTAATACATAAAAATTTGTCATCATAGATTTAAAATCCAGCCAAAACTGTACTACACTGCATATAAGTATGTTTCTGCAGTAAAGTTTTACATTTTAACAAAGAGGTCAGTGGAGTTTGATTCACTTTTGGAGCGAGACCCTAGTGTTGTTCAAGCAACTGTACTTTTTCTTTTGCCATTTGTGCATTGGGGATTGTGTAGCAAGCCAGATGTAACCCCTTGGTAGCAGTTGATAACAACTTTAAAACAAAAATATATCTATACATTAGAAAATGCAAAAACTCTTTTGACTCAGAACCAGTTCTGACTTTCATTTTGTCTTCTCAGGTTTGCACAGCAGTATGCCTACCCCCAGGCTCTCCTCCAGCCCAGCCTCCTGCTGCAGTCTCACTTCAGCCCCACAATGGCAGCACTCACTTCGCCTTACCTGGATTACAGCTCCACCTACAGCCCCTATGCCCCTACAGGCCTGGAGCAGTACCCCTACACCCCCTCACCCTCACCCTCCTCCGGCTACCTCAGCTACAGCTTCTCCCCTGGCACGCCAACGCCCACTCTTACTGCACCTCCAACCCCTCCAGCTGCCATCCATCCTCCTTTGACTGCCCTCACTGCTGTATCTGCTACGCCACAGGCCTTCCTCCATTGCCCCGTTCATCAGCCTGATCGTATGCAGTGAGGAGCCCTGAGTAAAGACTACAGCTGCCAACCTGATGACCTGATGACTCTAAACAGCATGACTGTTGACCTGTGACATCAACAGGACAACACTGGATCAGTAGATGAGTGTGATGTTATAAAAAAAAAAGGGCTGTTTGAAAGCAGTGTCATAGCTTACAGTTGATAATTGTATGATTTTAATTAGCATACACTCATTGAATGTTTTTCATAACTGGAAGTCAGGGACCAGAAATTATAGATGGACTGGTAAACCTCTGGAAGACTCTCTTACCGCTGACTTTGAAGGCAGTCGGACTCCTGGAGAGCACACGGGTAAAGACAATGAGAAGCATGTCCATTTTGATGTTGTGGCTGCAATCTCTTCAAAGGAACTGAGATGAATGCTGGACTTGAGCCAAGCTATGAACCAGTTCCTCTTTCTGAAACACAGGCCCAATTACCTCCTCTTCAAGGTTACCTTTCTGTCTATGGCCTTAGAGATTTCTCTCTGCACCTGGTTTGTCATTTTTATTAGTCCCTCGTGTCAAATAGAACAAAATGTTTGTTGTATGCCCTTTTGCTCCTTTTATATACTGCAAGCACATTATTAGACAAGGATTATTGCTAAATATGCAATTATGAGGACTAATTATGAGCAAGAATAAGGTAGACAACACTGTTTTTTTTTTTTTTTTTGTTTTTTTATTGTAAGACTGTTGCTAAAGCATTATTTAGAGAATAACTCTTCAAGGTTTAAGACAATATCCATTACACAGATTTCCTGTAGCTGCTTTTGAAGCTTTTTTGACCTGTAACATCCATCCACTATCTATACCCACTTAGTCCTGTGCAGGGTTGACCTGTAAAATTTGTATCAAAAATGTCTTTGGGGCTGTTTGTAATCACTGAAATTGTTGTCAATGCATATCAGATACTTAAGGTTTGATGAGTTTGAAGTGTGTGTTTGTATGTGTGTGTGCGTGACTGTGGGAGTGAGAAATAGAGAGGAAATAGAGTTTCAGTACACACCAGAGTCAAGATAAGGATCCTTTTTCAGCCATTTGTACTATTATTGAAATGTTTGTTCAATTTTGTTGTTGTTGTCTTTACCCCACCTGCAGAATATACACAGATGCTTTCGCGCTGAGTGGGACCAACCTTAGTAGTCTTACACCAAGCCATACATCACAGCTTAAACAAATATGCAAAATAAAATGAAGATTTCTAAATGTGGTGCTATCTTTTTTCTTCTCTTTTAAGTGTGATTAAATTTTCAGTAACTGTGCATGATATTGGCAAGATGTCCTGAGTCGTACATGAGTCACTGACATTTCTTTATGTCACTGAGACATTTCTGAACTGGAAAGATGCTGGAGTGAACAGACTGGAAGTTACAGGGATAATCACAATGTAGGGTTTTGCTTTTTTTTTTTTTTTTTACTTACATTCCTTTTGAAAATTTGCTAAAATTTGTCATGAGTCTAAAGTTTGTATAGATTACTTGGTTGTAGCCAGGTAGTACAGCAATCAATGCATGTGTTTGATCATTTTGTCTGTGCAAATGCAGACAAGAAACAATGTTGAATTCTGGTTCTGAGTGAGGTAAAAGTATTTGCCATCTGCTGGGAGTAACTTATTTCAGTTTTTATTTTCAAGATAAGCCAAATTGTGGAAAAGATGGGACATTTTTTTAAATGTGAATAAAATGAAAACTAAAAGACTTTCAAAACACCTTTTTATAACTAATCATGTTACAGACCTGATGTCAATTAACTTAATTGTTAGTTGTTAGATGTTCTCCCAGTATTTTTTTTTTTAAACTTCTTTGTTTTTGTGTATTACGCCCTCTACCTGGATGTGGCGCTCTATGTCTGCTAGTATCTTACACCCTGCTGTGATGTGCTGCACTGTTTCAGTGGATTCCTTTGCCTCCGTCAGGGGTCCTGTCTGGTGTGGTAGACCCCAGCCTCTACAGATCTTGTGTTTAGGGCCTTTTCCTGTGCAGCCATGATCAGTACCTCTGTGCTGTCTTTCAGTCCAGCGTTTTTCAGCCATTTGGTGTATTTTTTCCAATATCAGCCACCTCTGCAATTTGGCAGTACTACAGTACATGCCATGCTTGTCCATCCATGATAGCCGCTAGGGTTCCTCCTCCATGCTGGGTTTCAGCTGCCTGAGGCATTCACTTAGTAGGTCATCAGTGGAGGCCATCTTCTTCGGGTGTGACCTCAGGGAACATTTTTTTTTTTTTTTTTGCCGTACTAAAATAAAGTGTAATTACACATCCACTGCAGTAGGTGGCAGTGGCGCTCTTATTGTAACAGTGTGTGGAGGGAGTATTATCTCTATCCACCTCATTTCCGAGCCCCCATGAGGCCTTGCGTGAGTTATGGGCGTCGATAACTGTATACCAGTATATTTAGCCAGTTTATTGACTCAGCTGCCTCCGATGGTGAAGCGATGAACAATCTGAAAAGCTCTGAGGCGTATCAGCATCTACACAGTAGTGGGTTTTAGTTTCAACTTCAGGTTAGTACAGACAGCAAGAGTGTTCATGTATGGCAGGACAAGGCAGATCTTTCAGCCACACTGCTGCAGTACTGTGGAAGATAAATGTCGATTGTTCTGGTAGTTTTAATAATAATTTTAATTGCATTCTGTAATGACAGTGTGCAACTGTTTTAAAACATTTTAAACATTATAAAGCAAACCACATTCATTAAGGCTCATCAACACCCCCAAACTTTTCAAGGATTAAAGAATTAAAGACTTATGGCAGTTCTTCTGTGATGGCTCCACTATTTCAGCTACAGGGTTACAACAGCACGTAAAATGTCTATAAACCCTAATCTCTTGTTATGTACCTGTCACTGCATTTGCCACCATAACCATCTGAAACAAACATAACTTTGGGTGGTTTCTTCAAGTTCAGATTTTTCAGCCACATTCTTTTAAATTCCTCATCCGTAGGTAGGCGATGGGAACTGTACCGTTGGTCACAGGAACTCTCTTTGTCTTAGGTGTATGTTCAAAATATTGTTGTTGAAGCCACAAATTTAGCTTAGTCTGGTTGTTGGTACACCCACAAACAGCACAACAGCTACCCGAGCTCTGCAGGGACATTTTAGGAAAACGCTATGGTTGTCAAACATCTGGCAGAAATGAAAACAGTAACTTATATTATAAACTGAAGCAGAAAAATAATAGAAATAGGCAACAGAAAATAATAGAGAAGCACTGCGTTAGTTCAATCCCTTCAGCTGGAAGGGATTGATCAGCTGTCCTCTCCTAGATGCCGTCTGTCCATGCTTATCTAGTCTGAATGACGTCCTGATGTCGATGTTGTAGATCCTGGTGAGGTGAATCAGGGAGTCAATGTCACGTTTGCTTTTGCCACACAGTTTTATGTCATCCATGTAGAGACGTTGGCTGATGGTGACCCCATTTTGGAATTTGTAGTCAAAGCCACTCTTGTTGATGATCTGACTGAGGGGGTTCAGGCCTGAGCAGAACAGCAAGGTCGACGGGCCATCTCCTTGATATATATCACATTTGATGCTTATCTGTGCCGTTTGCCTTGAGTTGACCTCCACAATTGTCTTCAATCATCTCATTGAGTTCTGGATGAAGGAAATCAGTGTGCTGTTGATTTTATACACCTTCAAGTACTCCAGTATCCATGTGTGTGGCATTGAGTCATAGGTGTTCTTCTAAACAATCCAGGCAGTGCACAGGTTGGTGCTTCTGGACTTACAGTCTCAGTCAGTGAGAAAAAATAGCCAAGGTAAACATATGTAAAACAATAAAGTAACAAAAATAAATAACAACCAAAACAATCCAATTAATAAAGTCCTGGAAAAAACATCACAATCAGCGTAGCCTAATCCTTACAAGATTTTCCAAATTCCAAATGCATACAAGAAGCACAATTAAAGGTTTAGCTGGGTGGCAAGCTGTTCAGAGTAAGAAACAGCGGCCAAGAGAAGTGGAGGAGCAGGATTTAAAAAGGCATCCAGCTTCAGCCACTGGATTGGACCAGACCAACCCGAGTGCTAGACCCCAGGAGGGCGGAGGAAGACAATCTATCTCTAACTGGGGTAGCACCTTTCCTCTTGCAGATGTTAGTACACTGAGCCAGTAGTTGTTGTCTTTGTCAGTGTGGATGTGGCGTTACGAAGCATCCATTCCTCCCACATTCTCTGCATGTACACCCTCTCTCCAGGGTTGATGGTGTAATAGCACTCCAGTAATACCATGTTCTCTGCCCTGTCTCATCAGGGTTCCCTGGTTCCCCAACACCTGACGTGAACCTTGGTAACCCTTGTTAAACACATCCTGAGCTGGTGTGACTCTATTTGTGTCAATATCACTCACTACAAGATGTATGTGTGTGTGTATACATATAAATACATATATGTGAGTGTGTGTGTGTATAACGACTTTAAAGAAAATCTCAAACAGGGCTTATCATTGTATTTGTTAGAGGCTATTTACATTTGCAGATGGATATACATTTGGTGCTCTTGAGAAGTATCAGGATGGACAGTGTTGTGCAATCTACCCATAAAAGAACTACAATGCACAGGTTCATTACAGTTAGAGGACCACGATATCCACTGTGGATATCTCATTCTCTATTGTGTCTAATTTTGGGTTTTGGGTAGCCACGAAGAAGCCCCTCACAGGACCAAGACATTTATTTGTTTCATTAAGGTTCAGTCAAACCAGACTTTATTAACTGTGATGCACAAGAACAGAAGACAGCGAGAGATGCATATGTCCTTGTTTTAACCTTTTTTTTTTCAAACTTGACCAAGAGTCCTGATGTGGATGGACCCTTGGTTACTCCTCCCAACCCTTCTCCTGTATAAACACTTCATATTAATGTGATATGTGACAGCATGCTGCCTCTTAAATGACACAAACCACTGTGACATGTTGTAATAAAGGACTGCTTTTTGCCCAAAAATCATTCACAGCTTCTAATTGTCACTCTGAGCCTGTCATGTGTTATTTTTGCCCTCTTCTGGTCATAACTATTTATTGCGGCTCACAATTTCTTACATGCCCATTCAATCCATAAAATGTTCAATCTTAAGGAACAAAAATGAGCACATCCTTTTTATCAAGATTTTATGTTTATTGTCATTGAAATTTTTATTGATACACTTTGTGCTCCCAGTAAGGATCAAATGATAAAAGGAGACTCGATGTAAAGCTCGCATAGCCGATCTACAGACCTACCATTGGAGTCTGGGACACAACTTTTGCTTTTGATTTGGAAAAAGAGAAAGAAAAAGAAGCAGATGGTTTGTGTAAAAATGAATATCATAGCAAATACCACAGCGAGGGGAGGAGAAATGATTGTGTCTTAAAAATCGATGACAAATTGAACACAGTTAATGGTACGAAACAGGAGAGCAGTCATGGAAATAAAACAAAATTAAGAAGTACTGGATCTGCAAACTTGACCGCACACATACACACTGATACACACTCACTTGCAAACACACTCGTACATACGGGCAGGCGTACACACATGCACACACTCACTCTCTCACACACACACACACACACACACACACACACACCCACTTGCCCACACAAACACAAACCCACAGATAAAATGTAGTGATTGAGAAAAATGAAACCCTGAAAAAATCTAATGGTATCATACATCCACGTCTTGTGTCTGAAGTGCTGGAAACAAAACTAAACAAAGCTAAAATGGATATAAATTCAGATGAATAATGAAAATCATCCCCACCTTCACAGGTCTAACCCAACTTGAAACGACCTCAAACCCAGTGTTGCCCTCTCTATTATACCCTAACCCCATTCCCACCCCCTGCCCCACCCTCACCTGTCCCTTGCCCTGTTACTCTTTTCAAGTCATACTCTCATTCTTGACTCACCCTCCTCCTGCCCCCCCTCCCCCCTCCCCCCCGTCACCCCCATTTCTAACACCCGCCTCCCCAAACGTTTCTGCTTGCTGTAAGGGCTTCTGCCCCGCTCCTGCATAGCAGATGAATAGCTGGTTACAAGGAAGAAGCGGGCAGGGAGGGAAAATACAAGATGGCCACTGGTTCAAGCTTCGGTCATCATTTATGAAAAACACAATGTCCATTTAGGAATACAGAATGAGGGGAGAGGAGTCTTGTTGTGTGCTGAGGTTGAAGGTGGTGAACCTTAAAAATCCTAAAATCTTACATTTTACATGTTAGTCTACAGGAGTATTCAGGTTAGTTTTGTGAGATGGTGTGTGTGAGGGCATGGGGGTGGGGGCCGTGGAGTTGGGGTCGGCATAGCTCAGGGCCTAGTTCCTCATCCTTCGGCCCCAGTCAGAGAAGGGGGCAGGAAAAGGTTTATAAAGCTTGCGTCTTGAGCTCGATGGGCTCCCCGCGGGTGTCCTGCTGGGTCTCGCTCTCGGGAGGTCGGCTGCCCTTCAATGTGGCCAGGCGCTCAGCCAGACCCCTCATGCGTGGGAAAAGCATGAAATCATACAAGAGGGCACCCATGGCGCCTCCCATCATAGGCCCAACCCAGTACACCTGTAAGGAAAAAGGTTATATTCATCACCTTATATGCTGTTCAACTCTCTGATCTGGTCTCTGATGATGTCATGCTTACCCAGTGGTTGATAAAGTTTCTGAAGAGTACAGCGGGGGCGAATGATCTAGCAGGGTTCATTCCAGCACCAGTGTAGTACATCTACAATAAAAGACACTTGTTATGGCATGACGCTGTAAAGTACATTTTTGTGTCCACCTTCCTGACTTCTCAGATAGTTGTCTCACCCCCATGAGATGTCCAATGGTGACAGAGAAGCCAATGGAGAGGGCGGCAGATCCTAGACGGCCATTTCTCCTCTCATCAGTCACAGCGAAAATGCAGATGACAAGTTGCATGGTGAGGAAAACCTCCACTGTGGTGGCCATCCCCAGTCCCATGCCGGGCTGCAGCTGGAAACGCAAACAAGGAAATTAAACTGCTTGTATAAAACAGAAAGAAAAAAAAAGTTCCTGTCAGATGTTGCAGAGCTGCAGTTCATATACACCTCCTTTTATTTTAGACGCTAAACTGAAATTGCAAAAATCTTCCCTCTCAAAACTGAACACATGATTCAAAAAAATATATATTCTTACCGTGTTCATTGCCATGTTGCCTCTCATGTTGCCGGGTGTGACCCCATACAACACAGCAGCCCCGGCTACAGCACCCAGGCACTGGGCGAAAATATAGAAAACGGCACGGAAAAGCGACATTTGTGAGCCAACAAGGTAGGCAAAGGTGACAGCAGGGTTGATGTGGCCGCCGCTGATGTGGCCAATGGACTGGATGAGGGTAGCAGCTGCCAGACCGAAGCACAGGGCCACATGGAGGACGTGATGAGGCCCCGTGGTCCAGCGCAGAGCAGCGCCCATGCCAAAAAATACAAAGAACATGGTCCCGAAGAACTCTGCAAAGACTGCCCGCCAAAAATTCATAGACCGGAACTCCCACATGATGATCGTTCACCTGAGGCTCTCCACCAGATGAAGAAGATGCTATAAAAAATAAAGTAGGGGGTGTGTGGGAAAAGGTAACTGTTTACCTTTTCAGTCCTTTTCAAAGACCAAAAATAACCCCCCAAAAAAAGGATCTCCCTTTTGTTATCAGCTGCCTCAGCTGACCAAATACACGCAGAGCAGGATTTCAGAACCCCAACAGATGTATCCACTCAACAGATCTTTACCAAACTGTGAACTGGGTAAAGTCAACTCAGCTGCATGTGCTTGCCAGCTTTGTTCACCTGTCGCAAAGACATAGGTGAGAGATAATGTGGGTGGAGATCTCAGGTGGGATGAGTTGTCAAGAGGAGGTGGGCATCGATGCTAAAGGGGTGATTCTGAAGTAGAGACGGGGATAGACGGATTCTCCGTTGGACCTTTTAGCCTCTCTGACGGAGGGAAGGGGGCCAGACAGCCGCTTTATATAAAAGCCCCCCCAGGGGCCCCAGGTGACGCCATAATCCCCCCTGTAGGCCCAAGGGCGGGGGTGGGGGGGATGGGGGGTGGTGGCAACGCTGGATGTCCTAAATCAAACAAACTTCAAACCCCCTACCCATCCCCCCTATTTGACAGCGAGGCCAGAAGAGAGGTAGTGTATCTGAGAGAACCATAAAGCCAGAAAACACTTAGTTGACAGCTGAAAATAGGCTCAGTTGAAAATAACCACATGTTGGATTCTTTTTATTTTTTTGAGGGACAAGTGCCAAATAAACAACCACTGCTAGCAGCAGCTGGAGCTTAGAAAAGTTTTTCTTTTGAGCAAGATGTCATCTGTTGACGTATCATAAATGTCATGATTCAGGGATACGAATGCTGATGAACAAAGGCAGAAGCTACACATGTATGCACAAAGACACAAACATGCACACATGCACACATACAGATAATACAGTTGGGGCCCCAGACGGAAGTGCCCAAAGCTAACAGCACTAACACTGAAACGCCTGACCGTGTAAAAACCATTGTGTGCAACAAGCATGTGGGCTACATGTGCTCTAAGACGGGACCAAAAATACATGCACCAAAGCGCTGTCTTCAGTTCTGAAGTGACCTGTTTGCTGCTTCTGTGACCCATAATAACCCCCTCATCTCTTAAACCAGAAATCTCTGCGTGAGGAAAAGTGCATCTGCTTTAAAACCTGAACTTGACGTCGCCTCGGGGGCAATGTGTGGACACAGTCATGTGACGGAGTTGAAACAATGCAACAGAAAAAGAAATGTGATTTAAGGGTGCAGGCGGTCAACACACAAGCCCCGGACAGCAGAGAGCCACAAGCAGCTCCCCATCAATAATCAGCACAACACAGTCGACTGTTTTCTATGGCGACACTCGCTTCTAGGGGGTGCTTGGCAGCGGTCCGCACAATGTGTGTGTTCCAGGAGGACATGACACCAAAACCCTGAATGTTCCCAGTGTGTGTTAGTACAGAAAGAGGTGCGGGAGGGCAGCAGGGGGGGGCAGGAGCTGGTGGTGGTGGGGGGGCACGGAGCATGGCGCTGACCAGCCAAGAGTAATCACTGTTGGAGGGTGTGTGTGTGTGTGTGTGTGTGTTTGAATGTGCGTAGAGTTGAGGGATGATGAATGCAGAATGCTGAGCTTGACTTTTTAACTGCCTTTTATACATGTTAGAAAGAATACACACAATGCAAAATGCTGGCAGCACGGTGGCAATTATAGCTATTGTGCATGTTGTGTGTCAGTGTGAGTGTTTGTCTGTGGTCAAATAGTGTATGCATAGACCTATGGGAAAGTAGATGTGTATGTGTGTGTGTGTGTGTGTGCACATGTGATTTTAAAATAATACTGCTAGAGCGAAACTCATTTTTAACAAGGTTTTATTTTATAAGTACTATTCAGGACAATAATTGATTTTAAGCTGATGATCAGTATCAACCAAGGTTTCTTTTGAAGGGTTGATCTTTTTTTACTTCCAGTATATACAGATTTAAATCACATGCACAACTTATTTCAGAATAAAGAAAAAATGGCAGTTTTCATTCAATAAACCACGACATGAAAATGTAATTTTCGATCACACGTCCAAACAGCACTCACATAAATACACCCAGTCTATCCATTTTAAACTACAAAGCTTATTCTAACTGAAGGTGTCCGTTGTGTAGAGCCATTACAGAGGTATGGAGGTGCATTTGATTGAGAATAGGTGGCGTCAGAGCCGAGACAGACTTGTGAGGGATGCTGGACTGATTGAGAGCGTCATTGAACCCATGGAGCCGAGGATGGACCTCCTTAGCACTTCAAAGCATTCACAAACACAATGTGCAAGTGGAACATGAGGGTGTTATTCAGCAGGATTTCAATGAGTCTCTTTTACATTTTATAATGATATGCAAACGTGGAAGTGAATACTGCAGTTGAAGAGATACAATGTACACCGATTTAAAACACAGCTCTCTCTTACTCTTGGAAATATAAATATGAACGTTACAATGGACATTTTACAACACGCTTGGAGTGTAACATTTATGGATTTTTTTTTTCCCCGCTTTACAATGTTGTAAAGTTTGATTTAACCACTGTCCTAGTTGCAAGTGTTTCGTTCTGCATCCTTTCATGCATGCGTCTTCAGTTGTTCTCTTGTTTGTGGGCCTGTTTGGCTCTCATGGCATTTTGTGTGACCGTGGATAGTGATGATCCGGTCATGCTGGCAGTCTCCACGATCTCTATGTCCCTACAGGTCAAACAGGCCACCAGCTTCTGACGAGAGGCGCTGCGTGCAAAGAAGAACTCGTGCAACACTCCCGCTAGTAAAGCACCAAGCACCGGTCCGATCCAATAAACCTGTAGGTAAGTGGCACACAAACATCTAAGACATGCGGTATGAAACTCCACATATGCATGCATGTAAGGTGTAAACTACAACCCTAAATCAATGTTTGGAAAATGCTAATTTCTTCTTTTTTTTTTATCTTTTTCCTTTAGAGGTTGCAACAGCGGATCATCCATTTCCATCCTATCCTGTCTTCTGCATCTTCCTTTGTCAGACCAACCAACTGCATATGCTCTTTTACCACACCCAGAGATCTCCTCTTTGGTCTTTCACTTTTCTTCCTGCCTGGCAGGAGGAAGGTGGCAGATCCATCTCCAGCGCCCTTTGACCAATATATCCACCGTTCCTCCTCTTTATTAGTCCAAACCATCTCAAGCTACGTTCTCTTACTTTATGTCCATGATATCTAACACTGGCTGTTCCTCTGGTGTGCTTGTTTTTAATCCCATCCATCCTCAACTGTCCCAGAGAAAATCTGAACACCTTCAACTCTTCCTCCCTCAGCTCTGCTTCCTATTTTTGGGTCAGTGCTGCCATCTCAAAGTCATAGAAGAGTGCTCATCATGTTAAACCTTCAATGTTGTTGCTGCTATTCAATCACAACAATGCCTCTTTTATCACTCTTCTCTACTCACTCTACCCTGTCAGCACACTCTTCTTCACCTCTTTTCCACACTCCTCATTGCTCTGCACAGTTGAGCTCAAATGTTTAAACTCCTGCCCCTTCTTGGCCTCTGCTCCTTGCATCCTCATTGCATCTCCTGTTTGCTTTACACTTATACTCTGTCTCACTGTGACTGACCTTCATTCCTCTTCATGTCTAGCGGATATTGCCACCTCTCGAGGTTTTCTCCCACCTGCTCCCTGTCACTACAGTTCATAATGTTCTCTGAAAAACATCCTCGTACATGGAGAGTCCTATCTGCGTTCATCTGTCAACCTGTCCATCACCAGGGCCGATCCATGATGCAGTCCCACTTCCACCTGAAAACCCTCACTTACTTCTACACCTTACTGCTGACATGCTGCCCTCATACATGTCCTGTACCAGTCGAACCTTTTCTGCTGCTCCAGACTTTCTCATGCAACACCACAATTCCTCCCTGGGCAGTCGGTCATACATTTTCTATACATTTACATTTATACATTTAATAAAATAAAATAAAATAAAATAAAATAAAATAAAATAAAATAAAATAAAATAAAATAAAATAAAATAAAATAAAATAAAATAAAATAAAATCTTGAACACAGACAAACAAACAAACAAACAGACAGACAGACAAACAGATAAACACCGGCGATAACATAACATCCTTGACGGAGGTAATAAAATGAAATAAAATAAATTTTGTTATTTCCAATAAGTGATGAAAACAGGTATTTAAACTCATGACTCAGTACAAGACATTGTGTCAAATGTTTTTTGAGGTGCAAAAATGGGCAGATAATCTCTATTTTGAAAATAAATATGTTAGAACATCATTGAAATATTTAACAATAATGTCCCTTAAATAAAGATTTGGAATGCATTTACATATTTATCCCTGCATAACATGATCCTACACTGGCACTGCATCAAGAACTGTCATTCATCAATGGCAGACATAAACAAATGGGTAAATAATTATTTTTGTAATTGCTCTGGAGAAAAAAGATTAACTCTACCATTATCAGCACAGCAACAAATCCAGATGCCAACGTCTGTAATGCTATGGAGTTGTAACAGTGACCTTGGCAAAGGTCGTTTACACTTCTCTGTTGGCAACATACACAGATCAAGCTCAACATTATGATCACTGAACAGTAACGTGAGCAAACAGAGCTCATCTTCTTACAGCATTCTCCCTGGAAAACCTGCATCCTGGCATTCACACGAATCCCATTTTGGCTATTAGCACCAACCCAAATATTTTTGCAGACCAATTACACCGTCAACATGGCAACATCTTACCCCTACAAGAACCGCCATCCCTTAACATTTTTTTTTTTAGAAAATGCTCGAAGAACAAAGCCAGAATCTGAATCTGAATCTTATTCGCTCTCCTCAGTCTCCACAGACAGCAGTCTGATGGGACCTGATGGACTGTGTGGGAAGCAATCCCCTTCCACACCACAACCCACAGGATCTACTGATAATGTCCCAGTACCAGACACTCCATGACATCCTCAAAAACCCTTTATTACCTGGAGTTGTATTTAGGGAAGTATGTTCTGGATGTTTCCACCCCTACTGCAGAATTGCTTGGACTGTCAGAATTAAACAACGAAAACAGGAGCTTCAAAAAAAATAGATCCAATGCTGTTTCTCACCCAGTGGTTTTCCCAGAACCCAGTGATGATGGCTGGACCCAGAGAGCGGGCTGGGTTCATACTGGCACCAGAAGAACCGCGCCTGGTGTACACACAAAAGTATGTAGAATCATTTTTCTAGTTGATTGTTAGGTACACCTTCATGTAAAAACAAAAACTAAAAAAACAAAAAAGTAAAACACAAGTTTGAGTTAAAGCTCCATGTCATTTAACGTGTGTTCTGTATCACCTCTTAATGGTTGGTTTAAGCACAGCTGTTTGGAGCAACTGTCTCAGGACAGTAACAGACTATAGAGCAGATAGATGAAACCACCTCCAGTTTACTACAGAGCCGACAACACGAACGCTGTGCGTTTCTGCTTTTTCATTCCCAGTAAAGTGTTATAGATTGTTTTGTTTCTTTTTGTAATATTCTGTAAAATGTTTCAGTTAAAATGAATATAAAGGTTTAGGTTTAGATGACAATTTTGCTCTAATTTTTGTACTTTGATGACTTAAGTGTACCATGATAAATATGCAAATATTGATCACCACTCTTGTGGTTCTAAAATTACCAGATTAAATAAAGGTTATATATTTAACCGATCGACCTTAAATTTCTATCTTTACACAGAACAAAGCACAGAAAATAAATAAATAAAAGGAATCGCTGGACAGAATACACAGTTCCAAACTTCCAATTTTGGTCCCAGTTCTTGACTGTGGCTTGTGAGACTAGACCCAAGAAAAATTGAGATGAAAGAAAAGTAGATATAAGAATTAAGTTTATCATGGGAGATGCTGCATCAATCAGCATCTAAATATATATATATATATTCTCACCCCTATTAGGACTCCAGCACTATGTGCAAATCCAATCGCCAGGTTTCCTGGTTCCATGCTCTCCCTCCGTCGTTGATCCTCCACTGAGAACACAGTGAAGACCATCTGGAAGGTGCATAAGACCTCAATGCCTAGAGCCTGGGCTGCATTCAGCTCTATAGGCACCTAGTGACCAACAGAGTGGAGAAAAAGGTGCACAAAAAGACAGAAAAAAAATACACAAAAAGACAGACATTTTTGTAGAAAAGCATAATTCTCAGACTTTCAGAAATAAATAAAAAAAATATTCTGGGAACTGACCCTGTTAACAAAGTGGTCTGCAGTGGTTTTGAGGGGCAGAGCCAGGTAGAGGGCCCAAGATCCTAAACAGGCTCCCACACACTGAGCAGCGATATAAACCAGGGCCCGGAGAACATCAAGCCTTCGTGTCGCCAGCAGAGACAGAGTCAGAGCAGGATTCACCTGTTCAGAGAAACAGACACATCCCAAAATGTATTACTTTTTAGGCCCTTCTTCCTACCTTCATGACATTAAATAGAACAAAATATAACTGAAATGGAGTCTTTTTGCTTTGTGACTTTGAAACTTCATTCAATAATCTGAGAACTCTTCCAATTTTTTTCCCATTAAGTTCAAGTCAGTCAGAGAAAAGATAAGTTGTGTTTAACTTTAGGACTTTTACCTGTGTTCCACTGATTTCACCAAAGCAGTGGCATAATGCAACTATGACCACACCCACGGCCACTGCGGGGTACAGGGGTCCCACAGAGGCCTCCCCAGGACCTGGAACAGAGGCACCCAGCACGGCGCTCACTAACAGAAGGGTGCCGAGCAGCTCTGCCAACATGGCACTCCAGAACCGCCGACTACGCAGCTCCTCAAAAGAATAAATTAAAAAGGTGGCTGTTATTCAGTCTGTCACAAAAATACTTTGAAATTTAAGGCAAACAGTTGTAAACAGTTTTAATATCAGAGTTTATGAAGATGTGAAACCTCATCTATAAACCACCCCCCCCCACAAAAAAAAAAAAAAAACACTTCCACTGCTTGTTTGTATTCATTAGGAAATGTGCAAATCCATTATCATTAACATTATCATGTTAACTAGTGAAAATCAGAATGTGAACATTTTATCATTTCTGGATTATAATTGCAGCATAGTCCCTGTGTGTATCCTAGCATGCTAACATCCTAGCATGCTAATATTAGCATTTTCATTTCAAAGCAGTCCTGAATCAAATGGTGCAGTCCATTTGTACTTGAAAGTTTCCGAGTTCCTAGTTGGAAGCTTAAAGTGGAATGCCCCCAACAGTTGGAATTCCATCTCAAAAAAAGTCGGAGAGACGTGATTGCTTAAATCAATAAAGCTGAGTTTATTGTTTATAACAGTTCTGTCTTAACTGAAATCAGATGTAAACATGGTACTGTTTGCGTTATACTTGTGGATGTGATGCTATGCTGTTAAATGCTAAATAGGGTGCATAGCATTGTTATGAACTAATATTGCTAACAACCATCATCAATGGCTAATCAGGATGGGTTTGGAAAGGTTCATTTTCCAAATTTTATAATGCAATGCAACACAATATATCCTGACAGAGCTGCTAACATAGCTAGCATGGATGTGTTAGCTTCCTTTCTTTGTTTCTTTTTTTCTCTTTGTTTTTTTCTTTCTTGCCTGTTCAATACAAAGAGGGTTTATTGTATGTAATTAACAAAAATAAATAAATACAAAGGATTTTGGCCTTTTCATGGCTTTTTTTTCATAAAAATATAGTTTTTCTTTAGACAACATAACAGATTTACATTTAGTGTTATAGCTTCAAAACACAATATAAAAGTGTTTGTGGCTTGTCCCACCTGAAGTCTGTTAGCATGTCCGAAGCACACGTTTCTGCTGCTCAGCCTGATTTTTCAGTTGTAGGAGACACAACCAGAGGAACAAGAACAGACCCTCCTTTATTTTTAAAATAATTTGTTGGGTAATATACTTAATTCCAACTGTGTTTACCACTAAAATGATCATTTCTGGTGGAATTGCTCCTGCCCGTCTCCTTATTTCTCCCAAAGCTTCTGATTAATGATAGAATACCCCACTTCAAATTAAATATGGGCAACAGATGAGGTATAAAAAAGAGCCTTCCAGACTCTCTAGAAGACAGTATACCACTCTGTGAAAGATACATATGAAGAAAAAACTATTCAAACCACTTAAAAAAATAGAAAAAAAGGAAAGAATTTGGAGTTTTCATCATCTATGTTGTCATACCATTTAAAGATTCAGAGAATCCAGAAATGAAAGGACAAGGCCTGAAACCAATAATGAGCTGCTATGATCTTCAGTCTCTGAGCCAACATTGGACTGACCATTGTCAGTCAAAACTGTTTTTGAATGGACTGAAATGGGAAACTGTGCTGTGATTCTGACAAATAAACTTTCTAATTTTTTTTTTTTTTTAAAAACAGGAGCACACGGCATGCTTGCTAAAGGAGAAATGCACCAAAAGCAAGCATCTGTGATGAAATCTGTACACACTAAATGGCTGACATTATGGAGTCATTAATCTTTTAGCTTCATGCTCTGTCATCCAGATGGCGTTTTCAGTTTAAGATTTTACAAATTTCGGCAAAACGCTTCTAAACCAGATCCTGCATTTATAATAAGAGCATGACTCTGTGGAAAAAGATTCTGGTGTTAGACTGGCCTGCCCTCAGTCCAAACCTCTCACCCACAAAAAAGAAATTTGGTGCATTGTGACTCAAAAATACAGGAAAAGGCCATGATGAGTAGCTGATAAGTAAGAACATCGATAGTCAGTTTTGATGTAACTCTACATCAGTCTACAATCTACAAAACAACAAACAAAAGGTTTTTGTTCATTTTAAGATTTTCATTAAAAAAGAGTACATCTTTTTGTTAGTTTGTTTTTTACATCTAAATAATGAATGATAAATCTCTGAACATGAAAGCTCTTGAGGATGATGCTCACCTCACGCCACGTCATTTCAAGTCCAGTGAGACTGCTGTCCTCAGGCTGGCTGTTTTCACTTGCATCCGTCTGTCCTTCTGTGCAGCTGTTGGGCTCTGAGGGCTTCAGGGTCTCATTAACTTGTAGAGTCTGAGAGGTCGTTTGATGAGACCATCCTCCTCCCTCTCAGGCTCCCTCCTCACCCTCTCCTTCTCCCTCCTCTCCAAGCTCTATTGAGTCTTCCTGTGCAGACACAGACGGTGCCCTTTCATGGTTGTAGATGTAGCAGCCTGTCCCTATTATCACCTCCAACATATTCATTAGCCTTCAGTCAATAATAAGTATATATAAATATATAAATATTCATATATATATATATATAGATATATATATATATATATATATATATATATATATAGATATATATATATATATATATATATATATATATATCTATATATATATATATATAATAATAATTCACTTATCATCTGTCTTGCAGAGTGTTTGGATGGATTAAATTCACAGCCAATTGAAATGTGCCATGAGTTAGGACACAAATTATACATACATTTAAATGACTTGAACGCAGCACTGCTACAATAGTCCGACATTTACACTGATTTAAACGGCAGTTGGTATCATTTGTCAGAATGAAATGCCATCCCTCAGCTGGTATTTTAATACACACAACTCACTTGGCTTGGACTTAGCTTGGAGCATAAGATGAGTCTGATGAAACCCTTTATGTGTCTTATCATTTAGAAAGCACAGAGGAAAAGCCAAAGGGCAGGATCTCAGAATAATAAGGGCAAAGGTGCACGCCTAAACTGGATACCTGTGATCTCTGATCCCACAGATGGCCCTGCATCAAAAACTATTGTTCATCAATGGAATATCGTATTCACTAATAACACTTAAAAGTTTACTGTGCAAAAGGAAGCCTTGTGTTAATCCTGTCCGGAGGAGGCATTGATGTGTCTGGGCTCAAAAACATCTCTGATGGACCCACATCAATGTATATTGAAATGTATATTATTGTCGGACAAATCAGTATTCCATATCTTTTTGGCCTCCAGACCAAAGATGAAAACACTCATTCAGATTATTATCAGCAATAAGTCCAAAAACCAGGGTCTGCGATGGCACGGAGCTGGAGTTGTATCAGTTCAACTGGGACAGGTCACACTTTTTAGATGGAAGAATGAATGCAGAAAAATACATTGAAATTATAGCGCAACATACGCTGCATTCAAGATGTCTTATTTATTGAGAACATCCATGCATTTTTTTTTAGCAAGACATGAACAGATGACAAAGGCAGACAAAGGATGGCTGAGGAAGAGGAGGGTATGGGTACTGCACTGGCCTACAGTCCCAACCTGTTACCCGGGAGAATGTGTGGAGTCTTCTGAATTGAACTACATCACAATGACCCCGTGCTGCTGCACTCTGAGATACTGTATGTTTGCAGGAAGTATGGGCCAAAGTAACAACTCAGACACTTCATCATACATATTAACAAATGAAATTAAGTGGACAAGAAAAAAATGGAAATGTGTTATTATTATTGTTGTTGTCGTTGCTCTTATTAGTAATAATAATACTAATAATAAGCTATTTAAGGGAGTTGCTAAGTATTTTCTTAAAATTAAACTGTGACCAACTTTTAGCCAAGCCTTGGTCTGCAGTTTGTCCATTCACAAATTGATCTAGACATAGAATGGGCTGTTAATAAGAATTAAAAGTGATCATTAGTGAGTTTTAACACTCCATTAATATTGGGAGCAGTTTCCCAGAAAATTTACTTCCATTGCTTGTTTGTATCAATAAGAAAAAGTGCAAATTAGCGTATTATCTTTCTTACTTGTGAAAATCAGAACATAAACATTTCTATATATCTGGATTAATGTGGTAGCATAGTCATTGTGAGTATCCTATGAGCATTTCAAACCCGTCCTAGATCAAATACCTGAGCAGAGCTCCTGCTATGGACAGCACGGCTTGTATAACTGTGTTAGCCTCCTTGAATATTATCTAAGATTTTCATCATGAAGGGCATCTGGCGTAAAACTTGTGCCAAACCAATCATGCAGAGCTCTCTGTTGTGGCGACCCCGAACAGGGAGCAGTTATTCTTCTATGTAGGCCCACTTATTTACCTATTACAACGAAGTAAATGGAAAAATAAACAAATCATTTTTTTTAAAGAACAAAGGAGTGTATTTTGTGTTTCCATGGCATTTTCTTCTTGTAACATCATAATCAAGAATTTCTTTTAATAAGGTGTAAGATTTACAATCAGTGTTATAGCTCTATAGTGCAACATAAAATTGTTGGTGGCTTGTTCTGCTATAGTCTCATATATGAGGTGCTAAACGGCTGCAGTCATACTCAAAGATCTTAGAAATAATACCCGCAAACTCTGCTTTTTAGTCCTCTATAAACCATTTATGAGGTTCCTCTCTGATCACCATGGCGACGCTCTTTCATGATGCTGTTTCCATAAAGCAACATGAGATGCTGCGCCTGCACAAGCTTTTCATTCTCACCCTTTGATACCAGCACTCACAAATTTCTATCTATATCACTTATTCACTTAAAGGCAGCTCACACGACTCTTTGGACAGGGAAATGTTTGGCATCTGAGCTGATTTCCTTGACCCCTTCAAACATCAAGGGGCCGTCAATCTAGCTGAATGTGTCCAGAATGAACTGGTTGGTAGTGGGGTGGGCTTGCTGGTGTGCCCCATTATGCAGTGGATTACCCCATCCTCACCACGGCAACTGTGTAACCGTTATCCCCCCTTTTGTGGGGCTAAGCCCAAATGTGTGGAGCAGGCATGGTGGGGGGGGGTGCACTGGAACCCGCTGGCGTGGGGAGTTTTCAGCCCCATTGCTCACCCGCCCACCCAGAGTGCTGACACTGTTACTATTTCACACACACACACACACAGAGACTCACTCATATGAAGTGCAAACTAAGGGGTTTGAGGGAGTGATAGAGGGCAAAGGGAAAGCAACAGATACACTTTTAAATCTGACTATTCTGTACAATTCGTATTCTTTACAGATGTAAGTGTAGACTGTGCACGTAAGTGTGGGCCAATCCTAAGCCTCTACAGTGTAAAGCAGCTGGGGATGACGGTAGGATGCTCCCAGCAGCATGTGCCTCGGACAGGACTCTACAGGGAGCTGAAGAACCTTTCAGAAATAATGGACTTCGCCAGACCTTCTTAGTAATTAGGAGCTCTACCTCATTCTTAGGCGTGACAAACTGCATTTTTGTCATGCGACACACACCAAGGTCCCGTGGACCAGCTGTGTGGCGGGAGCAAATTAATTATGACATCTCTTCGGTGAGCATAACTGAAAGCCCCAATATACAAAGAAAAAAAAAAAAAAAAGTGATAATACAAAACTTGTCAGGATAGTCCCAAAATAATATATACTGTAGAGTTAAAGTTCCAGTAAATAAAAAAAAAAAGATAAAAAAGAAAAAAAAAACAATCTTACAATTGTTGTATGTTGATATATAATCCACTGAATCTGGTATTAATAGGTCAAGAGGATAAAAGTGATTAGCAAAGTCCAGATGACTGACTCTCATTACCAGTTGCATTGTGAGGGTTTCTATGTGGAACTAGTTTGCCATAATTTGAAATAGAGCATATTTTGATTGATAAAAAGAGTGCATTCCCATGTCCATTATAGTCAGCGGCAATCATGTTGGAAATAATGCATGAAAGATGCAACAGCTGATTACTGTCCATCAAAGGTTCAGAATGAGTCATTTGAAGTTTTTAAAAGGATTGATGGGAGCATCAATCCTAACAACTGGGATTGGACACATCAGAAATAAGAATTACAAGTTTAAGCCAAAAAGAAAATAAGATACTGTTGGAAAACATATACTCTCTACAAGATGTGTTTTTATTCAACTCACAGTACATTCTACAGATGCACACGTGTTACATCACCTTAATACAACAAAGTCTTGCAATACCTCCTCTTAAAAATGATGAATTGGTCCTAAAAATATAAAGGAACAAATTTAAAGTCACCAAAACTGTACATTATTAAAAATTCACTTAACACCACATTTGGTTTTTGTATTTTTTTTTTTTTTTTTAGTTTTTTCCTTTTTTTTAAAGAAAAAAAAAACAAACCATACTGTCCCTTTAAGAGCAATAAGGAACATCAAAGTTTATTTCCTATCAATGGATGTGAGTTCAGTGTAAGAAACAAGTTTAAATAAATCAGACTGTGGAGTCATCCTGTCACCTTCATAGCACACCAACCATGCTGTGCAACGTCATGTGGGCCCTTGTACAGCACCAAAAAAAAAAAAAAAAAAAAAAAAAAAAAAAAACCATAATAAAGAGGAATGTAAGACAGAAAACCAGACAGAAATTTGCCCAGTACTTCATTATCAGCTTGTTTTTGCAATGCTAGTCTTTAAAATAAGAATTTCAGTCTACCGTAGCCACTTCCAGAAGTTTCCATCTGGTCAGACTAGCTACAATCACAAAAGTGAGTTAGTTTTTTTGTTTTTTGTTTTTTTTTAAACACTTGCTCAACTTGAGCCTTGAAGCTGCAGACTATCGTGTAGGACATGTGCAAATAATCAACGGACCTGTAAATTGCGATTACAGTGCAAGAGCAAACTTTCAGCATGTCCAAACTATATACAGGTGCTAAAATGACAGAAGCATCCTTTCGGTTGTAGACAGATCAGGTGTAACTAGCAGAATATTTGCTCTTCACGAGTGGGACACTGAAATCTAAGTCTAAGACTGACCAACGCTAAAACCCTTCCAGGTTCAGAAATCAATGTTCAATCAACACAGCAGTAGAAGGTGGGTATAAATAGTGTGTTGAAAAGTGTGCGTGCAAGACTTAAATGTAGGTTATACGTCTACTCTTGACAGTCCAACAGATTCCTTTTAGTTTGACTGGCCTTTTCATAAATTGTCTAAACATCTCTATAAGGTAATCTGTACACATTCACTACAAGCTATTGCTATTAAACAATCCCAGCTATGGTAAATTTTAAATATATTTATATATATAGAATATATATAATAAAAATATATTGAGCCAAAAAAATTACTTCTAGGCATAAGACCACATTACATTACATTTCAAAAGAACAGGTGAGAAATGGCCCGAGGTCTGCAAAAAGTTTTGATCCATTATTGTTTTTTTTTCCATTGAGTGGTGCTGAGTAGGTTTGGGTCTGCAGCAGCCAGGCTGCATTAGTGTGATCAGTCCCTGACCTTCAGTAGGAGTGTTAGAACTAAAATACTCAGGGCCTGAGGCTGTGTCATCAGCTGAGAGCAGGACTTGACCAAGGGCCTTACAATGACATGGAGTTGTTATATGACATGACAGGAGATGAGGTGCTGAGGTAAAGATGACACGAAAGGTGGAGAGTGAAGATGGGATGTTCTCACTTTGAATGGGGAATGGTTACAAGTTCAAGCCATTTCAGCTGTGGGCCTTAAGAAAAAAGGAAAAAACGGGGAAAAAAAAAAAAAAAAAAAAAAAAGATTCGGCCTGTAGAGGGAACCATAACAGACAAAGAGCCAAAATCTATACACATATACCTATACATGAGATAATACACAATGCTGGGACGACCTCCAGGCAGTCTTAGCAGTAAGGGAGAGTGTAAATGGGACACTGAGAGCACCAACAGTCTACAGCCCCACCATCAGGGCGATCTCTGTCACTCCTATTTGTCCTTGTCCGAGTAGAATTCCGCCCAGCGGCTCTCAAAGAAACGCCTCATTGAGTGTCCCGCCATTCCCACTTCGGATGTGTCCTCGTTGAAGAGCTCACAGTTGTTGAAGACCAGCTGAGCATCAGCTGCAAACTCCTCACAGCTGCAGTACCTGAGACAAAGAAGCAAAATAGAAAGGATTGGTCTTAAAAAAGTACAAAAAAAGGAGAAGAGAGTAGAGAAAAGTTGATAATAGAAAGCTGTACTGGACTTAAGACAAAAAAAAATTGTACTGTGCGAGTGGAAAATAAAAAAAATGGACAGAGGGATGAGGACAGCAACAAACTGGAGAAGGAACAGGATAAGCAATAGGACAGGATCTTAGAAGGAAAAAAAAAGGTTTATATGTAAACCTGATGGGGTGTGTTTGTATGGCTCACTTCATCTTTCTGAAATTTTCCATACTTGTTTTCTTTTGACAAAGAACAAAAACACCATTTGTCAAAGTATTTAGCACTTACATGCCCTGTAGGAGTCTCTCTCTCATTGTGAGGAAGTCCATAGGGTTCTTGATGATGCGGCGGTAGCCTGGCACCAGTCGGGGATTGACTGGTTCGAGGAAGGGCCAGGCATCTGCATGGGACTCCATCTCCATTAGAATGATCCTTACAATACAGATAAAATCAATAAGCAGGAGTTCACCAATATAACAGTCAACTTTAGTGTCATCCTGATAACCTAAAAGTCACTAAAACTGATGAAAGCTCACTCGCAGAAGGTGAGGTCAGGTTGATTGCGTGTTGTCATGCGGCGCCGTTTAGGGGTGCCCCCTTCTCCAGAGTAACGGGAGGTTGATGGGGGTGTTGCGGGATCCTTGTGCCGCGTTGTCATGCCGCCACTGCGTCGTGTTGTTATCTCATCCTCGGAGCTGTCGTCTTCATACCTTCTCTTCTTCACTCTGGTGCGCTTTTTGGACAGTCGCTGCGATTCACCTTCCACCTGAATGGAGAAGCAGACTAGCCAATCAGCAAAAACCCTTTCTTGAAGCCGAACAACCAACGGAAACTGTCGACACATGTAACTGAAAAGAAAAAAAGCTATGAAATTAGGAATCACTTGAGTTATGACCTTAGCAACACAGGTAGGACAAAACCAGTCTCCCTCTGGCACCTGTGTGATTTTGGGCCTTAGGCAGTACATGTGGCAGCCCCGATCACAGCTGTCACACAGCAACAGGCACTCATCATTGTCTCCCTTTCTGCAAACCTGGCAGTTCTATTAAAGATCACACAAAACTTCGGATAAATATCAAATAAAAAAATTACTTGCACTGATATTTGATACATTCTTTATCTGTACATATAACTATCTTATACACCACAGTGATATTAACTATGAATTAAATCTTGCAAAACTTTTTACCACTTTAGTAACAGATCTTTCCCACGCAATGGCCTTCTCCAGCTGAAGTAAACACAGACAGAGCTGGGGAGCACTGCGGCAACGATCTAAAGCCTGCCGCCACGTTCGTAGTCGAGAGGTGATTTCACTTTCCAGACTGGAAAAGATGAAAATTATTAAATAAATCATCTTCAAAAAATAAAAAACATGTATCTCCCTTTATGAAGCCAGTCTGTCCTGCTCACCTGATGACATCCATTGGTTGCTCCTCACCAGGTGTTGGGGTGAGAGGGGCGAGCCGCATCACTTCAGCTGGATTCCACAGCGGCTCCTTCAGGTAGCGCCTCTCAATGTTTCTCTCAAGGTTGGCCAGCCGCAGCACAGCCAGGTCCACCGGGTGTGTGGCGATGCGAGGCAAGCCTGACCACTCCCTCTTCGTTCGCACAATCCAATCATCACGTGGGTCCACATCATGTTCGTAGTACTGAAGGTCATCGCGCGAGGAGTCTGGATCAGGGATTGTGTAGGGCTGAAAGGAGGCATGAAGAACTTCAGTACTGCTGAGTGACAAAACGTTAAAACATTTGGTCTGAACTTGTAGGGACAATATTTAAGTATGGCAAATATTACTTGAAATTCAGCCATTAGTGTGTCTGTGCTTGTCTCAGCATCATTCACCATACTCAGAGGAGGTGCCTAATGAGGGGGGAGGGGCACAAGACAATCTTGGTCATATCCATTTTGAAACTGAGGAAAAAACTACATTCAGCTTCCATCTTCTCACCTTCATGTGTAAATCAGCAGCAATGATCCGCTGCTCAAGGTCCTCAACCCACTGAAGGGCACTAATGTCTGTCTCCATTGCTTTCTCCTGCACCTGCCAGGGCTGCTGCAGAGCCTCCAGCAGCCTGTCCTTCTGCTCCACCTTCAAGTCAAATATTGGATCTAGTTGGAAAACACAAAAGGGGAACATTTATCAGGTAGAGTACAATACCACAGGTGAAAAACTGGCATGGCGCAATGATGGATGGACGACAAATTAAGGTGTAATTGCCAACAGCACTCACCGATGACAGTTTTGGTGCACATCTCAGCTAAGCTCTCCATTTGTTTGGCCAAATGCTTATGGAGCACCTTCTCCCTAACGCCCCTTGGATGGAGGGCCTGTAATGTGTTATACAGTTCCTCGGGCTCCTTGATCCACCACCAACCACGCACCATAGCTGGAAAGGAAAACCCATTATATTTCATTATAAGCATTACACAAGAGATTAAAACAGGGGGGAAAAAAAATGACTAAATCGATTCCAATATCTGCACAGAACACAATCATTAGCATGTTGTGTTCTCTGCAGAACCCTGAGGCCTTTGCAAACTAGACGCACTGCTCACCATGATCCATCTGCAGGAAATCCAGGAGATTAAAAGAGCACGAAGAAAAAGTTCTACAGGACTTCCATTTGACAAGAGATGCATTAAAAACCTTTATTTTGTCAGGTAAGGGACTAATTCAATATCTGAGCTGTTTAAGAATAATATGAGGGCAGCTACATGTGTTTTTGAGACAACATTCTAAGAAAATTGTCTTGCTTAACAGAAAGTGCTTACATGCTGGTATGGGTTTGACCACAAGCTGTGTGAAATACTGCTGCTCGAGCTCCTGGAACACCGAGTTGGGTGGACGGCCACGGCGTTTAGCTGCAGCTCCTCTGGGCGCTCGCCGCGCGGGACTACTGCCTCTGCTGCTTCTCCTCCGCCTGCGACTTGGTCTGGCAGGCTGACGTGGAGCAGTGGGAGTTGACAGAGGCTGAGGGTTTGTTGGAGGAACACAAGCAGGTACAAGATGAGGAGCATCTGTGGGGTTGCTGTCCAGTAGTGCCGCTGAGGAGCCATCCTGTGGCGCCGCTGAGGAACCATCGTGTGGCGGCGCTGAGGAGCCATCCTGTGGCGCCGCTGAGGAGCCATCCTGTGGCGGCGCTGAGGAGCCATCCTGTGGCGCCTCTGAGGAGCCATCTTGTGGCACCGCTGAGGAGCCATTCTGTGGCGGCGCTGAGGAGCCATCCTGTGGCGGCGCTGAGGAGCCATCTTGTGGCGCCGCTGAGGGGCCATCCTGTGGCGGCGCTACGGAGCCATCCCGTGGTGGCGCTGAGGAGCCATCTTGTGGTGCCGCTGAGGATCCATGGTCAGCAGGAGCCTGGGCAGGTAAAGGCGAATTTGGCTGAAGAGTGGGAGAAAATTTATTTTGGGATTGCACAGATTCAAAGTGCGCAGATTCACATAATAGTAATAAAGTAAAAATAATGACTTTATTACTATTATTCTACTTATTTTATGTTATTACCACTTCTAATATGCATTTGTTGTTATTCCATAAACAAACCTGCACAACTGGAGCAGCTACTGCTTGCAAATCATTCTGGATTTGAGGGAGAAGTTTAGGAGGCGACCTGGGTGAGGTGGACGCTTGAGGCTCAGTCAGAGAGTTGTCATCACATGGTTGCTTGGGGAGCAGATTGAACCACTGTCCTTGTTTTTCTGCCATATCTTTGACACTCTCCTCTGGCCGACTACCCTGTGAAGCTTCCCCGGCCACAGAACATGTCCCGTTGGCCACTCCTTTGTGTGATTGGCTGAGCCAGTTTTGGAAAGCTGCTTGAGTGAGGTCTTGTGTAGCACAGTTAGGTGATCCAAGACCACCTTCTCCTCCGTCAGACCTGATGCTACTTCGGCGACGGCGGCGGATCTTCGCTGTGCGGAGGTGAAGCTCAACTTCAGGCTTGATTTTTCGTGGACGCCCGCGGCTTCTTTGTGTGCTCATGAGGGATGCAGTGCCAGGAAGGGGGTCCTCCTCTAGAGAGAAGGTCTGAGCCTGGCCTGGAGTGACAGAAGATGGAGAGGAAGGTAGAAGAGGAGGGGGAGTGGTCGGCGTGGGAGTCTCCTCAACTTTGGGTTCCTTTTTGAGGAAAGTAACAGGCACCTCAGCTACAAGAACATCTCCTGAAGCTGCAAGACAGAAAATTAAGGAAAAGTACATTTAAAAAAAGCCAAAATTCTGTAAAGTTCTAAAATTCCAATTCAGTGTCAGACTCACTCAGCAGATCTTCAGGACCCTCAACTAGAACTGCTCCGAGGTGAGGTAGGGCCAAATATCTGCGTCTGTACCGGTCCTGACCCAGCATCACGGCCCGCATGGAATGAGAAGACTGTAGCAGCTTTTTACGGAAAAATGCTTGTCGCTGTGGAGGTTTAAAGAAAAAACATATTTAATAGAAAGCAAACAAATATATAAAGCACTGTGAGGGGCTTCAGGCTGACCTTGGTTAGCTTATCTATCTGCCTTTCAAGCTCTGGAATGCTGGCATTGCTGGGGCTCTCACTCTGTTTTTAGAATTTAAAAAAAGAAAAAAAGCATTAAAATTAAATAGTAATGATCAAGTTTTATTCTGAAACACAAGCCCAGACGCATACATCGCTGAGTTTAGGTTCTTCTTTGCGTGCACGTCGGCTTCCTCTCTCCAGGACCAAACCGCTCTCCTCTAAACTGAGGTTCTCTTCTTCTGCAACTCGGGCACTGCGCCTCCTTTCCTCAAAACACAGCTCCTCCTCTGAGCGTCCTGTGCGACGTGCTAGAGCAGCTTTGAGTCTGACAAAGAAAAAAAAACAAAAATAACAAATTTAATTTCAACTTAATGTTTAGGCGTTAATGGACAGATGTGAAAAAGTAAATTATTCTTTATTTTTGGTTAAATAAAACAAACACTGTCATACTTCCGCAGTTTCCCTTCAATGATCCACTTGTTCTTTCTGTAAGTCGTCATGTTTTCCAAGGTGTTGTCGATGTCACTACAAAAGATTATACAAAAGGATTTTATACACACGCACACTAAAAAATAAAAATTTATTTCAAGTGTGAAGTGTGTACATTTAAGTGCAAAAGTAATCTTTTGAGCCTGACCTTGTCACAATGTTGCTGCCATTAAGCTCTTCCACAAGAAACCCCAGGATGGATGCCTTGGTGTCAGGAGGCAGGGCATGAAATGTTTTGGTCCTCAATGTGTTGCAAACCTCCGTCTCATAACCATGAGATTCCAAAAAGATGCGAAGAGCTTCCGAGACTGTGCTGCGGGTCAGCTCCAACTCAGCCAGCTTTTCCCCCAGTATCTTTACTGACTGTAGATCGGTAGGGAAAAATACAGATCAAAATGTTAAAACACATAATTTGAAGAAGTTGCTTTAATGGAGAGAAAACTCAAAGTTTATCACAGACCTGATAATAGGATGGTAGGCCTGGATCGTGCAGTGCTGCCTCCACCAGCTTTATCAATAGGTCCTGGACCTCTCCTTGGCTGTCACCCAGACCTAGCAGACCTTCCTGAAGGGTAGCAAGACTAGGGATGTCCTTGGGTACATTGAGACCGATCAGCTTTCCATAGCCATGTAGGAACTCAACCACAATCAGGCAGTGTGCAAAAGCTGTTCCAGAAAGAACCACACCAGGAATGCGGGACAGCTCTGGCAGGGGCTGGTGGAGAAAAAATTTAAAGAATTGAAAATGTGAATATAAAAGACTAATATGATAAGCCCAGCTAAAAACTCACTTTGTGGTCAGTGAGACACATGTCTTCTGTTGGCTTCTTCAACTCTTCAGCAATCAGCTGTTGCCTCTTCCGCTCCTCCAATCGTTTCTGAGCTTGTGCTCTTCGCTCGGCTGCTTTCTTAGCTGCTAGGGCAGCCTGAGCTGCTGCCTCTGCCTCTGCCTGGGCTTTAGCTAGGGCCTTGGCTTTACTCCGAGCACTTCCCGCCCTGTTATTCTGGGTTATCCTTTCCCCTGGTGTCTGCACAGGTGTCGTAGTCTCTACCTTGATCTCCTGCGGCCAGGCTTTTTGGGCTCTGCAGCAGACTCTAAATGAGTGACCTGTGGGGCCGCCGAGTCTGTTGGCTCAGTCTTTCCCTCAAGGAGTTTAGCCTCTTGTTCGAGCTAAAAACCATAGAAAAATAACAGAAAACATGGAGTTGAAGAGGATATGATTCTGGAAAAATAGAAAGTATGGATTATTTCAATTTTTTAGAGGTTCATTTTCCTGTACCTTGGCTTTCTTTTTTTCCTCCCTCATCTTCTTGATCTTTGCATCCTCTCTTCGCTTCATTCTTGCCTAGAAAATATAGAACAACGAAACCAGGATGAGATATAAACAGTGCAACAGGTCAGCATAGCAACCAGTTGGAACTACATACCTTTTTCTTCATTTTCTTTTTGATCTTTGCTAGTTTTTCCTTTTCCTCCTCTGTAAGAGCTTCTATGAAAACAAAACAAAAAAAAGAAATTAACCAATCAATAGTTTTGAAAATGAGCAAGCCACCAATCATCCACCTGAAATTCATATTAATTATTAGCCCAAGTAAAAATATAACTTTCCAATTTAGCCTTCACTTACCCTTAGCCTCAAGGCGTTTCAGCAGTTTGGCATCAACTTTACTAAGGAGGTCGATCATGTTAAATTTAGGAGGTCTACCAGGGCGGCGACCCTGCCCACCTTTCAGGCCACAAATCCTTCGAGGTTTCTCCTTATCAGGATTTGGAGGTCGACCACGCCGACCGGTGATGGCCATGATCATAGAGGGAACCTCCTCATTAGCCAAGAGGACCCACTTCATGCCCTGCAATATATGGTTTTCATAGATACAATTTACTAGAGGGAGTGTAAATCTGAAGCAGTTTAGATCCAAGTCAGTTAACATAAAATACTGTCTGAACAGGCAAGAAAAAAAAATTACAGACCTCTGGAGAGTCTCTCTCCTCATAGAAATCTCCAACAGGCATGCGCGGGCTGAAGCTGAAGTGTTCCCTGCTGACCACGCTGTCTGTATGCCTCTTCAGGTACTGGGAGAGGTCACCAATGAATGAACAAGCAAGAGTAAGAAGTCAATGTTATGACATCATTTGATGCCTGATCACCTCTGATGAAACTGCAGTTTTAGCAATTTACAAAGCATTTTAGAATGTGTTCGTGTTTATTTAAAAAAAAAAAAAAAAAAAAAAAATCAGCACCTTGATGATTTCAGGAAACTGCTTCATCCTCCTCCCACAAGGAGTGTAATACCAAGTTTCGCCCTTCATGCGGTTCTCCATTTTCTTCACACGAATCTCCTCTCTTCCAACTAGAAATAGGTTTATTATTACATTTCCATCATAACTTTGAGAAAATTGTTAGATCACTTTAATAATTTTCCACAGAAAAAGCCAAACGATGAATGAATAATAAAGACAGAGGAAAAAGAAACGTATTTGTCCGCTGTGGTTGACATGTTTCTTTGCTATAACAAATACAATATTACATATCTAGACATTACTCTACAGATAATAGCGATGGTCTGTTAATCACTTCAGAGAATCTTCAGAGTAGTCCCTGTTAGGTAAAGGTAAACTACTGATTATAAGCTATTCACTGACATTCAGAAATTTTCAGTGTCATGGACAGCACTAGTGTGAGCCAAAATATTAAGAAGAAACACAACAGACATATAAAGAGAAAAAGACTGCTGCTGAAACATATAGGCTGTAAATGGGACACTTTCTGAAGTCTGCTAATATTATATTAAGCTATTAGACAAAGAGCTAAAAGTTCAAAACCTATTAGCCAAAAAAAAAAAAATCATGATTTTTCTCTTTTTTATAAAAGAAAATAATAATTACCCATGGAGCAAAGGAAACCGGACTTGCTCCTCTGTTGCAACCCTTCTTTTGTTGGATTCTCCTGTTCAAGAAAATGAACAAACAGGTTCAGAATCAAACTCTTACAACTGTTAAATAATATAAACATTCATATCAGTGTATGATCTCAACACAAATATTAAGCTGCTCCATTACCTGCAGTGGAGCTGTCGTCATCATTTTCATCATCATCATCATCAGCAGTCGCTTTGGTGTCGTGTTTGTGTGTTGTCACATTTCCTCCTTGGTCTTGTTTTCTGACCCTTTTCATCTTCTTGGTTTTCTCTCCTGCTGTGCTGATGGCTGAAGCGTTGGCCAGAACAGCTTCAATTGCAGCCGTTATTGGATCAACCTCCTGCATGAGAGGCCCAGCCTCCCCTGACATATCTGAGGGTTTCTTGACATTAACCTTGAGAGACTTCTTTCTTTTTCTGCCCCTTGCCCCTTCCTCTTTACCACCTGCCTCTTCATCAGCCTTTATCTTTTCCACCTTTGGGGTTCGAACCCGAGGTTTCCGCTGGCTCTCCTCAGGAGCTTAAAATGGAAAAAAAAAAAGAGAAGATGTTTTGAATAACATATTAAACATTTTTTTAAAGAATAAGATGTTAAAATGAGAATGTCAAATACCCGTGGTTTTAATCAACGTGGCCTTTGGAGTTCGAGGTCTGCGTGGTTTCCCTGGGGTGCTCAGATGACCTCCAGCAGCTGACACTGTGTGCTCATGGACTGGTTGAAGTGGGTTTGCATCGTGACTCTCGACTGGGGTACTGAAGGCAATGAAGTTCTCATCTCTCTTTAAACTCGGGGGTGTCAATGTCTCATTTGCAGGAGTCTTAATAATGTGTCCTGCTGAGTCTGGTGTATCATGTCCTCTGGACTCCCACTCTGCTTCAGGACCTGAGATGGAACATTACACTTTGTCAGTAAAATTAAAAAAAAACAAAAAAAAACATTTCTTAGAAAACATACAATGTTTGTCTCCCTTAATATTAAGGAATGTTTCAATTTTAAAAAGGAAAAAAAAACAGCTTTATAAAAACATTTATAGATAATGTATTTTGGTAATTAATGAGAGCTGTCTGTAAAAAAAAAAAAAAAAAAGTAATAGTGCCAATTAAAGATTGCATTAATGTACCTTGAAGAACAGGCTGGGATGATATAAATGAGTGTGATTGGGACACATCACTTGAGTCAACAGGAGGCTCTCCATTCTGAGAAGTGTTGTTTAAAGAGGACTCCAACGTAGATCCTCCAATAACTTGGCAACTATTCCTTGTTTCTTCTGCCTCAGAGGTTTCCCCTTCATTGGTCAAGTCAACAGAATCATCCCTGGAGTTTTCCACTGAAACTCTGCCTTCTCCAACATTGGCAGATTCTTCCTCCTCAGTGTAGGAAGTGCTGTCAAACTGACAACTGTCCTCTCTTGTGGGAAAGCTGTTCTCAAAGTGAGAGGATTGATCTAAAGATGAGCTATCACCACCTAAAAGAGAGGTCTTTTCCATGACAGAGCTGACATTGATTCCAGAGGGTGTGTCACATTTTGAACTGCCATCATAATAAGAGGCAGAATGGGAAGTGTTATTAAAACTTTGTTCATCAGTCAGATCCTGTACCCTTGTGCTGTTAAGCAGCGGGGACTTTCCAAATGGAGAGGACTCAGCTATGGAGTCCTTTGCCTCTGAAATGACATTGCTTTTCATGTGATGTTTGTCGGAATCTGCCAGTTTATTCTTAAGATTTTGATCAGGAGAACCTGTGGTCTCTAAGGGTTTTCCAGAAAGATCACTAACAGATCTGTTTGAGCAGACTTCTATTTTTTTAGTTTCAGTTTCATCTACCTGCGATGTCCTTACTGACCCTGGATCAAGATGAGGAATGCATTCCACAGGTTTTTGATTCATTTCATTTTCCATTGCTTTCCCATCCCCACTAAGACCATGGTGTTCTGACTTGGGGGACAACTGCAATTTCACTGGAGAAGTGGCTGAGTTCAGAGAATGCTGGTCAGAGTCTGAGCTTTGGACCGCTCTAGAAGACGTACTCATTACGGGAGGCACAGAGGCAGGAGGTGTGGACACGGGTGCAGTCCTGGAGGCTTGAGTGGTTACAAGAGGTAGGGTAAACAGAGGTTGGACTGTAGGGCTGTCTTGGGCTGCTTGTGAGGGTAGGTTCACCACCCCTGATGATGCAGGAGCTGCCGAAAGATCTGTGTCAGCAGCTGGAGGAGTGTATGTCTTACACTGAGATGCTGCAGTCGATTCACAAAGTTTTTTACCAACTGAAGGACTCTGTGAGGCTGATAAACAAGGGCCAGATAATATTGATGCTGAAGGTCCAGATGTAGACATCTGAGATGGAGCCATAGTGGTAGATGAGGAATTTTGACTCACAGATGAAGTAGAAGACATCAACTTTGTAGAACCAGGTATTTCATGCTGATCTCCAGTCGCATCTGTGAAGCAGGGTGTCAAAGGTGGCATGGACCCATGAACCATCTGCATCTCAAGAGATGAGTCGGGTGCAACGTAAGAAGGGACGCAGACTAGGGCAGGTGGGGAAACAGCTGTAGGAGGTTCAGAAGTTTTAGGAGGCAATGTTGGCTTCGACTGATGAACCAATGGCTCCACTGAAGATGAGACTAGAGGGCCTGTGCAAGATAGTGCAGGCCTAAACATGCTCTCAGTTGAAGCCAGAGGTGTGCACACTTTTAAGGGTGATGTGAGCAGGGGGGAAGAAGATGCTTCTGACAGATGCTTAGGTCCTGCAGAGGCTGCCTCTGCTGTACCAGAGGTGGGAGCCCTGAGGCCTTGCACCATTAGGGGAGGTGAGGATAGTTTGGAAGAAGTAACTGGAGATGGAGCTAAGAACACATTGGGAGGAGATGTCATTTGTGAAGAAACAGGTTCTGCCTCATGGCATGAATGCACAGGTGGTCCAGGTGCAGATATGGGAGACCCAGAGAAAGTGAGAGCTGTAGAGACCCGTGGTGGTGTTGAGGCCTTCGTTAGAGAGACGGATCCTCCTGCATTAGATGCAGAGGGTGGAGATGACACACACTGCGTATGTGGGTTTACAATTGGTTCTCTGACAGGGGAGGTCATTTCTTGACGCTGAACTGCTGGCTGATCCGTACGGTGATAATAATCACTTTGAGGACCTACGGGAGCAGTGGGTTTGGGTAAGTAACTGTCGGACTTGGGTGGTCTCTGAGCAACAGGTACCCTTCTCACTGCCATTATAGCTTGTGTCCAACTCCTTGACAGCCTCCCTCGAAGGTCCTAAAAGACAAAATAATGAAATTTGACTCAGCTAAAAATGAATGTACCTCTTTCCACTGGTTTCACTGATAATTAAATTTAATATCATTTGAATTTTATAGAAATTAATTTGTCTGAATTAAAATTTTTCAGAAGATACTAGCTTCCATTAGAAAACCATATAGATGACATTGTATTTTCAGGCAGAGTAGAATAAGACAAAGTGAAAGAGTGACACCTGCTGGTTAAACCTTAACACAATCCCAGTACTAACTCTGGCATAGAGACTGAAAGTACATTACTTGTTTTTTTTTTCTTTTATGATTTTTTTTTTAACTTCAGACTGTACCATACCTGCATTCTAGCAACACTGCTTTATACAAATACAATATGAAACTGTACCACAACCAGAGTGCCATTCTTCAGCAAATCTCTCAATATGGATGGCTTTGTCACACATAGTTAAAAAGAAATAAGACTGCATGACTAGTATGACTCCTGTACTGGTATTAAAAAGAAGAAATGGAAGATTGACAACATTTTGAGTGCAGTTTAACTTATGAGGAAATCTAAATAGGATATCAGAAGCACAGCAGTCAAAATGTAGAACTGACCATTTCTAGGCGCAACAGTAATTGTGTCTTTTTGGAAATTGGAAAATAAAAAACAACAACAATTGATTTGGATGAAATGAGCATCAAAGTATAAAAAAGAAGATATACCTTGAACTGGAGAAGACATTCCAACATTGCTAGTATGGGGGCTTCGTTCTCTGTTGTGGCCCTTGGGTGATCCGCTATCTTTCACTGCTGATGGTGACAAAATTGGTGTTGACGACATCCCCACAGGCAGAGGACTGCCAGTGCTCCCTCTGCCTAAACTGTGGTGCTGTGGGCTGCCACGTGGAGGTGTAAAATTCTGGGCTGCCTGAGGCATCATCTGAGCCTGGCCTTGTGACTGAGATTGCTGAGGGGGGGACTGCTGGGGCTGCTGCTGGTAGTAGGGCATCCCATTAGGCATCATCCCATAATGTTGTTGTTGCTGGTGCTGCTGATGGTGATGGTGTGGTTGACGTTGGGAGTGGAGGTGCTGCTGTGATGGTTGATGTTGTAAGGACTGCTGCTGGTGATGTTGTGAGGGTGTAATCCCAGGATGTGCCTGACTCTGGTAGGTCCCATAGATGTGGGAATTGTAACTCATCTGCTGCGAGCCAGGGTTACTCCTGTTCCAATACTGATTCCCTGTAAGAGGAATGTTAGCTGGGCTTGCAACAGGGGGCTGCGGAGAACTTTCAATACCCCCATTCAGTTGATACTGTCCATGACCCTGGAAGTGGTGCTGTGATTGAGCCTGCCCCATCCCAGACGCAGGCTGCTTCTGGTGCATCCCGTGTCCAGGAGAAGTGCCCATGCCTTGACCATACTGAGGGTGCCCTCCCCACAAGTAGTCATAGCCCATGCCGCTCTGGTGGTGGTTGCCCAAGTGTGGGTAAGGAACTGATGGGGGGTGGGAACCGGGAACACTGGACCCGAGTACAGTAGATACGCCATTAACATTCATTTCGCCATTCAAATCTGTTAGATACAAGGGCAAAAACATTTGGATAAGTGACAAATCACATTTGTTGTTGAACTAAATTATACAATCAATGTTTGGTTAAGGGAGAAAATTAGTTCTGACTCTCTGAAACACATTAACCAGCAAGTGTTTTCATAATAAGGCTAATTTTACTTTGCTTTCTGATGCATGATACTAATTCCCTTACATGGACAAATTAGACAATTGGTTTCTGGGCACAAAAATAAAGTGGTGCTCAAATCCCTACAAAAGAGAGCCAAGTGTCCCACATTAATGAAGAGGCAAAAATGACAATTTTGGGTCATTTTACATAGCCTTGTCTACACTTAACATTCTTTACATATGCTTCTTTTTATGGCATTTTTGCTAATCTTTAATATTTTGTGAGTAATTGTTGTTATGAGATATCTGTTAAGAACAGCTTTGAGTCATTTGCTTAACCTCTTTTTGAGTCCCTGTGGAAATTTAACTAATATTTGTAACATTGCATTTTTTGGCATGTCTGTATGTGGTTCCTTTGCTCTGTTGGTGTAATAGACCCTTTTGATCTGTCTATCTCTTTTGCAATAATTTTGTGTCTGCTGTATTATTGACTACTTTTTTTATGCCCCTTTAGTTATACATCAATGGTGCAAAATGATAAATGAATAAATAAATACTCACTCTTCCCCTGCGAAGGAAAACTCATGGATGACCCGTTAGTATAAAGAGAATCCCCTGAGGAGAGTTTCAGTCCTGAGTTTGCTGAGGAGTGGGTGCCATAGTTGAAATGATTATTTGAGTCCATCTGAAAAACAGAGGAAAAGAAAATATACATCTATATCCACTTTACTCCTACCAGATAATCTCCAAGTAAATGAATGAATAAGGTGTAATTCCCAGGCAATGTGAAATTGAACCTGGTAGAGAACCTCGTGAATCATAAATGCATTACTTCTTTCGTTGTCTGTTCGCATGCAGTTGCGAAGACATACTGCTTGATTCGTGCCACTTCCTCCCAGAAGTGTATATCCTCAGTGATTTTTGGCAAGTACAGCTTGTGACGACACCATTTCACTCCAACAACAACCGTCAAAATGTCGCAGCCAGCAGCAGCAGATGCCAGGCCCTAGCGAGTGCTATGGGCAAGCGAATATTACGATTGGAGCTCATCATTATCGCTTATGAGGCGCTTCAAATATAAGCACAGCCTCCTCGATTTACAGCGATAAACGTAAACTCCAGACAGGCGTCGGGGGGCTGTATCAGGAGCCGGTGGCCCGACTAACTAAAAACAGAAGGAATATTGTGAATATTTAGTATTACGGGGCCTGGAGGAGTATTTAACAGCCCCCAGTAGCCCTCCGGGATACTTGATTTCCTAATTCAACAAGGCCGTTGTAATACCAGACACCGCGTTAGCTTGGTGGTGCTAACAGCGCCCTCAAATGAGAAAAGCCACTTAAACCCCTGACGGTCGGCTGTGAGAACAACTTGTACCGTTAATGTAACACACAAGTCCAATACCTAAAAATGTGTCCCCAACTTCCACCTGAAACACCACACAGAAAACATCCCCGCTTAAGTCCCAAGGTTATTTAGCTACACCATCACAATAGATTCTAGCATTAAAGCTAACTAATAGCATCCATAACGTTTATCTGGGGTAAGCAGACTGCGATGTTAGCTCATAGCCAGGTAGCAGGTACCGTAACCACACTGGGCTGGATCCACGGTGCCCATCAGCGAATGTGGAGAAGATGAAAATAATTACCAGCCGGTTAATTAAACGAGACAAGCACTGGTCCAGTCGTCGGATTTGTGAATTAACAAGCGGATGAGTGCTCCCTTTTGTTCACGGGCTAACGTTAGCTAAGTTACATTGTTTACGCCGCACGCGCATAGACAGTTTCAGCAGAGCATCATCCTCCCACACCGCCACCAGCCAAACTTTAGCTGAGATCGCACTTAAAAACTGCCCAACCTTTCAGTCCTTGGATTCCGGAGGCATAGATGACGCCAAACCTTCGTCTTGACGGTTATGCGGTTGAAGATGACACGGCGATAAATAATAAACAACTACTGCCTAACCTTTGGGTTTTAAATTAGCAAACATGGCTGGTGTGGTCCAGTGCAGCCATGATCACGGAGCGGAGCGAGCAGGAACGGCGTAAACGCATCAAAAGTAACGACACACATCCGGTGAAAGTACTTCACTAAACTTCTCTAAATATGTAGAATATTACAGAAAACGACCACACAAAACAAAATATAAATACATAAAGTTACAGAAGAGCAGTTACATTAATTTTAGCGACAACAATGAACAATTTATGCATTTAATCAAAATTAACGGCTCTAAAGTGATAAGTTGCAAAAACAAGTGGAAGAATAACCAACATAATGCACTTAAAGTATTCTTATTTAATAGGAAACGTATACTTGATCGTTTTATCGTTTTTTTTTTTTAATTGTTGTGGTTTTATGCATTCAGCAATTTGATCAAAATGTTTTGACTTAATTGGGCAAACGCATTGTTGTTGTAATTTGTAGTGAATTTATTTCTGAATTTTATTGATTCTCGACCATGTTTCTGTAGCTTTTTTTTTTTTAAATATAAGGTTTGGCTGCCAGAAGTGGTTTTAGTTGCGCTCTAAACTTCTTGACAAAAAAGTTGCTTTAATTACATGCGACATGAGTGCAGGATTCAAGCTTTTATTTTAATATGCTTTAGAACATTAACAGGAAACCACGGTTTGACATTAACGGGGCCTTTTCATAAATGAGTCAAGTGAGGAAATCAGGCCCGAAGAGGAAGTATGCTAATATTCCGGCCGAAAATCCTGGAGGCTTCTGGGTCTTAGCGCCGAAAAATGATAACTGGAAATAAAAGAATTACAAACTACAAATCATACCGATTTTGCGTAGTGTTATTCCAGCAAAATACAACAATGTTGGCTGCTGTGGCCCAGTTTTGTTTCTTCAAAATCCTTTTAATCGGGATATGCCACACCAGCTAATCCCTTTACAACGCAATAGCGCCCTCTAAAGGTTTTGACGGGTTCTCAAATTTAAGTAGCACTCAAATGGGATGCTTTCTCTGCAATGCAACGTGAAATAAAACACAATTGTGACCATTTTACACGTTAAACTTTGGAAATAATAGTCTACTTTTGGGATCCTTGTTTTTTTTCCCCTCCTCACCATCATAATGGTTGGTGCACAGACAATCCACTGGCACCTACCACTAACCTGATAATGTATTTTATACCAAACAATGAAAGTTAAAACTCAAATATGAAAACTAAAATCTGACCAAAGCTTATATGTAATTTAAGAAAAATTTCAGAATAGAAAAAAGTAAGTGATTCTTTAACTGTTTATTAGAAAGATGTAGACAATAAAAAAAAGAAAATCCACTGTAATTGAACATTTGTCTCCCCTTACATTTTATTGACAGTGCAAATGGGATTTGGTCATCACTCCTGTTTCATTCCAACACTCCTTCAGTCATGAGGGAGGGCAGATGAACAAACAGAAGGAACCTGAAGAATAGTGTCAAACCACATGAAGCTGAGGACCAACTAAGTTTCAAATTTCTTTATCAGCTGCAAAACATTTCAACTCATCTCTGCTGTAAAACATGAATGTTAGGCGTGTATGTAGAATTTGATCAGTACAGTAGGTTATCACTGGGAAGATGCAAACATTTCTGCAATTAATTCAGATTATTCCAAATTTACAATCATACAAGTCAATGAAAACATGAAGAATGTTAAGCTACCAATAGAAAGACTTGGCTTCCTGGATATCTTAATTCACAGCACATGGAAGGCTTTAAAGGATCCCAATCAGTAAATCCATCCGATTCTTAAATCATGAAATAAACTGCTTAACTCAGCTAACTTAAAACCACAACATTAGGAAGAAGTGATCTGATCATTTTTGAACCACAATTCATTTGAAAACACATTTTAAATTCCTTAACATATATTGCTCAGTTGAGAACAACTACAACTTCCCCCAAAATAAGGTGTGCTTACTTGTAATATTCAACAAAACGAGATACCCAAAAAGTGCAGTACAGCAAATGGAAGAGATAGCTGCTCTGTACAATACCATGCAAATCAACTGTAAGTAGTCTGATTGGTCAAAGAGTTTGTAGCTGAGGCTATGGGTTTAAATATGGCTACTGACTCGTATGTACAGCTGTTTGTCACTGCCTTCAGTTTCAAGATATACATTTGTTGAGATTCCTCTTGTCCCCAGTTTGTCCATTTTCTTTCCAGAATGTTACAGTCTTCTATTCCAAGTCTGGCATTTCTGAAAGTGAAAAAGAACCATTAAATTCTAAATCACAAATGGCAGCTGTAATTATATATTAAAAGACTCACGGTTACGTACTCTCATCATCACTATCTGCAGAATCATCCTAAGGGGGAAAAAAAAAAAAAAAACATTAGTTGAAGGTTGTTATGCAAAGAAATCAGAAATTCTTTAAGTGATGAGTGCACATTTAATGCTTAAATGAAAGAACTCTTACGTCATCTGCACCATCTAGATCAGGTAGGTCATCCTCACCGCCCATGTTGTTCATCATCTGAAATATACAGCATTAGGGTTTTATAATTTTATACACTCATAACACACATCATACCCACATCTGTGACTATATGTATAAGCAAGTCAGAGAGTAAAGACTTCACAATTTCTAGATTTAATGCCGTGCAGTCCCTCACTGCAGATCATAATCTAAATGGCCCCAGAAATAGGATAGCACAAGAGATGGAAAAAAAAAGCCCCAGAAGGACATTAAAATCTGAACGGCACATGGCACAGCCTTGGAGCTGAGAGAGACATCTTATCTCCCTTGAGCTGGTGTCTGCATCTTTAGTTATGCATTTTTCTTTGTCTAGATATAAAAAATCCTAAATAAAAACACCCTATCTATATTAATTTGTTCTGCCACTTACATCTGAGAATTGATCGAAGTTGCCCATCTCCTCATCCGAGTCATCCTCCCAGTCTTTCCAGTTGTTGAAGTCGACACTGAGCCAACTCAGCTGAAGGAAAATAAAAAAAAACAAAAAAGAACAAAACATAATTTGGAGCTTGTGTTCTATTTGTTCCAACAGATTGGGTCTGGCCCTTTTCCTTATTCAAACAGGATTCCACCTGTGCTGGACTAAACAACTAATCTGTGTTTAAAGGTGCCTATACACTGCATGATTTTGGGGCTGTCGAAGACAAAAGATCACCATCATGAAAGAGTCATGAGGATATCTTTCATCTTAATCAGTCATCCTAAAATGTGAGAGGGTTGATGACAACCATCACACTGGTGTTGCGACCTAAGTAACAACCCAATATAATTTTTTAATAGCCAGAAATCCTACAACTCCATTCGACTTACTGGCAAATTAAAATGCAACTTGAAATTACGTATTGATTAATGCATAGAAAAATAAGAATCCCAAGTTGGCCTCTTCTCTCGAACCATGATTATGACCACATTCTTCTCTTTTGCTGCTTTATTTTTAAAGCATATTCGACACACATAAAAGAACAGGGCATTCATTTTCACGTTGTTTGTTAGCGCACGCTAATGACGGAATTCTATGTCCGTCCACATCTCCCCATCAGTCAGAGTTTACAATCTCAGAGCACTCATCATTGTACTGTCTGTGCAGATTATTTTTGGCTACTGGTATCCAAAATTAAGCAAATGGAAATTATAAAGTGAGGTGTTATACAACTGCAGAATATCGTGCAGCATCCAGAAGCCCTAACATAGAGCAGTGCTACTGAGCTACACCATTACTCGTTTTGTTGCTTTGAGTGGTTTTATGCATATTAAATGTGTCCAGAGGCATCTAGGTCTGTGCTTGATAATAAAGCCAACTGGAAAAAGAAAATTAACCTTGAAACTCCATCCTAATGTTGTGCATCAGTTAGTTGCATCACAATACTGACATTTCACATTTAAGATGGACACTGCTCTTTCAACAAAGAAAATTTGCATCCATTACTGACCTTAGCCTTCTCTTTTGTTAGCCTTGGCCACGCTTTCCCTGGCTGCGCTTTTCGTAGATAGCACAACACTGAACGGTCTGTCCGTTTATGTTTAGATTCCTGCATTGAGTCAGAAAACAAGATAATGCGATTGCTGTGGAGATACAGTTCGTAATGTGCAATTTTCAGAACCTCAGTGGATATTAAAAGTATACAAACAAATATGAAATTTCTGGTTTTCAAGATATAAAGACAGAGATAGAAACCAAAATGTCATATTTGTTACATCTGTAATACAATACAACAACAAAAACAAGCCCATAGGGGGAAAAAAAAAAAAAAAAAGAAAAGAAAGAAATTATTGGGAACATTAGAAAAAAAAAAAAAAAAAATTCAAACAGTTTGATTACATAAGTCTGAACACCCCTTCACAAAAGGAAGCAGATTTTGCCTTTTTTACAGCACCAAGTCTTTGCAAAAAAGTTTCCATTAACCTCACACGTCTAGACTTTGGAATTTTATCTGATTGATCGGTACCTGCCTCTGTAGCTCATTCAATTTTTCTCATAGTAAGGTTGTCCTCATGTGCAAGTGTCTCTATGGTGCCACATCATCTTCACTTATCAATGATGGTTTTGACTGTACTTCATGATACATTCAGTGCCGTCAATATTTTTTTTTTTTTATCTCTTCTTCTGACTGGTACCAGTTCAACAATTACACCTTGCAGTTTCTCACGGCAACTCTTTGTGGCCCAAGGTTCTCAGTAGAATGTGAACCCAAACATTCAAGCAAATACTACAAATACTGCTTCAGCCACAGCTGACTTTTAAATAGTTTTAGTCAGAATCACTTTCATTGAAAGCAGGTGAGTGCCATTTACCTAGAGGCCTAAATTTGAATGTGACTGGTTAACTCTAAGAATAGTAAAAGCTTCCAAAATGAAACACTGTGTGGACGTTTGCAATCACTATGTTGTAGAGTTTATGTAGTTAGCTCCCTATATATATATATATATATATATATATATATATATATATATATATATATATATATATATGAATTAATGTTGTGTAGACTTTTTATATCCACTGTGTGTATTTGTTAATCAGTGATATGGGATACAGTCAGTTTAACTTACACTCTCATCAATATCTTCAAAAAGTTCTATTTCATTTTCATGTTTGATATTTCCAGTTCCTCCAAGACAGCTGCAGAAAGGGAAAAAGGATGACACAGATGCCTCAACAAAACAACACCACATTTTACATAATATATTGTCTGTATTTAATCACAACTTAATGAAATATATACCTGAAACCAAACTTTGTTTTATCAAAGTTCACTTCAACATCTTTGCTGTCTGCTATACAGAACTCTATAATAACCGAGTCCCTCCTGTCGTACCACTTGGCAGTTGCTGGATGCCTGTGAGAAAACAGAAAAAAATAAATAAAGAGAAACTTGACTACATAAATCTATTTATGTAGAAAGGTCTATTCTTGGCACCTATATATTAAAGTCACAGTTAAAAAATTAATGGTTGACAATCAACTGTTAGACATATCTGCAACTGACAACTAGCCCTTCTTTGCCAATATTTTGCAATCAAATCTTAATCCTATCAGAGCTACTATATCAATTTTGTTGTATGTCCAAATCATGCCCATAAGAGTGATATGGGTTTTAGATTTGTATCTAAATTCCTGACAACAGCATCAATACTCTAAATGAAATACTACACGGCCCCAACCACTAATTACTATAAGTTCAACTCTTGCGGCCAAATACAGATTAAATTGCTCCTGAGTATTTTTGATGAACACAGGAGAGCTCATTACAGTATCAACTTCTTTGCATTGTATATCCAAGTGTTGTTGATGATTGTAGATATCTTCAGGGAAAACACATGGCCATCTACAAGCCTTTGTGGCAGAAAGCCAGCAGCATCAAGTTACAGTAGAGCAGTGGTGCGCAAACTGTGGTACGCGTACCACTGGTGGTACGCGAGCGCTCTCTGGTGGTGTGCTGGGGAACGTCATGACTTGTCAATGCATGACAATGCATTATAAATGCAATGTTTCAAATGAAATTCAGGTAACAATAATAACCACAATAAGGAATAAACGTCTCCTGTGTGTTTAAAGCTAATTGAGAAGGCATATATGGCTATTTTAAAATTGGTCACCATGGTGGTACTCTGAGAGCTCAATAGTTTCTCAGGTGGTACGCAGCATTAAAAGTTTGAGAACCACTGCAGTGGAGTATCAAAAGTGAATCATCAGTTCATACTCAAACACAAATGAATGTTTTCACCATTTCATATTAATGCTTAGTGCATGTGACTAACCACTGTGGTAATTTCAGGAGATCAGTCAACTTATCTCATTAAATCGGTAAAAGATACAGTATTTAATACCTAGGTCAGTAGGAGACGTGCCTGATCTGAACATGAAACTTTAATCAGGCAAAATCATCTCAGTTTTCCCTCGAGGACTGTGGTTCCAAACCGCTTTACAGTCACCTCTAAACTGTCTGAAAGCTAATATTAAGTTGATTCATGTCCCTCAGTACCCTTGCCACCTTGCGACCAAGTTCGATACCCATTGATTGGGTTTGCTTAGCTGTTGATAACCCCAGATTTCCTTTGTTGAGGTAACATCTTGACCACTTGTACACCTCCAGCGCTAACGATAGCTTTCCTGGAGTTTCAATGAAAACTGCTAGCTTAGCTGACACCACGCTAGTCCAGCCATGAGGTGCACCACAGGCAACTTTTTAGCTAATTCAGAGCAAAACCGAAGCAATAACCGACATAATGTACCGTGCTGTTTTATCTGGTCTGTAAAGTTAAACATTTAATGTTAGCTAGCTCTTAGTTTACTGACGAAAGGCCAGCCTCCCGCCTTTTCAAAACCATGTTGTCAGACTGATAGCCACAGCTAGCTTAGCAGGCGACACTAGTGCACTTCTCATACGCCACTCGCGTTCGCGCTCCACTACTTACATGTCGACAGGGGAGCTTCTTTATCGCAGAAATAGGCAGTATTGTGAAAATAATGACAATGTCTTATAGAAAAGGGAATGCTGCCCACACACACACAGACACACAAGCTCTGCAGACGCCTCACGCCTGTGGACTCCACTCCGGATCTTCTTGCGTATCTCGGGACGAGAATTGCGCACAGAGCGCACTAGATGTTTCTAGAGCTTTCAGCTCAGCCGGGAGTGATGTGGAGGACAGCCGCACATAAATCTGACGGGAAATGACCAGTTTCAAGAGGGCTTGGTGCTATAGCAGGACCAGGGCAGCGCGTGAGCATGTAAACATCTGTTAAGATAGGCGCATTAAAAAATAAAGAAAAATCCACAAGTGATTTTATAAGGCAGTAGGAGCGTAAGAGTAAAGGAGAGTAAATTTATATTTGAGCATTTATTGGGTGTATCACTGAATGCGTCACTAACTTGACTATCTTTAATTTACAAGGATCTTTGCCATTTTAGATTTTTCTTAAATTATCATTAAGGACAGTGATCAACGGATTATTCCAGTCAGTGATGGAAGTCTTGTATTAAATTCAAATTCAAAAACACTTTATTAAACCCAGAAGGGAAATTAATCATTAATTTCGGATATAATTGCAATGATGTAATTATTATTTCTTATTATTCCCTAAAGCCTGCGTCATTGTATGCTACTCACTGTTCCCTTAAACTTTAATATAAAACACATACAAACTGAATTTCAATACAAGAAAGGAGATAGATTTTTTTAAACATAAATACACAATTTACCAATGACTACTACAACCTCAATTCTAAAAAAGTTAGAACTGTGAAAAGAAAAAAACAAACAAACAATGGAATTATTTGCAAATCTTATAAACCAAATTTTATTCATAATGGAAGAGAAAGAACGTATCAAATGTTTAAACTGAGACATTTTACTATTTTATGGAAAATAGTACCAATTTTTGGCTTTGGCAGAGACATTTCTTTAAAAAGTTGGAACAGGGGCAACAAAAGGCTGGAAAAGTAATTGGCACAAATCAAAAACAAATGGAGGAATATTTGACAACTAATTGGGTCATTGGCAACAGCTCAGTAACAGACTGGATATAAAAGGAGCATTTCAGAGAGGCAGAACCTCTCAGGCATAAAGATGACCAGATCTGAGACAAACTGTGTTTAAAATTTATGGAGCAATTTCTGAAAAATATTCCTCAACAAAAAAATTGAAAAGACTTTGAAAATCCCACCATCTACAGTACATAATATCAGAAAAAGATTCAGATATTCAGGACGAGCATCTGTGCAGAAGGACCAAGGTCAAAACTGGATGTGTGTGATCTTCAAATGGTCCTGTATTAAAACCAGGCATGATCCTCGACTGGACATCACTGTATGGGCCGAGGAACACTTCCAGAGATCACGGCCTGTGAACACACTTCACTGTGAAATCCACAAATGCAAGTTAAAACTGTATCATCCAAAGAAGAGGCCGCATGTAAACACGATCCAGAAACACTGCCGTCTTCTCTGGGCCAAAGCTCATCTACAGTGGCCTAAAGGCAAAGTGAACAACTGTTCTGTTGTCAGATGAATAAAAATTTTTAAATTCTTTTTGGAAACCAGGGACACCATATCCTGCAGACTAAAAAGAAGAGGGACCATCCAGCTTGTTATCGGCAGACAGTTAAAAGGCTGCATCTCTGATTGTATGGGGTTGCATTATTGTCTGTAGTGTCAGTAGTTTACAGATCTGGAAAGATGCTGAAGAGTTCATAGATGTTTTAGAGCAACATTTGCTCCCCTCCAGACAACATCTCTTTCAGGAAAGACCTTGCTTATTTCAGCAAGACAATGCTAAACCACATACTGCATTCATCACAATGACATGGCTTTGTTGGAGTCCAGCTGCTGTTTATTATATAGTGTAAAAATATATTGTATATTTTGTAAACTTTTATCTAGTATATTTTATCTGACTATATCTTAATCCTGAATGCTTTTTTTTAATTGAATAAAATTATTTTCATTTAATTTTTTTATCTTCATCCTATTTTTTATGATTACTACTTCTTTACGTTTGTGTTTGCACCATCATAGCAAAACAAATTCTGAGAGTTAAGAGTCGAGGCTACACAATGGTAAACATCACCTGTTCGAACTTTTGAGATGTGTTGCTGCCATGAAAGTCAAAATCAGCTAATATTTTCCATGAAATCATGAAATCGTAAAATGTCTTGATTCACCATCTGATATGTTCTTTATGTTCTATTGGGAATAAAAATTAGTTTATGAGATTTGCAAATCATTATATTGTTTTTTGTGTTTTCCTTTTGATTCAGTGCCCTAATTATTCCCTAAAGCAGGCTTTAGGGAATAATTATGAAATTAATAGGGAATAATTAAGAATTAATTATATAATTGCAATTATATCTTAAATTCATTATTAATTTCCCTTCGGGGTTTATCAAAATCTTTTTGAATAGAAAAGATCTAAAATGGCATTTTCATATACAGTATTCATATGTAGTTTGTCCAAATCTATGTAAACTCAACCAGCAGGGAGCTACAACTGAAAGTACTGATAGCCAAATTAACAACACAGCCATAAAATGTCTGTTTCAACATGGGAAAAAATATGGGTTTACAAGATTTGCAAATAATTGCATTTGTTTACGTTTCACTGTCTCCAAACATTGATTTGTTAATGAGTTCTGTTATGTAGCTGTCTGAGATTTTACATATTACACATTGCTAATACAGGGTTGACGGTTGACTTGTCATTGTTTTACCAGTCCTCTTGATTTTTTGGTGAGCCTGTACTAGTTGTAGCGTCAGTTTTCTGTTCTTAGCTGACAGTAGCACCCGATGTGGTCTTCTGCTGCTGGTAAAGTCAAAGTCACTTAAATCCCCTTACTGAAGTTCAAACCAAGAATCACAAGGTCATCTCAGCTATGTGTACTGTCTAAATACCTGAGTTGCTGCAATGTGATTTACTGATTAGCCATTTATTTTGACAGTGTACCTCATTAAACTACAATGAACTTGCTAGTGTCTTACTTTTTCCACATACCATAAAATGAGTTTGCACCATTATTGGCTAGTCTAGATGAAAAATAAGACATCTCATCACCACAGCCAGTCACATTTCAGAGGCCTTGGATGATGTCCTTTTAAACTGCAGCAGACTGGGGGTTTCCAAAACAACAAACACAAAATAAGGATGGGGATGGAGGGAAATAAAAGAAGCATCACACAGGACAATTCAGTGAGCTTAGTCACCAGAGGATTTTTTTTTTTTGTTTGTTTTTTTTAACCAAAGTGCTGCTTCATACTTCAATGTTTTTCAATATAAGATACTGTATGAAATGAATAAAACAACCTTGCACCCAAGTTCATGTTCCTTGTGAACTGAAAAAAAAAAAAAAAAAAAAAAAAAAAAAAAAAAAAAATCAAAGTTGACATTTTTCTGTTATTTGAAGATGGGCATTAAGATTTATTATTTTCAGTTAAAATACACATTCTAAACATGTTCTGCCACCTTTGGAAGTGTAATTAGTGACCCAAATTTAAGAAAGTAGGCCACTGGCACTTTCAGACAACTCTCAGCACTTCAGACTTTTCAACTTGGTGCGTCCTGGAATCTAAAACACATTTTTGTATGGCTGAACTTGAATGTTTCAGACCAAATTTTTATTTGTCATCTTTGCAGCACAATGTTCCATCTCATAAAGCATTCCTAAAAATCACAAAGCATGAAAATCAAATTGGTCTGCAGGTCATTATAAGCATAATTGTTTTTGCACCAATCTTTCAACTATTTCAAAATGATGCACTTTAACAACCACTTTACAAACCTAATAAATACCACCATTAAGGAGTTGAAAATAGCGTCCAAGGGATTTATAAGTCGATGTCACTGTGATGCCTCAAACATGATTATATATGGAGAATCCAGTTCTGAAATACGCATCACCAACTTTGGCATTGAGTACCCCATTTTGCAATATCGGCCTTATTTCTGTTTCAAACAAGATCATAATTAGACCAACATTTAAAACCTCTCAAATCTCATTTCCAAAATAACTGCAAAAAACTTCACAATCTAATTTATCAAGCCACAACTTTATTTCCATCTTGGGTATAAATTGTATAAACGAGCTTAGATTAAATCAGCAACCTTTCTTCAACTCTTCACTGAAAAGAGTCCCGTTACATTGTCAATTCCTGTAAAGAAAAACAAAAACCCAAGTAAGCACAAGCTTAAATATACATTTAAAACAGTTTCAAGAGCTTCTCTCTTCTCAGGACAGAAATGTTGGCTTCAGTATACTCAGAAGAACGAAAGTCACTGTTTTAATCATCATTGAAGAGTTCTTTCTAAATATTTATCAATGCAAAGTTGCATAATGTTTTGCTGAATAGGTTCTATAACATTTTACAACCTGAAAAAATAAGAGTTTAAAAATCTCACCATGATAGCATTGACAATGTCGTTGTTGTTGTTTTTCAGGGCCCGTACAGCCTTTGCCCGTGATACGTTGGCTTGTGACATGACAAGTTCAATGTCTTTCACCTCAACCCCAGTCTCGTCAACCTTAAAATAAAGAGAGCAAGGAAGTTTCACCTCATATACAATTAATTAAATTAAAACATTTTTTTCTTTACTCAAAAAAAAAAATGCATCTCACCTCTTCTTCTTCGCTCTCCTCCTGTACTGTGGGAGTCTGTGTGTTTTCTTGGATGTTTGATACAGCTTCTCCCTGGACCTTGAATTTTTCTGCAGCAGCCAGCTGGGCTTGCTGGGAAAGATCTTCAATCTGTGGGTTTAAAAAGAAAAAAGAATGAAGACGGTGGTACAAATATGACATTTATCCATTTTTTTTGGCAACAAAGACCATCTACAAGACAATTAGCTGAATCTATGAACGACTATCTTTTAGAAAACAAAGGTAGGATTCATGACAGGTCCAGGGGAACTGTGTGAAACAGTAAGCTGGCTTGTATTGTTGCTTGTTACCTTAGCTTCACCAAAGACGATGTATGTGTCTGACGCAGGGCTCTTATAGACATCTGGTTTGGTGATGACAAACAAGATGTTCTTTGACTTGCGAATGGTGACTCTGGTGACCCCCGTTACTTGCCTGAGACCAAGCTTTGACATTGCCTTCAAAGAATATGAATAATGTTACAAATATAGTTTAATTTGAGAGAAATGGAGCAGAAAACCAGTTCCCATTTGTAAAACAATGAGTCATCATTGTTACCTTTCGTGCTTCTTTTCACTGCGGCTCTGTTTGGCTTTGCTGACAGGTTCCTCATCTATTTCAGCAGCTGCTGCAAGCTACAATAAACAGAAAATCTATTCACTTTTAAGGAAGTATATTTAGAGCAAAGGCTTCAGAAGTTTCAGTATGATAAATCTTCTCAGGACAGAAAGGCTGGCTTCAATAGGCTCAGAAGAACGAAAGTCACTGTGTAAATCATCACTGAAGATTCAACGACCAACATTATCTGCACAAAATGTTTGATCCAAGTCCATATCAGCTAACACAATTCTAAAAGATCAATATGTTGTCTTACCTGGGCTTGTTGTGTCTGAGTCTGTGCAGAGTCCTGTTCTTCCAGCTCAGGGACTGAGTCATCACTGTCTGACTCGGTGCCAGATCCTAAAGAAACCATCGGAAAACAAAATTTAGCTATGCATTACACATCTGGAAGCGTCCGTCTTTCCTGCAATATCGGTATACTTTAGTTTACTAAATAGGCTTGGGGTGCCTCGCTTCCTTTAAAATTAGACCTTTGTTCATTGTGATTAGTATGGCTTGTCAAATTTTTCAACAGTGCCTTTTTATGATGCCCGAAGACAGAATATCAAGAAGTGAAAATACTTTGTTTCTCATGACCCACATGTTCATGACATTCAACCAAAAATCCATCAAGTCTTATGGTAATCTCCTTATTCTTAAATACATGCATAAACTCTACACTCCACTTTTCCCTCTGCTTTAATTTCCCTGAAGTTTTTTAAAAACTAAACTTTTGCAGTGGATTTGAGACAGACTGCACTGTGCACAAACAAGGGAAACTACTAACTTGACAACAAGTACTTGGCACATACGTGCTGCACTGCATCCAACTCTCCCCTGAATTTAACTGGATGCAAAGCCTTGTTTTATTATCATGGCTTTCACTTTGAAAGATGTGGAATGAATCATACTCAATAGAATAGATATAGAATAGATAATATGACACTATGTCAAAAGTAAATCCAATCCAATATATCAAAAGCCACCATCATCACTGAATCACACCAATAAGATATAGGAGAATAAACACTTTCATACACATAATATCAAGTATAAAGGGTGGCCTCGGTTGCCCAGCTTCCAATTAAATCTCTGTTTATACTTGAGGAAATGTAATATTAAAATGAGCTGCATGAATTCTAGAATAAAGGAAATATCAAGTAAAGAAACAAAACACAGTCCGCACCGTCTTAACTTGATGTAACAGAGCATCAAATCAAAGAATTAATTTCAGTAATCTCATATAAAGAACATAAAATCCTCATATTCACAACACCCATTTAAGAGACTGAGAATTAATCTTCACTGCAAATAATTTACGCTTTGTGATTAAACTAAAAACTCCACAATAAGATATAAAACGCAACAACAGAATGGACTGTGGTTAAAGAGCTGCCAGTCTGACATAAAAGTTGAACCAAAGCTGATATTTTCCAAGCACGACTTTTTACTGGGAAAATGGCATCTTTAAGTATTTAAGCAGCTACCAGAACACAGACAGTTGGAAAAACAGATGACACAAAAGGAGAAAAAGGAAAGAAAGATACCATTATCGTTCTTGATCACAGGCTCCACCTTGGCTGGGGTTTTAGCAGGTGTGGGGGCAGGTTTAGGAGATGAGATGGGTTCAGAGTGAGCAGAATTTATCTCAACTTCAGCTTTAACAGGTGCAGGTTTTGCAACTGCCTCAGCAAAAGTGAGTTTACGGGAAGCTGGAGCAGGAACAGAAGGCTCAACTGGAGCAGGTTTCGAGGGAACAGTAGAAGGCTCAGCTGCAGATCTGGCAGGTTTAGAAACCTCAGTAGGTGCTGCTTTAACCTCAGCCGACTTATTCTCACCAACTGGCTTGGCACCTTTCTCGGGGGCTGGCTTAATAATCTCAGTTGATTTGGGTATTGCAGTTGGCTGATCAACTGCAATAGGAGCTGGTTTATTCTCTGCATTTGACTTTTTAACTTTGTTAGAACCGATTTGGCTTCATTAGCCAGTTTAACAGGCCCGTCAGAAGCCCCTTTGCCCTGGGCTGTTTCAGAGGCAGGCTTACCAACTGCTTTAGGGGCTTCAGCAGGAGCTTGTTTTGAAGCCTCAACAGCTGCGGGATTTGACTGGTGGCGCCGCTTTGGCGGTTTCGGCAGCTGCGGGTTTTACTGGTGGCGCCGCTTTGGCGGTTTCGGCAGCTGCGGGTTTTACTGGTGGCGCCGCTTTGGCGGTTTCGGCAGCTGCGGGTTTTACTGGTGATGCCGCTTTGGCAGCTACGGGTTTTGCTGGTGGTGCCGCTTTGGCAGTTTCTGCAGCTGCGGGTTTTACTGGTGGCGCCGCTTTGGCGTTTCGGCAGCTGCGGGTTTCGGCAGCTGCGGGTTTTGCTGGTGGCGCCGCTTTGGCGGTTTCGGCAGCTGCGGGTTTTGCTGGTGGCGCCGCTTTGGCGGTTTCGGCAGCTGCGGGTTTTACTGGTGGCGCCGCTTTGGCGGTTTCAGCAGCCGCAGGTTTTACTGGTGGCGCCGCTTTGGCAGTTTTGGCAGCCGCAGATTTTGACTGGTGGCGCCGCTTTGGACAGCTTCAACAGCTGTAGGTTTTACTGGCTCCGGCTCTTTGGCATTTTCAACACCTGCAGATTTTACTGGAGCTGCTGTTTTGGCAGCTTCAACAGGTACAGACTTGGAGTTATTACCCTTCTTGGGTTTGGATGTTTTAGGAACCTCTTTAGTAGAACTCTGCTTCTGCTCAGGAGATGCAGTGATTTTTGAATCCTCTTTCTCAAGGGAAGGTGCCATTTTACCTGGCTTCACAGGTGGGATGAGTGGAGGGAGCTCATCGTCAGAGGCAGCAATATTCTGAGATGCTTTTGATGAAGCCACCTTGACTTCAACTGATTTGGGCGGACTTGAAACAATAGCATCCGAGAAAGAAATTGGTGCTGCAACCGCAGGTTTTGATGTAACTTTAAATGCAGCGGGGGCTGGAACTGGTTTTGTAGCTGGCAGCTGAGTTTTAGTCTCATTTGGAGCAGCTTTCGTTTCAACAGCCACAGGCTTCTTAACGTTAGGCTCCTCAGGTTTTAGATTTGCTTCGGTGACCTTGGAGTCAACTCGTGCTGGAGCAGGCACAAATGCCTCTCCTTTTTTAGCTTTTCCTTGTTTGCCAGCCTTGACAACTTTTGGGGTGGCACTGGTAGCCTGATTACCAGGAGAGGTACCAGTTGGGGAAGCCAAAGGAGACTGCGCATGTGACAAGGGAGCAGAGGAAGGAGTAGATCTTGGTGAGGTGGGGAGAAGAGGAGGAGGCAGACATAGAAGAGCGTTTTCTTCTGCCAGGGACAGCCTTTGGGGCAGAGGAACCCTGAACACTCTTGGCATCTTTGCCTTTTGGCTTAGCAGGGCCTGAAGCTGCCTGAGGTTTCTGGGAGGAAGCTGGGGCAGGAGGTGTAGCTGAACAGAAAAGAATTCTTTCAAAATCGTTTGGCAAAATCTAACTCATGCAGATGAAAAGTTCACAAACCAAGAAGCTCTATGTTTAGGTTGGGGAAAAAAAAGAAAGAAAAGAACACACGTCCCAAAATTTAGAGTTTGATGCAAACTGTCACACAAAATGCAGACTACATAGTAGAAAACCGCATTAAATATTTAGTTAGGATGCACAAGTAAACTGTACTTGCTGTTCATACTAGAACACAAGATGAAAAACAATGCTATACAAGCTGCTCCATTCTTTGTTGGGATAAGATTTAATAACAGAAAACCAAACCCAAAACACTGCAACTTGTTTAATTAGTACAACCAGTTATGATTCTGATATACCACATGCAGTGTTTACAGCTTTATTTTTCTTTTTTTGAGGAGGGGGGGGGGGGGGGGGGGGTATTTGCCAGATCAAATCTTGCCACTACAAAAACATAGTTTGTTACTATATTGCATGTAAATATGTAATAACACAACATACAGACAACTAAAGCCCCTAACAAAGAAGATCCATTTAGGCAACCTTGTAATAGTGGAAGGGAGGTACTACAGAAAAAAAAAAATCATCTTTTCTGTTTTTACCAGTTTTTCTTCAAAGGCTTTCAATTGCACTCTATGAGAAATAGCTGTTGAACTCTTGTAGCTAATGATGGTAAAGCAACAAGAGTATTGGTAGGCAGGCTTGAAGGCTTAATTTTTCACCTGGAATTTTCTTAACAGAAGCATTTCACGGGAAAAGAAGAAGAAAAATGTTCCATATGTGAACAGAAACAGGTTTGTGCAATAGTTGCAGCAGAAGGGAACTGGCTTTTGTTGAGACTTCTCCCAAACTCCACGTCCACATGTGACTAAGAGCAGGAAAGTCTTGTTTTGTGCAAAAAAAGTTAATGCATAAAACAAGTCAAATCCTAGCGATCTAACCTTAATATTTTGAACCTATAAAGATGACAATGTCTTAAAACTTGACTCGACAGTACATTAACAAAATTGTTAACAAATCGCTTCATATCAAGTTTTCTGAAGTCAATTCTGAACTTTTCTAAACCAAACAAACAGAGACACAACGAACACTTCTCTGAAACAACACTTCTCTCAGAGGATACTGAACTATTACCCATAAGAGATGATGGCCTTACGGCAGGGATTAGCCACCGGTGCGAGAACCGCCCAACAGACTAGATGCCTCAAGTTTTTATGTGCCAAGAAAATGCATCAAAGGCCTAATAACTACTAAGTTATATTTGTCAGTAATGATGCACGACATTGCAAGTTTTAATTAAAAGCAATAATTAACTGTTACTGCATGGCCTATACCGACTTTGATAACCAATATGTTTATAGCTCTGGGGTAAATATAAGAAAACTACCTATAATACCAAGTACTTCTGTATCTTTCAATTATTATTTTTATGTGATTAAGGTACCACATAAATTTATTAATAACAACTTTTGCATCCTCTTGAAATGTCTTATGACAAACAGTCAAGTGGTTGAAACAAGAATCTACTGCAATTCCACACCGTGAATTTGCATGCACAAAGTATAATTAGGCCTCTACAAAACTTAAGGTCCATATATTTTGTTTAAACAGAAAACATGTATAATCCAGACATTTTACAATTTCAGTAAATCTAATTCACCAATTTGTCAAAAAAAAAAAAGAAAGAAAAATGTACATCTCAAGAAAAGGGTTTAACAGAACTATAAATTTGTTTATTTGCAAGTAACAAACTTCATACTCAAGTATTTTAATGCATAAGAAATTCCTTCAGCGAAGCTGAGACATGCTTTTGTATAGTTTAAGTCAAATGTTTTTCGAACGTTTATGTTAAATGTAATGACAAATGTGAACTGTAACTACAAAAATCAAGTACTAATCTAAAGTTACTTAAGAATTACTACTTAGTGCCATGAATTCCATCACTGTTGTTTTATGGCTTTCATAGTTTTAAATATCCGATGAAAGGAAACATGGATGCTCCATGTTACTATCTTTAGCCTTGGTGTTAGCTAGCTGCTGCTTCATATGTTTTAATACAGCTTTGTCACCATGACAACCTTACAGGTGAGATAAGAGTTTTTCACAAAACATATTTTACCAGTTATTTTCAAAGATGCAACCTCCAAGGATTTTTTTTTAAACAGTCTATCCTGCCAAAAAACACATTCAACAACCTCATTACTTCTTCAGATCCATTTATCAGGCTTAGTTCACTTATCAGAGCAATAAAAACTACATGATTTCCCCTATATACTGACCAATAATTTATCGGTCCATTGGTCATTGTGCACCCACTGCCTTACGCTCTTCAGGAATCTGATGCTATCCCACAAAAAAAAGTATGCAAATGAAAAATATGGTGGTAAGCCAATAATGGGCCCCTGGTGGCTTGGTAGTAGTGCTGTTGCCTACCATGTGAGAGGTTTGTGGGTTTGAATTGATTTGTACCAGGAAGGGGTATTCACTGAAAACTTATGCCAAAAAAACAAAAAACCATACAAAAAAAAAAAACCCCAAAATCATGCAGATCACTCAACTGAGGTGATCCTGTACAGCAGGGGTGTCACACTCATTTTCACTGAGGGCCACATCAGCAAAAAATGTGGTTTCCCGCGAAGGGCCAGATTGACAGCGTAATTGTAACAAAATGCAATATAAATCAAAATAAATTAAACTACCGGGTCTTATGTGCCGTAAATAGCCATAGAAGTTGTTTCTGATAATTTATTTGTGTAGTTTAAGTGTCAAATAGTTGGTTGCCAACTGAGCAGCATTCATTATATTAAACACAGGGCTTATGGTTGCAAACCTGCTCTCGCACAGGTGATGGTTAGAAGCGGAAGCGATTCTTTGTTTTTCCTGTAGGCTAAATTTAGCATACTTAGCTCCGTGTTTGCAGTCAAAACCCCGACATAGATGGTTTAATACCTGCATAGTTGCAGGTATTAAAAAAACACCCTATAAAAGCACTACCTTAAAAAGACATCACAATGATAAATGTTCATTGTTTCTTTAATCATGTATGAGCTATTTGCCATTTAACAACTAGACAAATTATTAGGGCAGGACAATACAGAAAAAAAGACAAGTGGCCTCTGTATTTTCAGACAGAACAGCAACATGGCATAAGTTGGTCTTTTCTGTGAATGTTTACAATTAGAACATAGATAATAGCATTCTAGAACAGGTATGCACACTCCGCTGTAGACCAGTGTTGGCAGTTACCATCCATTTCCTTTTCTCTGACCATCTCTGCTGCAATATGCTATTTTATTAAAACATAGCACCACCACAGCTCTTCTTGTAATTCAGTAGTTTTTCCTATCATTAAACAATCCAGATTTCTGAATTGGCAGATGAAATGATACCCATTAACCAGTATACACCCCCCATTCAATAATGATTTGAAAAGAAATAAACAAAACAAAAAACACCGGCAACATCCGTGTGTTTGTTTCAGCCTTCAGTTACCCTTTTTTGATCTGTAATGACTGAGTATATTCACATATGCTACTCAGGATGTTTCCAAACTGGCAAACATTTCAGCAATAACCAAGTTCTTGCTCTTTTAGGGCTGTTCTGGCAACACTGTTAAGCAGAACTGAAACATGGTTTGTCAAACATGGTCCTATATTAGACTAGTTGCTTGTGGGCAAAGTTAGAATTATCAACAGGGAGAGGCTGTAAGTCTGCCTCTCACTTTTTTTGCTGACAAATATGGGTTGGGGTGTAAACCAAAGGTACAGAGAAATAAACTCACTTTGTATAGTTTTATAAAAACTCTGATACAGGCAGATCATTAAAAAAATTAAATAAAATAAATAATAAATAAATGTAACACTAGCCAATTGTATTTAGCGTTTGCCAGTTAATGTACAATGTGAAAGGCAATATATTCAGCCAATTTGTTGACTAAGACTTCCATGCTGCTTGGCGTTCAGCAACCATGTTTTTGTGTCAATATGGTGTTTTGTCTCCTCTGAATCTAAGGTAGCATCTGGCATATGTACTGGCTGATCCACTGTTTAACGTTTATATGGTGGGCACATAGCTACTTAGCAATGTGGTAATTAGTACCTGAAGTAGTACAGACACTTTTTAATACTACTCATTCAAAATTAACATGTGCGTTCTTTTCAATTAGAAATTACAAATCATAATGTTGGTACGCCATGTTTTTATATAATCTGTATTACTGCAGTGTTACTTCTAATTAACTGTGTGCATTTGCAAGACATATATTGCATGCAGACACACACCAACAAAATGCGTCCAACACCGTGCATTATGAGCCAAATCCAAATGTCAGAGCACATCATCACATGCTACCGAGTTTGAATAACTGAAAGAGGGGTCCTGGATTGAGCCACAACTTTAAATCCCTCGGTGTGCATTTACTTTCCCTAATGCTCCACCACATGGGTGGTACTAGTCAGAATGACTGTCACCTGTTACATTAACTCAGTGTCCAAGGAGCTAATCTCGACTCTCAAAAACCAGTCAACTTTCTCCTCTCTAAACTTACAGCTCTTCACAAGCTCTAGAGATCCAACACCCCACTTTACAATGTGTAACAAGTGCATGCAAATCGAGACGCCAAAATATACGAACCAGTCTCCACTTGAGGCTGCTGCATCTCCTGCTCGGTGACTGGGACCGTTTCTGTTGCTTCACCAGGCATGGTTGCTGAGAGAAGAAAATAAAATGAAAAAACAACACACTTTGTAAGCACAACTTGTTTCTCAGCTGTGTGGGGAAAAAAAACATCGGGGATCTGTCCGTTGACCCATAACTGTTCACTAAGGGTGAAACACAAACTTCTCTACGGCATGATCGGTGGAACAAGTGACTGAGCCCATGCTTTAGCTCCAACCCATCCGTCTGTAGCGCCGTCACTGGGCTGACATTAACTCGAACCAGGCGGGGAGACTTGTCAGCGTCAACAGGGGAAGCTAACGGCTACTAACCATGTATATCATTACTCTACCCCAGTTAGGGCATGTCACTCTCTAAATTGCCGATTGTCTTTAAAACTGAGAAAACATTTCGTGCCAAAGAGCTCACGACAGCTCTGGTTTACTGCTAGTAAACCGTTTCACACCATGTTCCCCCATTTTGAACCGGTAATCAATGCTTCAGCAGGATATTTCTCATGGACTGAACACCTTACGGGGGTAATATTTGTATCAGCCGGACGCCCAGTGTTTAACTAAAATATTTATACCTGGGACAAAGATCTAAATGTATTTAAAACAGTCAGATGACAGAGGATTATCAGCGGAGATACTCACCGACTCAGGACGCTATTTCCAAGATGGCTGTGAGAGAGAACTTCTGACCCGAGCTTCACCGCAATATCCGGTGAGCAGCAATTTCTGCTTCCGGGTTAATTAAAGGGAACGCCAACTCCATAATAACAATAACAACAACATCAACAATAATGATAATTTAAGAATATCATCAAGAATAATATAAGACATACAAGGAAATACTTATATGTACACTCTTTTCTGTGTTTTCTCTTGGTTTTCTCTAAGTTCCTGTTTATTAATTTTACACCTTCAATATGTTAATTTTTTTTTTTTTTTTTCGAACAAATCTAGTTTAATTGTAAGGTGGAATGTAACAAGATAAAATGCCAAACGGGGAGAACACATTTTCAAGGAGGTATAATTGGGAAAATTTATTACATAAACTGTAGTCCTGCAAAAAAAAAAAAAACAAAAAAAAACTTGTCCATCTTTGTAGAAGAGCAGTAACCTGTGAGTCTGAGCTTTTGGTTTGTTCAGTTCCATCTCATCTCATCTCATCTTCAAAGTGAATACCATAGATTTTCCTGCAAATAAATTGATAAGAAAATATCTATTATACTTTTTAAAATCCCAAAGCAAAACTCTAAATACAGAAAAATTCATAGACAGTTCAAGAGGGCACTAAAAAGTATTTTTAGCATCACCAAATGCTCATTTACACTTCAACTCTCAAAATTAACATACTAGTTTTTAACTTTTCTGGTTTTTTTTAATTAGCATATTATTATTAAGTTATTTCAAAATTAGTTTGTCCTCGCCTGGCGAGACATTACAAATTAACTTTTCAAAAATTCTCTCTCATCAAATGGGTCTGTTACCCCTGCTATCCACAGCCGCTCCCGTTGGTACAGAGCATGTTAAACCATTTGCTACATGACAGGGCTTTACGTGATTATTCATCAAGCACCAACATTCCAACTTCCAGGTTAATGTGGAACTCAGAAAAGTTGCAGCTGCTCGACCGACCACTAGGGGCTGGCTCCAAAAACCAGCAAATCTCCACTTAGCCTCATTTTAAAATCTCCAAATATGTACCAGAAATAAACATGTTTGCAGCCTGATTCAAAAAACGGTTTTGGCCTTGATAGCTGGACTTCACACCCATGACAACTAAACAAGGGGTGAATTTTAGTACCACATAAGGTAAAATCATATAAAACAACAAATTTATGTATAAATAGGGGTACGATCTTTTGGCTGGCATAGCCAAAGTGTGGAAAAAAAAAAAAATAATAATTTAAAAAAAATATGTTTTGTCATTCTGTACGCACATAATATAGGTGTGTTCCAGCCCTGGTCACTGGTTATTCTCCCCATTTGTAACATGGTGCCAGGCAGTATGAGGGGGAATGAGGCATCCAAAGTACTCTTCAAAAAACTATGAGTGACACCCATACAAGAGGCTTGTCCAGTTTTATATGTCCGTTGTTGATACTAGTCTGATTGTTGCGCCACCTACATCACAGTTTGTTCCTCTGACTGATTGTATCCATATCCAAGTGTCATTCAGAGGCAGTTTCTTCTACATCCCTTAGTACCAGGAAGTCAAAGTTGAATTAACTGGAACCAAACCTTTTTCTTTGAATTAATCCTTCTGAAGGAAAATTCAACAAAGTATTTTTCATTTCATTTGTGTCAAAAGAAGAAAAGAGTAAGGATGGCTGAGCTGGCTAAGTTTGTCCTCCGCTTAAACCAAATACAGCTTTGGAGCCAATAATCACATTTTTTTCAACCATATCTCGACTCTTAGTTTAGACTATAATCACTGCATCATCAGGTCAGTAACTGATGTTATATAACACATGCAGGTAATCCTATACATTATTTCCCATCCTGTTTACTGAATATTTTCATGCATGACAAAAGGACACGTACATGACAAAACACCAAAAATGTAAGAATAAATAAACAAGCACATTTTTCATGTTACAAGTGCTTCAGTTACCTGTGTTCATGGCACCTAACCAGGCAGCACCTATCACGAAGAGGACAAGACCGACAAACCTTGTTCAAAATGGAACATTTACTTAAATACCCTGAAACCTAAAAGTTGTCTGTTTTTTTTGCTGTAGTGGACTTCATTTACAGTGTAGATCGTGAAAGCAGGGCAGAGAGAAAGTGGGGAAGACGTGCAGAAAGGCGTCGCAGGCCGGGAGTTGAACCTGTGACCGTTGCAGGATGAATACAGCTTCCTCACATGGGCTGCCCACTGAAACGTCTGAGCGGCCCCTAAAAGTTGATTTCAACACATTTCTTCATCAATATATTATTAGCCACATCAACATGTGTGTTTCTATTAAGATAATCAGATACAAGGTTTTATTGGACCAGAAATAGAAGATTTATTTTCAAAATGCCTGTACAAAAACAAAATTTTGGAAATGAGTGAAAAACAAAATTGCTACATTAAAATGAAATTTTGCAATGACAAAGGAGGAAAAATAGGAATGGTTACATGGACCCCAGGTTTACAATATAAGCTACATAGAATTACAGAGCTCTTTACACAGTGCCTCCTCAGAAACATCCATTTTGTTGATCCTGGTCAGAATTCTTTCTGAAGGTCTAAAGAGGGCAAAAAGACACAATGCATTCAGAGTTAAATACAAAATGCCCAACAGGTCCTTAGTCTTTGTTGAACATACCACAACAAGAACTTACCACTCTTTTTGAGAAGTTCTCCTTTCCACGAATGAGCCAGTCCATCTAGAAACCAATCAAAGTGTTTCACATACTTTGCCAGGCTGGTTCTTTTGTAATCTGTGAAGGAAAATAATTTGAGCCATGATCTTCTGGGCTACAGAACACATATCGTAAACTTATATTTACATGAGTAATTACTCTCTTGTAATACCAGACTAGGTATCACAATTAGGGCTGGGTATGTTGTATTACTTGTTGATATCAATACCAAAGCCAAAACGTTGCTTTTGATACCAATTTCAATTGAAACCGTTGGTGAGTTTGACATGGGAGGATTGGATGATTAGAGCGGTGTGATTGTGGCACTTCACTGTGCATGGGGTGTGACTGAATGAGGCAGATGTTTCAATACGCGATGTTATTAAAGCAATTCAAGTGATACCAGAAAAGTATTGATTTTCATTATCCAGCCCTAATTACAAGGGTGTATTAGATACACAGAACATACAGCATGTTTAGACAACTCATATCAATCTAAAAGGAAAAACAGTTATCATCCCAGCCTTTCCCACCTCGGATTTTCCTTTTCTCTGCTGCTTCTCTCTCATCTTCCTTCTCTTTGGTGTCCTCTGACTTTTCTTCTTCCCCTGCTCTGGGTTGATCCAGCTCTTCACAGATCTGGCTTTTATATGAAAAAAAAAAAAAAACACAAGAAAAATCTTAGCACGTTAGCTTTGTTGGGGACCACACACAAAAGAGCACAAGACATCAAATTATTACCTACCTGATTGTGGGCACAGCAAAAGGGTCAAACTTTTCCAAATCTTTGAGGTCAATGGGAACTGAGATACGCCCTGGTTGGGGAGAGAAATTGTCACGTTGTATTTGCTCTTCCTCCATAATTGACATGCAATTACATGCTTGTTACCTCAATCATTAGACTGTGAAGAGAGGTGTTCTTTTACCTGAATTATACTCACCTGTTTTGGGATGGACACTGAAAGGGCTCTTCAGCAAATGGTTCACGCCTTTGCTGACATTGACATCAAGCCGAGGGTAGCAATACTGGAGCATGATTTCTTTTTCGAAGTGCCGGTTCTTGTTGCCCTAGAAGAACAACCGTTATCATGAGCCCTTCTGTTGAAAGATAACAAAAAGGTGAAATACCTTTTGTTATGATCACACGCAAGGCTACAAACCTTCTTGTTTTTGGCTTGTTCCTTGATAAGATTCCAGCGGTTCTGTGGTGTCTTATCCCTTTGGAAGTCCTCCTTTAATTCTTTTCTCACATGTGATGGACAAATTAAGGTCTAGAAATGTTTGGTTTTTTTTTTGGTTCACTGTTTTAACAGAAAATCACCTCCACATATAAAGTGAAATTAATACAGATTAATGAAAGTTCCATTGCATAATTTTTACAAAATAGTGCAATATAGTCTGAAAAGGATATTTTCAGGTACAAGAGCCAGCACTTTGTCTACAGATTCCTTGCGGCCCAATATGTCCTGTTCCTTTAATGCGTATTGTTCAAAGTATTTCCCCACCACGTCCAAAGATTCCCTGTTAAAATTTCAACACACTAAACAAATTGAGACCACAGAACCAAAGAGATGCAGCAATTCCAAAAAGAGCCACTGTATTTACAAACAACATGCAAACAGACATTTACCCGATAAAAGGGTGAATAGGCTCTGTCAGCACTACTTTCTTCACCGTCTCTTCACCACCCTAGAAAACAAATGGAATTATAAGCTCCTATCTCAAAAGATTACTCTTTCTTGTCATAAAAGCAGAGTTTATAAATATGAAATACCACGTTACTAAACAACAAATAAACATTTTCCCCTTTGTGTGCAGCTGGAGAACCCTTTCTAGTAAGTGGCATCTTTAAAAATTAAAGCTCAAGATCTGATGATGTAGTTTAGCCCCAGTTTACTAAATAACAGCTTCATTATTTCTACAATTATTTTTTTTCAAACTCTCAAACTTAAAAAAATGTCTTTGTGCTTTTATTTGTAACACTATGTAAAAGACTTTGCAGCTTTGTATTCTTAATGACTATTCACACCAAGAATAATAAACATAAGAAGTGATTTTATTAAAAACAAAACACTAAAAATATCTAAAAACAGCAGGGGGGAAAAGACACTTAAAGTGCCATGCCAACGCTCTCTCTTTTTTATGTTTTTTTTTTTCTTTACTTCTCTTTAGCGACTGCTAGAATATCAGGTCTCATTTATGAAGTCTTCGTAAATCTGAGTAGATTTGTTCCTAAGTCACCTCCTCACTAAAACTCTGCTCCAGGTTCATGAACTGAGATTTTTTTCATGAAAAAGTGAGCAAGTTAATGAATTCCAAATGATCACAGGTGGAGAGCACTTTCCCCAAGCTCATGAGTGAGCAGAAACCCCACCCAGGGCCCACCGTATAAGGAGGTGATTCACGTGTTCTCCAAACCTTCGACTCAACTCATAACCCACTTGAAAAGGCAGCGCTGGCAATAGCTACACCTTTTTAAATGCCTCTGGTGAGACCTGAGGCTGGAGGGAAAACAAAAAAAAGAAAGACAGAAAGAGACAAATAAAGTGGACCATGGCTCTTCAGTTTCCGATGCAACTTGGATTTAATGCAGATATTTAATGGTGTGTCTTCTGTCCAACGAAGTATGCTATTCAAGAACTGAAGTGAAAGAGGTTTGATATGATTTTGGATGAAAAAAAATTGAAGACAAAATTAATGCATTTCTCTATATCGGCAAAACTGCTGTAGACAACAGCAGTTTTTCTATCATCTGAGAAACCTCCATCAGAAATCCACTTTGGTTTCACAACACCGTTGGCGTCTCTATAAGGACCCTTGTCGCTGTGCGTGTGTCTGTCAACAGACAAGTTTATTTAATCAACCCACAGTCACTCAAAAAAATACAATCTGAATCTTATATAAGTGAAATGTCCATCAATTAAGATTAACATGTTATATTTCAAATGTTCATGTTTAAAACACATGGCTTAAAAGTATATTGTGAGAATTAAAGTCCACATAAGTATTAATATTGTAACGTCCCAGATTGACAGCAGTGTTTATGTGTGCTCCTCAGTTACAGAAGAGCTCCACATCCTCAGACACAGGAGCAGATTTTGTTAGCAGCTGTGAAGAGTCTGGAACGACGAACATTCTCATTGTCATACAGAGGGGTAGATTCTCCTTCGGCTACTTTCAGACAACACAATTTCAGGACTGATTTGGCAGATGCAGAGCTCTCTGACAAGCAGCTGATCATGACCTTCAATGACTCAAACACACTCACCGAAGCACCGCCAAGCCAGACCCAAAGTTCCATTGGGAAACAATTCGAGCTGCGGTCAATGAGAGCAAGACTTCGAATGAAGGCACCGTGAGGAGGAAATCCACAAAGCACGGACAACATACACATGATGCACTCTTATCACAATATGAGTAGAGTTGCATTTTCATAATAAAAAAACTTTTTTTTTTTTACATCATCTTCAACTCTCACTGTTGTCCCAATTACAAAGTCATGTAATCTGAACAGCCCAGCAATCTGCCAACCTCCGAAATCATAGAGTCTGAAAGTGGCGCAGTACCTCCCATTCTTGTGGAATTTCATGAACCCGTGCATTTCTGGTTTGTTTTTCTTTCTCTGTGCAACATACAGCAGTAGCAGCAGGTCATCAAAGTTAAATATGGGACCTGAATACAGCTGGAAGACACGAAAAGCGCTTTGTGCCACAGAACATTATTGCTAACTTGTGGCAGACCCTGACATTGCTGTTAATATAGTTCTTGGTGTGAAAAGCTCTTTAGTGTTTGGGACTTGTGTTTCCAATTGAAGCATGCTATTGTAAATACTTATTGAAAGTTAAACCCTGTTACCTTGACCAGGCTGAGATATTCTGCCACAGCAGAGCGTCCTGCTGCAGAGAGTTTTCTAGCAGCTTCATCACACACCCAACAATGCACTCCTCTTCTGCCAGAATAAACCCACAGCAGGTGCTGAAAACCAAAGTCCTCTGGAAATAACATGAAGCAAAAACCTAACTGAAGCAATTCTGACAAAAACAAACACAACAGGACATCTTGTACTAAATCAGTGACAAACCTCGAAGAGCTCTGTCCAGGATACGAATAGCGATGGTCATCAGCACCCAGCATTTAGAGCAAATATCTGCAGCACTAAAATTAAGTTTTTTAAACTGTTATCTCAGTGTTATCTCATTTCAATTTAACATTGGAATGATGTTATTTTCTACAAATAAATGAACCACAAAGTCCATCTTACCTGCAGCAGCTTCGGACGTCATCATAATCCGTCATATCGATATCAAACACGAGTTCCTTCTCCAGAGCCTGGAAACTACCAGACTTCACCGTGTTGTGTTGGTTCGGCTGTGGGTGACAAACAGAGGCAAGCTGTCTTTACATGGCTGCAGTGATGCTTAAACAGATAAAGCATGTGGGACCAGAAGGACGTCTTACTCTGTGGCTGTACACTGCTCCGATGTCAATCTTGTAAGGATTCATCTTTTGCATTTCCTTCTCCAGCTCCGTCTGCGTGCTGAATGACTGGTAGCGCACGTAGATGTCATCTTTGAGCGTAAACGAGAACTCTCGGTTCTGAAAGTAGTTCTTTTGCACTAAGTGCAGAAGAAAAGAAAATACATTTGTCAGAGCTTTGGTTAAAAAGACTGATGCCTTTGTAAACCAGCAAGACGTTCACACAATCAAATCCCACAACTCTAAATAACCGCAGAAAAAGCACTGAAATTTGATTGTGACAGCGTCAGTCTTGTAGTACCAATACACAAAAGGTATGCTCCTTTAAGTTGTTGAAGTGAAGCTTGTTTTAACACAATAGTAAAATATGTGAGTCTAATGAGGAGTAAAGTCTCTTACAAAAGGTCAAAATGGAAGAACAGGAGGGAGAACTGTAAAGTGCTGCAATATTCTGCAAGCAAAAATAAATAAATGTTTCAATGGAACCACATGAGAAGCCCTGTTTGGTCAAAATGGCCATGTAAAATACCTGGTTTTATTATGCGAATATCGCGATAAGTTACTGGACGGTAATGCCTCTATTGCAACAACACATCATCAGTAGGTTAAAAATGATGGTCACAACCCAGCTCAGCCAGTTTGGGAAGGTAGTTTACATGTTAAATTTAATCCCGAGAAGCAACCATATACTTTAAAAACAAGGAAGAACTCAAAAAGTGCCGTCAGTACATTTATCCAGTTAAACACACCACACATTCCTGATTTCTGACAGTTCTCATAACGTGTTTTGTGGAAACTCACCTCCTCCATAACTCAGCCAGCGGTGATACTGGGAGAAGGGGAACAGCCGACGGTAGTACAGCGGTAACAAGTCCGGCAGACAAGCCGCGTCATAGTCGGAGGACGGCATTATACTACAGTTGCAGCTTGGATATCAGTGTAAAAGTATTAACGAGGAGCTAGCTTGTTACACCTAAAGGCTGAGCGTTCAGGTTAGTGTTTGACGCTGATGATAACGCGGGAAAACTCTGAAACTACAGACAGGACCAATAAGACCGGGTTAGTCCCACTACGTCACCGCAACCAGAAAACGTGTCAGAATAAAGTATTCTTCAGCTTGGACAAAATCTTTAATATGACTTTAAATTAAACTGCTACATGTGACGTTGATGGGAGAACGGTAACAAATGAAAACGCTGATATAACAGTCTTTTTTCAAAACTTCACTTCACATTCTTCCTACATTCACTGGCGGAAATGACGCCAGCATAAAGGGAAACGCGGGAAGTGTAGTCATTGGCATTTTTTTTTTCAAATTAAGCTTTATTTATAAAGCTTGGAACAGCAATAGGTGGTGGAAAGATAAGAGTAATTCGTAAGCACTCAGGAGAAAGATAATATGAAAAATATCATAGATACTGAAATAATAAATGAACAATAACGTATTTCAAAATGAAATGCATAAAAAATCAATACCTTTACATTTTAATTAAAAACAATAGCTCTTTCTCTTTACCAACAGCACTAAATGCTTACGATAAACATACCCCAGTGGTTGTATATTTTTTCTTCCACAATAATAAAGTATAATAATAAAGTAACAAAAACAAAAAAAACAACAACTGTCCAGAAGATAACATTATTATCATCTATTTGACATTAGATGACATACTGTCCAGTAGATGACATTTCTGTAATCCAGGGGGGTCAAACTCCAGTCTTTGAGGGCTGCTGTAAAATGTTTCCCTGCTTCAGCACACCTGTTTCAAATGAATGGGTCGTTAACAGACCCGTGCAGACCTGGATGACAAGCTGATGGTGATCCATTCATTTGAATCAGGTGTGTTGAAGCTGGAAAATATCTAAAATGTGAAGGACAGCAGCCCTCGAAGACTGGAGTTTAACACCCCTGCTGTAATCAATCCTCTTCAGTGATACGTGGACTCAGTTATATACCTTCACAAATGCTGAAACCTGCTATGCTCTACTGCAGGAGTGGTCAACCCTGGTCCTTGAGAGCCACAACCCTGCATGCCTTAGATGTTTCCCTGCTTCAGTGAACCTGATTCAAATTAATGTAACATCATCAGCTTGTCATCCAGGTCTGCACAAGTCTGTTAATGATTCATTCATGTGAATCAGATGTGCTGAAGCAGGGAAACATCTAAGACAGGGGTGTCAAACTGATCCGTGACAGGGCTGGGTGGCTGCAGGTTTTTAATCCAACCATAAAGAAACACAGCTGACTTGTTTCATTCAATGAACTGAACTGGTTTAGACCTTTAGTGAAAACAACGAGTTGATTGACTAAAACAAGTCAGCAGTGCTACTGTATGGTTGGAACAAAAACCTGCAGCCCTTTCATGGATCACTTTGACACTCCTGATCTAAGACGTCCAGGTTCCCTGCTCTCGAGGACTAGGGTTGGCCACCTCTGCTCTACTGACATTACTGTCATCTACTGGACTGGAGAAGCAGGAAAAGACAAAAAAAATTACTAAACCAGAAAATAAATAAATGAATAAAAAGTTGTCCCTATACCTGTCTTTTTTAAGTATCTAACCAGAAAAAGTGCTTTCTATCAAGCATTTTAAACCAGTCCTCTTAAAGCAGTGTCAAGATTTTCCCCATTTTTGTTTTAGTGCATCCCTTCTCTCTTTATTTTTCTAGTTGCATTCTTGTTATAGATGTTTGATCATTTCTGGTTAATTCTATTGTTAACATATCATAATTATTTCAGAGATTTTACACTTACAGAATGTTCCAATCAAATCACTTACTATATACTCCTCACTTTATGTTTTTGAACTGTACATTGTACTCTGTACCTTTGGGGGGCAGTACAGCTTCATAACAATGTTTTCTAACATTACCACATTTAGGTAATTGTAATGATCAGAGCTTTTTGATTGCACTAAGAAAATGCACTTTAAAAAAAAAAATCACAGCTGAAGAAGGCAAAGGCACAGCAGGTGTAAAACAACCCTTGTTACAAGATCATGATAAGCCAAACATACATTTTCAAAAATTCCAGCATAGAAGCAGAATGTGAGTTAGAAAAAAAACAAAAACTACCACATTGAAATGAAATTCTACAGTGAGAAATGACAAAAGTGATTTATGTGCTGCTCTTCAGTTAAGTAGAGCTGTAGTTACAGTTTCCAAAGACAAACTTTGCGTTGATATTTGCAAAAGGGCTCTTTTGCTTTCAAGGCAAAAAGGGGCACCATCCTGACCCCTTTTGTTCTGCCTACTAGTGTGTGTGGTTCATGTAGTCTAGTGGCAACACTGATTGCTTCACAGAGTGGTGGTTTCACTATTGTGTTCCAGGTGATGTGACACTGTTCACAGGGAAGGTTGAGAGCTGTACAGGGATGAGAGCTCTTATGGGTTATTATTTTTCTCCTTTGCACTGTTGTATATTTAATAATCCTCTGTAGAGTCTGTAATTTTATGAATTCTGTCTCGTCACATGAAAAGCCTCTCAGTATGTCTATGTCATTTTCTGTTTATTGGACAAATGATAGACATTTTGAAAAGAAACCCTTTCCAACCACTATGCAGCTTAGATACACTACACTAGAATTATTTTAAGCACATTAACTTCAATTGGAACCTCAAAAGTAAAAAGAAATCTTTTTTTCATTTTTCTTTTTTGGGGGTTAAGTGGGTCATTTATGATGAATGACACAGTAAAATATTTTCATAGTCATTCTGTTTTATCTTTTTCATACACTGTAAAAAAAATCCAAATTTTATGGTAAATGACTCTAAATTTTTAAAGTACTTTTACTGTTTTTTAAAAATAGTCTACAAAACTGTAAAATAACAGACATTTCTTGTAAATTTAACAACACAGTTGTTTTTTTTAAAGAATTGTACCAGTAATGACAAACTATGTTCATTTCTCTTTTTTTAATGGAAAAATGACTGTTATTATACATTATTATTATTATTACACATGATCTTTCCTGCTCTCTTAAATTACAGTCAAATCTTCAGAAAATGACAATAATTATCTGTAAGTAAATATGAAGCTTGTTAAATCAAGGTTTATGTCCATATTAATAATCTCATGTCTTTCTGTGTAATTTTAAGGAAAATCTCACTAGTTTCACATTTATGTGTACTTTTATGTTCAAACTAATTATGTAAACAAATTTCACAAACTTGTTTTCTATTACCTCAAACACTATGCAATTAAAACAAAAATAAAGTGTATGCCCAAATCTGCTATCTGTTGAGGTTGAAAGTTACAGAGATGTTGCTCCTCTGGCCAGTCACTAAGTGATGTCACATTGTGTAGAAGTATTTACATGCTAAAGAATCTGATAAATGTCAAATGAGAAAAGTTAGAAAATACTGCATTGCAATAGTCCAGGCAGCAAGTAGTATATTTAAGAATGGTGATCTTTAAGTTCTTTAAAGAAGCAACATACTTTAAATTTTCAATCTCAATAGCAGAATTTATTTTGCTGTATGACGTTTAGCGCAAGTCATAGTATTAAAATCTTCATCAAAGACTTCAGGACTACAGAAATGCCAGTGATGGGCCACACAGTGGCACAGTGGGTATAACAGATGGTCAACATACTGTAGTGATCTGGCAGGTCCTTTTGGGTCGTTTCCCAGCATCCTTTGCAGCCCTGGTTGTTTAGGTGCTTATCTGTGTTTATTTGTTAGCTATTTGATTTAATGCTGCCACGTAAAGTCTGTTGCTGGTTTGATCCCCCGTTGATTCATACCCCTTACATTTAACATGTTAATTTGTGTCACCCTGAGTTAAGTCTGTCTGTGTTCGAATGAGTACCCGTGAGTTTGTTTAATAAAGAGTGTAAACATAGGTTGAGTTATGCTAAAACAGGAAGTTGGCAAAATTCTCTTTTCCTAGTGCCATGGTTCTGTCAGGAGTTGCATACCAGGATCCACTACATATCAAACGCTACCGTCCTTAAAATTGTTGCAATTTTTAATCCAATATATAGTTTTCTAACAGTTAATTGACATGTTTCAAAAGATGAATCATATTATTTTTTGTGTCATATACTGTTATATTACACCAAACACAAATTATTATACAACTTCTTTACATAAAATAATGTCATTGAAACCAATTAATAACAGCACATTTCTGTAAATTTAAGGATTATTATTCGTATTACAGCATTTACTAACCATATTTCTAGGTTATTTAATTGTTTTAAAGGTGAATATGTTTCTAATTAAATGTTAAAAACAACCTGAAAATAAGGCAAAATCTTGTTAAAATTACAACTACAAACTGTATTTTAATTATGGAAAAAAAACTGTATTTTTATGAGAACGTAATTTTCTGTTATTTCACAGTATTTTTCTGGCACCCAGCTGCCGGAAAATTACAGTTTTTTTAAAGATTTTTTTTTTTTTTTTTACAGTGTATAGTGTCATATGTTAAGAACTACTCTCTCTGCAGAAGGCCAGCTGTTATAGCACAATATGGTCAGATATTTTAAAATGGATATATTCGAGACTGATGGTCAAATGAACCTTCTTCTCCTTTGCAACATATGTGAACTGTCACATTCAAGGGCAACTAAAAGGCCAGCATTGCCATAACACTTCTGAGTCTTGACTGCACTTGTGCATATTCCCTCATGTCTTCTATCATATCCTCGTTTGCATTATGCAAGAGTTCTTAACCTCATCTAAATTCAGTTCATTTTTACTGTGGGGCACATTTTTTGTATTTTTTTTCCTTTTATTTATTGGTTGTTTTTTTGATCAGAAAGTGTATGAATGAGATTTGGTTTTTGGTTTTGACTTCAGACAGAACCAATGAACTCTTTATGCTCTATTTCCAGTTATCTGGCAACCAGCCAGTCTCTTCCTTTATCCTAAAAACCAAGGAGTAAGATAATGTAGGCTACATTATTTAGAGTGGCTGCTTATTTGTAATATATCTGAACTGCAGTATTGTCTCTACGTAGCAGTTCATTGTGCCTGTGAGCCACCGGTATGATACTTGTGTGCATGGTCACACACACACAGTCAACAGTAAATGTCAGTGGGGCAAATTCGGTAAGTAGAAACTCAGGTAGGTTTCAGTAATGCGTCAGATATATCTAGGTCAGACTACTGTCAGATGCCCATGGAGCACGTCGGCTGCACTATAGGTTATCACATTAGCTGCACATGAGGAGTCACAGATTGAGGATCACATAAAAGTCACTGCATCTTCAAATAACCATAACGTGCCTTCATCTCGAAGTGCTGTCACCCCTCATCAAGAAAACACTGGTGACCTGTAGGCTGGTAAAAATTCCCTGTGAAAATTGACAGTCAACACATGAATGGCCGTACAAACCTTAACTTTCTCTTTTATCGCAGTAGCATCCTCAAAAATGTTCATACATTGTAAGAGTATACAGCAATTATGTTTGCTCATGCAATTGCTGAGAAAGTCAATATCATAGGATTAGTGATCTGTGATATCTGCTTTGATATACAAAAAGTCAACCAGGTTAGTGCAATGCACATTCTGGAAACACGGCTTATATCTGGAATTAATTTTTGGAAATCTGACTTAGTTTTAAGTTTGATTTACATTTATTTGCATGAAGAAGAAGTTATGGATTAATCTAGATTTGCATATCCATATTCTTGTCAGCACTGATTTTACACATTTTATCAAACTGTTTGATTAAATATGCAAAAGTGATGTTTTAAAACCAAAATCAACTTAGAAGAAAAATGTGCAATGAAATGAAAATACCAAAATAAAAGTTTAAAAAAAGAATAAGTTTTGTCTGTATTTCACCTTAATTATCTTCTCAACTGTAGAATAAAAGAAAGAAATAGCTGAAAAGACGGTGTCCTGTTCACAATTTTGATGCAGGAAAAGTCTAATTAATTCCGTGACCACAGAGTGTAAAAACAATTGTAAAGCTATTTAAACAGAGGAGCTAGCGTACTGCTTACAGTGTGTTTCACAAAAAGACAAAGTCTGAAAGGGATAAAAGAGGGAGTGAAGCATTGAGGGTTTGTATGTTAATGGTGTTGTACATGTGTGTCTTGGGAATGAACATAGAACAAAAACAGAAATTTCAGCGAAGCGAGTCAAAGTGACACATTTACCTTGTTTCTCTCTTTGCCAAGCAGCAGGTGCAGGTTCATTCAGTTTTTATTACTTGGTCATTAATGGCAAAAACAGCTTTTGGTAAGAGTTGAACAGTTTCATCCATTTGTGTTCTGCACAGCTCCTTTCCCATTTCCCATGCTCCATTTCCCCTCCACATGGCTGATGCTCCTCCAGTCTGTTTTGCTTCAGACTGATGAAGCCAACAGCCATTTGTTTGGCTCTCAGGTTTGTGCTACAAGCTACACAAAATGTTACATGAACACATGTACACACAGTGACTTATATGTTTTATATGTAAAGTGTTGGCAGCATCCTCACAGTTTACCTGCAGAGTGCACCGCATTAAACCTATCATATTAAACTGAGTATCTGTGTAATAAGCTGCTATGACCTTTTTCACGCCACCATTACCCATCATGTGAAACTCCTGACCTGAGATACTGCCATATGCTTATGTCATAAAACTTCAGAAACATATAAAGAAGTACACACAACCAGCTTTACTGCTCTCACACAGGTCCAGTAGCAGATGATAGGCCATTGTGGCACTAGTGACTACACACACTACTGTTGGCAGAAGAGTAAGAACAATGCTTATAACATTTACATTCATCCCATTTTCCTGCTCAGAGATATTTTCAACTGTTTCTTTCAGTCACATCTCTGAAAGAAATGAGTCATTCCTGCTGCCAGAGACATGTGGTATTTCCAGGAAGAAGACTTGAGATGACAAAATCCCCCTGACAATCACACTGACAGTGTTTAGTCAAAGTAAACAAAGTAGGTAAACCTACATTTTCTAGGTTTGTTTACTTTCACTAAATTATTTCTGACTAGCTCCACATTAAATACACAAGACAAACTGTTTCAGTGTCTCCTTCATATTTTTAAATTATTCCTTTAACACACTTTGACTTTCCTGGTAAAGAATAGTATTTATAGAAAACCTAAACTGAAAAGTGTAGAAATAATGTACTTTGAAAAATTCAAGTAACTTAAAACAGTCTATGCCAATGCCATAGGCTCTGCTTGCAGGGCTCAGCAAGAAGTGAAATGATAACAGTCTAAAAGTGAAACATAATGATGCTAAAAGACTAATAATCCATGAAGATGCTTATTTTTAGTTTTGTTTAAAATATTCAACCTTGCCTTTCACCCAAAGAGAGCTGGGATAAGCTCCAGCATACCCTACAGAAGCAGGTATAGATAGCGGGTGGATGGATGGAAGCTAAACTGCTATTCATAAGATGTAACTTGGTAAGAAGTATTAAATCACCAAATTTCTGTAAGCCTACAAGGTCAGACAAGACTTACAGCTTAAGCTGTTGGGACAAATCAAAATTTGCACACACATCAGTTCACTTCTGAATTACTGATGACTATACAGACCTGCAGAATAACATTATCCATGAGCATGCCTTGATTCTTTGTTCACTAATTTTAGGGATCCATCCATCCATCCATCCATCCGTCCATCCATCCATCCATCCATCCATCCATCCATCCATCCATCCATCCATCCATCCATCCATCCATCCATCCCATCCATCCATCCATTTTCTAAACCCACATCAGTCCTATTTCGGGGCATGGGGAATTTCTGGAGCCATGTCCCCCTTTTCACCTAGGTGAAAGGTCGAGGGGGTAAACCACGTATCCTCACACTCACAGTCACTCCAAAGATCAATTTGAAATCATCAGACAACCTAACATGAACATCTTTATATTTTGGGAAGAAGCTGAAATGCACTGAGAAACCCCACTTTGCTGTCCAAACCCAAATACATAATTTCAAATTTATTAAGGAGTTATATAAGAGGCATTTTTTTTATCACACTCTGGAGCTCAACTCTAAATATTAATTACTGGGACTCCACATGCAGAGGATTTTAGGCCCCAGATGACATGCTGTAATCTAAGGAGGCTGCCTTCAGCAATCAGCCAGAGAAGACGCTGCATGATAGTCAAGATGATGATTTCCTTTGTCTTTAGTTCATTAAAGTTTTCATAATCGTCCCATTGCTCTTTCTCAGGTCAGAACTTTACTTTCAAATGTTTTTTTTTTTTACCGTGTGATATTATCAGTTTCACTTCAGTAAGGGATCTGAATATTTCCTCCAGCCCTGTTGTAATAAGACGCGCTCTCCTGCGCGCCCCCTCCTGCGGCGCGTGCAGGGCGCAGCGCTCATTGGTTGGCGCGACAATATAAAGTTCCGCAGTGAGTGATGCTGCTCATCTTCACGCGCTGCCGACCCTCCGAGCAAAAGAGGCTCCTCAGATCAGGATTCCAAGAGGATTTACCAAACTTCAGCCGCGTCATTTCGACTCCTGCCTCATCTGAAGGTCTCAGTGTTTCATCTGTCTTCACAATGAAGGAGAGAAGACTCGCGCAGCCTTTCGTAGCGAAATGTAAACTGGTGCTGGTCGGGGAGGTCCAATGCGGTAAAACAGCGATGTTGCAAGTCTTGGTGAAGGATTGCTACCCAGAGGTAAAATACCACCGGTCATATATAGTGATTTTAGTATCAAAATTTGAAACCACAGTCCATAAAAGATAATTACAGCATCTATCTATCTATCTATCTATCTATCTATCTATCTATCTATCTATCTATCTATCTATCTATCTATCTATCTATCTATCTATCTATCTATCTATCTATCTATCTATCTTTTCACCCGTGATATTAATGAAATCCATCTCCAGACATGTATTAAATGAGAAACTTCTTGGACTAGGTAATGAATTTTCCACTGGGATGGGTCCTAAGCTTGTCCTTCATCTGCTCACTTTTAGACTTACGTCCCCACTGTTTTTGAGAACTACACAGCTTGCCTAGAGCTTGAAGACCAGCGTGTTGAGCTCAGCCTTTGGGATACATCAGGTGAGTGTCCAGGTTTGATATTGTTTCTAATGAGTTTACTGAACCGCAAGATTGTGAACCCCCCCCCACCCCCCCTTCACTGGCAAATCTGTATTCCTCTTCAGGACTGAGGATGAGCCATGAGATAAAGGAGTTAGTTTCAGTTTTTTTTTATTTGGTATTTGTTTACTCTCCCAGCTGCTCGGTCAGCCAGGAGTCGGGTAATGACTGTAAATGAAGCCACGTCTCAGTCATTGTTTTGCTTTCACTGTTACATGTGCCGTTTACCCAGACTTTGCTGTCTGTCAGTCCTGTTTTGATGTAGTTAAGCAGCTTTTCACTTGTGCGAAATGTACTGGTGGATCTTCTCTCATGGCTGATTGCTGAAGGCAGTCTCCTTAGATTACACACATGACATCTGGGATCTAAAATCCTCTACATGTGGAGGCCCAGTAATCCAGGTCTATTACTTCCTTGTTTGTGATGTCAAGAATAAAGCATAATTATTGAGTTCCTGAGCCGTTTCTTGTTAATCTGCCAGCTTTTAACAGTTTGTTCTTTTTTTTTTTTTTGTGCCATTCTGTTCAGTTTTACTTTATCATTTTGTGTCACCTTGGTTTTGATGTAAATTACTATACTTCTTGTTCATGTGTAATTACTTCCCTTAGGCCATGTTTTTAAAACAAACCAATCCATGTCCACATGAACATTTAACACCCATTTTGGAAAAGATCTCTGTCCACATTGCAAGTGTGCACAAGTGAAAACAGGTTGACAGCTCCACTGGAAATAACCTTTTTACTGACTACTCTTATAATGGCTTTCCTCTTCGTGCATGTAGGCAGGTGCAGTATTATTAGATGTAGGCTTTGGCTGCATGACAAATGGACACTGTCAACAACAAAAGCAGCAGCGTTTGAAGTTCTGTTTCCACATTGTTGTATATATGCTGATTTTGAGGCATATTTGTCCATCTTCCAGTGATATCAGTGTAATATATGTGTCACTAATCAGAAAAGGACAGGAAATAACGCAGAACAGAAAACCATTAAGCAAATCATCGTTTCTAAAGGTTTTTGGTTTTGCCCATCCACAAACTGAAACGTGATCTTAAGCATATCAAAACTGTCAGTTTTCAAGGGTCAAGTAGTGTGGATGCCAGGCATAACAGAAGTTTCATTTAAAAGTTTTAAAATGACAATGCATTCATGTGTTTCACAATGTAGCAGTGTTGCTCAGATGGAACTTTCACCAAAAGAGTACGGCCCTTTAGTCTTACTCTGCCTCTGCTTAGATAAAGCAAATAGCTGGTTGCAATCAAACTGCCTTTAACTAAATAAAGACAAGATCATTTTATTTGGTAGCAAAAAGGAACACGTATAAGTTAATTCCCAGCTTGGTTGTAGAGGTTTGTGAGACCAGGAGTCTTAGTTAGAAATTCTTGGAGTTTTAATTGACTCAAACCTGAGCTTCAGCAGCCACATCAAGACTGTAACTAAATCATTTTTTTATCATCTCAAGCAACCACCAGCTTTGGATGTTTGGATGTTTGTTTCATCTAGATGTCTAGACCAGACATCTCCGACAGACTTCACTACTGTAATGCTTTTCTGTCCGGTCTGCCAAAGATGACTTGAGGTCATTCAGTTCTAACAAAAACCCCCAAAAGCTGAGCATACCACCCCCATGTTAAAATCCTTACACTGGCTACCAGTTACCTACATAATACACTTTAAAGTGTTGTTTGTTTACTAATCAGTCAGTAATGTGGGATTTCAATACACTTCTGATTTCCTCGTTGAAGATGAACCAAGTAGGGCTCAAGATCTTTCAGAGGCAGTCAGCTGGTAGAACCTCAAGTATGAACCAAACAGGGTGAAAACGCATTTAGGTACTTCTGCTTTAGACAGATGGAATAAACCTTTCTGTTGATATTAAATGTGCCCCAACTCTACTCACTTCAAAGTTAAACTGAAATTTCTGCTTTAATTAGTTTTTTTTCAGTCACCTATTACTGTAACTGCACAATCTTGCTCTTTATCTACTTTAATCTCTGTTTTATTCCTTCTTTGTCCAATTTAATTTTATTTGAGGCTTTATTAAGCATTGGTTTTGATCTTATTTTCTTTTGTCTTCATGGTTTGTATCAATTTCCAATGTTCTAATGCAGTCCTTTGCCATTGAAAAGCAAATTAAATTGCCTCGGTGTTTGAAATGTACTATATAAATAAATTCAAAATAACTAACTGATAATAACTAACGGTCTGCCCTTCCTCATATCCAAAATAACTAACACACAAGAGCTGATCTCCGTTTGCTCCACTGGCGTCTCTAAGGTACATGAAGGATGTAAACGAAGGGAAGCTCAGCACTGCACTGCTACACTGCTGTCTGCCAAATAGCATTCAGTGATATAATTACAGGGTGACACAAACACAACAAAGTACAAGTATAAATACCAACTATGGCATAGTTGGCATTTTTAGAAACTCTGCACAGTTGTGATGCAGAAGTAGAAATTATGAGATGGACCATTTTGATTTTAAAACGGCATTTTAAAAGGAAAAGGAACTAATGTGAATGTAGCCTGAGTATATATGTATATATGACAGTTTCCTTTCTCTTTAGCAAATCCTCATCACTGTTTGATGTTGTCTGGGTCAAGTCTTGTTCTTCACCTGCCTTGCTTGCTTCTGCATTTCACTTTCTACTTGTTTAATTAACGTTTTTCTTATTCTTAGGCTCCTCCCACCCCTGAATCTGTCATAAAGGCCGCTCACTCGTAATTTAAAAAGATGCAGAAGCAAAGAGAAACAGGAGATTTACAAAAACAACAACAACAAACAAACAAAACATTTTATCTGAAAATAAACTTTAAATGATAAACTGATAATCAAAAGTATGCATTTTCATTGTCAGTTTTTAAGACTCAGTTAATGTGTAGATTCATTGTATCCATATTTCTGTTTGTTTCAGTACAGTCCTTATACAGTCATGGAAAAAAATATTAGACCACCCTTGTTTTCTTCAGTTTCTTGTTCATTTTAATACCTGGTACCAAAAAAAGCAGTGTTTTTGGCAGTACAACGAGTTTTATTTAAGAGCTGATATCTTACCATTCTCCATGGTTTTTCTTGATTATAACCTAAATCACTTAAGTTTTTACATCAATAGTTATGGCGTTGTACTGCCAAAAACACTGCTTTTATGCATTCAGTGTTTTCTTTTCTGTCTGTTTTAGTCACATGATGACGTTTAGTGGTACCAGGTATTAAAATGAACAAGAAAGTGAAGAAAAAATGGTGGTCTAATAATTTTTTCCATGACTGTTTGTAGCAAATTTTTAGCTTACTCAGATTTATATGTAAAACTATACTACGTATAAATGTTCAAAAATATATTTTAGTATCTCTTGGTTTTGAGCTGCAGGTGAAACAAATCAAGACACACTCACAAGTTCTATTTGAAGCTGGAAACATTTGTCACAAATTTGCACAAATTTTACATACTAATTGATAAATTGAGAAAACAATGTACAGATTAATCACTGAAAAAAACAAAAAAGTCAGCAGTCCATTTATGTTTTTGGAGCACTGCCTGAACAGATACTTGAAACTGCAGCAGCCCATTGACCTAAACATACATCATAATTATGTAAACATGATCAATAAGAAAAGCTGTCCAGGGCAGTGTACGTGTCTTTCATAACAGTTCTGGCTACAAGTCTGTGTTCAGAGGAAGTTGAGCGGTGCCAGTTGGCCTGCAGAGGGGTTGTTCCACAGTGAAGGGGGGGGGGATGCCTCGTCCGTGCAGGGGGTGGAAGTGTGCAAGCGTGAGGGCAAGCATGTGTGTGTGTGCACACATTTGCTCTGAACAGAAGGCACAAGTGAGGGACACTGAGAGAAAATATATGCTTGACCTCCTCGCTGCCTTATGGTGTCTGTTTGGGGTGTTTGCTTGCGTTTGTGTGTGTGTTGCCTAAAAAAAAAAAAGGTCTTATGTAACTGAAAGCAGCACTAAACTAATGTAGGTTTGTGTGTTTGTCTCCCACGAAGTGAAAACTTTCTGGACAGTCACCCTTTCTGGAGGAAACGTTGCATAAGTTGGATTTACGTTTGCAGCACAAACATATACAAGTTCACAATGGCAATCTGTAAGCTTTCGGGCTTCAGCTAAAGAAAATATTTAATGTTCCTTAACTGCTTTGTTATTATATTCTTACTTATTCAGAAACTGCAAAATGAAAATATTTAAAATCCATAATATTCCTCATTTCCAAGACAGCAATTTTAGATGTCTTGCTTTGTTCAGTCATCAGTCCAAAACCTGAAAGCACTCAATGTAAAATCATATAAGATAAAGAAAAACACATAAGACGTTGAAAAGTAAAAATATTTTGAGTTTTTGCTTGAAAAGTTGTTTCAAACTGAGCAGATTAAATCAATGGTCAGTCAAGTGTCTGTTATTGGACTGAATAATTATCTATATTAATGAGATCAACTGTACTCCAGGTGTCCATGAACCATTTTTTTTCCCAACTAAAAACTGTATGTTTTCCAGTTTGTGGCATCTTTCATCGGGACACTGATCTCTCCTCTGCATGCTGTTCCCATTTCTCTTCTTCTCTGACAGTGAAGCAGGCAGTTTCATCAGATCAGCTTATGTTTCCTCACCTGAAAGGACTGTGTGTGTGTGTGTGTGTGTGTGTGTGTTTGGGTGTTCAGTCAGGAGGCTGCTAATGTGTAGGAGGTGGTAGGAGCTAGAAGCTGTGCCCTCTTTAGATCTGTCTGCCTCCTCTTTCTCAATACTTACATCACCCTGGATATGTGATACGTGCTTCGACTCCTTCCAACGAAGATATTAATAGATAGTTCTTGTATAAGTTGTCCTACTTTTTTTTTTAGAGCTAAGCCAAAATGTAGAAATGCTAAAATTTAGACAAGTTAACTGGGAGGGTTTTCCTGATGGTGATAATGTATTAAAACCTTCTTTAAAGCCTCAGGATACTGCAAGATGCAATCAGGACAGCATGATTGTTAGTTAGTCTCTAGGAACCCAACAGAAGCATCTAATCCCCTTGTAATTGTATCCTCCTTTATTTGTAAAAAAAAAAAAAAAAAAAAAAAGCTTCCTGTGCACATCTGGCCCCTGAGGACAGGACTTGGAAATTAAATCCAAGTCCAATAATGTTGTTGTGTGGGGAGTTATTAGGTGGAGGAGGGAAAACAATAGAGAGCGGACATCCTGTCAATCTGTTTTTAGCACAGGAGCCTTCCTGAGAGTTAAAAAAAATGCTAACACTTTTGCTGTTTTTAGAAATGTAGGAAAAACATGTTTCCTTCATACTTCACTTTTTCTGTGACAAGGATATGTGTGTAAGCGAGAGGTCTTGTTTTCTGCTCGTGGGGTCCAAAAACTAAAAGACCACTAAATTTGTTTTGGACCTAACAAATTTAAAAGGCAAATTGAAATTTAATAATGGCAAAATGATAGTCAGTGCTTTTAATGCATAGTCGTTTGCTCACTGAAAGCTTAATTTATTCATTTTTTAAAAAAGTGAGTTATATGGAGTTTCTGTTTCTTTTTGTATTTCCTAACAAATATCCAACTTTTTCAACCACATAAGACTAAACTGGCATAAAATGAAAGCTTTTTTCTGCCTCTCTGCTGTCCCTCTAGGTTCTCCATACTATGACAACGTCAGGCCCCTCTGCTACAGCGACTCAGATGCAGTTCTGTTATGCTTTGACATCAGCCGACCAGACACAGTGGATGGTGCGCTGAAGAAGGTAAGAGCTGCTTTGATTCATTTAAGCTGGGGTAATTCTGGATTTGCAGTCTGCTCTGCCTCATATCTACTACTTATGCTGTCAAGTGACGCCAGCTGATACCTGTAGTCTGTTGTCTTTGCAGTGGAAAGCAGAAATTCAGGACTTCTGCCCCAGCACACGAATCCTGCTTGTCGGCTGCAAAACAGACCTGCGCACAGACGTATGCACACGCATGGAGCTGTCCAATCAGAAACAGGCTCCGATCTCCCAGGAACAGGTTGGTTACCTGATTTCTTTCCTCATTCCTGTATGCTTCTCACCTCAAATACTGTACCAGAGCTCATATTCATTTCTGTTCTGTAGGGTTCGTCCTTAGCCAAGCAGCTTGGAGCAGAGGCTTACCTGGAGTGCTCAGCCTTCACATCAGAAAAGAGCATCCACAGTGTTTTCCGTACTGCGGCTCTGGCTTGCATTAACAAACTCCAGCCTGGCAATAAACCAAGCCCGGTCCGCCGCCTCTCCAAAAGACTGCTACACTTGCCCAGTAAGACGGATCTGCTCTCTTCCACCTTCAGCAAGGACAAGTCCAAAAGCTGCTCCATCATGTGAATGCAGCTGAAACCACACTGTGCAAAAGAAAGAAAGGAGAAGTGAACTAAGCTGTAGCTGGTTCAGCCGGGACATGGTGTATGCATCCTCCAAAACTGCAATAACCACTCCCTAAAAGATCAGTACACACTCTGCATTCAACTCAAATGCTGCAGTTTTGATCCCATCCATTTTAGTATTTGACTTAGAACTTAATAGTACAGAACAAGCTGAAATTAGCAGGCAGTGGAAGTTGCAGACCCCCATGAAGGTACCTGTGAATCAGCCTAAATAAGGTCAGAACCTTCATTTTCCACAGACAAAGTGGTGGTTGAACCTTCATTTGACAGCATTAAAATAATGAAACCCATTTGAAGTTCTGATAGTGGTGCCCTTCCCCAATCCATCTTTCTAACTGAATGTGTGTTAAAGGTCACAGTGTGCGTGGAGTGACGAGATGAAATGTAAAATCTTGACAGCGACATGAAGTGGTGTCTACAGAAATGCATCTTGGGGAATTTAAAACAGGGGCCCTTGAAGATATTATTCCCCCAGCTGGCCCCTCGCAGCATTTCATCTTGAAATTAAAGCAGACAGAGGAGACAAGGTGCTGCGAAGGGAGGGTTTTGGCAAGCAGAGTGCTCGTTTGTAAAGGCAGTGGGAGGACAAACAGATCCCTCTGAAGCAGTGCAATGTGACTCAGCATTAAAACCTCAACATGTCTTTGTAATTCTCTTCCATCACCACAGAAGTCTTGTCAATTTTGCTCACCAAAAGTCTTGATTTTACTGGCAATCAAATAGACTGATGAATCATCTTTATAGTAGTTTTGATACATGTTCCAGTAAAAGATTAAAGCATCCCTCTCTTAATATACAAGAGAAAGATTTCTTTTTACAAAAGACAAACTTGAACTTTAATGCACCAAAAACAGTCTCAACAAATGTTTATTTGAAATCTTCCTTATCTGAAAGGAATTGGTCCCTTAACTTGGCGGTGTAAATGTGTGCTCATTATACTTCACCAGCTCCTGTTGCTGGGCTAAAGGAGTACTGTGCACTTGTGAAATAAACATGCAACTGTCCAGTCCAACCAGATATATTATCTTGCTATTCTCAACAGTATTGCCAGGTCCCATATTACCTTTAAAACATGGGCTTCTTAGAACCCTGGACCTTCTTGCTGTGAGGTGACAGTGCCAGCGTGCCGTCTTCAGTCAATGTCTCAATCTTCTTAATCCTTCAATGGTAATTCTTGTAGCAGTCATGGATACTGCCAAAGATACCACAGTCCCTTGTAAAAAAAAAAAAAAAAAAAAAAAAGAAAGTAGGAAGACTTACATTTCTCAGTGCAGGTTGAATATGACAAATATAGACCTTACAGGGATCAAACATTCTGAATAGCATTTTTTTTTACATTAGTTTTATTTATGTTTCTTTTAAAATGATGGTTTCTTGGTAAAATACTTTTGGGCTGCAATTTTCTTTCTGTTTTCTTTTTTTTTTTTTTTAGATATCCAAAGTACTCTTGGAAAACATTTGAGCACCATATCCAGCTCTCTTAAGTGATGACAAGCATAGACAAGAAACCCAGAGGTCTGACAAGATGTTTAAGTCCACATACACAACCTTTTTTTTTTTTTTTTTTTTTAATAAACACAAAGACTAAATGAGCCTGAAAGGATGCAGAGGTATTAACGAAATATCTTCTACTGGATGTAGCTATTGAAGATGTGCTCACTGGAGTCGCCTGGCATTTGTGGCAGCTCAAGTAACGGAGGACTTGATGATTTGTAGGTCTGCACTGACAATGTGCAGAATGGGGAAAATTCATGTGTTGCCTAGCAACAGTGTGAGCAGGGGGGGTTCCTGTCTCTCTGTTGGATGGGAGGATGGCTCTCAGAGTGGCAGCCTCACCTTTCATTGTAGCATTAAATAGAAGTCACAGCTAAGGAACTGGCTGGACATGTGAGGCAGCAACACGTGTAAAATCCCTGGTCTTAGTGACAATCTTTTGGATGTTGGAAGCAACATGAAATCTTAAAATGTATCCTGTAGCTCTGCTGCAGTCATTATTTCACCTCTCCTTTCGGTGCTGTCTGAAGAATCCTGCCATCCTTAACAAGGTGTGTTTCATCAATCAAATATACAGATATTGTTTCATAGTTTCACCTGCTCATTTCAGTAGATTTGTTTTGTACTTTATCCTTCATAAAACTGTGTACGTCTCCCCCAAGAATGTTCCTGAGACAACACAACGTGCTTGTATGAACCACGTTGGGTAATTTAATCCAACCCAGAACTCCTTGTAAGAGCTTGGCAGCAGTCTGGAATGATAAAATGACTTTGACTTTGTTATTCCAGTCAAGTGCACAGTAATGCTATTAAATTTTCTCAAAAAAAAAAAAAAAAATGCCAAGACACAGAAAATATACTCTTTTACATTGGCAACTTGGCCATGGTGAAAATCAAAATCCTAAAAGAAGAAAAATAGACAAAACTTTATAAAACACAAAAAGACAACAAAACATATGACAAATGATTTGAAATGCTGTCTTTTTTTTAAAGACAAAGTTGCATTTTTTCTTTCCTTGCTGTGCATTTTGAAATGTTCAGTTTTGTATTTCATTGTCATCTCTGAAATGTGCTGTTCTTTTGAACAAAACACTAAAAATGTCTCTGCAAAATTCTCAAAAACTGGCCTTTGTGTGGAGTAAAACAGAAGCAGAATGAAATAGGTTTGTGCAAGTTGTTTACATGACAAAATAAATTATATTCAACCAAGAGAGTTTAACCTTTAATCAAGACTAACTTGAGCCTTTTCTATCAAAAGCTCATTCCACCGGTAAATTATCGCTGCCATTTTTCTTTATTTTCCTAACACCCATCACTATATTTGCTTAGTTTTTAACGTGACCCATATTGGCCATTATGAGGATGTCCTACTGGTGATACCAGATGGATTAAGTGGCTGGATGTTTGCCATTCCTAAGTTATCACAGAGGATGTAGTTTACCAGTTACCTAACAGCAGACAGTTGAGAGAATACGCTCTACAGCAGCAGCCTCAAATACTAGTTTAATCTCAGCTGCTGCAACCCCATATTTCTACATCTAGAAACAGAATAGTCTTTCTATCGTCTTTAGGAAAAATCAGCTGAACATCTGGGTTTAAAATATATTTCCCTCACATTTCTTTTTGACAGCTGCTGTATCCTTGTCTTTCTCAAACACACTTTTCAAAATTGGTCTCTGCACATTAGATGTCTCTGGAAATCAGATAACCCTCTGAAAAATGCATCTTGAGCCTATCATTCATTTCAGGGCGCTCCAGCTCCAAGGCATGATTATACAGCAGGGCACAATCGCTGTGGATGTGGAACCATCGCTGCCTTGGCTCCTTTGAAAATGACAGCTTTTTGGATGAGGCTTTGTAGCTGTTTATACTGGTTTAGTTGTACAGTATTATATTTATTCCATAAATATATATTATATAAAATATATATTGTATATTATATATATATTATAGTATTCTATTGTACTGTATTTGTGCAGAAGAAGAGACAATTTCAAAATAAAACAAAAATAAAGTTGGCAAGAATATAGAAGATGGAAATAGGAAAAAAAATGAGATTTTTTTGGTTCCTGTGGACCTTTTATTTACAGTGAAGAAACAGGAAATTGGGGCAGAGAAACAGAGGAAGACATCAACCATGTAAGCTCTCTGGCACCCCACAAGACCAGAAGAAGTATGACATCATAACTTAAAAACCATGACTGAAAGATTCACAGTGCAATTTTAAGAAATCATACACTGTGGTTCAAATGTTTTTTTTTTTTATAAAACTGGCAAGACACCTCCAGTGTCCTCATTTATTTCTCATCCTATATCCAACCATAAAGGGGGGAAATCTCTCCTAAATATCTATGAGAAGGTGTTTAAGTTGTGATTTTTTTAAGTATAACAAAGGCATTAGTCTTCAAATAGTAAAAACAAACAAACAAACAAAAAAGGCAATTTAATTATCAAAACAAGAGTGGATATTAAATCTTAGCATTAATCTCTCTGATGCCGTGCATAAAAGCATGTGACATCAGGTAGCAAACGTGCACATTCACTGTGAGTCAAGACTGAGACTGGACTGGGCTCTTTTGGCTAAGAAACGCTTAGATTACACATATTCTTGTTTTGCAGAAATGGAAAATACCAACATTGTATTCCGGTGGCGTAATTGAAATGTGAGAGAGGAGCTGTGCACCCCCGACATCGAGCTCCTGGCTATGTCATGTGTCGGTTTTACCTCCCCTGTGAATCCCCCCAACTTTTCCTCGCCCTGGTCTACATCCATCCCAGAGCAAAACCCGCGGTAGCTGCCAACCACATCAGGTCCACCCTGAACAAGCTCCCCAGATTCCCCCAAATTCATCCTGGGGGACCTTCAACCACTGCAGTCCTGAAAAAAACCCTCAGAGGCTTCACCCTTTTAGGCCCAGATATGTTATTGACCTGTTGATAGTTAACCCTAATTAGTTGCCAAATGTGCCTCCATTTGTTTTTGATTTGCGTTTTGCCCCCTTTCCAACTTTTCTGAGATGTGCTGATGCCATCAAAGTGAAAATAAGCTAACATTTTCCATGAAATGCTAAAATGTGTCATTTTCAACATCTGATGTGTACTTTATGCTCTACTGGGAATAAAATAATGGGTTTATGAGATTTGCAAATCAATAAGGTATTAGTGTCATCTAATAATGTCAATAATAATCATCTGGTCTTACAATTAGCTAAACACAACCTCATCTTGACAACAAGGCACAACATATTCCACCATGTTATCAATTATTTAACAAAAACTAAGCCAGCAAAAGTAAAAGGAGTGTGTGAAAATGTCTTGCATGTAGAACATGGGGTTCACAAAGTTTGAAGAACCACTTCTAGCAGCAATACTTTGAAGTAATAATTTTCTGTATCATGTTATTTGTCTCTCAGATAGATGTGGAGGAATTTTGGCTCATTCTTCTCTACAACATTGGTTCAATGCATTAAGGTTCGCAGGCATAAATTTATACACAATTCTGTTCTGCTGGTGTGTTTGTTTAATGATTATCCTGCTGCATGACAACAGTTTTGGCTCAGCTTTAGTTGCTGCTTATAAAGGAACTCAGATCCTGAAATACAACCCTGAATCATCACCCCTTCACCACTCAGCAGGTGATATGAGACGTTTGTGCTGATAATGGTTTTCACCAAATATGGTGCTCTAAATTATGGCAAGTAAGATCCACTTTGGGCTCATCTCTCAAAAGGACATTGTTCCAGATGTTTGTTTAGATGGAGAACATTATGTTGATGTAGAACATTAAAGTCCATATTGTTTGGAAATATGCAGTAGGTCTTATAAACATTCCCAGATTGATGAGAAGCAGTAGTTGCTCTAACATGATCGTTATTGACTTCTTTCTTACTTGACCTTGTGTTGACACTCACTTAAATACATCCAAAATAATAATAATTAAAAAAAATACAAAGATAAGCAGACAAGACAAATTGAGTATTTGATTAAAAAAAAAAAAAAAAAAAACAATTTGGAGCATAAATATATGAACATGTTGGCTGGGGCCTTTCTATGTGTAGAGTTTGGCTCAGCTGGTGGAGTATGGACATCTGCTACTCTGGGGTTCATTCAGCAGATGTGGCCATTATCATGTATTTCTAGACATAATATACATATTTTCAGTCCACTGTATGTCTGGATAATCCAGACTATATGAACTGTTGTCAGTAGTTGGTTAACCTACCTTAAACAAATGACCAGTATTTTGTTTAGTCTTTCACTTGACTGATATTGGCCATTATCAGGATGTCCCACTGATGATACCGGACAGTCACAATCCAGTAATATATATATATATATATTATACATTGATATATTTAATATATATATATATTATATATTGATATATTTTATCTTGTTTGTGTAAAATGTAACATGCCACATTTGTTTTCTGGGGGTACTTGAACTGCACATTTGTTGCAGTTGGATTTCAAGCTGAGGTTACAACAATCTGAGTGTAGATGTATGTTTCCTCTGGCAGATATCAGGGTGTATCAATCTTCCAACATTTTTATCAGTAAGAAAACAAGAAAATGGCAACAATGTCACGCTGTTCCATCAAACAGGCTGTTTATCTTCTCAAATAAAAACTGTCAAGTTTCTTTGACATAGTACCATTTCTTTCATCTCTCGTCAAAGCTAAAGGCCAGACTGTCAGCCCCAGAAGTGGCACAGAAATGACAAAAACCCAAGATTAATGTCTCTGATTGAAAAGAGCCTACAGAAGACAAGCTTCATTAATTAATTCCATTCACTTTTAATTTTACTTTTACTTTTGTTAAAATGTTTGTTTGTTGTCACTCTGCTATGCCTGCTGATGTCAGCCATCCTGTTTGTATATTTTTGGCATGGCTAATGAGACATGCAGACTTCACCAGAGAGCAACCTTAATAACTATTTTACACCACATTAACTTCAGCAGCAGTGTGCAGTGTGCTGGAGGACAAATCAATTGCTTAATGAATGTAAATGTAATATGTGTCAGTGGGTTAGTAGGGGCAAGCAACCCGACGTGTAAGGAGGCAGAACTCACAGACACGTAGAAGTAGGCAGGATCACCACTCGTCTCGCTGTCAGTCTTGATCTGTTCCTTGCTGAACTGACAGGAACATAGCCTGGAATTTCATGTGGGTTCAGCTTGTCAATGTTCTTCCCTGTTTTGTCCTCACCACTTACGCCTTCTGAGTCAGTGGGAGTTTGCATAGTGTTTGTAAAAATGGAACTATACATGATACGCAGAAGCCCCAAATGCAGAGTAACAACCCGTTTTGACTGGTGCTCCCACCCAGTGCATACCATATTCGAAGTACTCCGGGTTTCCCCTATTAGAGGGGTGTCAAACTCCGGTCCTTGAGGGCTGCTGCCCTGCATCTTATTTGTTTCCCTGCTTCAGCACAGCTGGTTCATATGAATGGGTCATTAACAGAGCTGTGCAGGCCTGGGTGACAAGCTGATGGGCATCCATTCATTTGAATCAGGTGTGCCGAAGCAGGAAAATATCTAAGACGTGCAGGACAGCGGCCCTTGAGGGCTGGAGTTTGACACCTGTGCCCTATAGTGCCAGTGCAGACTAATTATCAGTTCATGTGCGTCAGTGATGACCTTATTTGGATCTAGGGCCATCTATGCATGATTACATGTGAATTGGTGTATGAATGTGTGTCAGTGGGTTATGTATACAAAGCACTTTATCCTGTGTATTCTGCAAGTTTTCTGGAACATAAACGCAGCAAGGTGAACCAGGTTCATGCCTCTGAGACCTCAATGAAGCTGTACTTCAATGATCAGGCCCCTTCTGTCCCTGCCTAGGGTAAATAAACTCCCCTGGTATGACTAAATAAACTTCCTCCCCCTTCTGCCTCTCTGTTAGAAACCCCCATTAACTGGTTCTGCTCACCTTTCCCATATCTGACCTTCCCCCTTTTCCTTTTCATGCATACGGCCCTGCTTGGCATACCCCGAGGGCATGTCAAGAGTGAACTCTCTTCTAGCAGTTTAATTAGACAACTACGCCTGGCATCAGGGAGCCTGGAGGCGTTGGGATTGTAGGCAGGAGCAGATAAAGCGCCTGGGATGGGGGTCGACATTAGATAGGAGTTGGTGGATATGCTGGAGATGAACTGCTTACATCTGGTGAACATCATGAGAACAGTTAAACACATTTATGCCCGTGCCATCCTATCATGTGAGTCAACAAAAGCCTGAATATTGATTTATTTTTTCTTTCACAAAGCCTGTTTTTATCAATAGTCAACTGTTAGTGATCAGAGCTACGTAACATAATGCTGGTCATATCAGTTCAGCCTCTGGATTCGGAGAATAACTTACTGGCCATGGCTTCTGATAACTGCTCCCCCTCAAAAAACCCCACATCAACTAAAAATAAAACAGAATGGAATTTGCTATTGTATTGCTTCGGAAAATAGTAATACTAGAAAAGTATATTCTATATTGATCTCTACCATCTGTCACTTTTGCAAGCATAAATTCATCTCATCTGTTGTCTCTTCATCAAACATTGTAAGAAATACATTTACTAAAGAATTTTATTGTTACTTTTTTTCTAAAGAAAGTAAACACACACATAATAATCTTAACTCGGTTGAAAACCAAAGTTGAATTTTAAAACTAGCTGTTTTTAAGGTCCTGGTATTGTGTTCACTGTCTCACTGGGATGTTTGTGATGTTTATGTTTATCTCACTGGGATAAGCAATTGAAAATGTTATCATTGATATGAGTTATCAAATAAGCACTTTATTCAGACCTGCAACCAGGTCAGTGTTTTATGATTTTGCCTGGAGACATTCATTACAATTTAAATATCACAAAAATATGCTATTTGTCAACTACAATTGAGTGATTACAGTCATTTTGGGAAAAGTACCTCTATTTTCAAAGTATTTGGACAAAGTAACATATTTATAAATATAATCATACTTTTTAATTAGTGTTGCAGACTCTAGAAGAGGTCAAAGAACTTCATGGAGTCATCAGATATGAACCCTCATTCAATTGTGCTTCTATGGTTAATGCACAACAACTTCAGACAGCAACATTTGCCAGCTCAGGTGTTCCCCTCTTTGCTCTGCCCCCCTCCACATAGTCTGCTGCATCTTTGGGGTCCAGGTGGAGTCCCTCCTTTTCATCCAAAGCCAGTGACTAGTTCTCTCAGGAGTGTCTGACAGCTCTTTAACTGTTCTTCTCAGGGCCTGGCCCATTATGAATACTTCCCTGAGGAGCTTTGCAGTTAAACTGGCTACAAAGCAACATTTGACTGAATGTGAGCGACCTCCCTGGTGGCTTAGTAGTTAGTGCTGTCGCCTACCAAGCTAGAGGTCCAAGATTGAATCAAATCAGACATCTGACATTTGGCGTAAAACCTGTGCCAAATTATTCATGCGGATCACTCCACTGTGGTGACCCCAAACAGGAAGCAGCCCTAAAGGAGGTGGCTGAATGTGAGCATGTCTGCATATGTTCTGGACACTCGGGTAAAGAAACTAGCGGAGCTGAGCTTGTTGAAACAGCTGACCGGTCGTTGGTGCTGCCATGGTTGGTGATCCTTGGGCCCAGTGGTGGACGATCTGGTTGAGAGAGGTCATCAGGCTGAAGAAGAAGTCCTGCTGAGCTCGGTTAGCTTGTGGGACTCTGGAAGCAGCAGACAGGTAACAACAGGTCAAGTGGGCTCTGGGGTTGGTGGTTGTTGGCTATGCAGGGGTGCTGGAGAGGAGAGTCTGGTTAATAGTCAAACCTCAAATTCAGTAGGAACAATATGGGTTCCGTCCTGGTTGTGGAACACTGGACCAACTCTATACCCTCTCCTGGTCCTGGAGGTAGCATGGGACTTTGCCCAACTGGTGCCCATGTGCTTTGTGGACTTAGAGAAAGCATTCAGTTGTGTCCCTTGGGATATCCTCTGGGGCATGCTCCAGGAGTATGGGGTACTGGGTCATTTTCTATGGGCTGTCCACACCCTGTACAGAGCAAGAGTTTAGTTCACATTGCTGTTAGTAAGTCGGATTCATTTCCACTAAGAGTTGGATTCCATCAGGGTTGCCGTTTGTCATCGATTCTGTTCATAATTTCTATGGACAGAATTTTAAGGCACAGCCAAGGAATCAAGGGGTCTGGTTTGGTGACATCAGAACTGCCTCTCTGTTAATGTCATACTTATGCTGGCTCACAAGGACAAAGATTTATCAGTGGTTTTGTTATTACCTGACCTCTGGAGTGAAATAATTTCAATGTCCCTTACTTTAAAGAACATAGTATGTGCAACTTTTATTCTTAGCCTTTTATCCACCACATCCATCATTTGACTGTGATGTTTCAACTTATCTTAAAGACTGTGACTTCTATTGTCTCAGCCATCTGTTGTTTTCTCTCCCAGTATCGCTGCAATTTTCTCTGTGCTTTTTAAAACTTTTTTTTTTATCCCATTAGTTTTGATCTTTTTCTTCTCAAATGCTTCACCTTCAGAAGGACTCCATAAATCTTTTTTGATCTCCTCGTGGAAGAAAAGACAGGTCCAGAATATGAATGAGCATTGAGCCAATCTGGACTCAAATGTAGCAGCTTCTAAAAAGTCTTTTATCTATGTGCAGGTGCTTGTACACATACACAAGCAGCAGAGGATGTCTGAGATTACAAGAAAAACAGCACTTCTCGAATGTAAATCTGCTGCTTTATTGCTCTCTCCATAACAACTTGTACATATATAGTACATGTGTATATAACTATTGTTATGCGATACTTGTTAATTTCCCTTCAGGGATAAAGAAAGTATTTTTGAATGAAATGGAACTAAATAAAACTTTGTATACTCTATTTTTCATTCTTGCCTTATTCTCAACCATCTGTAAATGTGGTACATAACTAATTTATATTCAATATACTGGTACGATTTCTTGAATATATCTCTAGCGCTATTATTCATATTCAGAATTGGTCATATCTACCTTGTCTTTAAGTAAATATTTTTCAACAAATACCTTTTGGGTTAGATACTAACTGTATTGCGTTGCCTTGTACTGTAACAGGTAAATAATGCTGAACCTAATATAATCTAAATTGATCTATTGAGCATCTGTTCTTTAGTACAAAAATGCTATGGAATTTTTCTTTTTTAAATTTGACTATATTAAAATTACTTACAAATGTATTTTTTTTCTATAGATCTATCTAGATAGATAGATAGATAGATAGATAGATAGATAGATAGATAGATAGATAGATAGATAGATAGATAGATAGATAGATCGAATCCAAATAAAAAAATGTGACATTGTTGCCACCTTGTGCCGAAACTGGTAAACAACCTGACAAATTGTATTTTATGCAGGCATTTAGGCCTCCGCGTGCTAAACAATCCAGGTCCTGGAAGGTTCATATTATTGCTGGGTAATGTAGTTTTTATATGAGTTCAACTCCGTTTCAGACGTTTCAGACTACGCTTGGTACTTCATTTCCCACAAACTCGTGCGCGCCTCTGCTCGTGTCTGTCGAGTGTTATGGGCTCTTCTTGAAGCGTAGAGGAAACGTAGCCTTTGAATTGACAAGTAAATAAGGTAAGCTTCAAATGTATCCGCTCTTTATCAACCCGGCAGGTTTAAACTCGCTGTTAATATCATGTGGTTTCTTCATCTGTTGCACGTTTAGCATCTCTAGAACATAAGCAGCAGGCTAACCTGTTAGCCTGCTAGCTGGTCGTACTGAATACTATGTTTCTGCAGGTTGACTTTCTTAATTTAACTCTTGACGGTCGCATTTCTTTGCAGTTGATGGTTTGCCTCTGAGTGAATATTTTGGATCTTGTCGTAATACTTTTTAATAAACTTTCCACTCCAAAGAGCAAGAGTTCGTTGTATTAAAAATGTATAGATGCGTTTGATTTTTCAAAGAGTGAATCATGTTCTGTGTATGTGTCCTTTTTGTATGAGTTATTAATTAGCAATCAAGATAATTAATGAACATTTTGGAGTGCTGACAGCTAAATCGTAGAAACAGTCAGGTCCAGAAGTATTTGTGACAGTGACAATGAGTTTTTATGATTTTAGCTTTATGTACCACTACAATTGATTTAAAATGAAATAATCACGATATGTTCAAAGTGTAGACTTTCTGCTTTAATTTCAGAGGTTTTACAAATATATGTCATTTATCACTTCGGAATTACAGCCTTCTTGGGCAAACTAACTTCATTCTGGGGACCCAAAAGTAATGGAGAAAGGGACATAATTGTAAATATAACCGTAATTGTTAATACTTGAGTGAAAATTCTTTACTGCAAATAAATGCCTGAAATCTGACACCAATGGACATCACAAAATTCTGAGTTTGCTCTTTGGCGATCCACCTTCAGTTGCTGCTTGTTTGTGGGCCCTTCTGCTTTCAATTATGTCTACAGTAAGTGCAAAAAAAATAAAAAATAAATAAAAAATACTCTACTGGATTGAGATCAGGTGATTGACTCGGCCATTGAAGAATATTTGATTCCTTTGCCTTCAGAAACTCTTGGGTTTCTTTTACAGTATGCACCAATCAAGCATAACATTATGACCTCTGACAGGTAAAGTGAGTTAACAGTCCTCATCTTGTTACACTGCAGTGTTCTGCTGGAAGGACCCACATCTTGGCATTCACTTGAATCCTATTTTGGTGCTTGGCACCTGCCTAAAATTTTCTGCAGACCAGTTACACCTCATGGTAATGAGGAATTGGTATTGGCAACCATACATGCCCATGCCTCAAAACTGCTTTCACTATGTTTGATACTTGATGTGGCAGGCTTTGGATTATGAGCTCATTCTCTCCTTCTTCATGCTTTCTTCTTCCCATCATTCCGATACAAGTTTATTTTGGTTTCATCTGTCAAAAGGATCAGGATCTGGAAAATGGGGAGTTTTTAAAGATGTTTTCTGGTAAAGTCTGGTTTTCCAACCATCAACTCCAGGTCTTTTCTCTGCCTTATTTGGTTGAAGTAATGTGAGCTTGGACCACGGCTGGTCAAATGGCTTACTTTCAGTCACTGTCCAAATGCTTTTGGATCCACGAAAATGGAGGTACTTTGCTTAAAATGACTTAAAATATTTCCGCAAAGCCTCTTGAATTAAAGCTGAAAGCCTACACTTTGATCTCATCTTGTTTTATTTCAAATCCAGTTTTGATGTGTATAGAGGCAAACTCCTGGGAAGTGGTGATTGTGTTAAAAAAAAAAAAATAAAAAGAGTATTTGGCCACTGGGTAGCTTGGTGGTTTAAAAAGGTGACCCATTTTCAGAGGCTACAGTCCTCCTGCAGTGGTCACAGGTTTGACTCCCGGCCTCCAACCCTTTGCTTCATGTCTTCCCATTCTCTCTCTGTCCCACTTTCCTGTCTCTTTTACTGCTGTAAATAAAGGTCACAAAAACTTTAAAGTACTCTCCCAGTTCCACTAATGTAAACTGAAAACTGATGTTTTTGGCATTGATCCTCTTACATGCTTTTTGTGCTTGCAGATGGCGGCTGACTCCACAGACAAAAAAGATGCAGAATCCTCAGCAACCAAAGATAGAGACAGGAAACGCAGCCGTTCACGAGATCGGGATCGTAAAGGATCACCGCGCAAACGGCATCGGTCCCGTGAACGAAACCGCTCCAAATCTCCGGAAAGGTACTAAAATATTTGCATGTAATCAGAACTGGATCAGATCATCAGATTAATTTCTGATTATCATTCTTTCTATGTACCTGGGTTATTATTTCTGTATATCCAAGCTAAACTTTCCCCGTTTTATAACAGAGACCGCCGCATGAAAGACAAAGACAGGGATAAGGATCGTGATAGAGATAAAGACAGAGACAGAGACAGAGACAGGAGCCGCAAGGACAGAGACAGCCACCGGCGTGATAAAGATCGCAGCAGGAGGTCCAGGTATGTAGAGCATAAGGCATTATTCTTTTTATTTTGAGCATGCATGCTTGAACAGAGAAAATTTGATACAAAGTTCCTTTTGCGATCCCATGTTGGGCCCTCAACTGTACAGGATACATCATAGTCAGATGATGGGTTCATTTCTTTGTTACCTTTTGAATGTTGAATGTCTGTTTGTCTCATTTATAGGAGCTCCTCACCAAAGGGGAGGGATGGCAAGATAAAGAGAGAGAAGGATATAAAAGTAGAGGAAGAAGAAGATGAAAAAAAGAAGAAAGAGAAGGTATATTTCTTTGGTAGGGTTTTGTATGGTTACATTGTGAATCGGCTTTTATTTCTCCATCAAGGCAACAGCTGAGGTGTCATTGTCTTTCGTCTGTTTATTGGGAAGCTTCTGGTCCTAGTGGAGGTTTGGCTTTCTGCACCGTGTTGTTTAAAGTGTCTGAACTGCACTGTGATGTGGTCTAGGTCCAGCCTCTGTCTCTGGAGGAGCTTCTGGCCAAGAAAAAGGCAGAGGAGGAAGCAGAGGCAAAGGTGAGATGTTCCCTGATACGTCTATACTCTCTTCTGGTCTTGATACGTTTTTTCGGTCCTCACCTCTTTTTTTTTCTTGTTTGTTTTTTTCTTTCTTCAGCCCAAGTTCTTGTCAAGAGAGGAGCGGGAAGCTGAGGCTCTGAAGCGCAGGGAGCAGCAGGTAGAAGACAGGAAGAGGATGTTGGACGAGGAGAGAAAGAAAAGGAGGGTGTTTCAGGACATGGGGAGAAAAATGCTAGGTGTGCTTCAGCCTGTAGCTTTAAAACAGTCTGTTGTTACGCTAGAGAGCCAAGTTTATGATGCTTGAGATTTGTTTTGTTATTTTTTTTTATACAGAGGACCCTCAAGAAAGGGAGAGACGAGAGAGAAGAGAGCGCATGGAGCGAGAGAACAATGGAAATGAAGATGATGATGAACGACAGAAGCTCAGAGAGGAGAAAGATAAAAGTAAAGAACTCCATGCCATCAAGGTTTGTTTTAAGCCAAGAGTTTAGATTGTGGTTTTGTGGATCAAATGCATCAGAACTCACATGCAAAGCACCTTGCTGGGTTTATTTAATACTACAACCACAATTCCCCAAAAAGTTGGAACGCTGTGTAAAACAGAGGCTGAGACATTGTAGCATTTCATGGAAAATATGAGCTGATTTTTACTTTTTTACTACGCAACACATCTCAAAAAAGTTGGAACGGCAGCAGAAATTGCCACGAATCAAAAGCAAATGGAGGAGCATTTGACAACTAATTAAGGCATACTGTTCACACCTCCAGTGTTGGTACAGCATCGCTTTGATACACAAGTATAAATTGAGCTTTTATTGTTTGGCCTTAATGCACAGCTCAACGTTTACACCTCATATCATGCAAAGTGCGGCAGGGTGGTGATTTGGGCTTGTTTTGCAGCCACAGCACCGAGGCACCTTGTAGCCATTGAGTCTACAATAATTTCTGTTCCCTACTAAGAAATTCTAGAGATGTTAGGCCATCTCTCTGCTAGTAAAAGCTTGGCCGAAACGGGGTCATGCAACTGGACAGTGATCTGAAGCACACCAGCAAATCTGCAGTGAAATGGCTGAAAAAGAAAAGAATAAAGTGGTTGCAGTGGCACAGTCGAGGTCTACCTGTAAACAAATTAACCGAAGAAGCCTCCATAACACTGTGAGAGACTGATAACAGTATACAGAAGACAATTACTGCAAGTTATTGCTGCTGAAGGTTCCACAAACTACTGAATCATGTGGTGGCTTTAGTTTTTTTTTTTTTTTGTTTGTTTTTTTACACACTGCTTGTGGTTCAGTTTTCTTTTGTAAATAATGACAGCCATGTTTTTTTCTATCTAAGGTTGTATTTACAGATAACAGATTTAAAGAATAGTTTAAAGTCCCAGTTATATTTTAGCTAAATCATATTAGGCCTTAAAAGGTGATACACAACACACATGCTGGTATTAATCAATAACGTAATGTAACGTACTCATTACAGGAGCGTTATCTAGGTGGTATTAAAAAACGACGGAGAACTCGTCACCTGAATGACAGGAAGTTTGTTTTCGAGTGGGATGCTTCAGAAGACACTTCGGTCGACTACAACCCAATGTGAGTAGACGGAGTACGTCACTGACTGATGAAGCTTTTTTATTTTCTGTATAAAAACTCACTAAAATTTTTCTTCCAGTTACAAAGAGAAGCATCAGGTGCAGCTGTATGGGCGCGGCTTCATTGCTGGCATCGACTTAAAGCAGCAAAAAAGAGAGCAGTCACGTTTCTATGGCGACCTGATGGAGAAAAGACGAACACTGGAGGAGAAGGAGCAGGAAGAGTGAGTAAAACTGAAATGAATTGTATCGTCGGCTGAGAAGCACCTGACTATAAAGCATCCAAATAACAGAAAGTGGTTGTCAAGCATACTCGAGTTGACCAGTTGTCTTCCATCCAAACATTATTCTCCCTTCAGGACGAGGTTAAAGAAGATGCGTAAGAAGGAGGCCAAGCAGCGCTGGGACGACAGACATTGGTCTCAGAAGAAGCTGGACGAGATGACAGGACAGAGACTGGCGAATCTTCAGAGAAGATTATAGCATCACCACCAAGGGAGGAAAGATCCCCAACCCCATCAGGAACTGGAAGGAGTACTCGCTGCCTGCACACATCCTGGAGGTCATCGACAAATGTGGCTACAAGGTTGGATTAGTTTCAAATTGTCCATCAAGTTATCTGTAAAAAGCTCACCTGTTATTTGAAGATACAGTTTGTGCTGCAGCTCATTCATGGTGGCATGTAGCAACGCATCTGTGTTGATCTCACTCCACATTCAAGCTCTCACTTTACTGATGTCTGCTTAAGGGTTTTTTATTGTTAAATTCATTCCTAAATAATGTTTTTTTTTTTTTCTTCCCATCAGGATCCAACCCCAATTCAAAGGCAGGCCATTCCTATTGGCTTACAGAACCGTGACATCATTGGTGTAGCTGAGACGGGTAGCGGTAAAACAGCTGCTTTCCTGATTCCACTTCTGGTCTGGATTACTACTCTGCCAAAGATTGACAGGTAACACATCTGAAAATAAATGATCTCATGTAGACCCACTAATAATAATTTTGTGTTCAAATTCTTATTGTATTATTGTGCTTTTCCCTTCATCCTTCGGTTCTAACTCTGCTCTGTGCATGGCAGGATTGAGGACTCGGACCAAGGCCCTTATGCTGTAATCTTGGCCCCAACTCGTGAGTTGGCTCAGCAGATTGAAGAAGAAACCATAAAGTTTGGCAAACCTCTCGGCATTCGAACTGTGGCTGTGATTGGAGGAATCTCCAGAGAGGACCAAGGATTCAGGCTCAGGATGGGCTGTGAGGTGAAACATTTGTCTACTTCTGTCTCAATGTTTCACAAAAGCCACTGAAACAGTTACTAGAACATTCGTTGGTTTAAAGTCCAAATTCAGTCAGCAGCAGTGTTACTAAACTTTTTATTTTATTTTATGATGTAAATCACAGCAACGATGAAAGAGTTCATTGAAATACTGCATAGAAATCAGAAGAAAAGAACAACCCTCAAGCTCTTGGCATGAATATGTGAAAAGTGAGGCAAAAGAATAAGAGTAGATGTCTGCTCGTCCTGTGCTGTAATTCTGTAGACTAAAGATAAAAAATCTTAAATTACAACTTTTGTTAGAACATTTATGATACAAGCGTTATGCAGTTGGATTTAGATGCAATTAATAACAATTTACAATGAAAATATAAACAACATCAACATCTTTAACTCTAAAAAACTCTGATTCATCCAGATCAGAAATCAGTTTTTCTGGCCGTGACATGAAGTTATTGTTAAAACCCTGGATCAAAAAGGTTGAAAAAGTGGTCAAAAGATGCAAGGCAACAAGTACAGATTTAGAGGAAAAAAAAAAAAGATAATGTGATGTCAATCATGGTAAAACAGTTTCTGACCGATGCAAATGCTCGCTGATGTATTAATGCACGAAGGTGATGCTGCCTTTTCACCCACACTGCAACAAAACTATGAACATGATGCATCCAGGTATCACATGTGTACTTTTCATTTGTAACAGATCGTCATTGCCACTCCTGGCCGTCTGATTGATGTGCTGGAGAACCGCTACCTGGTCCTGGGCCGCTGCACCTACGTGGTCCTGGATGAGGCAGATCGTATGATCGACATGGGTTTCGAGCCTGATGTCCAGAAGATTCTGGAGTACATCCCAGTGACCAATCAGAAACCAGACACGGATGAGGCAGAGGACCCTGAAAAAATGACAATGAACTTTGAGTCTGGGAAACATAAATACAGACAAGTATGTGGATATTCATTATCCAGACTGCTTGATAGGTGTCATCTGCTTCTTTTAAAATTTTTACCAAAATGTTTGTTTTTTTTCTTAACCTTGCAGACAGTTATGTTCACCGCTACAATGCCTCCAGCGGTGGAGAGACTGGCCCGGAGCTACCTGAGACGTCCTGCGGTGGTGTACATCGGCTCTGCTGGTAAACCTCATGAGAGAGTTGAACAGAAGGTGCTGCTGATGTCAGAGGGAGAGAAGAGGTGAGACCGACACAAACGGCAGGTGTAAACATCTGGCTCACTTCGGTAACTTAAGTCAGTTTACTGAGTGTTTTGTGTCATGTGCTGGGCAGGAAGAAGCTGCTGGAGGTTTTGGCGCATGGCTTTGAGCCTCCCATCATCATCTTCGTCAACCAGAAGAAAGGTTGCGATGTTCTGGCAAAGTCTCTGGAGAAGATGGGGGTAAGTCATTGTTCTTCCTGTACAGCAGAGGCACAAAAGAATCTTATTAAAACGTTGAACCCTACAGACCCAGTACAGGGTCACAGCTGACAGCACCTTCGGCTTTAAGGACATTTATTGAAGGGAGGGCTTTTCTCTTTGTCTTGGAGGGGGAAGGGGAGCTCAATGAAGCTTTATACATTCGGAGTCCATAAAATGGTATTCAGGCCAGCAATAATCTATGGACACACAAAATCTGTTGTTTTGAAGTCATTAGATTGGGTACAGCTCACCACTTCATCACTGTTAATAACAGAAATATATGCTAATCAGATAAATGTCTCACCTTCCAACTGGACTAAGTTACCCACATTTGAATGTTAAATTGCACCGTTGAATCATGGTATAACCTGTTGCAAATCACAATTGAGGTCTCAGCTGATGTGAGCACACCAACAGCTGAGGGAGGGAGTCAGGGCGGTTACGATGAACTGCAAGCGGTTCATCCATTATTCAGTTTTCTGAATTGAAAGTTTGTAAAAGTCATGTATGAACAGTGAGGCAAGTGTTGGCAGTTATCTTCGGTGCGCTCTCATTGCAACTCTCACAAAACCAATCCACCACAGACATCTTCTGGCCAGTTATGTCTCTAAGTTCAGTTCCTTGTGTAGGTGCAGAGCGCTCTAAACTCTTCTTAACAAAATAAAAGCCAAAGTAAGCTACATGCACACAGAACTCCTAACAACCACAGTGCAACTTTGCCCTTCAGTCCACAAAACTTAAATCTTATTCTCTGAGCTGGTCTTCAGTCCCACCTGCATCTTTATGCTGCGGCTCTTCACTAAATTATTCCAGCTCTTCTTTATCTGAAGCAGCCAGCCCAGGTTCAAATTTTGGCATCCAAGGAAAATACATTTTTGTGATAAAAGCACAACACTGAACTTGGTAGTTGTCAACTACACAGCTAGATGGCGTAGTTGGCTGTTCAAAGCTAAAGACGTTATAATAGTCATGTTTATAACGTTACCTTGTTAGTTGCAGGGTTTTGTTTGCATACTTGCTATCATTCAATTCTATATTAATCCCAGAAGGAGAAATGTAACTCTTGCTGCAATCATTTATTTAAAAAGTGGTTATAGCTGTGGGCAGGAAGGATCTCTGACTGAAGACACACTGGTGTTGAGTTAGTGTGTTGTGAGGAGGAGGCTCAGTCACTGCTGTCCAGAGAGGCTTTTCATTTTGCCAAGTATCCGTCTTTGCACGGTCAGATCTAGAGGCTCCAGAAAAGTCCCAAGAAGAGGATCATAGAGCAAAAATGCTGAATTAAAAGATGATGGGAACCGAACCCCCCCTCAAAAAAAACAAACAAAAAAAACCAGTTTGCTTTACCTGGGCAAAGACCAGTGATACAACAAAGTTTGTCTCTGACCATCTGTTCTTCTTCTCAGTACAATGCTTGCACGCTGCACGGTGGCAAAGGCCAGGAGCAGAGAGAGTTTGCACTCTCCAACCTTAAGGCGGGAGCCAAAGATATCCTGGTGGCCACAGATGTTGCTGGTCGAGGTATTGATATCCAGGATGTGTCCATGGTCATCAACTATGACATGGCTAAGAACATTGAAGGTAAGAGGCCTCTTTCTTTCTGGAGTATTTCTTCTTTTTTGTATTCAGTAATACAGCTATAAGTCTTATTGTGTCACTCTTCCTCTTCCAACAGACTACATTCATCGTATTGGTCGTACGGGTCGTGCTGGTAAGAGTGGTGTTGCCATGACGTTCCTCACTAAAGAGGACTCTGCCGTGTTTTATGACTTGAAGCAGGCTATCCTGGAGAGCCCCTGTCTCCACCTGCCCACCGGAGCTTGCCAACCACCCAGATGCCCAGCACAAACCTGGAACCATCCTGACCAAAAAGAGGCGCGAGGAGACCATCTTTGCTTGATTTTTGTTTTTTCTTCCCCGTTTTCTACTGAACAGAATGCACTGCAGGTTCCATCATCAGTACATTTTGTTATGTAATGTACAGCATATGCATTTTTTTCTTCTTCAACTTATTCTTTGTCATAGAAAGGGGAATGGACTGGTTAATTTGTTTTGCATCTGTGAACGTAACTCAGGATCAGTGAGCAGATGCCTGATTGTCTGCATTGTATAAATGCCACACGTGATAAATAGCAGCCAGTTATGACCAAGAGTCATATTTGCTTTTTTGTTTTCTCCTAAGTCAGTTTGTCACCATCATTTTAGTTTAAACATGTATAAGACCAATACTAAATGTGACGTCAGTTTCTTTTGCTTAGGATACATCTGTAGATGAATTGCCACCAGCTGTTTTAAATATAAACATTTTTATGATGTGACTACAGCAAATATGAGTGTTGTCTCTTAAATGCCTAAGTAATAATTGAAAGTAATTGATTACCAAAGAGATGACTGAAGTCATCTTTGTCCTTTACAGGAGATTTCTGTTTTATAAAACAAGCAGTTATAATCTCCCTTCTTCTGGCCTGAGATTATGAGGGTCTGGTGGAAGGAACAGACCCCCATAATGCAACAGGACAGTGATCCAAAGCACACCAGCAAGTCTAAATCAGAATTACCCAAGAAAGAAGCAAGGTTTGGCACGATCTAGTTCAAGTTCAGACCTGAACCCAAATTGAAGTGCTGTTTCCACGCAGGAAACAACTACTTAAAGAATCATGGGGGTACTTAGTCTTTTCCACATGTTTTTCTCTATATAACAAAGATAATGAGTTCATTTAATCCTGTATTTACCTAAAATTAAACTACCACTACCACATGATTTTATGTTTTTACATAAAAAACAAAGGGGTACCGGCTTTTGAAAAACTGTTGCTTCATACCAGTTTGTACAAGTACAGTGTGTAGCATGCCACACAGACCTTCATTTTAACTGTCTTAACTTACCTTGATTATGAACACGTTTAAAATGAACTTTCCTCAACCTAAGATTGCATAATTCATATTATAATAAAAAAAAAAGTTACCTTTAATCAAACAAAGGGTTTTGGCCAATCAGGAAATGCTGAGTGCATAATAATCACAAATGTAACAATTAAAAAGTACATAAAATGTCATATTTATTTAGTTTAAATCATATTTCACTTAGCATTGTAAATCTATTTTCAAATACAAAGCATTCTTTACAGCATCAGGCAGGAAACATCTCACTTTTTACACATTTTTGTCTCTTTTGATAAACAAAGGGAAGATGCGTGTCTGGTCACGCTAGCACGCTGTAGTAGTCTGGTGAATATATGGTTATATTTAGTGCAGTTATTGCATTACAAAGCAACCATCCCAAAAACAAAGTAGTGCAATTTTTTTTTTTCTACTCACACTTAAAAGGAAGTCCAGGTGGTCTAAGGCGTTTATAGTTTTTCAATGTTAGGCTTCATATTGCATACAGAATAAGAAAGAAAATGAAATTATAATCACTGTAAAAATTGTGCTTCATAAATTGGAAAAAACCTCAACTGCTTTATCAGTTTCTATATTGGTCCGCTTTGAAAAACATATTCTGCCAAAATACAACAGAAGAAGCTAATTGGTGAACTAAGACATGCAAAGATTTGATAATTCACTCATTCCTTTTATCACTAATCTGAAAAAGAAAACAAATCACAGCCTGATCTGGGACTACTTATAGTGAGTGACTCTTAGAAGTGCTTCAACAAGCAATGTTGTGGAATAATCTCCTCAGTGCTGAGGTGTGTGAAGAGGGAAGCTCACTTGTAATCATACTGTTAGTGGTGGGAGGAGTGAGTAGCCCCAAAGACAAGACCATCACAAGACGACAAGAAGTCAGAATCAGTGCATTACTAAAATACTTAACCATGAAAATAAATAAACATAAACAATTAGATTTCATGCAACACTTGCATAGATTTTTTTTTTTCACCATGCTAATTATTTTCTCTTCAAAATATATAGAACACTTGATAAATACCTGTGAGAATGGAAGTAGTAAACCAGTAAACACTGACCCCGTGTACAAAAAAAGAGGGCTCTCTGCCCGTCAGCCTCACGTCAAACTTGTCATTGGCTCATGGACTGGAAATGGTGCAGGAACAGAATGACATCGTGTCACGCGTGCTACGAGTCCTTCAGGAGCCCGACATGAAGTTGAGTGCGATTGGGTGCGTAGGACTTACACCCGAGGGTCGGCCTTTTTAAAAAAAACCAGCTGTGAAACTGCAGTACACAAACATAATGAAATGTTACACGCACAGAGGTGATCAGTGTGGAAATACTGGATGCTACAATCAGTAACGTGCTACAATCGAATTATGGGGTGAGTGGTTGGGTCACCAGGGGGTGCAGGAGGTGCAAAAGGCATGCGAGCTTACATTCTGTGAAGCCTTGATTTGAAGAGGGGCTGCAGCTGTGCAGCATGTGCTTGATATATCTGAATGCCTTGATGTAAACAAGTGTTCTTTCAAATTATCAGTGGAAATATTTTAAAACCTTGCCCTTCCTCGATTATTTTTACATTCTGTTTGCCCATTTTAGATTTTTGTCAGTGGTGCTGGAGTGATTGTGCAACAGCAAAGACGAGTGATGCCCAGAACATACTGCACTTTAGGTGATGCTGACGCTCTACTGCAGCCTCACAGTAATTACTTACATGGAGACTGTACGTGCCTTCTTAACGTCATTCAACGACTACGTGGATGGCAACAAACGAGTTCAGCGAAGTCAAACAAATAAAGTAGCAATGAAACAAAACCAGGTGCCCATACAGTATATACATTATAATCAAATGCATTACTATTAGCCAAAAATGGATTCAACACAGGACATTCCTACATTAGTTTTTTTTTTTCCATAAACATCATTCACTTCCTGTTCAACCGTAATGTGCAAATAGTCTTAAAATAATTATACATGCAATAATAAAGATAGTTAGAAGTCTTAGGAATTTTAAGGCCAGTATATGAGACATCCTACGAGAGAAAAACCTTAGACAAAGCAGCTAAAGAGTTTACGTACAGCTGGTAGCCTGAAACCTTTCTGTTGCAGGGGTGAGTAGCCCTGTTGACTTTAATCTAAATGAGCTGGAGTTTCCCCTCAGTTTACAGAAACATGAAGGTCTGGAGGACTGATAGCTTGTTTGGAGCTGACTTTTGGAAAGGTTTGTCACCTTAAAATCACTTGTTTTGGGGATGTGCGGCAGTTGAAGGGCTTGGGGGGGGGAACGACCTTGGTGGCAACCTGGAGGCCCATGTTTCAGTAGGTATCTCGGGGCCAGGGGCGACTGCGCTGGCGGTTGTTTCTCTGGTTGTGACCTTGCTGAGCTTCGCGCTGGAGCAGCCTGTCCTGTGACTCGTGCCCATTGGCACTGTGGGCACTGCCTGCATGCCCATGGTGGGAGGGGTACATATCCCTGTATGTGCGAGCATGGCAGGGGGAGGCATACCCATCCTCTTCCTCCTCTTCTTCCTCCTCCTCGACCCCCCTATGGCACGGGCTCCCCCTGCGGCTGCGAGACAGAGAGTCGCTTGCCTCGTCAGATGGCATGAGACTGTCCTGCTCCAAGGGGGAGTGGGCCTCCTCACCAGCCTCCTCCTCCTCATCACCCTCCAAGCCCACCGCCTCATGAGGCTGTGTCTGGTTCTTGTTCTGGAGGATTCAAATGATTGTGGAGGAAAAAAGAGAAAGACAGTGTCAAAAGCACAGATGACATTGCTTAAAATAGGTTCAGACTTTCATACCTTTGCTCAGATAAAAATCACAGAAAGACAAGAAATAGCAAACACTGCATCAGGAAGGAGTCAATAAATGCTCCTGTCTGTCTTAAAGGATAATTACTCATTTATTTTTCTAAGATAGTATACTACTTATTAATGTGAGCATTCTTATTCACGCTTATTTTAAAATTTTCACACTCATTATAGACATAAGAAAATAGATGATTCCTTAAAAAAAAAAAATCCCTCATGGAGTTAGTGAATGTGCATTTTAGATAATTAGATAGTTCCTGTTATCATGAGGGATGCTTAACAGCAGATCTGATATATTATTTAAAACAGAATACACAAAAAAAAGTCCTTTTTTTTGAAAGCTGGAGGATGTTTGTGCTGTTTTGTGCAATTCCTATTGTTTTCATGGTTACATGTAATTGAAAATAAGATGTCTATGTTAATGAGTAAAACATAAAACTAGAATGATTAAGTAAAAATCTATTTTCAGTTTAAATATATCTCAAAACCTTTATTTTTTTGTGAACAACTCAAATAACAGAAATATTTTGTTCTGAATTTGAATGGAAGACAAGAAACATTATGAAACTATGAAGCTTGATTTGTTTCTGTCATGTCAAACCAATCTTCAGCTTGGTTTCTGTGTTTGCCATCTTTCACACAGCACTCACCACACCCTGTTCTGCCTTGGGAGGGAGTAACAGAGGTGCAGCAGAGGAGAGATGAGTGCTATGTGATGGCTACGAGGATGGCTGTCAACACCATGCAGAGGATGAAATCAATTTTCACATTGTGGTGATGGTGAGATATGACCTGCTGTCAGAACATCTAGCCAAAAAACATCCATGAGCTTGGCTACAAAAGAAACAAAGCCCAAGTGACAAGCAAGCTAAAGACTGCAGAAGAAAAAAAAAATAAAACACCATTCTCCAGTGATGTCACAGCAGTAGGAATGTGAATTTTAAGAAATGTCCTTAATTGATTGCTGCTAACCTTAGAAAACATAATTCCATTATTTCTTTTAAACTCAAAATAGTTCAACTTTGCAGTTGATGAAGTTCAAATTCTACTCTAGGCAATTACATAAGCATTTGTTGTCGAGCAATGCTAAATGCTTGGCACCAATTCCTTTTTTTTTATTTTCTGGACAGCAAGCACATCATATTGACGCAGTCACAAGGTTGCATGTCTTTGATGAACAACTTTTTCCATTGTGAGTGGACTACTCAAAGACAGCAATTTGTACAGACTGAATGTGAAAATAACCTGTGGAGGAAGAACTACCGAAACATTGGGGGGAAAAAAAAAATCAATTCAACACTTAAAACAACATCACTTTACTGAACATGCCCAATGATATAAAACTAAAAAAGGGTAAGAGGATTAAAATAAATCTAGTGTTACCTTTTCCTGGTTGATTATGTTACTGTGTATATTTGATTATAGTTCTTTACGAAAACAAAAAAAACCCCCAAAAACTGTACCAGACAAAACTGGTAGTACCAGTCAATAATATAAACAATTCAAAACATCAAAAGAAAAGAAGGGTAAAATGATCTTATGTGAAAAAAAACATGCTTTTTAAATTTTTTTTATAAGAAGCATGTTTTACACTGTACATAAGGTAACCAAAAAAAGTATGAAAATATCTTGTATATAAAAAAGACATGCTTCTTTTTTGTAAGATGCTTCTTCTATATACAAGATATATTTCCACTTTTATGGTTGTATGTAATGAAAAGAATATATCTTAGATTTGTTGTAAAAGTTTGACAACTGTAGCACAGTGGCTTAGTGGTCAGTACTGTTGTGTCACAGCAAGAAGGTTCCTGGTTCAAACCTCAGCAGGGTTCTCTCTGTGTGGAGTTTGCATGTTCTCCCTGTGCTTGCGTGGGTTTCCTCCGGGTACTCCAGCTTCCTCCCACAGTCCAAAAACATGCATATTACGTTAATTACTGGTTCTAAATTGCCTGTAGGAGTGATTGTGAGTGCGTGTGTGGTTGTTTGTCTACATGTGGCCCTGCGATGGACTGGTGACCTGTCCAGGGTGAACCCCTGCCTTTCACCCAATGAAAGCTGGGATAGGGTCCAGCAGATCCCCATGACCCTAAATGGGATAAAGCGGGCATAGATAATGGATGGATAGAAGTTTGACAATGAGGTAGAGGGCGCTCTAATCATGGGACAGGTCAGACATTTAAGAAAATCTGTCATCAGCAGTGGCCAAGAAAACTGATATTGGTGCATTCTATACTTACGCTTCTAATGGCAAATGGTATTTATCTGCAAGTGGGGGAAATAATCCATGCCAGTGCAGCATTAAAGACCTGAAAATGTTAATAGCTGTCAAGCAGCAGTGTAGCAGTACTTGTGAGTGCCTGTGTGCAGTATATGTGTGAGACAATGAGCAAAAAAAAATAAATAAATCAAGTTATTTACTTTAATACTCTTGATACTCTGTTGTTTCAGCAGTAATCATTTACTTTTAAACTGATGTATTTCAAGCTGTGTGCCACTCTGAGCAGGGACAACATTCACAAAGCATGCCTGGAAAGGGATAACACTAACAGAAAATAAGAAACCATTGGATCATTTTGCAATTTCACACACATTGTATTTCACCTATAGACTTAAACAGACAACGGAGCTTCATTGCTTTGTGAATTTTAGTCCCAGGAAGCTTGTGGAGCAGTGAATCACCTGAAACCATCAGGTAAGGGAGAGGAGGCAGGATGCAATAAAGAAACATACCAAAAACAAAACAAAAACATCTTCTTTTTTTTTTTTTGTTTAGGGATCTGAGTGAATAAAACACGGTTCATTCACTGTCTCAGTGGCTGTTTTGATGTTCGGGTGTTAGGAGGTTTGTGAGAGGGGATAGTGCAAATACATATTATATAAACCCTACTACTCACCCCGGTTTGTAAGCGATCATTCAATTAATTCCTGTGTTTCAGAAAACTGCAAAAAATGTTAGGCAATGATGAGTGACAAGACACGACAACTGGAAACAAATCAAGACACAGAAGTGACTCTGAGATGGGAAAGCTTCTAAAGACAGCGAATACATATGTGTTCAAAACAAGATCCCCAGTCAAGGGTCCTTAAACTGCATCAAAAGGGTGTGTTCATGCGCTAGTGCCTTTCAGACACACAGAAACAAACATACCTGAAGACTAGAGATGGCAGAGTGCGGGGTCATTAGACTCTGCTCCAGTAACGGATTAAGAGGGGTGTTGCCTGGCAGGTGAGTGGCACGCCAGTAGACCTCCAAGTATTCGGCCAGATGCTCACAAGCGTCTTCCAGTTGGTTCTCATCCAAAATAACGTCAAACATATCCTGCAAATGAAAAACAAATAATACATAACATATAGTGTGTACAGTGTGGGGAGGAGATAAAGCAAGTGAGTCAATGATGACAACAATTATCTTTTTTAGTATTCTCAGACAGAACCTTCATTTTTTCTTCTTCTTCATACATGACACCTTATTAAGTGTGATCAGGTTTTGGAAATAAAAAAAATTAATTACAGCAGCTGTTTCTCACTGTTTTATAGAATCATGTTACTTGATGATGAAATAAATAAAAATAAAACAAACCCTTGATGTGCAAGCATGCTGCATGTTAGCACCAGAAGACTGCTTACATGTAGCAGTTTAGCTGATTAATGTGCTATGTGCCTTAACATATTAAATGGTAAATGGACTGGACTCTCATTCACACACCAGTGGGCGGCTGGTACCATACAAGGCGCTCCCAGACCCACTGGGGGTCTGGTTAGGGTTCAGTGTCTTGTCCAACTTTGGCATGTGGACAGTAGAGCCGGGATCAAACCGCCGACCTTACAGTGACTGGACGACCTGCTCTACCAGCTGAGCTACAGCCACCCCCACTATTAACACGCTACTAATTAAATATGCTTGATCTTGATCACGGCTTTAGATTTGGTCATGAAATGTTGGACAAATGAACATTGCCAGGATTATGGTGCTAGATGGGAAATCAAACTTATTACAATTTATTTTGAGGAAGCCATGAATGCACGGAGCACCAAATGTGATGAAAGCCATCTAATAATGGAACAACTCAATAGAATGTGACATTATACTTCAATGAACATCAGTTGCACTTGCAAATATAAACTGAACTGAACTGAAATGATCCTGTTATGAACCTCCAACTGTCACATTTGAGAAATTCAGATACATTTCCAGATTAATCAGTTTTGGTATACAATATTCCATTATTCCATACCGATGGTATGTTCATCCACAAAAGGAATGTATGTTGCATATATATCATATATGATATGATAGTAAAAATCTAGAAATTATAGTACGAATTTTGCTTTTGGTCAGTGCTTTAATTGGTTATGTGTTGTATTGCTCGGGTGAAGAGAGGGGCGGAGCTGTCAACTGATCACCACCTGGTGGTGGGTTGGCTCAGATGGTGGGGGAGGATGCCGGTCAGACCTGGCAGGCCCAAACGTGTTGTGAGGGTCTGCTGGGAACATCTGGCAGAGTGTCCTGTCAGAGAGAGCTTTAACTCACACCTCCGGCAGAACTTCGATCATGTTCCGAGGGAGGCAGGGGACATTGAGTCCGAGTGGGCTATGTTCCGGGCCTCTATTGTTGAGGCGGCCGACCGGAGCTGTGGCCGTAAGGTCGTTGGTGCCTGTCGTGGCGGCAATCCCAGAACTCGTTGGTGGACACCAGCAGTGAGGGATGCCGTCAAGCTGAAGAAGGAGTCCTATCAGGCCTTTTTGGCATGTGGGACTCTGGAGGCAGCTGACAGGTATCGGCAGGCTAAGCGGAACGCGGCTTCGGCGGTTGCTGAGGCAAAAACTCGGACATGGGAGGAGTTTGGAGAGGCCATGGAGAACGACTTCCGAACGGCTTCGAAGAAATTCTGGTCCACCATCCGGCGTCTCAGGAGGGGGAAGCAGTGCTCCGTCAACACTGTATACAGTGGGGATGGGGAGCTGTTGACCTCGACTCGGGACGTTGTGGATCGGTGGAGGGAATACTTCGAAGACCTCCTCAATCCCGCCGACACGTCCTCCAATGAGGAGGCAGAGTCTGGGGACTCAGGGGTGGACTCTCCTATCTCTGGGGCTGAGGTTGCCGAGGTGGTTAAAAAGCTCCTCGGTGGCTGGGCCCCGGGTGTGGATGAGATCCGCCCGGAGTTCCTCAAGGCTCTGGATGCTGAGGGGCTGTCTTGGTTGACACGCCTCTGCAGCATCGCGTGGACGTCGGGGACAGTACCGCTGGATTGGCAGACTGGGGTGGTGGTCCCCCTCTTTAAAAAGGGGGACCGGAGGGTGTGTTCCAACTACAGGGGGATCACACTCCTCAGCCTCCCTGGGAAGGTCTATTCAGGGGTCCTGGAGAGGAGGGTCCGTCGGATAGTTGAATCTCGGATTGAGGAGGAGCAGTGTGGTTTTCGTCCCGGCCGTGGAACGGTGGACCAGCTCTACACCCTCTTCAGGGTCTTGGAGGGGGCATGGGAGTTCGCCCAACCAGTCTACATGTGTTTTGTGGACTTGGAGAAGGCGTTCGACCGTGTTCCCCGGGGATTCCTGTGGGGGGTGCTTCGGGAGTATGGGGTGCCGGACTCCCTTGTACGGGCTGTCCGGTCCCTGTACGACCGGTGCCAGAGTTTGGTCCGCATTGCCGGCAGTAAGTCGGATTCGTTTCCAGTGAGAGTTGGACTCCGCCAAGGCTGCCCTTTGTCACCGATTCTGTTCATTACTTTTATGGACAGAATTTCTAGGCGCAGCCGAGGTGTTGAGGGGATCCGGTTCGGTGGCCTCAGGATTGGGTCTCTGCTATTTGCAGATGATGTGGTTCTGTTGGCTTCATCGAGCCGTGATCTACAGCTCTCGCTGGAGCAATTCGCAGCCGGTTGTGAAGCGGCTGGGATGAGAATCAGCACCTCCAAATCCGAGACCATGGTCCTCAGCCGGAAAAGGGTGGAGTGCCTTCTCCGGGTTGGGGATGAGGTCCTTCCCCAAGTGGAGGAGTTTAAGTATCTCAGGATCTTGTTCACGAGTGAGGGCAGGATGGAGCGGGAGATCGACAGACGGATCGGTGCGGCATCTGCAGTGATGCGGGTGCTGCACCGGTCTGTTGTGGTGAAGAGGGAGCTGAGTCGGAAGGCGAAGCTCTCGATTTACTGGTCGATCTACGTTCCTACCCTCACCTATGGTCATGAGCTTTGGGTAGTGACCGAAAGAACAAGATCGCGGATACAAGCGGCTGAAATGAGCTTCCTTCGCAGGGTGGCCGGGCTCTCCCTTAGAGATAGGGTGAGAAGCTCGGTCATCCGGGAGGGGCTCAGAGTAGAACCGCTGCTCCTCCGCATCGAGAGGAGCCAGATGAGGTGGCTCGGGCATCTGGTTAGGATGCCTCCTGGACGCCTCCCTGGTGAGGTGTTCCGGGCACGGCCCACTGGGAGGAGACCCCGGGGAAGACCCAGGACACGCTGGAGGGACTATGTCTCTCGGCTGGCCTGGGAACGCCTCGGGATCCCCCCAGAGGAGCTGGAAGAAGTGGCTGGGGAGAGGGGGGTCTGGGCCTCCTTACTCCGGCTGATGCCCCCGCGACCCGACCTCGGATAAGCGGAAGAAGACGGTACGGTACGGTACGGTGTTGTATTGTTTCTTGTCAGCCTGTTTTAAGAGGTGAAATGTGCATAATTTCTAAAAAAAAAAAAAAAAAAAAAAAAAAAAACAGTTTGAGAGCACAGATATGTATTTCTCTCTTTTGAATATTCAGAGTTTTGAACATTAGAAATCTTGCTAACACCCATACTTGTAACTCAAGTCCAGTGACTGGAAACATAAATTAACCAAAGGTGTAAGTGTACACAAAAGCTTTGCATATGCTTTAATTTCACGACATTTCTATTAAAACTCTGTGTATACACAGTTCAGTTTTTGTTTTTCATAGCCACCTGAAGCCTGAACTTTATGTTTTCTCCTCATATAAACACATTCAGGCTATAAAAGCATACATGAATTTGGGCCAAACACCCATCAGAAGGCAACGATGACTGCCTTCCTTATACATTTGTGTATTGTTAATTACACATGGTATGGCTCAAACAATAATAAACATGGGATGATACACATTTTTCAGGAAAGAGTATGAAAGCAGCGGCACAGCCTACATTGTATTAACAATCGAACTTCAATCAGACTGTATAAAATGCTCACATTAAACACACACTGATTAGGAATTACCAGCCACTCATACACTCACAGGGGGGCACTGAGTTAGTTTGTCAGAAGCCATCATCTGCACATTCAGGTGCTTGCTCTGAGACTTCCCCCTGGATTTGATTAGTCTCTGCAGCACCTGCAAGAAAGACAAAGATCAAGTCACCGATGCCAGGAGTGTGAAGCAGCCTGAAGTCAACATTCTTGAGCACGCACCTTTGGTGAGGAAACTTTAACGTAGACAATGATGGGAGCAAGGGAGGTTTTAGCGAGTTGCGCAGGGTGGTTGATGGTATCTGCGTCTAGAACCACCAGCTGCAGAGTTTTGGCGAGTTCAAATATTCTCTCAATCTCACTTTGAACCTCCGCTGTACAGAGCAGTCACATTTTGTAAGTTCAGTGTTATTCCTTCTTTTGAGCAAGGCTGGTAGTGTTATCATGCTGACAGTAGTACAGTTACCGAGGCTGGAGCGGGTGTTGGATCTCTCCATGATAGGTCTTTTGTTGAGGACCGATCTCTTGGCTAAGGACAAGTCAGCAGTTACATGAGTGATTGAGATTCTGTGTAGAAAATCAAAAAAATGCAGACATTTATTAAAGGCCTGATTTTCAACTATTTCAATTTCTGGGTTTATAAATTTATTTCTTTTCTTTTTTTTTTTTAACTAACCTTCCCTCAAATCTATGTTTCAGGAAGTCAAAAAGAGCTTTCTGCATCATGTCTGTTACCTAAATGGAAAGAAAAAAAAACACACATAACCATTTGGATGTACTGTATATTATATGTAGAGTACACTTGGATTCATATCGGAAGACTCAACAATCCAGATTAAGAAATTAAGGGAGGAGTTCAGACAGACTCCTCCTAATCTAAGAAAAGTTTGGGAACACCTGCAAGAAAGAAGGGGATGATTTCCTAAAATTCAGATGTCCATCTCTATCAAAGGATCTCTATCAGAGGGGCTTTAGAAAATGTTTACGTACAGTTTTCCATTGTAGATACTGGACAACCTCTGATGATTCAATATCCATTTAATTCTAAGATTAAATCTAAAACACAAAGTGTATGAGTCTGAATACTTTCTGCATTTGTTACACAATCATGTTAATTTTAGATTTGTGCGATGCCAACACATGCCCCATTGTAAGGATTTTTTTTCACCACATTTATGCATGTTGAGTAAATATTAGTTTTTACATTCCCGACATAAACTTTTCTTTTTGTTTCACTTCAGTTTTTTTTTACTTCAGTTAAAATTAGACATTTGTCTGTAGAATTTTTGAGCTGTTTCAATAAATGTGCACCAATGTTCTGCGTTACCACAGCAACTCAACATAAGGATGTGTATTTGTGGTTGTCCTTGATTTTATTACAATCTAACTGAAATACTGTCCTGAAACCTGGATTTCCAAAAGTAAAGTGATAAAAAACTCAGGGATTACATTTTTTTCATATTGTTTCCAGATACTTCAAATGCTTATCATGAATGCAGCAGTGCAGAAACAATTTTAACATGGCAAAAACAGTAAAACACTAATTCTGTCAATTAAAGGTGAAATGAGGGGAGGCTGACCTCATAGCCCTTCAGCGATGGTCCCACAAGGACCACTGGCCTCATGGAGGGCACCACGTCATATGGAGGGACATGCTCCTGCCAGAATAAGAGCACGACAACAGGAAAGAGATGAGAAACAGAGAAAACAGGGTGAAGATACCATGTTGGTTGGGTTTACTTGTTCAGACAAGATAAATATTTTCTTTTTTTTTTTTTTTTTTTTCTTAGACAGTAGTTTAAGAATGTTGGAAAAACCAGCAGTTAGGACTGAATTTTATACTATTTGCTCACTTTCTTGTCAGTTCAGGCGAAAAAAAAGTAATAAATCTACAAAATAAAAAATATTTAAACATTTTTTCTATAGCTGACAATTTTTTGCTATTATTGTCGGATTTAATATATGTGTATTCATAAGTAATTATTATAAATAATATTGATCATAATATTGAGAATAATAATAAACAATGTAATTGATACTGGTCATATTTGTATTACATGCATATATAACATGTATTTTTAATGTTTTTTTTCGTAGTAAATTCAGTTAATTACATGCTTTTGAAGATACCTGTACATGCTTCTCATTATCTATCATAATGCTGCTTAAAATTAAAAGTCAAAAGTCAAAAACTATTTATTACAGAATCCTCCATCCTCTATCATCACAAAGTGTGAAGACCTACCTGTTTTTGCTTCTGTTTAGCTTGTGAGAACAAAAACATGATAATCAATGAGGGCAAGAAAAGTAAAAAGGCAGCAGGAGGTGGGATTTGTTCCAGGCAGAGGCAGGTTTGTAGTACTTACATTCACCTGCAGATGGAGGTGTGGTCCTCCAGCTCCCAGTTACCATGTCACCTAAACTGGAGGAGTTACCTCCTGTCTTCCTGTAACAATAGCAACATGCTGAGTTATCACCTTTACATAATGAAAATGAACTCTGTACGCAGGCAAAAGTTGCTGTGGTTGAAAGTGTTATCTGACCTCTGTTTCTGCTCCTGTTTGAGTCTCATTGCCTCTAGTCGTAGAGGGCTGGGGATGAAGGCGATGTCGGCTCCCTCTTTTACTAACCGGCCGATCCACCAGTCATTGTTGTACTTCTGTTAAATCCAGTACAACAACAGCAGAGTGTTACAATTTCTGTCTTGTTTAATGTTAAGGTTGTTCGTATTCATTAATGGAAAGTAGGGGCTCACTTCTTTGATGTGCAGAAAGTCTTTGGCATCGAAATTGACCGCAGCTCCTTGGACAGGACAGTCCTCATCCAGAGCTCCACAGTAACTCACATTTGTCTTTACTGCAAATGCTACAGGTTTGGACTGTGACAACAATAAATAGACAATAGCTGCCAAAGTGGTGACCAATGACTTCATTTGACTTTTGCATGTTAAATTTACATACAAACAATTCAACTTATTCTTCTCACAAAAAAATTTGACTGACTCTTACATCAGCCCATTGCATGTTAATGGAAAAGGTTATGCTTGATGTAACAGCCCAGCAAGAAGGCACCCAAATTTCGATGGAGAGACAACAACTTCCATTTTTGTTCAATGATTATAGCTACACTAAGAGGTCAAAGTCAGCAGTAATGTTCTCTGACTGGGTATGGCCTGGCTAACAGTAGCCAAAAAACTTGAGTTAACTCTTATATCTTAGCACTAGAGTTGGTTGTCTAAATGTTTTTCTTTTTCAAAGCCAGAATCAATTTGCACTGTGCACATGGTGCTGTCAACACTAAATGCTGAGTAGGTACAATGAGGTTTCTTTTTGATTCTGGATGATCTGATGATGAGTGGCCAGTTAAGAAATATCTAGGATATTTTTCTAATTAATAATTTCCAACAAACGCATTTACACTGACACAGGAAGCAGAGAATTGTGTGTTAATCACAGTTGGAGGGGAGCCCTCTGGCAGAAGGCAGTCTGAAGACTGTAAGCTGAAAAGCTTACTGATGGTGATCCTGATGTTGCTCTGGAGGTAAAATATGTGTGTTTGTTCTTTTTCATCACAGGAAAAAAAAAAAGCATGTTTTGTACAAAAATTTATTTAAACGGTAGACACTGATTTTTGTCATATTTCCTACTAAAACACCTTCATCAATGGATTGTCTGGAAAAGTTGAGCAAAACATGTCTCACGTATGTATTTCACCTCACAAACCCTCTTCCGGCTAAGGTTGTGTAAATCACACGAAGGCGTACCTTAGCTCTGTCAAGCTGCTGCTGTGCCTGGCGTTCGGCTTCACGCCGATACGCCTCGCGGTCCTCCTCGGCTGACAGGTCTGAATCCGATGGTCTACTGGTATACGAATCAGCTGACCCCTGCCAGGAGAGGGTCACACCATCATTTGTGATACGATGATTTCATATTTGCATAGCTTGTATACTCATATCATAATCATACACTAAGATCACTGAAGCATATGATCACTGTGAGATCAGAAACATAGACTTGCTGTTTATCTTGTATTTAGGCGCTCATCTTTTTTTTTTCTGTCACGCAGTCCTTTTTGCATGCAGGTGTGCATGCAAATATTTGTCTGCATTCATGTGTGAGCCTGGTGGATCTACAAAACATTGAGTTGCTCTCACACACCAGCCATCTTCTGACAGACCAAATTTAGCACAAAGGAGCCAACTGCTTTCTCCTCTCTCCTGCTTGGCCCCAATCCATTCCAGCATCCCCCACAGTGCAGCACATACATCCTTTATTCCCCTGTTTGTTCACCAGGGACATCTTCTCATTAGCAAAATATATACTGGTTACCATTATTCAATGTAAGCAGTTTAAGGACACAACCCAAGGATGGCTAGCATATTATGCTTTCAAAAAAAGAAGGCGTGCTTTTTAGTTACAAAGTGGGAGTTGTGATTGTTTTCCTAAATGTCAGTATTATGAACTGTAAGGCTGAAATGACTACTCATTTGTTTGTGTAATTATTTTAGCTTAATTTTTATTGATATCAATTATCTATATTGAATAGTTGATAAGATAAGTTAGGAGCCATTATTATAATTTCTGACTTTCCTTCAAGTAAAGACACCATTCATGGCACCTCAAATATGAGGTTTCCCGCTATTTCCTTTTAAAGTATGACTGACCTATTTGGCTTTAGATCTGTTCATGGAAAAAAATGATTTTTTGAAAAACTAAAGTTAAATCAATAATAAAATTAATCTTTACTATTGCAGCCAGTGTGTGATGTACTATATGCTAAAATAATGGGACCAAACCAAGACCAAAATGGTGCTTCTCATTTCCAACTAAAAAAAAAGGACAAAAACATAAAAATGTTCTGGAGATGTGAAAGCGTGAGTACTGTGTATGAGTCTGTGTGTGTGTGTGAGGGAGAGGGAGAGAGAGAGAGAGAGAGAGAGAGAGAGAGAGAGAGAGAGATTTCCTATAGTTGGTGAAGACTTGGCTCCTCAGAAGGATATCTGTGCTTAATCTGCCAGTGACAAGAAACCCTCTCATTGCTAACTTTAGTATACACATTGAAAAGATCAATCATATTATTGTAAATAAAGCAAAGCGTTAAATAAAACAACACATTTTCAGTTTGGTTTTCCTCTCCTCCAGAGTGCTGCAACTCAGATATGGTCATCCATCATGCCAACATATCCAAATGGATCCTCAAGAGGACCAATTAGCATCAGCACAACAAAACAAAGTTCAGGCACAAAATATAAAAAGCAATGCCCAAACGCAAAGAACAACCTTTCTTCCTCTGGAATTCAGATTTATGTGCATAATCCAGAAGACATGATAATCGACAGTACTGCTTCAAGTGAGCACCTCTCCTCATTTCTTTTTTTGGTGTGGTGTCTATGTTAGATAACTACATCTGATTTCAAGCATTCACAAGCTCTGCAGGCAACACTGCACCATCGGCAGAGCAACACTGACGGAGACAAGGAGGGCGAGGAGAAACGAGTGGAAACAGAGGGAGAGGGAAAGAGATAAAATGGGGAAAAACAGTTGACAGGATACACCAAGAGTATTGGGATGTTTAAGAGGAACGGATGGATGGTTGGTGAGGAGAGAGGTTTATATGATGATAAAGTGAGACTATGTCAAGAGGAAGATGAGATTAGAACAGAATAAAATGCTGTTAAGCACTGTAGTGAGACCTACATAACAATCCTTTAAGACAATAAAAGAAAAAATGAGAAGGAAGGAAAAAGACCATATGCACATGAGACAAAGGCATACAAATAGCAAAGAGTTGCATACCTGGCTGATTAAGAGGACGGCGCTAGAGCCTGATAAAGACATGAATGTGAATTTTTCTCTTCTAGCAGCTTCCCCGGCTTCAGTGAGAGCGCTCATGAATACTCAGACATTAAAGCAGAATAAATGTGGTGGTGGGTGCAGATTAAAGGCGTTACATTTAATTATAGAAAACAGAGTGATTTCTGGTCATTGTCTGTGATTGGAGTTTGGACATGAAACTGTGGACCTCTCCAACACACTCTCCAGGTTGGCCACCTGTGCAATAAACCTTTGTAGCGCTAACATAATTGGACAGAAAGTAGGGGGTTATCTCAGAGAGACTCATCTGCATTGAAGCTTATCTCAGTATAACAATGAGAGCGCATCCTCTTTTTTTTTTTTTTTTTTTTTTTAGGATGTCTTATTTCTAATAATGTCCCTGTCTGCAGGCTAAATTTAACTGTTCCTTCTTACTTTGCTTCTGTGATTATTCTTCACACACTGCAACACTGATGGCCTCAACTCCATGGGGGGAGGGACCAGGGGAGAAGTGTGTCATCCAGCTAGCTGAGTCCTGAGAGGGCTAAGTCATCCTACAGCCTATCCGGCAGAGGAATTTAACTAATTTCATTCAAATTTTAAAGATAATATTTGCTCTCCCCCTCCCTGAATCGCCACCTTAACGTGGTGGAGGGGTTTGTGCGCCCGAATGATCCCAGGAGCTATGTTGTCGGGGGCTTTTGCCCCTGGTAGGGTCACCCAAGGCAAACAGGTCCTGGGGGACAGGCCAGACTAAGAGCGATTTAAACGACTTCTATGGAAAAGAAACAAAAAAGAGCTCGCCCAGATTAGGGTTACCAGGGCCCTACCCTGGAGCCAGGCCTGGGGGAGGGGCTCGTTCGGGAGCACCTGGTGGCCGAGCCTTCACCCATGGGGCCCGGCCCGGCTCAGCCCAAATGAGTTACATGGGTTCGCCTCCCCATGGGCCCACCACCCACAGGGAGGGCCATAGGAGTCGGGTGCTATGTAGTATGGGTGGCGGCCGAAAGCGTGGGCCTTGGATGTGCCGACCCTCGGCTGACGAAACTGGCTACTGGGACATGGAACGTCACCTCTTCCTCAGCTCAGGCTCCGGGGAAGGAGCCTGAGCTTGTACATGAGGTTGAGAGGTACCGACTAGATATAGTCGGGCTCACCTCGACGCACAGCCTGGGCTCTGGAACCAATCTTCCCGAGAGAGGCTGGACCTTATTCTACTCTGGAGTTGCTCAGGGTGAGAGGCGACGGGCTGGTGTGGGCTTGCTTATAGCCCCCCAGCTTGGATCCTGTATGTTGGGGTTTTCCCCAGTGGATGAGAGGGTAGCTTCCCTACGCCTTTGGGTCAGGGAACGGGCTCTGACTGTCATTTGCGCTTATGCGCCAAATGACAGTTCAGAGTACCCAGCCTTCTTGGGGTCCTTGGTGGGGGTGCTGGAAAGCGCTCCTAATGGGGACTCCTTTATCCTGCTGGGGGACTTCAACGCTCACGTTGGCGATGACAGAGGTACCTGGAGGGGCGTGATTGGGAGGAACGGCCTCTCTGATCTGAACCAGAGTGGTGTTTTGTTGTTGGACTTCTGTGCTCGTCACAGTTTGTCCATAACGAACACCATGTTCAAGCATAAGAGTGTCCATAAATGCACTTGGCATCAGGACACTCTTGGCCGCAGATCGATGATCGACTTTATAGTCGTATCATCTGATCTTTGGCCGTATGTTTTGGACACTCGGGTAAAGAGAGGAGCTGAGCTGTCAACTGATCACTACCTGTTGGTGGGTTGGATCAGATGGCGGGGGAGAATGCCGGTCAGACCTAGTAGGCCCAAATGTGTAGTGAGGGTCTGCTGGGAACGTCTGGCAGAGGAACCTGTCAGAAAGATCTTCAACTCACACCTCCGACAAAGCTTCAATCACATCCTGGGGGAGGCGGGGGACATTGAGTCCGAATGGGCCATGTTCTGCGCCTCCATTGCTGAAGCGGCTGACCGGAGCTGTGGTCCGTAAGGTCGTCAGTGCCTGTCGTGGCGGCAATCCTCGAACTCGGTGGTGGACACCTCGGGTGAGAGAGGCCGTCAGACTGAAGAAGGAGTCCTACCAGGCTTGGTTAGCTTGTGGGACTCCGGGATCAGCAGACAGGTATCGACAGGCCAAGCGGGCGGCAGCTTTGGTGGTCTCTGAGGCGAAAACTCGGGTGTGGGAGGAGTTCGGTGAGGCCATGGAAAAAGACTTTCGATCAGCTCCACGGAGATTCTGGCAAACCGTTGGAGGCTCAGGCGGGGAAAGCAGTGCTTTACCAACACTTTGTATAGTGGGGGTGGGGTGCTGCTGACCTCGACTGGAGATGTCGTTCGGCAGTGGAAGGAATACTTCGAGGACCTTCTCAATCCCACCAACATGTCATCCGTGGAGGACACTGAACCTGTGGATTCAGAGGCGGACTCTTTCATTACCGGAGCTGAGGTCGCTTGAGGTAGTTAAGAAGCTGCACATGTGGCTGGGCTCCGGGGGTGGACGAGATCTGCCCTGATTTCCTGAAGGCTCTGGATGTTGTGTCTTGGTTGACATGTCTCTGCAACATCGCATGGAAATTGAGGGCAGTACCTCTGGATTGGCAGACCGGAGTGGTGGTTCCCCTCTTTAAGAAGGGGGAATGGAGGAAGTGTTCCAATTACAGGGGAATCACACTCCTCAGCCTCCCTGGTAAGGTCTATGCAGGGGTGCTGGAGAAGAGAGTTCGATCGATTGTCGAATCCCAGATTCAGGAGGAACAATGTGGGTTCCGTCCTGGTTGTGGAACACTGGACCTGCTCTATACCCTCACTAGGGTCCTGGAGGGAACATGGGAATTTGCCCAACCAGTCCACATGTGTTTTGTGGACTTGGAGAAGGCATTTGACCGTGTCCCACGGGGGGTCCTGTGGGGGGTACTCCAGGAGTATGGGGTGCTGGGCCCGTTGTTACGGGCTGTCTAGTCCCTGTACAAATGGAGTGGAGAGCTTGGTCCGCATTGCCGGTTGTAAGTCGGATTCATTTTCAGTGAGAGTTGGACTCCGCCAGGGCTTCCCTTTGTCACCGATTCTGTTCATAACGTTTATGGACAGAATTTCTAGGCGCAGCCAAAGAGCGGAAGGGTTCTGGTTCGGTGGTGTCGGGATCTCGTCTCTGCTGTTTGCAGATGACGTGGTCCTGTTGGCGCCATCAAGTGGGGATCTGCAGCTCTCGCTGGAGCGGTTCGCAGCCGAGTGTGAAGTGGCAGGGATGAGAATCAGCACCTCCAAATCTGAGACCATGGCCCTCAGTCGGAAAAGGGTAGAATGCCTCCTCCGGGTCTGGAGTGAGGTTCTGCCTCAAGTGGAGGAGTTTAAGTATCTCGGGGTCTTGTTCACGAGTGATGGGAGAAAGGAACGGGAGATCGACAGACGGATTGGTGCGGTGTCTGCTGTGGTGCGGACTCTGTACCGGTACATGGTTGTTGCTTATTTCATTTAGTCATAGTCTCAGATTTGAAGAGAATAAGAGTTTATTAAATTGGTACTATACCTTGATCTTGAAAAACATTGAAACCTGACACGGACCTTACCTTAAGTATGGTACCATATTTCCTAAAAAACAGATGAAATCATTAAATTTTTTATAATGCAGCAGAATGTTATCTCTGTGGGATTTTTTCTACAGTAAGTGTACAATAAAACGTTGTTTTATGAATAACCTTATTGTCTTCATCATATTTTTATTTTCCCAAAATGATATTTAAAAAATAGGGTTTATCTTATAATCAGAGTCGTCCTATATTCGGGCCAATATGGTAAATTGGTATTTAATTTTCGTTCAGACAAAACTAAATATGCCTTAGTTTGTGCCTGGCTTATCTTCCACAGGAATTAAAAAAAAAAAAAAAAAAAAAGCATTCTCTGATGCAGTATTGATTTGGAAAAAGTGTAAGAAAAGACCAGTTTTGTTATGTTTGTATAATGCCTTAGTTTATGCCTGGTTTAATTGTAGAGTTGACTTGTTACGGACTAAAGGAAAAAAATCTTGATACTGTACTGATTTACTAAAAAGAGGGCAATAGGGCCTGTTGTACAAAAAAAAAAAAAACAAAAACAGGATTTTACAGATTTCGGAGTTGATAAAACAGTTTACACTTTCCTAGTCCTTTGTTATGCAGGTATAAAGAGGATAAGAAAAAAAAACAGTATAGTAAACAAAAAAAGAAGAGAACTGATACAATTCTTTTTGTCATTTGCTGTTAGTTTTAATCTACTGTATTGAAAAGAGTGTAAGAGAAAACACTACAGTATTGTTAAACAAGAAAAATCTGGATTTGTGCAAGAGTAATAATAAAAAAAAAAAAATCAGTCATTTGCCTGTAAATTAATTTGGTGTTGTACATGATTTGAATAGTGATTCAAACTGTATTGTGAACCCTGAATCGTGATTTGAATTGTATTGTGAGTTGAGTGAATCATGGCATGCCTAGTTATCAACAATGATTTGAGGTACCAAAAAGCAAAGAAAGCAATTTATACAACCAAAAGGATAAAAATTACTTATGGAGCAACAACAACCAGAAAAACAGCATCACCAACAACATGCTCAAGGTTTATGAAGCTAACAAAGAAGAGGCTAAAACTAAGCTCAGAATTGATTTCAGCAGGGTATACCTTTAAGAAATCAGAAAATGGCATTGATGCCAATTTATCTATTGGAAAGGTAGCCTTAAATGTCTTCTATTGTGATCTGGCTCTATAAAGAAAATAAAATAAAATCAAATAAACTTGACCTTTGGGGGGTATTTCTTCAGTCATGTTTGACAGCTGCAAACATTGCCTTTGTCTCCACTTTCTTTCACTTGTGAGAAGTTAGCTCAAGACAAACAGCCCCCTTAGACACTACAATAATAATTTGTTGAAGGCTAATATTAACCAGGGGTACTATTTAATATATTCATCATCTCAGCATGCTAGCATGCCACCAACTGCTACTGATGGGGCTGTCATTACTTTAACTTTACTTAGAATCTTGATGTAGTCCCCTAGAGTTTATAAAAAGGTTGAACAAAAGCTCACACCAACTTTCTCAACAGATTTGAAAATCTTGCATGCTCAGAAAATGGATACCTGGATTACAGGAAAAGCACCAAGTTCTCTGGCATTCCTCAAGTCTTGTTGACAATAATTTTGAGACTTGTACGAGAATGCACAAGCTCAAAAATCCTCTACCTTTATTTGCACAAACCAGAATCTACACAGCATCAGAATATATTATTCAGGAGGCTGAGACACTTTTCCCTTAATGGAGCAATCCAAAAAACAAAACTGAAAGATCCAGCGGAAAGCCAGCACCCAAATATTGAATCTCAAAAAGTCTTAAGGTAATTGTGGGGTCATAATTCAAAGTCAGCAAATTACATATGCACTGTTCTCTGAAACATGATGCAATAAATCACTCTGTACCTACATCAATACCAGTGTTGAGATTAGCCATACTGCAAGGTTAAACTGATCAATCAAGAGACTGTGTCGAGCTGTGAAGAGTGCGTGCAGGCTAAAAAGTAAAGCAGGTGCAGGAATAAGAGTAACAAAAGCACTACTGGAGAGGGGAAGCAAGTTAGGGTAGAAGACAAAAAGAAAACTAGGAGGTGAAAGACCTACAACACAATAGAAATGCTATGAAAATGTGGGGAAGACAGTTGAAGAAGAGTAACAGATGGGAAGAACAAGAATCTGACTGTCTCAAGGGTCTTTTGTACTTACTCAGTTAATGAGGTGATGGTGCTTCTGCTGGTCTCTTCCTCTTTATATACACTACATGCTGTATGCAGACAGATTCCACTCTGTCCCATCCCCTAACAAGGGACAACCTGCACTAGAACAGTCACCGGCAACACCTTCTTTTCTATTCTTACTCCACCTCATCCCCTCATAACACAACTACCAACGCAGCATTTGCGTCACTTGATCAAACCACCTCTTTAAATTTACATCGCTCTCATTTATTTTCCTTTAAAGTGCAATTCAACATGCACCAGCATGAGACAGAAACAGATGAAACTGCTGTTATATCATGCACTCCCTCAAGATTTCTCCTGCTGTTCCAAAGCCTCATGTCCTACATATAACACATACATCCATACTGTATCCTGCTGCAGAAATGAGTCATACTCCACTGCTCCTCCATAGTCACCCCACCCCTATCACAGGCAAGAAACTATCGGCTCTGTTTGTGAATTTTACTCCCTCTGCATAAAACACTTTGTCACATCACCAATGCGAGCGGGGGGAGGCAGGGTGCCTGTTGTGTGTGCAGAGAGAAGGTAATGATTGAAAAAATCTAAAGGTGCTCGTGTGAACACTGAACCCACTCATCATCACATTGCCCAAGGCCTTCAAAATGAGCATCATGAATATTTTAAACCTCACAATATTCTCGGGAAATCTGGAGATTGTCATTAAGCCGCGCGATATGGATAACTAATGCCCCCTCCTGAAGAAGATGTTTGCTCAGCCTTTTTCTTCTCCTCACTAACACCTCACTGTTACACTGCTCCACATTCCCTATAATGCTAATGGTGCTGTAGAAGAAACTGACATATTTTTCCCCCCAAGATGTCTGAATCTCATGTTTGCAGACTCCGACTGACTGGCAACCTGTTCTACCCTGCCTTTCATCCAAAGACAGCTGCAATATTCTCCAGCAGACTCCTTTGGCCCTGAACAGAAATGAGCAGGTATGGAAAATGAATGGAAATGGATTATGTTGCATCATAGGGAGACTGCTAATTCTTGGTTCAAATCTAAATTGTTGCATATCAGTGTGAAGTTTCACCACTAGTTTTTTTTTTTTGTTATTGTTACATTATATACATTCCCAAAGCTTCAACTGACATCTGACATTAATTTAACCATCTCACATTACAAAAAGTCATCAAATCCTGATAAATCTATGCCCGCTTAATCCTATGCAGGGTCACAGGGATCTGCTGGAGCCTATTCCCAGCTATCACCGGCCAAAAGGCAGGGGTACACCCTGCCAGTCCATCGTAGGGTCACAGGTAGACAAACGACCATGCACACTCACAATCAATGAGTGAATTTAAAACCACTAATTAACCTAACATGAATGTCTTTGGACTGTAGAAAGAAGCCGGAGTACCTGGTGGTAACCCACACATGCACGGGGAGAACATGGAAACTCCACACAGAAAGGCTGGCACAGGCACAGAAACACAGAAACAGTGTAGTCCCAAAATATTTATTAACAAAATTTGAATTTTCTGAGAATCAACAGACTGGTTTATTTACTAATTTCAGGACTAGTACATTTTACCAAAGAGGCATTTCAGCTTCTTTCCTTTCAACTTCCTTTTAAGATTTTTTTTTTTGTTGTTAATTCAATTTAAAAAAAAACAAACAAACTTACAGGCCTGACATACAGGAAGCCCAAACAGGAAGAGCTTCCAAAAAAATAAAAAAAAATTTTGACCATAGGTATTCAGGGGAGTGGTTTTAAAGCCTGTTTTTCAGAGCGCTGAGCAATGCCGTTTTGATAGGAAGCTCTGCCCAAACCCAATCAATCCAGAAATGGGCAAATTATAAGAGTCCAGCAGCTGACTGGGGCATGGCCACCTAACCTCAGTCACCGACAAGCTAGTTATTTTTCAACTTAGCTCATGCTAACCAATGATGGCCACTAGAGTTACCTTATATTTATTCTGATCAAATCTGTTCCTCCATCCTCATTTCAGATGTCGCAATCAAAAAGACATTTGAAAAAAGTACAACCCAGAGCTGAAACAAGGACTGCGAAGAAAATAAAAACTGAATGGTCTGTGGGAGATTTAGACCTTGTTTACACATGGTGTTAAAACATTGTTACTATACTTACGATACTAATACTTGAAGATTCAAGTTGGGATATAAATACATAATTACATCATGACTGAAATAATTCAGTCATATGAAGCATTGCGTAAAATACATTGAATAATGTGTGTGTGTGTGTGTGTTTTTATTCTTTCATTTGTTTTTGGCTTTTTCAAACATGTTTTAATTCTACTTGAGGTAAATTTTGGATGTGGACCTTTTAATTGAAACAAAGTTATTATACATCGTGGAATTTCCTTACATAACTGATGTGAGCATTTCTTCCATTACAGGCTACAAGAAAATAATTTCTGTCTAAACACACCAGCTACTTTAGACAGTCAGTGTTTTTGTGATGTGAAATTTAAATGAAATTTTGATGGGTCAAAATCAGATCTACACCATAGAATGGGTAAGAATTTACAGCATTCTTTGTTCTGTTTCAATCATTGCTGGTTGGAATTTATTAGTCTGAAAGGATACTGTAGGCCAACACTCCTCTCAACCTCACTTCTACAGGGATCAATTTTTCCATCTAAACGACTGCAACTACAACAAGCTCTGCTTTCACTGAGATCAGATGAAATATATCCTCATTAACAAAACATGGAGTTAAATTACGACCATCATAAGCACACTCTCATAAATCAGTTGGTCTAGATTAGAGGACATCATTTACTGCAGCCACACAGACTGCGAGAGGAAAATGTAGTTTTTTTCAGTATCAGAGGTTGTCTTAAATAAGATCAATTCTCCACATGAGTCTTGCACACATGGCTGACCTGAAAATGTTAATTAAAAACTGGGGCTGTGTTGAGATTTTGGTGTGACATTATTTCCACTTTAAAGCATTTTGCTGCCCTCTAGAGGCAGAGCACCTGCACCTAAGGAGACAACTGTATGAAGAGTAAAAGCAAAAGCCATCCTTACTTTAATACCAACATCATGAATAGTCTGCTAGAGATGCAGTTTTGACTCCTCACCAACAGGTTATTCTTGAGAAATATATAGGTGCTGAGTTAATAACAATGAATCACTGCAGAGACATCATTTCTGATGAAAAACTTTAAACCCTTAGAGCTTTATTCACATTGTCACACAACATGACCTACATTTTCCAAAAAGGATAAATTATCAGTGATAATCAGCCAAAGACAATGATATGTATGGAGAAATCTATAAATAAATAACAATTTCTACCTGTCGTTTGATAAAGCTGGATGTTGTGTCAGAAGATGTGCTGCCATCAGAGCGTTTGAAGCGGCTTTTCCGTTTAGGCAGCTTTCTGGGAAGCTGTGAGAAAAGACGCCCACACAGGTTAAGAGAAAAAAAAGATAGAGTAGGAAATGCTATGGTGGAAACAGACCCCTTTTTGGTTGCTTTTTTAGATTCTTATTTAAAAAAAAAAAAAACCCCTTCATTCAAGCAGGCTGAGTGTAAAAAAAAGTCCCAAAAATATACTGTAAGTGTAAAAAATAAAAAACCCAACTAAACAATCAAAAGAGTTGTAAAATATTCACAGTGAGACACAGAACAACAATAAAATGATGTAAAAATCTGGGCCGTAGCGATACACTAATCTCATGATACGATACACGATATTCGGCTCACGATTCGATATATATCGATAGCCATCTTACAATACATTTACATCATTTTCCGAAAAGATTTTAAAGGGACAAAGTGATTTTGGTGACATCTTGTGAGTGTTCCAATTACTTTGTTTGAATTTACTGAACTGAAAGCATCAATTCCACATTATATGGCTGACAGGCAGCTTGCAAATGCTGGACAAAATGAATGAAAAATTTGTTGAGAAAAATAGTTTCATTTATTTAAACAGTGCAAATTGTTGCTCGCAAGCTTTACAGGTGGGACAAGGGTTTTTGGAAGAAGCTTAGAATATGATACCCGCAGCTGAAAAATTGATACTCGATAAAATATCGATATATATCGCAGAATCGATAAAATCGCTCAGCTCTAGTAAAAATAAAGAAAGGCAGGAAATTACTGAAAAGAAACACATGGAAAATGATCTTCATTGGTTACCTTTTCAAAGATAATATTATTCACAACAGAAAATGATCAAATTTAGGAATTAGACATGAAATATCTGAAATGTAACTTAGTTTCCACAAAAAAAAAAAAAAAAAAAAAAAAAAAAACAGAGTGGAAGATCAAATGTGACATAAAACAAGCAAAATTGGATGTGAACAAGTAGAAAATTATGGGGTAAAATTACACACAGGAATAAAATAACATCTAAAAAGTGATGCAGAATTCACACCAATCATAAAAGCTGAAAACACAATGAACACAAGCTGCATCTTAAAGGTCTGTAGTTGTGTCGTTTTCAATCTGGGTGTCCTATATGGAAGAAGCAGTAGAGATTCCTTTGGTATTCAGTGGCTAAATGCTCCATAAGTTGGCACAAACAGCAATTTAACCAGCTGCATCCTTACCAAAATGTCATACATCTGAGCTGCTCATATATATATATATATATATATATATATATATATATATATATATATATATATATATAAAACCAGGCCACAGGTTGGTCATAATCAGGTTGGTCATAATCATGGTCTGCACATTAACACTGGCAGTTACTGGTGTGCGCTGATTCTTCTGCATTACTGCACATGAAGCTTACTACCGAAAAAACGTATTGAAATAAATAATAAAGTATCAATACAAAGGCCCGATCAGCTTGGACTGAAAGACCATTTGTATCAAGATCCATGGTCGCATCAACGCGTTTGTGTTTCTCTTCCATGAAAGCCGCTTGCTGTGCGGCTCGAACATCAATCTGCAGCATCAGTGAGGTTGAGAAGATGAAGAAAGTCTCCGTCTGCCAAAAACGCGACGCCTCAAAGGGAACAACAAGTAGCTTCGAGACATTAGCTAACCGTTGCCCGACTTTTCTCGGCGAGTTAGAGCTGTGAAAAAAAAAGTGAGTGGCTTTACCTGAAAATAATGCGACTGGGAGCCGGTTTCCACGGCAGACAGAGGGTCCATGGGCGATTTGGACATTTTGACTTGCACCATCTATCGAGAGCGCAGGGAGGCGGGAAGCACACACCGACATGGGTTACTGGAGGAGACGAGAGGCGTCGAATACATCTATATGCGGTGAAAAACGGTGACAACAGAGAGGAAGCGAAAAACGGCCTTTATCATCGAGCCCAAGATGACACTATTTTACATGTCACACTTCTCATGAATTTAAAATATGCATTAGGCTACAGCAGAGTCCGGAGGAAACCGACAACGAGTTGCAGAAATATCGGAGTTTAATTAAACCGTTGACGCCGAGGCGTCATCGCACGAGCCACGGTACAGGTCCGTACTATGTGTGCAGCCCTGGTGGGGGTGTCGAGGTTTACTGAACATACACAAAAATAACTTCACACGAGCATATAGGAGATTTTTTCGTTTTAAACGAGCACGCTAACGCGGTGTCGCCCGTGCGTATTATTTGTTTGTAAAAGGAGCCTTCAAATAGGCTTCCAGAAACCGCAGTCAACGACACGTGAAATCAAATGAGTGCATTTGAAGTTATAGAATAAGAAAGAGATCGATCCAGGGGAACATGTCCCTTTTATTAAAAACAGCATCAGGTCATCGATCAACGAAAGTAAACGAGCCGAAAAAGAAAATATTTCCAAGACGGAAATATTCGTCAAGTTTTAGGCTGTTGGTGGTTTTACATCAATTACTAATAGATAAGAAACTGATTAATCATGTGATATAAGGGAAAACGCGATTTTTTGCTTTTGATCCTACTGTTTTATTATATTAGACAAATAAAACCTCAGACTGATAGCAAAATGCAACTTTTAATCACCATGCCAATGTTTGCTTAGGCTATATATAAAATAGAAAATCATCTGGGCAACACTAAGTACCTCCCGTGATTCAGCAGCTTGCAGATCCACTTTTAGCAGCACCCTTTTGACATCCTCTTACATCCTTGTGGAAGGATTTCATTCTTTTACAAACATTTCTTTAGTCATTGAGTTTTTTTTGGGGATTCACTTATACACAGCTCCCATATGGTCTCAGTGCAGTTTTTTTCAGATCCGACTCGCAAAAAGTCTTCAATACCACCAGTAAAACTCGACAGATTTGTCGCTAGTCGCTTTAAAAAAATAATAAAAATAAATAAATAAATAAGTAAAATGAAAAGTTGCTTGTCGGGTGGCCGCAGTGTATTAGAGGGATGCGGAGGAGGTGAGTCCTGGACCACCTGGGACCTGGGAATAGTCTGTTACTGGCTGCTGCGGAACCGGAACCAGGTAAACGTGCAGAAAAGCTAAAACAGACATGGAGAACGGTAAAAATCTGTGTACTTTACAGTTCGGGTACCAACTCAGATAGCAATATTAACAATTCTGTCTGAAAAAAAAATTCTGGTCTGCAACAAAACTTTCGTGTCATTCCTCCATGTTACATTAGATCTGCTCTATTGGTCCTTTTCCGCTAGTACCTACTTGGCGCGGCTCGACTCGACTCGGCTCCGCTTTGGAGGTTTTCCACTAGGTCATATTACCGGCTTGGCCCTCCTTTTTTCGTACCTACTTGGCTGGGGTTCTATTCGGGCTGAGTCGGGCCGAGAAATTCAACGTCACCACGCCGGGGCCATTGATTGGCCAAAGAGAGCAACGTCAAAAAAACGGTAAAAAATGGCCTTAAGCGACTCCTCCACACCCGCCATATTTAAAACTCGGCAACAACAAACTCAACAGCGATTTTACCCACATCGAGGTGGTACTGGACTACAGTGGAAAACCACTGAGACCGAGTCGAGTCGAGTCGCGCCGAGTAGGTACTAATGGAAAAGGGGCATTTGTGTTCACTGTCGTGCTATTCTCTTACTGGTTACTTCAGTGTGACTCCTAGTGGCACAGATGTGTAATGACAACAGAAAGTCCAGCCCTCGATTATAAAACAAATTCAGTCCTGTGGTATGTTTTTTCATTTTATATTTTTTATCCAAGTCTAAAATTGAAATATTAAAAAAACAGGCATTTTTTTTCATTTTTTGTGTTAGATTAAAAACTGAAAAACATCATAAAATGTTTTATTTTACATTTTTTAAGATGAGATTTACACTAAATACAGTGATCCCTTATTTTTCGCAGTTAATGGGGACCGGCGCCCCCCCCGACAATCAAAATCCGCGATCTGGAGCTGGAGCCCCCCGAGCCTCAATAATGTGTTTAAAATATGTTTAAAACCCCCCCAAAAAGTAGCGAGGCACTGCAACGAAACAAGACAAAGGCTCAACTGTGGTCTTTCTGTTACCTTCACAGCCTCTGGTCTCTGAACCGTAGTAAAGAAACCGCTGGTATTGTGCTATTTTTGTCTCGTAATTAGCGGCTAACACGCTAACAACAACAAAACAAAAAGTCAGTTTTTTTTCTGCATGGAATGAACACTTTATTCTGGCACTGCAGGAACTTGTAACATCACACAGGTTGTATTGTTCGGCTCCTGTCAGTTAACAGAGAATGTAAATCTATACACGCTGAGCTGCTGTTAATGCTCACTCCACTTTTCATCTAAACCTTGTTTTCTTCTGCTGTCCCATGACACACACACTCCATTACCCATAAGGCCACATCATTACCCACAAGGCTACCTTCTGAAAGGGGGTCAGGCTGGCTCACTGCATTTCTTCACTGTGAGAGAATGCACACAACATCCTGTGATGTTTTTGTGATTTTTTAAAAATTTTTTAAAATTATATTATGTATTTCTCAAAAAAATCCATGAAGCACTAAAACCGCAGTACCCAAACCGCGAAGTGGTAAGGGATCACTGTATGTGTTACTGACAAGTGCTGATGTTAAAAGTGCTATGTTATGGCACTTTATGTTATGGCAGCAGAACATTTAAATAAAAGTGCATTTTAGACTACTTTTGAATTCATTATTTGATTTTGCGTATACAATGCGATTAATCGTGATTATCTACAGAGAAGTTGTATATATATATATATATATATATATATATATATATATATATATATATATATATATATATATCTGGAGCAGACATGACTACTGTTCTGTCTGATTAGACAGAACAGTAGTCATGTCTGCTCCAGATATATATATATATACCAGGGTTTCCTGCAGGAAAAAACTTTGGGGGGGGGGGGGGGGGGGGGGGGGGGGGGGTTTTCAAGCCGAGAATGGTAGCCGAGAACCAAAAAAAGGATAAATTACTTAATTAATTAGATTGTTTCAATTATTATTTTTGCCCTCAAAATATGAAAGAAGTTGCTTAACAACAAAACAACAAAACCCACAAACATGATGATGGAACAGCACTATAAAGTGTAGGCTAACCTCAGATTTCTTAACTAAAAAGACTACGTCTATTTACTCTACTACTGACAATTGCATACCAGTAAATTACATAGTAGGCGTTACCTTTTTGACTGGGCGGACTGGTCATCAATCACCTCAGAGTGACAGCTGTCAAGTGAAGCTACGGTAGCTTGGAGTCCAGATGACAGGCAGTTGCACCCATTGGTCTTTATTTATTTAGTTAGTTAGTTTAAATACCTAATGTTCTTTTTTCTTTATAGACAAGTTAAAATTATTGATTAGTGTGTGCGATGTGTCACTTTAATGAATTGTCGAACCAAAAAAAAAAAAAAAAAAAACGGCAGTTAGAAGTCGCACTGTCTGGTCAAAACAAAAGCACCGGTTCTATTACGAATAAAGTTTACCAGAATCTCTACTGACTATAAATAATTACGGACCGACATAAAAGCGAGCGGAGGAAAACTTGTATTGAAGTGAGACGAGACGTGAGCTGTCAAACGTGAGTGATCGACAGACAGGTTATCACTGGTGTGTGAATGAGAGAGAGAGAGGTGGCGCAGAATGCACTGCAGGTAAACAGCGCAGCACTAGAGAATCAACATTAATTCATTATAACACAAACCTATGTGCGCTGATCAGTTCTCAAGCGCTGCGGTGTCGCTTGCATGCATTGCATTTATTTTTTTTTGCCCGACATTTTTTTTTTTCCCGACATTGTAGCCTGGGCGCTCGAGATTTCAGGCCGGGCGGGGCGCCTGGCCAAATAAGGTCTGCAGGAAACCCTGCTATATATATATATATATATATATCTGGAGCAGACATGACTACTGTTCTGTCTGATTAGACAGAACAGTAGCTTCAGCTCATTCAGAATGCTGCTGCCAGAGTTCTAACAAGAACCAAGAAAACTGAGTCCATTATTGCAACCAATTACTTGCAGAAGATATTTAAATTTTCCATCCCCTCCTGGGAACCAACACATGATTTTTGATTAATTTTTCCACATTTTTGTATGGCAGAACCACCCACTTCCTGAAAGTAAACAATAAATGTACTATTGGATTATCCTCCACAAAACTTAATTTGGTGTGTGAGGACATTTATGAGTATATTCTGTGTGAATCTCAGGCTGATCTAATGAATCACATGCAAAATACACTACATAATGTGAGCAAAATCATGCACCTTTGACCAGACAGTGATGCTATAGAGTTCATCCAAGATTGTCATATGCACTTATTCAGAGTGGAAGACAAAACAAAGCAAAAAAAAAAAACAAACATGCTTTATGCTGACATATGCAGCAATATTTCTGCTAAGTTTGGTGACTCTGAAAAAGGTGTCATAAAAACCATGTGTTTAGTATCCAAAATGTAAAAATGTCACTGAATGTGTACTGTTTGACTGCCCTAAATGAAACTCACAGGAATTATTGAGGTCAGGGTGGTCAGTATTTGTGGTGAGTTTGATTTTATATTTTCAAAAATAGAAAGTCATGGACTTTGAATAGACCATATGTTGCAGTGTATGAAATGTTTGCCTTGCTGAAAGGCATGTGATCCTTCAGCCTGGCTTCCCTCTGACAAACAGGTGATTTTTTATAGAATATAAAATTTATGTGTGGCAGAACCACCCACTTCGTGTTTCACACTGGATAATTCAGGCACTGTTGAACGTCCATCTATGAAAGTTTATAGAGTGCATAAGGACACTTATGAGTAGGGGAGAGTAGGGTAATGTGAGAAGGTCTTTACTCCCTCCTGCCTTTTAAGCAAGCTAAATTGATGTGTCTATAAAATTAACATATTTTTCTTTAATTTAGGATGTTTCCTAAGGACGGAAATGATCAGAATGTTTGCCGGACTAAAGACGGTGAAATCATTTTTATAAAAAGAGGTCAAATGTCTCATTTTACCCCAGCTATGGGGTAAACTGAGACAAAGCCCAAAGCGGGCCATGGGGTAAACAACCCACCCTGGGGTAAAGTGATCTCCTTATTTTTTCCACCACTCTGGAGGTGACTGAACAAACACAAATAATGCAAATTATCATTCAAAAAATGTTTTATTAGACTTAGAGAAAATAACCACTTCCACAGTAGGGGAAACTCAGATTATATCCACTCACGTCCTCGGGATTAGCTCCGATTTTTAGCCCTTCCTTTGCATTTTCTCATCAGTCTATTATGTGTCTTTTCAAAAGCTCTGGATCGGCTCACCATTTTCTGCCCTCTTATGCACTTCCTCTGCAGCCTGTTACGTCTTTCTTCTAAAGCCCTTTCGAGTGCCTCCATCTCAGGAGTGTCGGTGAGGATAGCGGTCTTCACACGCCTCCATCTGGTTTGTTTTCTGGGGGTGAACTTTGGAAGAGCAATGATTTCCTGTGGAGGGACATAACCAGGCCGATTAGTTAAAGGTCCTGGATCCGTGTCAGCTGGCGCAGGAGTGGGGGAATTCTTACGGGAGGCTGCGTTATCTGCAGGAGGGTCATCTTCAGGCGGATCATCTGCAGGGTGCAGGCCTTCAATAACTTCTCCCAGAGGTGGAGCATCTCTGGTGGCAGGCTGTACTTCAGGGTTTGGCCTGTCTGACCGTATGGAAACGCTTTATCCCGGAAAATGACACGATTGTATGGGAAAATCCCAATGGACCTAAACCCAGAAGTCAAGTTTTGTGGTGTCACAGTTGTCATGAAGGCTTGACTCACAAGTCCTGCAACCTGGTAGATGGTGACTGTTTTGCCAGGATTCGATCGCATCCACCCATCGAGAGCTCGGCTGTATTGGGCTTTGAACGGACCGTACACGACCACATCCAGAGGCTGCATGCGATGGGATGTGTATGGTGGGAGAGTGAGCATAAAGATACCATTGCTCCTGGCGAGTTCTACTGCCCTGAGTGATATGTGAGCTTTAAGATCGTCCATGATGAGAAGCATGGGGTGGTCAGGTGAACATTAAGTGTGGTTTATCAGAAACTGGGCCCAGCTATCTTCATTTATCCATCCTGTTCTGGTGGATGTACCTTTTGCTCCTGGAGGTGCATTGATCATGATTTTAAAACTTTACTCTGGGAAAGACAAGCATCGGAGGTGCAGCGTCCCCAGCAGCATTCGCAGCACAGACCAGAGTTACCAGCTCCCCTCTCTCGGCCGATGTGATGGAACCAACTTGCCTTTTTCCCTCTTTGTGTCATCACCTGAAACAGACAGAAAGTTCAGAATTAATGGCATGTTTGATCTGTCGGTTACATACAGAGCTCCAGCAGTGTCCTGGAGGTGGATGAGAGGCTGCTGGCTCCATCGCCTATCCAATTTCGAAGCACCATTCTTTGCCTTGCTTGCTCGGAGGTTTATCTCACCTGGTGAGGCCTTTGTACAGTATGGACACCTGTTTCGTCCACATTAAAAATCATGTGTCGGGGGAATTTATGCCTGTTAAAGACAAGGAGAAAGGGAATCTAAACTACTTAATTTTATAGAATAAAACACATGCATTGGAACAATCAATTCACCTACCTGTCCATGACTACTGCCAGATTATCATAGAACTCCCCAACAGTCGTTCTATTAAAGGCAGTGGCCCTTCAGAGGGATGTGGCTTCTGGAGTTCAGACAGAAAGTCGGCGACGTGCTAGAAAGCTGCGGAACCACTGTTGACCTGCAGACTGTGTCTCCTTCCAATTGGCAGGCATGGGGACATGGTTCTTGTCTGCATGGGGACATGGTTTTTGTCTACATACTCAAAGGCCAGTTTGCGGCACTTAGCTGGAGAGAGACCATAGGACTGTTCAGCAGTTCTTTTAAGGTGTTTGGGGTTCCTCCTCCATCTCATCTGGAAAATTCTCTTTGCCATGGCTACTGAGTCCCAGCCCACAGTACCACAGTCCAGGCCCAGCTGCTTCTTGGTTATAAATCTAAGGAGGCTCGATTTGTCAATTTTTCGCTCCTTTGAAACACATCTTAAGGGCTCTTTTTCTCCATGACCTAGTGGTGCACTTCAGATTCAGATTCAGATTCAGATTTTATTGTACCCTTGGGTAAATTGGTTTACAAGAGTGAGGTATTCACATACTATGCAAAAAATATACACTCAACAACACAGGCAAGATAAAGTGATGACAGTGCTTTGGCTAAAAGAACAAGAAGGACAGCCCCAGAATAAAAAGCAAGATATGTTTAAAACATCAGTAGATAAGAAACACTAAAATATTCAAACCATCTAAAGGATAAAAAAAAAAATATGTGCCTTTCTTAGAAACAAGATAAAAGAAACAATACAAAACATAAATACAAAGTTATGTTGCAGTTTCTCTCACTTGTTCATAGCACTGATGGCTGCTGGTACAAAGCTGTTTTGTAACGTTTTGTTTTACAAGCAGGTACCATGAACCTCCGACCTGATGGGAGCAGCTGAAACTCACCTCTAAGAGGGTGAGAATTGTCTTTTAAAATAGAGCCAGCTATCCTCTGTAACTGCTTAGTATACAGGGATTCTGGATGAAGCTGAGACTCACCAATCAGCTTGCTTGACCATTTCACAATTTGATTTAAACAGTTTTGTTTTTAAAAGACACATTTCCAAACCATGAAACAGACAGAACGATAAAACTGATTCTATAAAGCACGATAAAAACAAGATCATCATGGTCCTGGCAATGTTAAAAGTGGACAGTTTTCTTAGACAAAACAGGCGCTGGCGTCCCTTTTTGTTCACAGCTTGACAGTTGGCCTCAAAGTTCAGTTTGTTGTCGATGACAGTTCCAAGATATTTGTATGTGCTGACACACTCCACTGTCTGACCTTTTAAAACTGTGATCTCTTGGTTGGGAGCACTGTTTTTACGAAAGTCAATGATCATGTCCTTTGTTTTAGAAATATTCTTCAGGAAAGACTTACTGCACCAGTCAAGGAAATCACTAACAACTGGGCCGTGGCTCGTCTCATTGTTTTTCAGCAGGCTGACAATAACTGTATCGTCAGCATACTTTAAAATGGTTCTGTCCTCTCTGCACTTTCCATCTGTTCAATGGAGGTTCGGCCCCAGGTTGTCTTCCTGTTGTATTTCCTTGATATTATGGATTTTTCATACTGTTTAAGACACAAAAAAACAAAGCTTATTTTTTGTCTCACTTTGCCTCCAGGGGAAAAGTGAAGCAGTGTCTTACTTTTCCCCATGGCAATTGTCTCACTTTAACCCTCCACCACTTTTTTATTAAAACAACTTCTCTGTAGAATTCAGGCCAATCTTTGGCTCACAGCACCGCATCATTTTAAAAGGCGATTGTTCGACAATATACATGATATGAGTTTGTCCGCTTGAATCAATTACTTCTAGCACCAGAGTTAATTTTTGTGAAAACCAAAAAATTTACTTTTACATCCCAAAAATGTATTTTTGTACAAAACACATGCTTACCACAACACAGTGGAGTCAGGCTCTTCCTGGCCACGGTAAAAAGGATGAGCCTTGATAATCAGCTGCTCAAATGACCACAGCTGCATGCTGTTTCTTAAATACAGGGGGTGATCTGAGGGGGTGCCTCAGATCTGAGGTCGTTCAATTGTAGAGGAGATGAGGTGAACAGCAAAAGAGCAGGTACAGGGAATGCAACAACAGCCACATGTCATCAAAATACCAACAAAACCAGCAATAGAAATCAAAATGAACATAATCAGACCTTTCCACTACCCAAACATCCCAGACATCCATTCCTCAAATGGGTTATCAATTCCAGAATGTTCATGCATGGTTTTAGACGGGGTGCATAGTAATTTCAATGCCTTGGTAACAGAACCATCAGGGGTGGTATTGTTAGGTATAAATGTAAAACACATCTCGCCAACATTGCACAGACACCCCCCTTTTCTGCTAGGAGCATATCCAGAGCCATTCTATTCTGGACCGACATTAGGGAGGTGGGACCTAGTTGGTCAGATAACCCTTCACCAGCGCCTGGTCAAATTTCAGAGACGTAGAACATTGTAGTGGACATCATTATTTAGTCATCACTATTTAGTCATTTGTGTGCTCTCCTCTCTCTGTCCTGTCTCCCCTCTTTTCTTTCTTTACCCGGCTGGCCTTCAGCAGGAACGTCCCCCCATATGAGCCAGGTCCTGCTCAAGGTTTCTTCCTCTTAAAGTGGAGTTTTTCCTTGCCACTGTTTGGCTTAAAGGTTTTTTTCTCCCTCTGTGGGAGTATTTTACTTGCCATTATCATTTATTGGATTTAATTTTATAATTTTAGTTAATGATATTTGCTCGGGGGTCATGCTTTGGGTCTCTGTAAAGCGCCTAGAGACAATTGACATTGTAACAGAAGCTATACAAAATAAAATTGAATTGAATTGAATTGAATTGAATTGAATCATTAATATGGTCCATATTCTTACTGGAAGTGACTGGAAACAGAGCAGCCACCAAGGGGAGATTTTCAAACCCCATGGCAACTTGGTTTGCTAGTTTGAATTAATTGGGTACACCTCTGGGTCAGCCAATAGCATCAATGTATGTAGGGCAGTTAGCCGACAAGTCAAGTTTTTCAAAGCGAGCTCTTCTAAGAGAATGTCGCCTTCTCCTGCGGGTGTTTTTTAGTGAGTTCATCCCCTGGTGTATGAGTAGGAGTCAAATTGTCACCAATAAAAACAAGCGGAGCATGCAGTCTTACCATTGCACAAACACCTATGGTGCGGCTAGGGATGCGGGTGAGGAGGCAATTATCTCCACAACAATAATAAAGTCCTGATCTGGCTCATGGGCCAATCAGAGAGCCGGGAGTGTGGCATTGCACCAGTCTTGGGATGGTGCCCACATTGAGTCAAGATTGCAAAAGGCTGAACTTGAAAAAATAGTAGGAGCTAGTTCCTTCATGAGGGGTAAATGGTTCTGGTCGAGTGTTATTAGGGATGGGAGGAAAAATGCTGGCTAAGGTATTACAATTCTTGGCTGTAGCCCCAGCTGTCCTCAGGATGAACAGGGTGCTGTCCTCAGGGTAGGGCTGGCTCAGTGACCAGATGAGGGTGTGCAGTCGCACAGGCAATGCAGTCACCTTTGCCCTGGTCCTTAGCGCTCTGGGCCATCCATTTCAGCCAAAGGTTGTCATCTTTGTACTCTGTGGCCATTTGGATCACGTCCAGAGGCTGGAGTGTAAAATAATCTAATTTAATCACTTCTGGGGATAATTTGGAAGGTGGGCTAAGTCTGGGGGAGGTAGCTCTCCTGTGCCAATTCTGTCTGCCATGTTGATTCCCTCATGGCTGAAAGTGATATTTGGTGCTTTCACTTGTTGAGGTAGACCCACAACTAGAGGAAGACTCGGTCTTCTTCAATGGGGGTCTGTCAAGGTTACTGTGATGGTTCCCTGTTGGATACATCGACCCCAAGAAGGAACGTATAAGTGGTGGCCGTGGGTCCAATTCCATGTGGGAATGGACCCAAGAGGTGGTCAAATGACCGGGACAGTGGGTTGGAGGAAGTACTATAGTCCATTTGGGGAGACATTTTTCCCCACCACTCTTGCACTTCTTCACTTAGGTCTGACATGTGCGGACGCTATTAGCCACCAGTCCACTTTGTCACTACACTCCAGTATGAGCACTGGGGAGTAATGAGTTCCTCACTCCCCCCCATGGGCCCCCGCGCTGGGAGAATAAGGCGTATTGTTCTCCACACACAGGCCTTGCTGATAGCTTAAGAGTGTGATACACGCACAGATACATGCCATGGACACACCATGATGCGTCCTGTCCTCCGGACTCTATTACTTTACAGAGGTCAAACTGGAAGGTGGTGGTGCTATTGTGGGTGAGGACAAGGTTACGTTTCCACCCTCTGCCTGTGCCCGACGGACACCCAGACTGCGCCAGTTGGGGAGCTGCTCTCCTCGTCCTTGCCTGGGCTCATGTGTTATTTAGCCCAAGACCTGGCTTACCACAGGCCTGGAAGGGAAGTTCACAATGATACCATAATATAAAAGTTACCACAAGTACAAAACACAAAAACACTCAAGCTCTAAACTTTTTTAGAAACAGGGTTAGGAATTCCATCTTGCTAGTGAAACTTACTCTCTTTGCACTGACCTCAGAAACTCTAGATCAGGAGTTTAAAACCTTCTAGTTATCACTTAGCTTGTTCTAGGGGCATGGGCAAGGGTTTTCACACAATGTCATTGGTCAAAAATTAGCTTAATCAAGCTGAGCGCAAAAGCAATTACAAAACACAACCATAAGATAATGAAAAAACAGAAGACCTGGTCAGACATCTGGATCTCATCCCACAGGATGGTGGGAGGGAAATTCACCACTGGCCCTTCTGAGGGCCGTTCCTCTTCAGCATCTGAGGATAGACTGCCTCAGCCTCCTGGTCACCACCAAGGGAATTAGTCTGCCCTAATGCTTGAGGTGGGACTCACTGTGTGATGATATTTCTTGTCCAATTTACTAGGTACGAGGGGGTAGACTACCCTTCGCACCTACCTCCTTCTGGGGATTATTCTGCCCGACTTGGTGCTGCCTCTGCAGCTGACCCTTCTGGATCTGGTGCTGATGCTGCCAAATCCTTCTGCACTTCATTGAGTGATCTTTGTGGCTCACTGGCTGCTGCACACTGGCTCCAGTGGTACCAGGTGTCACCTTTTCCTTGGAGTCTCACCGCGTGGGCTGTTTTTTCAGTTACCTTGAATGGTCCAGTCCACCTTGGCTCTGACCACTTTCACTTGATGACCCTCAGGAGGACCCAATCTGCTCCAGTCTCTGACTCCTGCCTCTGGTCCTGCTGCTTGTTGGTCACCTGTTTGGAGAAAGCTGACACAAGACTCTGCATTTCATGGTAATACTCTTTAGGGGAGATCTCTAACTTCTGGACCAAGGTGCAGAAGATAGAGGGGCCCTGGAAAGGCCCTTTCTGTCTGCAAGTCATGTGGGGTAAGCCCTTGGCTCTGATTTACTGAGCAACAGATGGACATCAGAGCCAAGGGCAGAGCATCAATCCAATTCATTTTGGTCTGTGCACAGATTTTTGCCAATTTGTTTTTGACTGGTTCATTCCTTCCACTATGTCTTGAGACTGGGGATGATAAACTGTACCAAAAGAGTGTTTGAGGCCCAGCATGGCCTCCACCTGTTGTAAGTCCCTAGGTTTTTAAAATGGGTTCCTTTATCTGACCTGACCCTCAACGGGAACCCATGTCTAGGAATGTAATGATTCACCAGGCACTTAAAGGTGGGGTGCGTGTTCTTTTTTTGCAGCACTTTTTACAATATTGCCTGAAAACCTTTTCACATTCCCATTGCACACACTGAAATAAAATGTTTGCGAAAAAAAATGAAACGTTTTGGTCCGGTCTAGAGGGTATAATCAGAGAAAAACTCTGACCAATCAATGTACTGATCATCTTTACATTTATTGGCTGCCTAATACGTCCATCAAATATCAATGCACTCCCCAACGGTCCCCCTCCCCGCCCCCCACCCTGTCGTGAATTGTGTGAAGGCGTGGTTTCGAGGGGTGGGCTGAAGAGGAGGAGGCAGAGCCTTTGGGAGGAGGGAGTGTATATTTTCAAAATCTCACTTGAGTTGGATTGCTGGAACCGTTTTTTCAAAGAACACCCACCCCACCTTTAATCACTGATTTGCTGTCTTCCTTCTTGGTAGGCCACGCTTCTGGCCACCTCGTGAAGGCATCCACACCTCAGCACACACCTGTATCCTCGAACAGAGGTCCACATGTCTGTGTAGTCAATGATGATCTCTTTTCCAGCCACTGGGTCTGAAGGAAATCTGCCAGGTTCTGGTTTCACAGTGGGCCTGCTGTTATACTGGGTGCACTGCTCACAACACCTGACCCAGTTACTGGCCATCTGCTTAAGGTAAGGGTGCCACCAGTGTTCCAAGTTCCTCATAATCTGGTGTGTCCCACATGTCCAACCCCATGCACCTCCTTTAAGGCAGTTTTCCTTATCCCAGGGGGCAAAATAGGTCGCCCATCCGGGCCCTGCCACAGACTTTCAACCTCCAGGGCTCCTTGTGCCTTCCACAAGGTTTTCTCCTGGGGTGAGGCCCACTTTTGGAGTCTGATGAGCTCTGCCATCCTGGGCTCAGATTCCTAGAATCTCAGAACACATCAACATCAACCTTCCCTGACACCCAGCCATTTCTTTAGCCACCTGGTCTGCAGCTGGATTTCCTTGGGCCACTCTAGTGTTACTGGAGTCATGCCCTTTACATTGTACCACTGCCACCTGCTCTGGTAGCAGCAAAGCTTCAGCCAGTTCCTTCACTTCTGCCTTATGTTTGATGGGCTTGTTGGACGCAGTCAAAAATCCAGCTCTGAGCCACTGGCTCAGTTCCACATGCACTGCTCGAGCTGCATGTGCTGAGTCAGTGTAAATGTTCACCTTGTGTCCCTGTCCTAATTTCAATGCCTCAATCACAGCCACCACTTCAGCTCTTTGGGTTGATTGTTGTCTACCTAGCTTCTCAGCCTTCATGCCACAAACTGGCCTCCCTGATCTTCCACTACCACATAGGCCGCTCTAAGTCCTTCCTGTTCGTGCCTGACACAACAACTCTCAGTGTACAGGTGTCTAGCCCCTGTAATGGGTTCTGCCCGCAGATCTGGTTTCACTTTTTCTTCCTTTCTCACCTGCTCTGCGCATTCATGTGGCTCTCCTGTGCCAATTCATGTCTGCCATGTTGATTCCCTCATGGGTGAAAGTGATGTGTGGTGCTTCCAAAATTTTGCTAAGCCTTTGTTGTCTGAGGGACATGAGCGTAAAGGTTTGAGAGTTCGCATAGGCTACCACGCTGTGTGTTGTCAGGACCTGTAACTGATGGCCCATAACAATGTGTTTGGTTTTCTGGATCAACTTTGCTACTCCTGCTGCATGTTGTGTGCACCTGTGATGTCTCTTTTTCATGTTATCCAGCATTACGCTGAGGTACATTAGTAGCACTCTTTCTTCCCTTCTTTCTGGAACAGAACGCCATTCACCATGTCTTCTGTTCCAGAAACATCCAAATAGAAAAGAATGTTATAGTCAGGTGTGGCAAGGTCAGCAGCCGTAGCCAAAGCCTGTTTCAAAGTGTTTCAAAGTGACTACTGTTGTTGTAATGTTTCCTGTACTTTTCTCTCTCTCCTCCCCGGGCCTCTGCCCAACAACCCACATTCACTCTTTTTTTCTCAACAATGTTAAGCTTTTTTCTGCATTCATTAGCCTTCTCCCAAAACCATGGACCCAACGGCTTTGTGTCCGACATTTTACTTTCCTTTTCTTTTTAACAAATTTTCCACATTCTACTTCAGAATCTTCTTTTTTCCCCCTCTAGCTTTAGCCTTCACTCTCTTCCTAACCACCATCTCCATCACCTCTTGCTGTCCTTACAGGTCTCCCTGAAAAGACCATCAGACAGCTGCAGTTAGTCCAGAACGCTGTTGCTCCAGTCCTCACTAACACCAGGAAAGTGGATCATATAACTCCAGTCCTCAGATCTTTACACTGGCTTCCTGTTTGTCAAAGAATTGACTTCAAAATCTTGCTGTAAGTTTACAAAGCACTGAATGGCTTAGGGCCAAAATACATTCAGGATCTTCTGGTTCGTTATGAACCCACCAGATCCCTCAGGTCATCAGGGTCAAGTCTACTTTCTGTTCCCAGAGTCAGAACTAAACACGGAGAGGCAGCGTTCAGTTTTTATGCTCCTCACATGTGGAACAAACTCCCAGAAAAACTCTCAGCAGTTTTAAATCAAGGTTAAAGACTTTAAAGACCCTTCATCCTCCAGCATCTGGACTCCCCAAGATCCTACGCCAGGGTAGTCTTTGTGGGCTTTCAACACAGTTGTCCCAGCTCTGCTCCGAGGTCTCCCAGCTGAACATGCCTGACTCCACGTGCAGGTGGATCATGGACTTCCTGACAGACAGATGGCAGTTGAGGCTGGTTGAGGCTGCCTCTGACTCCTGGATGCATCGGCATCCCCCCAAGGCTGCGTCCTTTCTCTCCTGTTATTCTCCCTGTACACCAACCGCTGCACATCTGGACACCTAGTCTGTCAAACTCCTGAAGTTTGGAGTCAACACCACCCTCATCAACCTCATCTCTGATGGGGATGAGTCAGTCCACAGGAATGAGATGGACCATGTGGTGTCAGGGTGCAGCAGGAACAGCCTGGAGTTCAACGTTCTCAAGACAGTGAAGATGATAGTGGACTTCAGGAAGGACCCAGCCCCCCTCCCTCTTGTCAAGCCTCTGTGACACTCTGGTTGACCTTGGTCCGGTCCTTCCGCTTCCTGGGCACCACCACCATCAAGGAGCTCAGTTGGGAGCAGAACATCAGCTCCCTCACCAAGAAGGTTCAGCAGAGGCTGAAGCTTCCTGTGGCAGCTGAAGAAGTTTCACCTGCAGGGGAACGTTATGGTGCACTTCTACACTGCCATCATCAAATTCATCCTCACATCCTCCATAACAGTCTGGTTTGCAGCAGCCTTGGTCAGGGACAAGATCACGCTGTAGCGCGTCATCCACTCTGCAGAAGAGGTAATCGGCTGCAGCCTCCCATCAATTCAAAATCAATACAACATCTTTATTTCCATGACTCTCAGAACCCACAACATCCTTGAATAGATTATTCATGGTTTGGATATAATCAAGCTTATAGTACTGAAATTTCAATAACAGAACATTAGTGTTGACTGATCATAAACAAACAATCAAATTAACAAACATTAATGGCTGCACATTTTGAAAGAGGTAGAATATTTTCTCTCTAAAATTTTGGAGAACTGACTGGACACAATACAGCTGTATTATATTCCTCTGTTAGGCTCTTTTCTTGAACTTGCTAGTTTACTATAATTATTTAAATGACAAAATGTGACTTTAAAGGATATTCATGGGATTTATATGCAACAAAAAACAAGTTTTGGTTGCTCAAATTATTTGTTGAAGGTTTGTTGACTTTTCCTAGTTTGCCTTTTCCATTGTACCCTGCTCATTTCTGTTTACTCAGTGCTTCCAGTTTTATCACCTGTCAGCCTTTGTAAACAGCTGTATTGTGTCGTGCTGTAAATGAGTTGACAGTCTTGTTTTGTCTTGTAATTTCCAAAAATTCACTATGATTATATACCATGATGTGTCACTGCAGATGGATGTGTTTTTTAAAAAAGATTTTAAACTTATAGAAATGTTTAACCTAAGCTAAACTAAACTGCAATAAAAAAAAAATGGACACAGAACAAAAATATATCAAATAGCTCATTCTTTGAGTCGACATACAGCAGCAAGGTCATTTGTTCTGCTTCAGCTCTGTTTGCTTTGAGACTTCATTTTGTCTGATCAGTCTGTCCTTTTCAAATCCATCACTCTGTGGTGAAACAAGCCCCTTTATATCTTAACCATCTATTTAAGAGAATACTGAAAGAGAAACATGTTCTGGGGACTGCTCTAAAGCCTCTGACTGCAAAGAAAGATACTTCGTAATACATGGGCGTAACCACGCATTCTTTGGGGGGGGTCGTGAAAATACCAATCTGTCCCCCCCAATATTATGTGTAAATATGTTAAATATTTCCTCCTTTTATGAAACTTGGCTCAACGGTCCGCCTCTTGTTATTTCCGAATATTTACTGATCAATTTATTTCCGTTTATAAGCAACACTAAAGTGTGTGACCACCCCCTCCCAATTGTACACTTGGTTGCGCCCATTTAACGTCTCTTGGTTTGAAGCGGCTCCGACAGACGAGCGTTGAATGTGAAAAGAAAGGAGGGAGCAATGTCTTTACCCAAAAAGCAGAAAAAACAGGACATACGAAGTTTTTTCAGACAGTAAGCAACTAGATAGCTAAAGAGGAGTGATGTTGTCATACTGAGTGTGTTAATTTTTAATTAATTTGAAATATTTAACTTGTTAAAAAGGGCTCAGTTTGTTAGTTGAGCTAGCTAGCTTGAAGTGAAGAGACTATAATATGATATGATATGTCTTCCGTGTGTCGTGTGTATGTGTGTGTGTAACACTAGTAATACAAGCAAAATATTCAACGTATCAAATTAAAAAGATCCTCAGGGTCAGTTATTGTTCTTCTGGTACAATAATAATATCTGGTCATAATGCAGGCAGCACAGAGAGACAGGGAGAGGGATGCTGTAATGAGAGGCCAGACAGGGACAGTCTCTGAAAACATGGATGATCAGGTGAGACACTGGAATACAAGACTCAACAGCCTGATGACATTTGTTTTAAACTAAGCCTACATGTCAGCAGTAAATAAAACTAGTAAGAAAAGCAGAATATTCTAAATAAAATTTTCTCAGGGTCAGTTATTCTTCTGGTACAATAATAATATCTGGATCATAATGCAGGCAGCACAGAGAGACAGGAAAAGGGATAAGGACAGGCCACACTATTTTTTTTAATGTCAAATGAATAAATCTGTATATATATATATATATATATATATATATATATATATATATATATATATATATATATATATTCAATTAACATCAATATTTTACATTTAATTCTTTGTACAAATCTATGATGTCATTCACATTAAACGTTTCAGTGTAAATGTGCAGACATTCATTTTGAGACAAATTAACAAAATACAAATTAACTTGGAATTAAAAGTCCATCGTGTGCTATGGACTTTTTGTTGTCTTAATCACAATATTTACATCAACATGTTTTAGGCATGTAATTTTTCCCAGCTGGAAGCTATCCTATTCACTACTATCTCAGAGAAATTGCAGACTATTCCTTTAAATGTGATTTCAGATGGTCAATAAGTAAAAATCACAGAACTGTGGGAAATGCACCTTTAAAAAAAATTCTGGGGGAGGGCTCTCATTTGGACCCCCCCAATGTCTATACCATGGTTACGCCCTTGTCGTAATATGAAAAACGTAGTGAACATTTTCTTCACAACACAGTGATTCAACAACAAGGTGTCTTCAGTCATGGACCTCTATAGATTTGCTGCAGCACAGACCGCTACAGGAGATCTTTAAAAGAAATCTAAATAGCAAAAGAACTGAACTGAAAAGAAACCAGAGTTACTCATATCACATGCTATTGTATTATTGTGACAGCCATTGATTTTTGTTTCTGTAATTAAGAGTAAATATGAAAGTGAAGTTAAGATAAGTCCATCAGTGGACTGGTGGACAATTTCACCGAATCAAACGGACACCTGGATATTTTACAAGTGATAGTTTCTGATACTTCGTTTTGAGGTCCGAACTGAACTTTAAGATACCACTGCACAAAAACGACCTCTACTGGTTGATTTTTGTACGGCAACCATTTTTTTTCTTCTTCTTTCTTTTTTTTATATTTCTATATTTCTTTTTTTTTGCAAGACACTCAAGAAAAGGGTAGTAGTGTCTTTCTCACACTGGGCAGGTTAATGGTTTTCTAGAAATATCCTGTTTCATCAGTCTCTGACTAGGAAATCTGATCATTTTCTTGGGTCTAGAAAAAAAAAATCAATATATAGTTGGGGAATATAATTTCCCTAATGAATGTTGATTATTTCTACAACCTGTATGGCCGGTTGCATCAATTCACCCGGCTGCATCCCCTCCTTGTCTAATCGCTAGATTTAAATGACATGAAAGCTTACAACACATGCAAAAGGTTAAAACATCATTAGTCTGTAAATTTAGTTAAGTGACTATACACTTTTACTGGTATTCAGTCAGAGAATAAATCATGCCATGGCTCATTAGTTGTGTACAAAAGGACAAACATCACTAAATCCAGTCTTTCGTCTCTGTCAGACTGGTAAAAAAATAATAATGAAATGAATGTAGTACAGGAGATGTGAGCAAACAGAGATCACAGCTGGGGGGTTTCTTCACCTCTAGAGGGAGTACCGAGTCATTGAGAGTGGGAGCAGTGGCGCGCCTGAGCTGAACGGAGCTGCGTCAAATCAGCCCAAGTGACAGAGATGACACCGGAACTGAGAGGAGGTGGTTTTCAGAATAAGAGCAGGAAAATCACCGCGACTGGAGTGAACGAAAACGAAAGCGACAGATGTTAACTAGGCAGGTTTGTTGGAAAGAAGCAGCTTTGACAATACTACTACTACTAACAATAACAATAATAATAATTGCTATTATTAATAAATACAACCATTATAAAAAAAATGAATTAAAATATCTGAAAACTGAAAAGGTTTTGATACTTGTCGCAGGCATCAAAATTGAAATGAGCTCATTTAGTGGATGAAAGTGTAAAGTTTCCCAGCTTAAACATTTGTTATGTTATCTAAGTTCTTTTGTGAATGAAATATTGACTTGGGTGATTTGAAAGTCTTTTAGTTTTCATTTTATTCAATTTTTTTAAAAAGTCCCAACTTTTCTGGAATTTGGGTTTTAAAATAATGAGTAAACACATGTTAACATGTAAAGTAACTTCATTTTGTGACTACCTTTGGTCAACTTTCCATATCTCAGGGGTTGTTGAAATGAAAGCTTTGCTGATATGATGCATTTATTTTTTAGCCTGAGTGCATCCCTGTAAAGAGAATCCTGAGTCTGATTTTGATTTTTTAAATGTCTCACCCTCAGTTGTCTATTTTTGTTTGGGATATGTTCTGACTCAAAATTGTCATTTTTCAGCTAGAATAAAAAGCAACAACAACAAAAGCAAAACAATCACAGACCATAAAGTTACATTTTGGTGTTTTGTGTCTCCTGTCTTATTCCATTGAGAGCAAAGGCCCAAGCCTGAGCGATGCATCCATGATCCAATGATGACCCAAATGACCTTAGGTGATGGTGTCACAAATGTGATTCAGTAGTGACTTCAACAGCTCATACAGTGTAAATGTGCCATCGAAAGTTTATAATCTTGAAACTCTACAACGGTCATTTGGAACTGAAAAAGCAGTTTAAAATTAATTGTGTAGCATTGGCTCTTCTTATAACAACTGTGTGTAAACATCTGGGAAGTGAGGAGACCAGTTTCTGGAGTTTTAGGAGCGGATTGTTGTCCCATTCTTGTCTGATGCAGGATTCTAGCTGCTCAACAGTCCTGGGCCTTTGTTGGCAGATTTTTTTTTAAATTTTATTTTATGAGGCCTGAAATGTTTTCTATTGGTGATCAAGAGATCAAGAGCCACCAGTCTTGACCTTCAGCCTGGTCCTGATGTGCCCAGAGATTATGTAATATAGATGGTGGGATTTTCAAAGTATTTGAAATTTTAAATTGGGGAACATTTTTCTGAAATTGTTCCGAAACGTTTAGGCTCAGTTTGTTGCAGACTGGTGAGAGGCTGGTTAAAGGCTCTGGCTCTCTGAAATGCTTCTGTTATACCCAGTCATGTCACTGACCTGTTGTCAGTTAACTCATTTACTTGACAAATGATCCTCATTTTTTTTTATTATGCCAATTACTTTTCCAGACCTTAGTTGCCTTAGTTGCCCCTGTTCCATCTTTTTAGGTGGGACACACAGGAACAAGATGCTTTGCTGCCATCAAAGTCAAAATGTGTTAATATTTTACCATGAAATGTAAAAATATCTAATTTTCAAGATCTAATATGTTCTTTATGTTCTACTGGGAACAAAATATGGGTTTTTGAGATTTGCAAATGTTTGCATTCTGTTTTTATTTATGTTTTGCACAGTGTCCCGACTCTTTTGGAATTGAAGATAGTATTTTCTGTTTTTTTTTTCCAATAATTTTTTTATATTGATGTTTTTTATTTGATTGTTATTCTGAGTGAAGGCATGCTATGACACTGGCCAGCTCTCTATGGGGAAGGCTACCTCCACTTTTAACGCAGACTAGTTGAAAACGTTAACCGGAAGTGTGTTGTTCGCATTGCCACAGCCTTGACGGTCGTGCTTGGAACCGAGAGGGTCAGGGGGAGGAGAAGCAGGGGAGTGGAGCGAGAAGACGACAGGAGGAGATCCAGCACAGGCTGACCAGTTTAACCGGACCATCCCTGCACAGCTCCTTCTAATGGTCCTCCACCCTGGCCGCTCCGACCGACAACCACGCCAGATCGGATCGTCTGCTGCGGTTCCTCTCGGGGAACAGAAATAGAAGATGATCACGGTGAGTCTGTCATTTCTCTCTCTTTTTTTTTTTTTTTGACTTCCACTGCACACTGCAGGCCGATATGTTTGATATATGCTGGTTGTCCTGTCATACACACGTCTGAACCGCGGTCGCGCAGAGCCGCGGGCGCGCATGTCAACTCTCCGCCGGAGCTCCGTCTGCAGCGGACTGAATGACAGAGCTGGCGGCAGCTCCTGCGAGGCCTCCGCTTCTCACTAGCAGAGGATACGGTCAGTACATGTTCCCCACTGGAGGCCAATAACAACAGATCTGTGCGTGCTGTTGTTGGGGGGGAGGAAGGATGAGCTGCATCACTGCGCGTTTTCTCGGTCCAGCTGCCGGTCCAGACGGGTGTTAACGGGCTCTGCGCTCGTTACGACTCGGTTCTTCTGAATGTCACAACTTCAAACTTAAACGCGAATTTCATACTCCGCATGATACAGAATCCACTTACATCTGGTGGATTTTCAGAGTATGGCTCCATCCTCACACTGATGCTGAGGAATGTGCAGCAGGGGCTCGTGACACGTTTATTTTTCCCAGTATACTTTGGAGATCCACTAACCTTGCGAGCTACTGCTGTGTTATAGATGACAGCTGCTATGATGAATAAAGGTGTGTTCGTGTCCTAACTTGAGCTACAGTCCGCGGCAGAATGGCTCCCTGGTCCCCGCTGTGGTTGTCACACAGGCCGTGGTGTTATGTAACAAGAAGCCTACGCTGTTTGAATGCGGGTCCTCACGCACGGCCTTCCACAAAGCGCAAACATCTGCACACTATCACAGCAGCGTCTTAGAAAATGCAATTAAAAAAAAAAGTCAATCTAAGGCGCTTTTATTTTACACAAGTGCTTTGACAGATATTTGCATCTGCATCATCTGGATTTCAGTGAGCCGGAGAGACACGCACGCACGACACGGCCTTGGTCACGTCTGGCCCCAGTAGGGAATGACTTCATGCCCCCCTGTTTGTGGCCAGTGTCCGGTTGAAAACGAGCCCCCCCCCGGGAATTGGTCACCCATCCGGCGTGGCCCCTCCTCGCTTCCCCGCCCCTCCCGCTGGCGCTGTGGGAGCAGGGAGCTCAGCTCAGCCGGGCACCGCGCGAGGCAGCGGCAGCGGCGGCGCGTACGGCGCTACGTCGGCGAACGGGTGCGAGCCGGTCGACCTTGTGCCGGAGAGGAGGTGGAGGTGGGAGGAAGGGAGAAGTGGATCTCGTCGATCCGCTGCCACGGGAGGAGGGACGCGGCCAGAGAAGGCGCTTGCAGGCAAGCTACAGCGAGGGGAAGCTATTTTTGCTTCAGCCGCGCAGCGCAGCGGGGCTCTTCGGAGAAAATGCCGGTCAAGGAGAAGGCGGCGGCGGCAGAGGTGGCTGCGCTGCGTTTCTCAGGGCGTCTGGAGGCCTGGAAAGATCATCTCGTTTCTGAGGCATATGTCAAGAACACACACTGTCATGCTCTTTTTTTAATGTATACACACACACACACACACACACACACACACACACACACACACACTGTATCCTATAATAAGAATAAAAACAAAATGCTGTAGGGATGTTAAGATGACATCATGGTGCAATAAAATCAAAAGTACAGCCACAACCGAATATCACAGATCACCACCAAAATAATAATTGAGATATAGCGGGCGATGCTGTTTACACACAGCTGCAACAGACAAGAAATGATGTCTCCAACTATTGCATAATAATCTCTTTAAATGTACAACAGTGCTTTTTTATGCGTCAAACGTCTTGTATGCAAACAGTCTGTAATGTTTGTTGTGTGACATTCTGAAGAACAACTGACCTCTGGAGAAATATGAAATGAGCATCTCTACATTTGAAATGTATCCAATCAGTGTGGCATAATTACATGTATGTCTGTAACATGTCTGATATATGAAGTTAAAAGGGAAATGCTGACATTTTGACAGTCTAGTAATTTCCAGAAAACTTAGATTTATGCCTGCAGGTCACCAGATTCTGTCACTTTCTATGCAGCTCTTCCATCTTGACAGCGTCCTGTTGTCCGGCAGCATTTATGTGCATTTCTTTCTGAGTCGTTTGTTTATCATTGATTGTGATTGGGAAGAGAGCTTGGGGGGGGTGAGTCTTGCTGTCTTTGCAGTCTGGCTGACTCCACAATGTGTATGTTTGTAATGGACGGTGTATTTTCACATGGGGGTCAAAAAGAGCGAGCTCTACAAAACCTTCAATCTCATTTCCTCGTCTCTCGTTTGGTTCGGAATTATCTCACGTTCGCAGTAGCTTATGAACGTGTTTCAATTTTCAGGCAGATACAAATGTGTCTAGCTACCCAGGAAATTGAATTTTCTGCCAATAGTATGCATGCAATATGATGCATTTTATTTCCTTGCAGTTTAAGTATAAAGGGGTCTTTTTAAACAGGCTACTGAAAGACTATTATCATTACTGACAAACTGAAGAAGAAATCCATCCATTCATCCATTTTCTACACCTGTTGAGTGTCGGGGGGGTGTGGGGGTGGCTAGAGCCCGTCCCAGCTGTCATTGAGGGTGAGGTGGGGCACACAGGAACAAGAGAAACAAACATGCACAATCACTCCAGTCCTACAGTCAGTTAGACTCACCAGGGAGGCCACATTCAGGCATGAACGTTTTCGGACTGTGTGAGGAAGCTACAAGATCCAGAAAAAAATCCTCAGGAGGACACTGTCATCATAGTTTTGATCTGTGTTTCACCTTGCCTATGTTTAAAGAACTTATTGCCTTAAACATAATCACAAAGCTGTTTGTCACCTTGAAATCATCTATTTATTTTTCCTCTAGACCCGACAGAAGCCGTGGAGATAGACCGGGCACTGGAGACTCTTTTTTTAAACCCTGGTCTCTGATTACTGGCTGCACACAAACATCTGGAGTTTTGTGTGCTGTTGGGCCTGCATCCTCAGCTCCTACCCTGTGGCCCGAAAGTGTGGCCTCTACAAACCTCTCCTCACTTCAAAATTTCGTCCAGGGGGATAAATGAGTGAACCGGCTGCAAGGGAAAGGGCTGGGACATGTACCAGAACCCAGACAGGTAAATGACAGAGGAGGAAATGGACTTAGATCCTAAAACATGTTATCATTGTTGTGACTATTGTCCTCTCTCTGCTCACACAGAATGTCCTGGTTCAGTGGTCTCCTAGTTGCCAGAGTGGACGACCGCAAGACTGCGTGGGGTGAGCGCAATGGCAAGAAGTCCAAACGGAAGGGAGGCTCATCTCTCTGCAACCCGCGTTACATGAGTTGTCTGCGGGACCCGGATGCTATGGAGCCCCCTTCCGGAGCCCCCCTCCATCAGCACCATTGTGGGGGGGTGGGCGGGGCTGTGGGAGGTGGCGGCAACTTTGGCGTCCGTTGTGGATGGCAGGAGGACCACTACGGAAAAAGGGGAGGGGCTCCTGGGGAAGGCGTGGGGCTGAAATCTGTCGACTTGGGCTTCGAGGACGGGGAGCTGAAAGGGAGGAAAGGGGGATGTAATGGTGGAAGTGGTGACTTGGGCGACGAGGGTCCTAATGGTGCGGCAGGCGTGGTGACGGCCGCAGACTGCTGGCTCAGGGTGGTGCGAGTATTCCAGTCAAAAAAATTCCAGTCCCGCAAACTGGAGCGACTATACCAGCGTTACTTCTTTAGGCTGAACCAGAGCTCCTTGACTATGCTCATGGGGGTACTTGTGATCGTGTGTGGCATCATGCTGACCTTCCACTGTGTTCACGCTCCCCCTCATGTGGCTTATTCATCGGCCCTATCGGTGGCGATGGCACTCTTCATGGCTCTTATGGTAGTGTGCAACCGAAACGGCTTCCACCAGGACTACATGTGGATGGTCAGCTACCTGGTGATTGGAGTCTTGGTGTCGGTACAGGTGTTTGGGGTGCTCATGGTGGCACCTAGGAGTGCTTCAGAAGGAATCTGGTGGTCCGTGTTCTTCATCTACATCATCTACACTCTGCTGCCTGTGAGGATGAGGGCAGCCGTGCTGAGTGGAGCAGTGCTGTCCGTCATACATGTGGTCACCACCTGGCAGATCAACCAGGAAGACAAGTTCCTCTGGAAACAGGTAAGAGAGACTTGGCATCTGAATGTCCTTTTGTGCTGAAACTGATACAGGTAATGAACAGGGTAACAGAGCTTGGAGTCTTTTAACACCTGAACATTTACCAGATCTGCACTTTATTTTTTTTTATAGTACTGACAATTATTTCAAGGCACAAACTCAGAATTAAAACACTTAACTATTTTAAGATACTTGCACCACAGCAGCAATAGCTGCTATTTTATAATACAAATGCTGTCTTTGGAGGACTTGATTGTTGCTTGACGACTGAATGTGCTGCACACTGTGTCCAATGTGTAGGTCCAACAAACAACAATTCTTCCAAGCGCCAAGCTTTTTTAAAGCAAAATAAAGGTTCATAAGGCAACATGTGGCCAACCAGATTTAAGTCAAAGCATGTCTTCAAGAATTTAACGACAGAATGAGACACCCAACTAAGAGGTGACTTTATATGCTTTATATGACTTTGGGTGTTGCATATGTATAGCTGCCACTGGGACTAAACAGTTAATGAAATTCAAATCAAAATCACGATTTGAAATAATGCTGTTTGTAAATGGCCAAGGCTGCAATTTTGCTGTCATTATGTAGCATGTCTGACATAGGTTTAAAACATAACTGGACTTCTGTTGCATGGAAGTATTTTGGATTTAATAAGGGAGGTGCACAGCAGAAGAGCGCGCCGTCCAAAACGTGCCAAACTCCAGTTGTTACGGCAGGAGGCAACATCATGAACTATTACCATCGTTTAAAGAAACATCACAGACTGCTGCACAACGAATGTAATAAGTTATGGAAAAATAGTGATGGTGTTTCTCCCAAGTCAGTGAATCAGACCACAATTTGTGAGTCATTTGTGACGGTAACAGCATATGAAAAGGAGGCACAGAGAGTGAACCAACTCTCTGACTCTCTGAGTCTTACCTGTGGCACTTCATTGTCACTTCATGATGACTTTCAGCTGGAAGAACCGCTGCCTTCAAACATCATACTTTTCTGTTTACCACATGGGTCAGTGTAATAATGCTCCAATATGTTAGAACTCTAGAAAGAGTGAAAACTGAATTTTAACTTGATAATTGCAAAGAAAATCAAAACTGCAATATTGTCCAGAAAAAATTTAGATTTTTTTTCTACAAATCACTCTGACTTAGTTAGCACCATAGTGAATTGGCACATGAGAGATTAATCTCTGTCTAATCTATTCTTCTGAGATGATATTTTCATTTTTTGCCTCCTTTTTTTTCCATTTATGGAAAGAAATACACATTGTAAATGCTGAAAAGTTATCTTGTTATAAATGTGATGTGTCAGGCGCCACATTTACAGACAGATGTCTTTTTACACATCCTGTCTGCATGGATCTAAAATAGCATTCGTTTCAAGTGGTGTTCTTCACCACTTTATGAATCATTGTCCAATGTTCACTCCCTGTTTAGCTCTGTTTGGACTAACCCAGCTTGTGAAGGAAATACTCGCTGCGTTTGCTGCCAGATCTGTCACTCTGTTCACCAGCAAGCTTGTTCTTTTTACTGTTTATTGCCGGGCTTGTTTTTCTCAGCAACAGAACCAAAACAGTAAGATTAGGGGCTTCGAGCTACAAAGCAGTGACTTGGAAGATGCTAAATTCAATGACTGAGAGAAACATGTGAGTCAGATGCTCTGTCAGTTCTATTTTTTTTTTTCAAATTATTCGTTTAAAAAAATAATCTTTTTGCAAGTTCAAAAATTTTGAAAGTGTAGCTGGCAACAAAGATCATAAACATGTAATGTGAAAATGAATTTCACCTCTTGTAATAAAAATGCAAACAAAAACACCCATCGACCTGAGATGTTAAGAAGTATTAGTGAAATAACTAAATGAATAACTCATTAGCCTACAGAAAGATGTATTGTGTTTAATGCAACTTAACTTCCAATGAAACTGTTATCTTTCCCATCTTTCTCTTGACAGAAATGAGGAGGTGTCTATTATTAGATGGTAGCGAGTGTAACCATCTGGTAGGGACCAAAATGGTGTGAATCAAAGCAGTTTTGAGAGAGAACGGGATATATGTTTGCATAAAAATGGCAATTAATGTTAGCGCTGGTGGCAATAGAGCTCTGTCAAAAAAAGTTGCCATTTTAAGCTTCTCACAAAAGCCATTGCCAATGTCATTCCACTTAAGTGATAGTGTGGATAGGGTCCCTACAGACAGACTGAGCATGTGTACAGAAAGTGTATAAAAGGGCTGTTTGTACAGGCATCTCTGTCTGGTGGCTGCTATCTTGTTATAAGTCGGCTACCAATGTTGCTCAAACTGCCGTCAAACTACTACACAAAAGGACGAGAGTTCATGACCTCTGCTTCCTTAGAACTGCATTGGTACTTACACATTTGACAAAACAGGCAAATGAAGCAGAGGCCATGAAGTCTCCTACCTTTGCATATCATATAACTATAAATCCAAAAGCAGCGCAGACAATAGCTGCACTTTGATTTCAGCTATAGTATTATGATCTTTTCTGAAAAGTTGGCAATTTTCCATTAATGGCATATATGTGGACATTGTTCAAAAATGTTGTTCACGTCTGAGGGAGTGCAGTGAGGTGCTATCTGCCACACCATCCACTCTCTTGCACAGGGTGTGCCTTATTTCAAATCAGTCTTACTGTTTTGTGCTGCTTCCTTCTGAGGTCCAGCAAGTGCAGTATGATGTGAAGCTGGGTGGAGATTAAAGATGGGGAATTCTGCTCTGATCTGGGTTTGTGATGTCACAGAACCCTGTGAACCCTGAACGGCTCACTGAATGATGTAAGTTCTGACAGGTGGCCTCAACAAAATGACAGGGTGGTGAGTTTTTGAGTTAATAGTCTGTTCATTGTATATGCTCTCTAGCTTAGAAAGTCTGATTCTTTTCATCACACGTATCCTTTAAATCCAGCTTCATTGTATTTACAATGGCAGCTACGAGCAGAAGTTGTAAGTATGGTGATATGGGGAGGGTCAAGTGGGGGCTATGCAGTAAGTGATAGAAGGACAAACACTGGTGCACCCAGATTATCAATAATAAATGTATTGTGCCATATTATCTATCATCCGATAAAGTAACATGGCAGTCCTCATTTAGTTGACCAAACGATTAATTTATGAAGCAATAATTTGAAAATTAAATGATAATGATAAAAAAAAGAAATCATATGAAAATCAAGTAAAACTTTCTAATTGCACTAAGTGGAAACATTTGATAGAGCAGGTTGTGAGTAATAGATCAGGGTTAGGGTTCACTGAAAACACTACCATGATATTTATGATGGGGTTGTACTTTGTGAACTGGCCACATAGTCACTGCACTGTAAATTGCTCTACTGTGATTTGTCACCATGTTGTAGCTGCGTATTTGAAGCTTTGGGTATTGCTGCACAGTGTGTTGTTTGTGCGTCATGCCAAGGACCTCAGGGCTTGCTGAAGGTCAGTGGGCTGAAGGAAGTGCACTGGCTGCAACAGCTATGTGCCTCTGTGTGTGTATATGTGTGTGTACGTGTGTGTGACAGTGAGTGTGCATGTGCTGTAGTGTGACAGTTGGAGAATACCATGATATAAAGCAGAATCACTCAGGTCTCTGTGCCCTCACACAAGGGACTCTTTGTACTTTTCTGCAAGGGTAGGATGTAAGGCCAAAGTAGAGGGGGAGGGTGGCTGTTTGCCTTCTGTACTGTCTTAGCTGTTTTACAACTGTCATCTCCCTGGAGAAGAGTTATGTAAAACATATTAGGAAGGCCATTACGTGAAAACAATGGGGGGATATCAGACTTCATTATCACTGCTTGTCACTGTAACATCTCTTAGGTATGCAATCATTAAGATATCCTTTCTCATTTAAGCCCTCTTATATAATGAAATGATTGCTGTCTGTAGCAGAATCTGTTCTCGGAAAACAAGTCACTTAATATTGTGATTGTTAATTATAAATTAATTACTGAACTACAGGACGGTGTCAGGGCTTCATGGGAACTCAGTAATTACAGTGTGCTCTGTAACATCCTGCATGATATACTGTAAGGGTAATCCATCACCGATCCAGCATTGTTTGCCTTCGTTAAGTGGATGAATGCCATGAGATAGCCGCAGCCCAGCAGCGCAATGTATTTCTAAGGTCATCTGTGTACTGTGTGACACAGCGATACAGTGTCATCAATCACTATTTTATGTTTGTGTGACAATATTTCCTCTTTCTCCAATAACTCATTAACTTCAGTTGGTTTCTGTTGATGTTGACAGCTGAACCCAACAGTCCATGTTTCCCTGGTTGAGAGTTCTGGATGTCTGATTTCAGTTCATGCCTCCCTTGTATTATGAGAGAAGCACGAATCACTATTCAAGCTTCCTTCAGTACAATAAATTGTGTTGGCTGATTTGGATGTCAGACTGAAGCTGCTTGTTGATGGATTCTGAAACCAATAACCAACTATGGGTGGTTCCTTAATGTCCTCACTCAAAAAAGAAGAGAGTTATATATCAGCTTGTTAGTTATACCAAAAGAGGATAAATGCCAGAGATATGAAAATTACATACAAACAGCCGCAAGTTCTGAAAATTTATGGGCAGCCTGTTTAAATGGCGTGAAAAGTGACTTGAGGCTGAGATTTCTATGATCATCACATGCTCTCTCCTCTCACAAACATGCTTTTTTTAATTTTTAATTTTTTTTTTTTTACAGTTTTTAAACAAGATAAATGTTTTTATTTGTGAGGTCTTCTGTATTTCTTTGTATTTTTGTCATTGATTTAAAGCAGGTAGGGTTTGTTTAGACCACGTAGTAGCCCTATTAAAGCAGCGCAAAAGACTTTCTTTCATGTTAAAATATTAGTTTCAATTTCAATTTATAAGAATATTTGTCCATTTTTAGGAAGTATTGTCTAGCTCATGCCATCTCCCACCCCTGCTATGGTCTCTAGCACTGTCCCACACATCAACAACAACTACAACAACAACAACAACAACAAAGATTTATAGTCAGGTTGTCAATGGCTTTGAGAAGAAAAGATTTTTCACATTGTGACTTATCTTGTGTTTTTGAGACCAGTGATGTTTTAAGTAGTGCTTAAGAAAGCAGTTTATTTATAGACATATTATTTAAAATGTTACAACTTGCGTGAAAAGCAAAATCACATATTGAATCTTAGAGTTTTTACAATATTTGTGTGAGCTGACATTTTCACAGGATGCACCCATGATTTTTGATTTTTACCAGATACAGCAACCAACTGCATTATCATGACTGTTTGTGCAGAATGTGCTATATATAATCACGGAAATGTTGGTGCAAAATTTCAATTCTACTACTACACTATTTTCATGCCTAAAATGAGAATTAGTGTGTGTTTTGTTCAGGATTGCTTGGGTTTTGTCACTGTTGCTGCCAGTTTGAACCTGTCGTTTAAGACGAGTCGAGGCTCTTGCAGACATCTTGAGGGTTGTCTGGTCTCCATATGTAGAGTTCTTCATACTGGACCCTTGAAAATTCTGGCTCATCATTCCATCAAGCCTTTTCAAACAGATCCAGGACACATGGTTGTTTCTAAGCCGTATTTCTCTCGCTGTTGGTTGGTACAGTATGCGTATTTTAACAGCATCCACTCGAATGGTCACAATATAAACAATAAATCCAGCAGAGCCACTTTGACGTAAATGGATTAAAAAAAAAAAAAACAACAACAATACAAATGTCTGTTGGAAATGTCCTGTTAACATGTAAGCTTTACTCAGCTGCTAATCCTTGCAGTTTCTGCACCAGCATATCTGTGATCCTGTGCATGTATCCATCCACCACCCCAAACACAAGCTCTGAAATGCTTTGCTATGGCCGACACCTTTATTCTTTTGTTTGTTGAATGCTTCATTTATAGCTGTCGCTGTTTGTTTTTCTTTGGGAAGTTACATCACAAAGAGTCCCGTCTGCCTCTGTGGGTGTCCATTTTGACGTGATGTGCTGCGTGGTCTTCTGGTCAGAGTTAAATCGGGAAAATGCATCAAGCACAATTTATGCACTCAAAGCTGCACACTGCTGATAAGCTTGTCAATGCGTTTCTTGGATTTTGTCACATTCTTCACCACAGAGTTATTTGCTTTACAGCCCCTGACAATAGCAGGCACTGCGTTTTGGATGTTGTTGACAAAAGTGTTGTGAGAGGTCAAAGACTGGTTCCTAAAAATATCAGGCCCTTGGTGTTTCTGCAAACTGTTGCGTCACACAGAACTGTCTTATCAGGGCCTGCGTCAGAGCAACAGGCAGGTCACTCCATCCCCCTTTTCTCTAGATGCACACAGACCTGGGTTTTCACACACCCCAAAACACACAGACGCACAAAGCATATGCTAATTAAACCTAATAGATATTTGAGCTTTGACCACAGCAAAGATGGGGGGGTTAAGACCTGGAAAGGCGCAATGGTCTGCATGTCAGGCTCCCTCCTCGAGTGTGTTTTGCATCCATAAAATAAGATAAGTGTATAGATTTTAAATCAGAATGTGCTGCTTATACACATCAGAAGTGAGTTTAGTATTAATGCAAGCCTTCGGTGGACTGGCATCAAAACTACCAAATGACTGTTATCCAGTTTTCACATTATACAAAGAATGAACGCATTTTACAGTGAATTAACCGCATCTGCCGTTCACAGCGTCACAGCAGCTTCCCATGCTGGAATAACCTCGTGTGCTCTCTCTCTGCATCGAGTGGACGAAGTGTCAGACTCTGGTGATCACTCGTACAAAGCTGATGCCGTAGAACAGGACGTATCGTATAAGGGGAAGAAGAAGCAGCGAGGCGGCGTGATGGGACGAGAATCTGATATTCTCCCCACGCACTCCTTCCACAGCCTCCTTGATAAATAATTTGTGTGTTTAACTCAGCTGCAGCATTTTAACGAGGATACCTGTCACATGCACACTTTGCTCACAACCAGGATTGGGCGGTGACTGATGGGATCGTGCGCACGCACACACACAGAGAAGACACTTCAGCTTCACTCAATAGGAATGCATCAAAACTGTCACCAAAGTTCAAAGTGAAACATATTTGACCTGTTTTTAAAATACCCGCATTCACTTGTACTTACATTTCACAATTACAGACATGCACGCACGTGCACACCCACATGCGGGCGCACACACACACACACGCTAATTTATGGGCTAATAAGAGCTTTGAGAAAGGAGTTATCAGTCTCTCATCACTTCTGAGGCTGGTAGGGAATAAACAGCATTGCTAAGTGTCTCCGTCAGTGCTCGTGTTTAGTTGGTCCATTGGTTGCCATGGAAACAACTACAACTCAAGCAGCCAAGACCCAGTTTGGTAACTGTTGCCTAAAGTAATGATATAAAAAAAAAAAAGGGGACGATTTAGAAACAAGGTCAAAAATGATTTTAAGGTTTTTAAGGTTTCCTTTTCCTCCTGAGCAAAGACAGATAAGACATGGTGCTGTGCAGCTGGTTAGATGGATTTCTGCTTCGTTTTCTTCCCCACTGCTGTCCAAATGAGACAGTCCATAATTAAACATAACGGGGAAAGAGGTCATATGAGAGGAGGTGGCGGGGAACTGAGACGGAGAGATGGACAGGATGTTGTTTACCACTTGTCTGGTCCTCAGAAGCTTATCTGTGGTTGGCTCACTATGACTGTGCATCTCTGTAGCCCTACTGCTGTGAAAACATGTACTATAGGCATCAACGATACCATTTTTAAAGAAGAGTTTTCTTTGTGTGGGTTTCTTAGTGATACTAGTTTCTTATCCTTCCATAGATAATTGGTTTCATTGCTAATCACAACTCTTGTACTTTCCTTGAATTCTGACGTTTGTTCTCTTAGAGACTATGAAGCCTCACAGCCATTTCATGGGATCCACGCGTTCCTGAAAAAAACTCAAAGTTGCTGATTAAAAAGGCTTAGATTTCCTTAAACTTCCCATTGTCTTAGATATCTGACACCATTTGAATTAAAGCACATTCGCAACTCCAGTACCAGTAAGCTTTGGTGGTCACACACTCTCCACAGAAATCACAACTGCTCGCTTGCCAACTGAAATGTGTGATGTACAGTTTTTCAGTGTTAGGACCCCCAGCTTGTCCACCGTCCGTGTTTACAGAAACATGACGGAGGAATGAGGACGTTCGGCACGATCAAGAGACTGGGCTTTACATTACAAGTGCCTGGTCGGGCCTCGGCTGGACATTAATTATGCAATGAGTTGGCTCTCGTGTTTCGGTGCAGAAACTTCTTTAAAACGGCTGCAGAAAATAAATGAAAAAAAAAACCAAACAAACAAAAAAACCACAGAGTAACTCATTTAGAGTGTTGTGAACAAATTATTCATATCGAGAGGTAAAAAAAAACTATTTTCTATATTCATGCTGCCGGCAGGGAAAGTCCATCAGTATCTTTAAAAGTGTCTTTTTAAAATCTGTTGCAGGACCTGTAAAAGGTCCATTTGAACTATTTTTGTTTCTGAGGAAAGTTTCTAAGTGTGTGAAGTAACCTGGAATAGTCTGGTATCGATAGGAGGGGAGATGGATGAATTCTTTAAATGTCAAGAAGAGGGGCTTCAATGTTCCTTTTAACAGAAAGATTGTAAAAAGGTGAAGTATCCATTTGTAGTCCATTTGTAGAGTTATTGCATCTTCTCAGCAGCACAGTTGACCATTTCTTAGTTCTTAGAAATCCTCCTTCAAAGCTTTCTCAAGTTTCCCATTAATTCAGAGGAAAAGTCCTAATACTAGTTTATACTGAAGAAACATGCAAGAAGTCATTTTCTGATAGTTTGGCTTTACCTGTTTTCTGCCCTGCAGATGAGAAGTTGCTCTTGTGCTATTCCAACAAAGCCTCTGCTGTGATACTAACATCTCCACATCTTTGAAATCCTTCCTTGAACTACAGTTTATTTTGAGAGACTTTGTATAATAAATCCATAAAGATGCATCTAAAACTACAGATCATTTTCTGTGTTGAAAGCAACTACTTTTGTTGCTCAGTTGATTGAAAGCAATCCCGTTATGATCTTCAGGAAGTTTTTCAACCAATCGACGCCAGTGTTGCTCACTGGTCAGTCGCGTCTCCGACTTAATATTTGTGTGTAGCAGTTCTGGGCTTAACACACTAAACAGTGAAACAAAGACGCCGTGTCTGTGGGACAGTTCGTCTTTGTTTCATCAGATATTTCAACATTGAAAGCCACCACTGATATTTAATGTCTATACCTTTACCTTGTACGTTCTTGTGCTTGTTTTCTTTTTGCCAGTATGCTTTTTTCCATTATATTGTGTAGAAAAAAGAGAATCCCAGACTCACTGCATACATATTTCAAAAGTATATAGTGATGTGTAAAAAAAGAAAAAGAAAGAATGAGCAATGCAAACATCACTAAGTGTACAACTATAAATATAAAAACTTGACATTTGGATTATAAAGTAAAAATATGAAGTAGACATCAACTAGTAAGTCTAACCAGAGGCTGACGTGCATGCTCTTTTTGTTTAAATGACACTGCTTCATGTCACTCCTAGCAATGATAGTGATGACAGAATTAAGAGGTGCTAAGAATAACTTTTAACAATGAGACTGAGGCTGCCCTGGAAACTTCTTGGAAAATGTTCTGCTGGTCATCACATATTTATGTGAAGGTGCCGATATATATATATATATATATATATATATATATATATATATATATATATATATATATATATATATATATATATATATATATATATATATATATATATATATATATATATATATGTACACACATATATGTTTTGTTTAGTATATGATATAATACAAGTGGCCTGTGCGTTACAGGCAGCTGACGCTGTGCTCCAGACAGTGTTAAAACAACCCTGAATGAGGGAGCGGGGCGAGCAGGCGGGGCTTGAATATTTATCTGTCGATGTGGTTCTGGTCATTTCTGATAAGGGCAGTGTCAGCTGTGTGCAGACATGAGGCTCAGGCTGAGTACACAAACCCAGCAGCTGCCTGGCACCAAACGTACATGCAGACTCTTTCACAAAGGCTGAAAGTGACAGTCAGGATGACTAAGATTGGAAGGACAGAAAGGAAAACAAAACAAACAAAAAAACAAAATGAAATGAAAGAATATCAAATTAATAACTAATATTCTCAGGGAAAGACGAGGGCTGACCGATGGGAAAGACTCTCACGTGTTGTCATGTGAAAAGTACTGTCATTGTGTTTGGGCTGTTACAGTGTACCTTACAGAGCCTGATCTAACACAGATGTTCTAAGGAGATCCAGATGCTCCTGAAAGCCAATGAGCTGTGACTTGCACTGTTTCTGGCTCTGTTTTAACAACACTATCCCATAAGTCATTGCTCCCTCAGGGAAAAGGTTTTTTATAAATTCTTGTTCTGCACACAGTTTTGTGGGCAGTACAATATGGCTGAATTATTTTTCCATGTCAGCTTCAAATATTTTCTGTCTATTTAAGTGACCTCTGAAGTTGATGACAACTCCTGGCCAGTAAAAATGCACCCCGAGTGGCCTAAAGTGTAGGAATATGCAGCAATGGCTTTGCAAAGTTTCTAAGAACACAGTTGAGGACATTGTAAATACAAATGCACACACAAATGACAGACCGCAACCTTATAATCCCATAACTATGACAGATAATTAGATTAGAAGGCTCATCAGTGTGCGGTCATTTATCTGTTTTGGTAATTGCTATATCAGTAAGTGTTCCAAAGTTTTCCATCACATGATTATACAATAAAATGAGATGATGTTTTATTACTGTAGTATTAAACAAGATGCAAAACAGAACTTAATGCCTGAGGATATTTCTCACAGTGTATAACAAAACCATGCTATGTTTTACAGTGTTAAATAAAAAATAAGAATTTCAGCGCACCATGGATTTGACTGCACATTTTGATCCTTATATAGCTATGTCCAAGCATTGCTGCCAATGGCTGCATAAAAGCGACTCCACAGAGGAAACCACTATTGGCTATCACTGTCACATGGTTCAGGCCCCTTCATTCCATCTGATACTCCATCAAAGGTCCAGGTACATCATCCTCCTGCCTGTCTGGTCTAAATGCCGTTCCTCATCTTGAGCTGGGAACCATACTGAGATGCAAAAAAGTTCAACCCCACTAACTACTGAAAAGTTGCCGTTAGTTGGAGACGACATGGTAAAGGTTTGAGAGCCCCTCAACACAAGCCTGAAAAGCACTGAGACACGGGCTCCAGTCACCAGAGAAGAGATGCCATCTGTCGCCATTTTGCACAATGTGTCTGACACTGCTTCTCTGATCCAATTCCCTCACACTGTTTGGGCATTATGAAGTTTGGTTGTATACACCAACATCTTGCTTGGCTTAAATGGTGCTATGGCTCCCTTTGTATGCCCCTTGTTGAATAAGTTTGATATGTTTTAAATCTGACAGTACAGTGATCCCTTGCCACTTTGCGGTTTGAGTACCGCGGTTTTAGTGCTTCGCGGATTTTTTTCAGAAATATATAATATAATTAAAAATTTTTTTTTTAAATCGCGTAAACATCACAGGATTTTGTACGTGTTCTCTCACAGTGAAGAAATGCTGTGAGCCAGCCTGGCCCTTTTAAGAAGGTGGCCTTATGGGTAATGATGTGGCCTTATGGGTAATGGAGTGTGTGAGTCATGAGACGGCAGAACAAAAACGGGCTTAGATGAAAAGTGGAGTGAGCATAAACAGCAGCTCAGCGTGTATAGATTTACATTCTCTGTTAACTGACAGGAGCCCAACAATACAACCTGTGTGATGTTTCAAGTTCCTGCAGTGCCAGAATAAAGTGCTCGTTCCATGCAGAGAAAATCAGACTTTTTCTATTGTTGTTGTTGTTAGCATGTTAGCCGCTAATTACGAGCCAAAAATAGCACAATACCAGCAGTTTCTTTACTACGGTTCAGAGACCAGAGGCTGTGAAGGAAACAGAAAGACCACAGTTGAGCCTTTGTCTTGTTTCGCTGCAGTGCCTCGCTACTTTTTTGGGGTTTTTAAACATATTTATAAACACATTATTGAGGCTCGGGGGACTCCCGCTCCAGATCGCGGATTTTGATTGTCGCGGGTGGTCCTTTGTGACATTTCAACTGATCTGTCCGTTCTATTACATGGAATTAAGTAACAAAAAGTTCACGTATCAAAACTCAGCAACATCTGATCATTTATGTCATATCTGCATATGTTACCAAACTCCGGACAAAATAGGGATCCCTATCATGAACCCCGGGCCTTTCATAGATGAGTAAATTATGGATGGGTTTAACTCCTATTTGCCTGAAGTCTTTGCTTCCTCCTCTGGTCCTGGAGAGTCTGTTGCAATTTTTTTGTTTTTAACCTCCAGTTTTAAGATAAACTTTAGTCATCCTCTCAACCTTATGCTCTTGTCACACATGCTGGGAAAATGTCAATGAAAATCAAAGTAAAGTACTTTTACAATGAAATACAGTTCAGTGGAAACATATGCCCACAAGTCCAGGAATCTTGTTTGGTTAAAAGAAGTAAAAGTCATCCCAGAATTCCTGGGGTATAATTTTCTTCATGCTCACATGACCCCATACTCCAATACTTATTTATTTTCTTTTAATGATTTTTTTTTGGACTCTGATAGCCTTTACTTTTTGTAATTTATGCAGACAGGAAAGTGTTTTTCATGTTCTAAAATAAATGTAATGGTTTAGAGTTTGTTTGTTACAGCCAGATTGCTTCAGTGAGGCTACATTGTCTTTTTATGGGCCTGACGCTCAATGCAGCATTAAGTCATTTTGAGGCTGCGACACATGATACTTAATCACATTTAGTAATGTCAAACAAACCTATAACTTGCTTGCTTGAGCCTCTGCCGGGTCAACTTTTTAAGGGACTGGTCAACCTTGTACTGATCATTTTTATTGCTAGTTTTTTTCCACTTGTATTTTCCACTAAGATTAAAATCTATTTTCGTTAAACCCTTAAATTAAAAAAAAAAAAACAAACTCTTAATTCTGTGACTCAAAACACAAATAAAATGTATCCTTTCTTTCTGAAATAATTTTTAAATCAACTTTTGGATAACTTGTTCCACTGACAAACCTTTGAACATTTTCAGTTAGCTTTTATAAGCCACTGAAACTGATCTTCGATTAGCTCTAGATAAACATTTCACAATGCTTTTCTCTGATTTAAGCACAGCATTTGACACCATTGACTATCTTCATTTATTGATAGATTGTCTTCTTGTGTTCCTGGTAGATATAATACACATAAGATAAGATAAGAAGAACCTTAATTCACCCCATAATGGGGAAATTGCATATTTGAACATATAGTAAATGATTACTTGAGTAGCCGTTAATTGTGACATTGGCAAACAGCTAATCTGAAGTCAACAGTGGATGTATTGCAGGACTCTGTCCTCTTCTAACAATATAAGGTTAGAAGTCATCTAACTTTCTTCTTTTATATTCTGAACTGAGTTGATGTTCCTTTTTTCAGACTCATTTTCCATCTCATGCTCTATGATCACAAACTGCAAGGTTACTGCATTTTGCTCATAAGCTAAACTGCCTTAAAAAGTTATGTTTTTGCATCTTTTTTTCTAGCCTCCTTAAAACCTTAAACACAAGAGCAAACATGTAAAGAAGGGATTACAGTTCGATCACTTAAATGTTTGTAGTCGTTTCCATGTCTGACCAGCGGTACTTATAACCTGAATTGACTTACCACGGTTATTTTAGAGTTAGCAAATAATTTACTATATACCTTTTTTTTTTATGTGGCACACAAATCCATTGTTTAATATATACCACATTAGCAACTTGGTTCCTCTCTCTCTGGATTTAAGGTAGCTTGGAGTCCAGCAACTGAAAGCCACCACAAATAACACAGCATTTCTGTTGCAATGATTGCACTTACATTTTTAGGTCCAAGTAGCCACAAACCAGTTGATAATGTCTTGGCCGATGGATAAAAATACCACTGATATGCAGCATGCAGGAGCTTTCACACAGTTTTGACCGTTGTTGCAAAGTCACATAGATTGGACATTGAATGGATTCATAGCAAGGTTACACAATGATATTGATACGTCATTGTTATCAGACCATAAAATTTGTGAAAAGAAATCTGGGCTTATTGGATAATGGCAAATATCAACCTCTCTGCAAACTCTGGTTTATATTTTTTTGAATATTGCATAAAGCCTGTATGGCATGGTTTACATGTAAGTCAGTTACTGGAAGGCACTTTTTGAATCTGTAGATGCTTCAAGATGGAAAAATCAGATCAGTCTGCATCTCTCTTGGAGCCGTTCCCGAATAACCTTAGTGCTGTACATATGTTATGTCCGTCTTTACGATAAACCTGTAAGTCACCTTTAACATCTACTCAACTAGCTTTTTTTTTTTTTTACTGAGTCCTATACCTGGGCTTTGGTTTGGCGGTGAAGTGCAGGCCTAGCCAATTCTGTGACTATCCCATTTCATGCATCTTACATAGTTGGGATTTTGTGGCAAGACAATAGAATCTAAAGTCTACACAGAAACCCAAATACAAAAAAGTTGTGATGCTGTATATAATACAAATGAAGACAGAATGTAATGATTTCCAAAAGTCTGAAATCCATATTTTATTCAAAAAAGAACATAGAAATCATATCAAAGTGGGACATTTTACCATTTCATGAAAACTATTAATTTTTATTTTGATGGCAGAAATAAAAATGACTGAACTAATTATGTTAACTGGCAGTAGTCACAGACTGGGTATGAAAAGAGCATCTTAGATAGATGGAGACGCTAATAAACGCTGCAAATTGTGAAACAGTGTCACAGTAATTGCTAGAATATCTACAGTACGAAATAACATCAAAAGATTCTGAGAACCTGAAGGAAATCCATGTGAGCTTTACTCAAAAATTAATATGATTATTGAAATGGTCTGTGGCAAAGTGTCTTCTGGTCAGATGGATTCAAAATTTTAAATTCCTATCAGAGCTCAGTTCAAAAGTCTACAGCTCCGATGACGCTTGCGCATCTGGGAAGGAAACATCAATTCGGAAAGGTATATTCAGGTTTTAGAGCAACGCATGCTGCCATCCAGACAATGCCTTTCTTTTTTTTTTTTTGGAAAGGCCTAGCATCTTCCTGCAAAACAAGATCCATTACAAATGCAACCAGATGCTGAACTGGCTTGTCTGCAGTCCAGACATTTCAGCAGCTGAAAACATTTGGTGCATCATGACTGTTAAGCAGCTTGAGTCCTACAGCATACCAGACGAGAATGGGAGAGAGAAGTGGGTGTGCTGCACAGATGCAAACATCATCTTGGCCACAACTTTTCTTTTTAGATGTGATGTTGCCACAAAATTCAAAACTACCTTGTAAAGATGGGCTTTTGGAGGTTTGCAAAGCTTAAACTTTTTATGGTATTTTGGACTCTGTCTGCATTTACTTTCACATTTATTTATCTTTTTATCAGTTTAATAATTTACTGATGAATTTGAAGAAACATATGTATATTGATAAAGAATGGTTTGTTACATGTAAACTAATTGCTCCTCTACGACCAGATGCAGGGGCTGATCTCCCCTGAATCTGTATCATCCCTCAGTCAGGGTGGGGGACTGCAGATCTTTGGAGAAAGAAGAAGGAACGTGGCCGACAGTCCCAAAGCAAACGCAATGTTGCCACCTCTAATAATTCACAGGTTTTATGAGTGTGAGTTTCAGGCCATCACTAATCAGAACCTTTCTGACTGAGAAGGATGTTTATGTAAAAAAGAGACAAAATGCCTTAATAACTACTGTGTTCAAACTCAAAGATGAGCTATTTTAGCAGTAATGATAAATTAGAGACCTGACTAAACATGACAGCAGTTCTTGTCTGACTGTTCTTATCAAACAGACTAAGCATGTATGTCTATACTGTCTTGCTTACAGCGGAAACAAAGAGATTTAAAGTGTAAACTACATGTCTGGGACAGAGTTTTTGTTGCCCAGTTTCAGTTCACTGCTGTTTATCAACTCACGTTGCCTTCAAGAATTTTTCCCCGACCTGATGATCATTCATTAACACTTTATGGCGGGCAGAGGTTATTGGCAGACTATTGCGAAGGTGAAATACGAGCAGGTGGGACAAAAGGAGAGGCCAAGACACCTATTGTTGTGCTGTGTAAACATACTCAAAGAAGAGGGACATGAGCAATCTGGATAATTATTCAGCTGGAGATTGTGTACTTTGAAAGGAAATTGGTTTGTGATTGCCAACTATCGGTCACATCCTACTGTCAGTAGCAAGACTTCTTTGACTCTAATTCTGTTTTTTTTTTTCAAACTTTTCTGATGTTTAGTCAGAAGAAATGAACAGTTATTGCGTTTCTGTGCATGCGGCATTTGGTCATTTTAAAAATGTACCTTTTGTTTTGGACCCCTGTTCACTCCTGAGTTTAAAAATTGCCACTTTAACACTTAACTAGTTATTCACTCATACCTTCTGTTTTTTTTTTTTTTAAATTGCTGTCTGCTGTGAGAACTGAGGTCAGGAAAGCCATAACCAAGAGCTAAAATGTGTTGTAAACTGCCACAGAGCTGAGGGCAGAGGTGCATTCAGGGACAGTCGTTATCGGTTTGTCACTTTCCTTTCATGACTGTGATGTATTGTTAACGTAAAAATATTGATTGCTCTTCAACACATTGCTGTGTTTAATAATTCCATTCTGATGCACTACATTTGCTTTTGTCTCCAAACATATTGTTGAGTACCTCATTTGTTCACAGCCTCAGAGTCTTGCTCTACCCTCTTCAACAGATACTCACTCCCCTTCTGAATAGAAGCCTGGTGACCTTAAAAGTCAATGTTTATGGATTCACTGCCTTTTCTACTAAACTAGATGGTTGCTGTATTAAGTCCATCGCAAATTATGAAAAAAATTCTAAATACATTCTCTGAACATTTCATTTGTTTCGCCGTAAATCCCGGCTGCTTGCACGGGTCGCAGATCTCACCTCTGGAAGACTTACGTTAGGGGTGGATTGCGATGGGTGTTTAGATATAGAAGTCATTAAAGGACAACTTCTGTCCTTCTTTATCCACTAGAATTCAATTTTTCCTGTAATGGCTGCACAGGGTTTACTTTGGGTAAAAGATCCAAACTACATACTGGATATTTATTGAAAATCCAGAGTGAACTAGAACTGAAAATACATTTTAAGAAAATTAAAAAAGATTCTTGGCAGGATTGTGGTTCAGCACATCTCAGTTTATGAGAGATCTGTGTAGGTGTACAGGTTTGTTCGCCTGTTATTCTGATCTGTTGGTGGGGGTGGGGGGTTAAGTGTGCAGTGGCATTACAGTGCTTGTTATGCAAAAAAAAAAAAAAAAAAAGGGTTATTGATTCAGGAATGCATCCATACATCCGTGTTGAACATATATTGATTAAGCTGGAGTATCCGCTCTAAGCTGTTAGTGGCTTTTTGTGAGAAAATGCACTTTAATCTGTCCAACTGAATAGCCAGTGTGACTGCTGTTTCGCCTGTCCTGTGTTGTTCAGATCAGCTCTTACATAATGCCATTTTGATATCCAGGGATTAGGCTGAGGTCCTCTCCACATACTGGCTGGATGACTGCTTCCATCATTCACCCTCAGGGAAATGACAACTGCTTTTATGGCAAAAGAAAAAAAAAATAAAAGAAAAGGATTTTCCATGACGTGATGTTCAATTCTTGGTTTATTCTTATCTTCTAAATCTGAACATACCGCTTTAGCGCTGGGTGATCGTACCACTATCTCAGTCAGGAATCCACCTGACAAAGGTAAGATATGAATAGTGCCGGACTTCAGGAAAGGAAAGGCTGACAGGATAAGTGATGAGTCATGATAAATGAGCGTGTTGTTGAACACAGAGGATGTGAGCAGGTGCGGAGACCTTGCGCTGGGAGCGTGGCAGTCTGTGCAGTACAGGTAGCCGGTGAACTGTGCCAACTAAAGCTCCTAAAAAAAGGTGGAGCGCTATTGTGTAAACACAGGACCTTACTGTGTACTCTGTAAATCCAGTAGTCTGTGCCCTCTTGAGAAAAGCAAGCAATTACGGCGAGGCTGTGAGTTTAGACAGAACAGAGTATGATACCAGTGTTCACTACAGATAGATGCTTGATAAAACCCAAAGTCGCACAAAAAAAAAAAAAAAAAAGGCACAGCTGTACATACATGCTGATAGTCACCTGCAAAACAGGCCTCATGCTGCAGGTCTTATTTTTATCTTATGGCTGTTTTTGCTTGAACAGTGAGAGTAAAGTAAACAGAGCTGAGCAGTCGGAGCCATCTGCCTAATGTCACTGTGGCCCATATCTGTCCCGCTCCCTCCCCCTTCCCTCACTCACACTCTTCCTACTCCTGTTGTCCTTACATTGTCTTTTTCCTTCCTCATCCTGCTTCTGTTATAACCACTTCCTACCCATTTCCTTCCTACCCTTGACAATTGTCATTCTTCAGTTTTATCTTTGCTGTCCATAATTTTATCCAACCCCTTGTTTACTTTCTTTTCAGACTCACTCCTCCATTACCCATCTGTTTCTATTTTTATTGCTGTGAAACTCGATAGCTCTCAGAATTCTTTACAGCCACGGACCTCATATGTTCATTAACTCATGAGTCTGCGGACTCATCTCAATTCAATAATGTTTTATTACGCCGCCAAGGGAAATTAAGAAATATAAGCTATAAATGTAAATGTATATGAACAATGCCATTAAACAGGTTTTGTTTATTTACTTAATTTTTAATTCAGTATAAGGATGTCAGGAAAGCTCTCAGTGTGCTCACCTTTGTTCTTGAGCATTCAGCTTTGTGTGAACATAAGACCAAAGAGGAAGGACATAAGCTGTAATCATCGTAAGAGCAAATGTTGCTGGCCATCGGTCTGGGAAGTGTGATTATGCCACTTCGAAACAATTTTGAGTCCATCACTGTCCACTGAGGACGATTATTTACAGGTAGAAATCACTCAACAGACAATCTTCACAGGAGTGAACGTCCCATCGAGCTCGCCCCAAGGTCAGGTTTTTCAGTGCGCTGAGAACACGGATTTGTTTTTTTTTTTTTAAAGTGACATCAGTAAAAATACAGAGAAATATGTTGGAGATGCACTGAGTGGAAAAAGAGAATATCAAAGATAAATAAACTAAAAAAAAAACCCAGATTGTGATAGATAGAAACTCATTATTGACTCATTTTTATTGCATGTAAATATAAAGTCAGACAGGGAACGTGAAGCGAAAGCTAAAATGTGTCTCTGTTAGGAATTTATTTGCATGAAGCTTTAGATGTTTCACTAAAACTTGTGAACATGTACTGTAAAAGCTGCCATTTTACTGGGGTGTCGTTAGGGTTTTGTCTGTTTGCAGTTTGCACCATATGTTTAAAAGACTAACCTAACTAAACCTGTAGAGTCGTTGCCCTTGTTTATTTCCATTTTTACCCAGCAGATGTCAGTGTGGGATATTTATGCTCTAGATTCATACTGAACAAGTATTGTTAAAAACCTCTCAAGAAAGGAAAGAATCCGAGAGCCAAAGGGAGATTTACTCATAACAAAGAAATAAAACTGTTGACAGATAAAGGATGTATCATCTCTGGGTTTCCTTCTGGTGCACACACAGCCTTTGTTTGTGTCCACATGTGGCCTCTGCAGCCAGAAGTGTCATGTACAGCCTGCAAATAAGAGCAGATCTTTTAAAGGAAGTGGTGCCGTGTTTGGTCAACAGTAATTCCCATGATGCAGATGGGGAAATTTTTTGCATGCTGGAGGTTATCACATAACCGAATCACATACCACCACGGACGCTTTTTAACAGATTGCACCGCACAAGCTTGTAAACGAGTTTTTGGTGGTTAGTGGATTGTAAGGAACAGAGGGCAAAACCAGTCCCCACAGAAAGGCCCATTTCCTGTTGGAAGAAATGCTTGTGTATTCATATATATATATATATATATTTGTGTGCATTTCTTGAACAGAACTTGAACAGTTTTAAACAAGAGGATTTTAAACCCATTCTGATTATTATTATTGTGCTTCCCTTTTTCAGTAAGTAATACGTGCAGTATGGCTTCCTTTATGATTAAGGAAGAAAGTGTGATTTCTGCAAACAACATTGTTTTGGTCGAGGCGGGTCATGCAAAACAACACCAGCAAATTTGAGACAGAATGGTTGAAAAAGAAAAGAATCAAAGTGCTAAAATGACCCAAAGTCCAAATGCTAACGTGACTGAAATGCTGGGGTGATACCTGAAGGGAGCTGTGAATAAATGAATGCCAGAAGAATAAACTGGAGCAATGTTGTAAAGAAGAATGGGCAAAAATTCCTTCACAACCATATGAGAGGCTGTTAATCGTCATACAGGAAATGATTACTTCGAGATATTACTGCGAAAACTGGCTCTACAGGTTATTCAGTTACAGGGTTTAGTTTTCAAAAACTGCTTCTATAGTTTGGCTGAATTTTTGTTGAATAAAGAGATGAATCTGTGTGATATGTCATGTATTGTTACTCATCCGCAGACATAGTTAAATTCTAAAGTTTAGAACCAGATGATTATTTTATATGTCGTGCCTTGATACATTTGAAAAAGTGTCGACTTTATTTTTGAAGATGACTGTGTATACAATACACCTCATATGCATAATTCTCACATGCAAAAGTACACTCACTTTTTAAATACTGATAGAAAAACAGTGGCCTTTATATACTGTTTTATAATGACAGAGGTTTTTTTTTTTCTTTTTACATGCAACTGCCCCTTAATCCCCAGATTAGGACTCATACCTGTACATTTACCAGATAATGACCTTATACAGTATCTAATGGAGGAAAATATGTGGTTCAAATTAACTACTGCCAGGTGGCGGACTTGTTGTTTTGCTGAGGAAACACTTACTCATGACATAAAGTGGATAATGTCTGCATGAGGACACAAAGTTGGGACACATCAGGAGCTTCTTTTTTGAGATGAGTATGAAATAAATGACCCGAAGTTAGCAAATGCTCTGTAACGAGAAGCTTCAATTTTTTTTTTTTTTTTTGTTTGTTTTTTTTTTTTTTTGGGGGGGGGGGGGGGGGGGGCAGTGTGAAGTGTGAGATTTATCCTTCAGTCTGTTCAAGCTGAGAACCCTCCATCTTTTGATACTTTAAACCAGGATGCAGAAGTTTGATTAACAAGTTGCTGGTTTTCCTCACTATCAGCAAATGTTTTGAATGTTCATTGACGGCTCTTAAACTCCAATCACCTTTGATGTAGTGTGCAGAGTCAGTGGTATATTCATTTTCATACAGCAGAAAACATAAGAGCCTAGAGACTTTTTCATGTTAAATACAGCATCTGAGTAAAATGAAAGTTAAATGTCACAATGATCATACTGTTGAAATGGCACAACCTAGTTAACCAGTTTTAACAGTTACTGCAGACTGCGTACAAGCTTACAGATCTGTATGATTTTATTGTATTATATTTAGCTCAAGCAGGATGTGACCTTTGAGTTCCTGTACAGACTGCAGATTGCTAGAAGCTTCAAACTGTCCGTCAGAGATTTAGGATACCATTTTGGACTGACAATGGAATATTTGACAAACATTTTCTAATAATTAAACAAAGAGCGCATAAGCTGTGTTCATGACCTCGCTGCAGCGCTGACGTTAGTTTCAAAGATGGATTATTTACAGTGTAGATTCCTGGAACAAGTTTGTCCCAAAAGTAATAGCAAAACACATTTGTATCAGGGGTGTGAATTAGCAGAATTATCCTGCTTAATCCAGTGCTTACCCATGTCGCTCTCCCTCCTCTGCTCCATCCAGGTGAGTGCTAATGTCCTGATCTTCCTGTGCACCAACATCATTGGCATCTGCACCCACTACCCCGCTGAAGTTTCCCAGAGACAAGCCTTTCAGGAGACCAGAGGGTACATCCAGGCCAGGCTGCATCTGCAAAGGGAGAATCAGCAGCAGGTAGGACTCCAAACGACAGCCTCCTTCTTCACACTTGTTTTTTGTGAAAATAAAAGTTTATTATGAAATCACCAGCACACTTTTGATTTAAAAAACAAACAAAAAATCAGATACGAAGAGCCAGTCAGTCTTAGTTCATGAAACAATCCTTTTCTTTTCCAGACAAGTGCAACATGACTTCAGCTGTGTTGTGAAATAGTCACACAGATGGAAAGTTTCAGTGTCTTGTTACTTTTCTTCTCATAGACTGTGCGCTCCTTTTTGCACATGTGCAAACATCACACTCAAAACTACTAAAGAGCCAGTAAAGACTCTAAAAAAGTCCCTAAATAAAACAAAGTTGCATACGAAGATGGCTCGATGGAGGATGTTCACTGCTGTCACTGACAGGATCACTAACTACCAACATCACTGCTGCATCAATATCTATTCAACAAATGAAATACGGGAAGAGTAAAATATTCCAGTCTTTTTTTTTCAGTTTCTCCTGCTTTTATGAAGGATCTAATGGTTTGTGTTAGGGATGGGCATAATTAATAGATTAATCGATGATTGATCATTAAGAATTTGGTCGAAGAAAATTAATTTTCGTCGATGAACCGAACGTTTTTTTTTTTTTTTTTTTCTTAAACAATCCGAATGTAGATTATCAGTGCACGTCCTCAAACAATGCGATGCATTTCGCTGTGCCACCGATAGAAATTTGGCAGCAGGGGGCAACATTTCACCATCACCCTACCCTGGCTTGACTCAGTTGTTACACGCGAGCTTCTGTAGGTCCTCGCCTAATTATGAAGCGGTCGCGGCGAAGTGTGGCGTGGGACCGTTTTCGTTTAGAAAATGACCAAGTGTACTGCAATCACTGTAATGCAAATTACAAATACAATTAATCGACAACGACAATGATGTATCACTTGAACAACGCGCATCCAAGCCTTGTAAAGGACGGTGGAGGCGGTTCATCATCAGACTAGCCTAGCCTAGCCTAGCCTAGCCTAGCCTCAACTCGGTGTTAGCACGGACCAGAAGGAGCTGCAGCGCACATCGAGCACACAACAAGCGCATGTTTTTAAGAAACAAAAAGCCTGTAATACTGGCGCCTTGATATAAATTGTCCTTGTTAAGTAGTCTCCTCGATATATTGTCGTTGTTTTTTTAAAGAAAAGAAACAGGAAATGTCGCGTTATTCTCGACCACAACATCCGGGCCACTGAACACATCTGGGCATGCGCGGGCCATAGCAACCAGGCCAAAGGGGAAAACAAACGTCACGCCGATATCGAGAATATTTGTGATAGTTTTCAATATAAAAATGTTAATGATTAATCGATTATTAATCATTAATTCTCCCGACGATCGACGAATAAATCTCGACCAAATGCCCATCCCTAGTTTGTGTAATGAAAGTTAGAGTCACAGGAGGTGTATTTTTTTTCCTAAGGAAAACAACAACAACAAGCTTCCTGAAACACTTACTGCAGTTATTTTTTTTCCTTTTTTTTCTTGTTACTCATCTGTATCATCACTTCAGCAAATTTGCATATTTCATGCCAAGTGGCTAGTTTGGCACATCTCATATGAAAGATGAGCAGCAGCAACTCTTGTGTGTTGCATAAAACTGTACATTACATTAAAGCATGTAAATCTTTTCCAAAAGACCTGGAAAAATAAAATTTGGAATCTCTAAATTAACATAAAAAGAGCCAGAATGAACTGTTTGGACAATCATCATTACCAGAACAGACTTCCACAATGAAGGAAATCTTCTGAAAGCCAAGTCTTGAGTGCTGCACTAAAAGAGTGGATGCTGTCACACGTAGTTGCTGGGTGAGTTGATAGAGGGGTTTAAACAACAACCAAGATGGCCTGTGAAACTTCCTGGCTGTGAAGTGTGGACACGGCTCCATGGCAAGCAGTTCAGTATGTGGGTTGCTGGTAATTCCTAATATCACAGTCAGGGAGGCAATGTTTAGCATTCATTAAGAAAAAAAAAGAAGTGGCAAGGCTGTCCCCTGTCGAGAATCCATCAGTGCTGACAGTGGAGTCCTAGATAAGATCCATGGCCAAGTTTCTGGGAAACACACAGCACTACACTCACGTACAGCTCCTTGATTCCTCACCAGATTTGTTAGCTTGATATACAGGAATTGATAAAAAGAAAAAGAAAAAAAGTAAAGTAAAAAAAACACGATGGACAGTGAGAGTGTCTTTATCTTCTGCGCATGCCAGAATTAAACCAGTCCTTTTCACTGTCAGGGCCTTTGATGTTAGCAGTTAGGCTAACGGCAACCCGAGGATGAACAACATTTTTTCTTATGTTTTGTATGACTGACAAGGTAATAAACCATCTGAACCATTATGTGTTATGTGAAAAGATAAAATAAAATCAGTCACCACAGCATCACTCTTCAGTTCCTTCAGTTACTGCTATTGGGAAAATGCCACACAAATATCAACCCTTGTTTACTACCTTAAACTTCCAGTCTTTTGGCTGTAGCTATCTTAAATACAGACTTTCTTTTTCATCTCACACCAGTTGTTGATGCATTTTCGGCCTCTGAGCTCTGTCACTATGCCAATGCAACTGGTGTCTCGACTTACAACTAATGGTGCTTCTGGTTAGACCTGCTATGCTACAACACTGGTCACATGCAGAATGCATGAGACTCGAGGACGATTTTTTGAGATTGAGGGTTGAGATTGAGGGTTCAGGGAGGAATTGGTTTCAACCATAATCTCTCCAGCGTTGTCCTGGGTCTGCCCCGTGATCTTCTCCCAGTTGGACATGCTCAAAACACCTCTCCAGTTAGGCGTCTGGGGGGAATCCTAACCAGATGTCCGAACCTCAACTGGCTCCTCTTGATGTGAAGGAGCAGCAGCTCTACTCTGAGTCTCTCCCGAATGACTGAACTTCTCACCCTATCTCTAAGGGAGAGTCCAGCAGCCCTGCGTAGAAAACCCATTTCAGCCGCTTGTATCCGCAAGTCTCATTCTTTCAGTCACTATCCACAGTTCATGACCATAGGTGAGGATTGGGACCAAGATAGGCCGGTAAACAGAGAGCCTTGACTTTTGGCTCAGCTCTCTCTTCACCACAACGGACTGGTACAGAGTCCGCACCACAGCAGACGCTGCACCAATCCGAACCACTCCCAACCCGAAAAAAGGCATTCTACCCTTTTCCAACTGAGAATCATGGTCTCAGATTTGGAGGTGCTGATTCTCATCCCTGCCTGCTTCACACTTGGCTGCAAACCGCTGCAGCGAAAGCTGAAGATCCCCATCTGATGGCGCCACATCGTCTGCAAAAAGTGGAGACAAAATCCTGACACCACCGAACTGGAACTCCCTCTGTTCCTTGGCTGTGCCAAGAAATTCTGTCCATAAAGATTATGAACAGAATCTGTGACAAAGGGCAGCCCTGGCGGAGTCCAACTCTCACTCAGAACGAATCCGACTGACAACAGGCAATGTGGACCAAACTCCCACTTCATTTCTATAGGGACTGGACAGTTCGTAGTAACAGGAGCACACCCCACAGGACCCCTGAGGGACATGGTCAAATGCCTCCTCCAAATCCATAAAACACATGTGGACCGGTTGGGAAAATCCCCATACTCCCTCCAAAGACCCTAGTGAGGGTGTAGAGCTGGTCCAGTGCTCCACGAACAGGACGGAACCCACATTGTTCCTCCTGGATCTGAGATTCGATGATCAATCTGACTCTCTTCTCCAGCACCCCTGCATATTCCTTACCAAGGAGGTTGAGGAGTGTGGTTCCCCTGTAATTGGAACACACCCTCCAGTCCCCCTTCTAGAAAAGGAGGAACCTCCACCCCGGTCTGTCAATCCAGAGGTACTGCCCCCGATTTCCACGCAATGTTGCAAAGACGTGTCAACCAAGACAGTCTTACAACATTCAGAGCCTTCAGGAGCTCAGGGCGGACGTCACTGCCAAGGCTGCAGCCCGCTTGGCCTGTCGATACCTGCCAGCTGTTTTCAGACAGTTGGTTATCAATCATCTGATCAGCTTATGTAATATTTCAAAAATTAATTCATGCCAATGGAAACTAAAACCCTTGTACTGAATATTTTCAAGCCTGGATGACAGAAAATGAGCTAATTCATTTGCAAAAGTACACTTCCTATTTACATGTTTGTTCCTAGTATGTGCCCAGAGCATGTCAAACGATCCGTTTCATGTGTGCTGAATATTGATGTAATAAAATAAAAAATCATAAAACATTAGATCTACTTGTCTTTTAATGATCTGGCAGTGATATACTGTAAGTAGCCTTATTAATTTACATATTCACATTGTAGGTATTCTTTTTTTCTTTCTTTTTTGACAGTTTTCCTTTCTGCTTTGACAGCAGCAACTGTGTTGCTCTCACCTGTTATAAACACAACTCCAAGCGTTTTACTGCTTTATAATGTTTCCATTCCCTCTGACGACCCTTAAGAGGCATTCTTGGCATCAAGGATGCCAAGCAGTAAAGCGTTTTAGGTCTTATTATGTCCCATTCTTCCTGGAAAACACGTCTGAAGGTGGGCAAGATGACATTCTCTTTTGGGGACGAGGCAGGAATGTAGGCATGCCCGTCCAATACCTGGTCCCTCTCTTCCCCTCTCATGCCTGTGTGTCGTGTGGAGAATATGGTTTTGTATTGTTATGATAAAAACATGCATGGACATACCCTGGAAAGGGTGTTGTCTTAAAGGCAGCACCTGTTGTTCTAAGATAGTGCTGTACTATTTTGCATTAATGCTGCCATCACCGAAGTGTAAGTGCCTTATGCCAAGAGCACTTTAACAGCCCCAAACAGAGCTTGGCTTTTGGTAATTTTACTGATAAATCTGGACGACCTTTGGTCCAGAGCATACAACGTCCATTTCTTCTAAAAGGTTTAGAATACTGATTTAAAACTGATTTGTTTTTGTTTTGCTTTTTTCTAATTAAATATTGTATTGACTACCAATCCGTCCTGCGCTGCATATTCATGTCCTATGACATAAGCAGACTGGACAAACTTAATGGTAGCTTGAAGTTGTCTTTCTTGGTGCTGTGATGAGAGGAAACACAGCAGGGGGCCTTTGGTGGCTGCTGGTTCTTTACGTCAGCTTGGTGTGAAGGAGCCTTGACAAACATTGACTGACTGCGACTCAGGGATCTGTAGGAAATGTTGAGAGTCATGCAGGGTGCATCTGTTATTAAACAGACACTTGGAAAGATTACAATGAGCGGCATAATAACAATTCTAATCTCCCTGCATTATGTTGTTGGTAGAAGCTGCTTGAGTTTCACTTCTGTGCAAACAGAGCTCACTTATCAAGCGATGGTTCCTAGAAATGAATTGGGACATAGGAAGCTGCCCTGGCTCTGTTATCTAAGAGAGCCGTAAGGGCTTCCTTTTCCTTCCTTGTTGCTTTTTGACTGGAAACTACAACTAAATGAAGCACAATGTGGCATGGGATTGATGCTGGTCAGTAAAAACTGCAACAATGTTATTAAAACATGAATGTCGAGTGTGGCCATATAACATTTTCATCGGCCCAAAAGTATAATACCTCATGTACTTTTGAGGAATTTTTTTTTTTAATAAATAAAATATTTCTGTTTTATTTAAAAAACATTTTTTTAACAACTTACTATAGTAGGAGAGGGTTATTAGAGCATATTCAAATCTGATTAGTCTGGTGAGACAGGTTTCCTTTTGAACAAATGTTGGAGCTACGATATATTTAATAAAACAGTAGCACTTCTTGTTTTGAATCAGAAAAAAAAAAAGAGGCTCACCAGACTTCTGTCTTTAACGCTTTCCGGGAACCAAACCCAAATCAGCCGTTAATGAACTAGTCCCCTTTAAGAAATAAGCATTGGTCTACATGTTTTCAGTTTTAAAATTCCTTGAAATCGCAAGAAATTTGAACGCACACGCGCCAGAAGAGATGTAACATATTGCACGCTAGCAGTCATGTTGTGAGTGATGTACTCTTCATTCTCTTTGTTGTGTGTTCTCCAGGAACGTCTGTTGCTTTCAGTGTTGCCAAGGCATGTTGCCATGGAGATGAAGGCTGACATCAATGCCAAGAAGGAAGACATGATGTTTCATAAGATCTACATCCAGAAACATGACAATGTCAGGTGAGATGTTCAACTCACTTGGCCTCACTACTTTGGTTGAGGTTTTTTGAATTAATGAATTAAGATTTCAGTCTATAAATCATCTTTTTTCTGTATTACAGGCATAATTATTATCTAATTTGTCTTCATAGTACATGAAAGCCTATATGGTGAATAATGTGGCATGTAAAACCATTAAAATGATGTTAAGATGCATTTGTTTATTCCAAAAAACTAAGGACAAAACCAAATTTTCCCTAAATCTTTCTGAAGCACATTTTGGGACACAAGCACACACACACACACACACACCCCCCACACACACACATTCAAGGGTGCTCACAGCTTCAGAAGAGGGTAGAGTGGTTTGGCAGAGTGGAGGCTAATTAACACTAGTGAGGGAATACTTAATCACCCACGGCAAAAATAAGATAATCCCAAAAGATGGAGAGCTTCAGCACACATTCAATTACAGCTCTGAGCAAACACTGCACACACAGTCCCTCATACACACGTGCGCATGCACATGTGCACTGAAGTCCTTCAGACAATGTAAAGGCCAAACTTCATGCCTCTCCCAAGGTTAGCTGCCTGGATAGTATAAAAAATCAAAATATTAGAAAGCTCTAATGAGTGCTAAAACTTTAAACCTGGATGGTTTTACTGCTTACAGTCACAGATTAGCATGCTTTAATTCTGTTTTTGTCTGTCTTTCCACCGTTTCAGTATTCTCTTTGCAGATATTGAGGGTTTTACCAGCCTGGCATCTCAGTGCACAGCCCAGGAGCTCGTCATGACACTCAATGAACTCTTTGCCCGTTTTGACAAGCTGGCATCGGTAAAGAAGGAGCCTTTCATAATGCAATAACTTTAAGGTTTAATGTATCAGGACATAATAAGAAAAAAAAAAATCAACAGGTCCTTACCAGGTCTTACTAATAAATAAATGCAACGACAGATGAACAGCAACACATGACATATTACACTGTGTCACTGTTTATTGAACACAAATTAAGTCAACGTTTATAATTTTGCTTGAAATTTCATTTATGTTTACATGCATTCATTCATGCGCAGGTCCACGCCACAATGTTTCAGTCGCATTGAAAAGATTATTTTCTTTTTCAGCCATTTTGTTGCAGATTTTTTTGGTGTGTTTGGGATCTTTGTTTCATTGCACTCCCCACTGTTAGCAAGTTTTATCTTTTGGACAAGAAGCCTCACATTTGACTCTAAAATACTTTGGTAAACAGAGGAGCTTGTGGCTGAATCAGTAACTGTGAGGTTAAAAAACAAGCCCAAATCATCACCCTTCTTCCCTCTGCTTGTCTGTTCATATGAGGTGTTTGTGTTGATATGCTGTTTGTTTTTTGCTAAACTTGACGCTGTTGATTATGGCCAAACATCTTTGGTCTTGTCTTGTCTTATGATTTGTTCAGTGCAACCTTTAAAAGAAGAAAGTGTCTCCTGGAAACTCTTACAAACAAGCCACCAATGTACAGTCTTTCTCTTCTTGTACCATTGTAAATGTCAATATTTAACATGCTAATCTGGGCCTTTGGAGTCTGAGATATACCTTTGCCCCCCCCTCCCTGTTTTTGTGAACTGTTGAAGTCTGACCTTTGGGTGAACTTTAGAAGATTGAGAGCTGTCTTTCAACTTTCTCACCATATACTGATGGACTCAAATAGTTTTGAAATGGTCTTATTTTTTAGATTAATGAGCAGCAACAATAGCTTTTTTAAGATCATGGCTGATGAGTTTTGAATTTGGCATCGCATTTACAGACTCCTGATTGACTCTTGATCAACCGATCAAGTGCATTTAATTACTATGAAGTCTTATGGAGAATTTTGTCTTAGTTTTCATGAAATAAAATGTTCTGTTGGTTATCTGGGGTTGTATTTATCTAATTCTAAGACCTGACATGCATCAGATCATTTTAATTATTTCCTGGTACGTGAAACCTTACAACTGAAAGGTGTGTGCTTCCTGTTTCACATGACTGTAGATGTTTTGAGGAATAGTTTTTGAGGTGTTGATTGGTAGATCTTCCAGTCTTTATGCTCAGCTAACACCACATGGTTTCACAACAGAAAGCACTACTTGTTTTCCCATCTGACTCTTCATTTTTGTTTTGTTGGATTTTTTTTTTTTTTTTTTTTCCCTCTCGCACCCTTCCAAATATTTCTGTCTCTTGTTTCGTAGGAGAACCATTGTCTTCGTATCAAAATATTGGGTGATTGTTACTACTGTGTGTCTGGACTTCCTGAACCCCGGGCCGACCACGCCCACTGCTGTGTGGAGATGGGCGTTGACATGATTGAGGCAATCTCGTGAGTAGAGTTAGTTTTTTTTTTTTTTTTTGATAACTATATTTTGCGCAATCCACTCAACTGGCGAAGAAACACTGACGTCTGTGTCTCCGCAGGTTGGTGCGTGAGGTGACAGGAGTCAACGTTAACATGCGCGTTGGCATTCACAGCGGGCGTGTGCATTGTGGGGTGTTAGGACTCAGGAAGTGGCAGTTTGATGTGTGGTCAAACGACGTAACTCTGGCCAATCACATGGAGGCCGGAGGCAAAGCAGGGTGAGAGAAAAACGCTCTGTGAATTATTGCACAAATGTATGTTTTGCTCTGTAAAGACAAACCATCGAGCCCATAGAGCATTCACCAAGAACAGATAAATATTACAAATAAACTGATGTATCAGATACTGGAAACAGATCGTCACAAGTTGAATGCAGAATTTCAGAAGATGTGGACTGCTTAATTTACCTTCAACAAAAATTTAAAACATTTTTTTTTTAATACTTAAATTATTCTTCATCATGTTTTGTTCATTCATACATTATTCTTGGCACATGCTGGAGTTGTCAACCACTGCTCCCGTTGTGTCCAACATAAAGATTAAAAAAAAAAAAACAAGAAAAAGAAAGAGAGAGACAAAAAGCACCTCTTTGCTGTTCTTTTTCCCCCACCAGACGGATCCACATAACAAAAGCCACGCTGCAGTATCTGAATGGGGACTATGAGGTGGAGCCGGGGTTTGGAGGAGAAAGGAACGCATACCTGAAAGAGAACAGCATAGAAACCTTCCTGGTCCTCGGCTGCAGCCAGAAACGGGTCAGTGCACAAACAATCACACAATTCAATGCAAACGGAGGACGTTTAAGTTTCGAAGTCTTCAGTGAGGAGAAGCAGGCAAGTTTCCATATGAGGATAAAACGAGAAAAGAAAATAACTGAGAGACATTTTGTCTTTGGCTGAATAACGGAGTGGATTTTTATTGCTTTAGTTGATGAAAGGAGCAAAACAATGGCAGGTTAAAAACAGAAAAGAGAGCTCTCTTTTAGTCAGCTCATTCGACATCAAGTGAAATCCAAAGAACTGTCCAAGAAGTCCAGTTTGAGTACCAGATCTATGAATCTTGTTGTTACAGTAGTTTATTACGTTGTGGGAAATGAATGCTTCTCAAAGCAACAACGTATATGTAATCATCAACACAACCATTCATGTGACTTTTATATGAGAAGAATGTATGCGCATTTTCTTTTCTTTTGCGTTTTGCATTTTTTTGGGCTAGTTTCTGTGTGTTTTGCTGTGTTAATCAATCAGTCAAATTCAAAAGCCTCTTCTTTCTATTTTTCTCTGATAATGCAGGGCCCCTACACCACTCTCTTGCATGGACACACACACACACACACACACACACACAGGTTTGAAAGTATGTGATTATTTTAGTGTCAGGGTAGGTGATTAAATCTGATTCAAGGATAAGTGTCAGCTCTGCAGTTCTTTTCTTTGCAAGAGGATATTTGTGTTTCTTCCAAGCGGTACTGGCAGGTGAAATGAAGTACTTGAAAACATTTTTTTTAATAAATTTGTCTTTATTTTTCTGTCCAGTGGGTCACACTGGAGCATACCGGGCTGCGGTAAAAGCAGCCCTAAAGAAATACACAACTGATTACTTCCTGGGTAAAGTTTCTAAAATTACAACGTCCAGCTGTTTAAGGAAACCTTTAAATTTATTGAATAAGTTAGCTGTTGTTAATATTTCAAGTTGAAAAAAAGTAAGTCAAGAACCAGATTTATGTATCAAATCAGGTCTTTAGGGTTGTTTGCATTGTGACTGCTCGTGATGAGTACAGATTTGTACATCCAGACATGGTTAAGATATCTGTGTGAGGTTAAAGTTCACGTGTAACTACACTTGTGATGCAGATTTCAGCAGTGGCTTCCTTTAACAATCACAAGACCAAAGCCGTTGGAACACTATGTTACATGTAAATAAACAGAATGCAATGATTTATTAGTCCCATTTTATCCAGAATAGAACCTAGAAAATATATTAAATGTTTAAAGTGAGAAAATGTACCATCTGAATAAAAAACAAGTTTATTATGAGTTTGATGGCAGCAACATTTTTTAAAAGTTTGTAGAAGGTGATATTTACCAGGTTAAAGTAAAAACAGTCCATATACATTTGGGAACGGGCAGGATCAGATGCTGTTGTTTAGGGACAGGAATATTGTCCCATTTTATTTGCTCAACTGTTTTGGATCTTCTTTCCTGTATTTTTCATTTCATGATGTGGCAATCGTTTTCAGTAGGTGAAAGTTCTGGAGAGCATTCAGATCAGTTCAGCACCCAGACTCCTCTCCTCTGAAGCCATGCTTTAGTAATAGATGCAGTATGTGCTTCAGAATTGTCTTGTTGACAGACGCAAGGCATTTCCTGTTAAAAAAAATTAAAAGAAAAAAAGAAATGGATGGGCGCAAATGTCTCTCTATGTTCCACAGACACTAATGCATCCCTATGCTAATCAGAGATGCAGGCTTTTGAACTGTCTGCTGATGACAAGGCAGATGATCTCTTTACTCACGTCACGTCAGCCATGAAGGGATAGATATGTAGCATGTTTGCTTTGGATCGATGTGATTTCCACTCCACAGCATCGCAGTAGTACACCACGGTTGTTTGAAGGTAGAAAATGAAGTAAAGTGAATGATCTGTATCGCTTGTTTTGGCTTGTTGCGTTGTTCACCGGAGGTGATTGTGTCTGGAGAAAGTCCCAAATGCAACGTGTTACTGCCACCTAGCAGATAAAAATAGCACCATTCCACACTATTGTGTTAGAGAATGATTTAAGGAAGTCTGCCTACACCCTTGTAGTGGTTGCCATTAAAGGATCATGTCTGTTCTTAATGCTGTGCCATCTGAGGGCCTCCAATATTGATTTTTGGCCTTATCCCAGGCACGCAGAAATTTCGCCCCATTATCTGAATATTTCAATGACATTATGCACTGTGATTGATTAGTAAATTTTACGCTGAAGAATGTTATTCTAATTTTTTTTTTCACAACTTGTAGATGCAGTATTTTTTTTGCAGAGTGGTGAACTTCTACCCATCTTTACAGCTAAGAGACCTCTCTTAGATGCGCTTTCTGTACCCTGCCATGTCATTGGCCTGTCGCCTAATAACCTAACCTCTGTTTTTCTTTAGCACCATTTACTTTCCCTGCTTTGTTGTCCATGTCCAAACGTTTTTCAGATGTGTTTCTGCCATGTAATTCAAAATATGTTTTCTATGTTCTATTGGGAATAAATTACAGATTGATGATATTTGCTAATTATTGTATTTTGTGGCTCTAGTAGCCTTTGTTTGCAGTGAGAGAGACAGGAAAGTAGGGCAGAGAGAGAACAAGGAAGACATGCAGCAAAGGTTGGCAGACTGGGAGTCAAACCTGCGATCACTGCAGGACGACTGTAGCCTCTTTTCATGGACCGTCTGCTTAAACCACTGAGCTACCCAGCGACCCATATTTTGTATTTCCATACATTTTATATAGTGTCCCAACTTTTCTTGGGAATGAGGTTAGAGATTTCCTTATACCAGTTCACACCTGCTACTAGTGAGTCCTCCAGTTGCAGTTTTCAAGTCATAAAGCAACAAAGGAAGTAGAGCAAGTCTTCACAACTTTCCTAGATAACAGAATATTACCTTTCTCAAGACCTGTAACTGTTTTCAACACTTCTTCCCTTATTCATTTGAGGGAGCTAGAGTTCAGCTAAAACTAATGGGAAAAGGCTCATGGTCATGTTGAGCACCAAAGCACTTTTCTCTACAAGCAACATTGATTCCTTTTGCCTATCCACACAGCATATTTTAGTTTAAACAGTTTATCTCAATTCAGTTTTTCGTTATAGACACATGCACACGCTGTTGACACGTGGACAAGGACTGGGGAAGCCAGGGATCAAACCACCAACCTTCTGTCTGGCAAAAAAACTGTTCTGTCTCCCGAGCCGAAGGCAACCTACTGCACCATAAAGGGCTGATTGTAGCTCCATACATCTAACACTCTTCTGTCAGTGCTGAAAGGCAGCTGTCACACAAACATCACAGAGTGTACCCCTTTTAACCTTTCATCGCATCTTCATTTTAAGTTATCTCTCCAGTGTTGCCTTCAACTCTTATACTGAGCTCAGGATTGAACTGAGGTCAAACAGAGGTCACACAGTATTAACATGTTTCCCAGGACCGTGAGTGAAAGGTTTTCCTCCAAAATTATTAAACAAAGACTTCTTAAGTCTGATAAATATCATATCTTTGTAGCCTATTCCAGTTTTGATCTAATCAGTCAGATCTGGTTGAGGTTCCTTTCAAAATGAACCTGGACTTGCCAGAAAGACACGTGTTGACAGCCTGAGCAAGATTTAATGCTTAATAAATGTATAGAATGTTAGAAGAAAATACTTTCTGTGTAGGTGCTGGATGTAGAGGATGGAGACAAAAGGCTAAATGGTTTGAGAATATGCAGTTAGCAAGTTGTAGATTTGTGGCATGTTATTGTTCTGTCAGACTTGTGAATGAAGTCCTTAAACTGCCTGTTTGCTTCTCTCATTTATAATTTAAAAAAAAACAAGCCAAATTCAAAAAGCATCCTTAGTCACTGGTTTTGTCATTCACTGCAATGCATGAGAACAGTTGGTCAAGCCTTCGTGTTGTTCCCTCTGAGCAGAAGGAGGAGAAGGCGATGATGGCCAAGATGCAGAGGACAAGAGCCAATTCTAACGAGGGCCTGATGCCACGATGGGTCCCTGACAGAACCTTCCCCAGGACCAAAGACTCAAAAGTCTTCAGACAAATGGTGAGGCTGGACATCAAAATACGGGTATGACATGGGGAAAAAAAAACCCAAAGAGGCTGTACCTTCTTCTGTGAGGGTCATACTTTTGTCTTTTCTCTTCCATTTCAGGGTATTGATGATTCTTCCAGTAAAGACAAGTGAGTACAGACTCCTACTGTGCTGAATTTCTGTCACCCTGTTTGCCTCCCGCTCAGCCTGTGTATTTCCTCATTTTTACAGCCGTGGCGTTCAGGAGGCCATGAACCCGGAAGACGAGGTAGATGAATTTCTTGGGCGAGCCATTGATGCTCGCAGCATCGACCAGCTCAGGAAAGACCATGTCAAGAAGTTTCTACTAACCTTCCAGACTTCCTGTCTAGAGAAAAAGGTAAAGACTCTAGGTTATTGCTGGAGCTCCTTCAGTCCAGTCATCAGTCATATAGAGGAGAGAACTGCTGCTCTGATTTGATTTCTGTTCTGTTTTTTTTTTTTTCTTCTAACTGTTACAGTATTCAAAGAAAGTTGATGACCGTTTTGGGGGCTATGTCGCCTGTACTCTGCTAGTATTCTGCTTCATATCTTTCATACAGATTGTTATCTTTCCACAGTAAGTAAATCCTTCAATAAACACCCAACCATAAAACACTCAAACACAATTTCAGTTGCGATTTAGCTGACTTAGCTTTTAATTCCCATTTGACAAATACCACCTAACAATTTTGTAAAGTCCTTTAAGGTCCTTTTAAATTTCAAGTCAAGTTTAGTGATCAAAGAGTTTGTAATAATTTGGGGCAACAGTCAGTGCGTTTACATGGGAAGTTTAATTCTTCTTTAATTCAGAATTAAAGTTAAAGCCGAATAAAAGTTACCATGTAAACACCTAATTCCATATGAAAATGTCAATTCCGAATTAAACTTAATTCCGAAGTAAGTGGCTGGTTTATTCCCATTTTAATTCCGCATTAAATAATTCCGCGGTCATGTATACACTCATTCCTTTTTAAATTAATTCCCGTCTTTCTGCGCATGCTTGTTCTCTTGTTCTCTTGTTCGCTTGTTCGCTTGTTCTCTTGTTTTCAAAACAAAGTTTTAAAATGGCAGCACGCAGTAAACGGTGTTCAAGAGCAGAGACGATTTATTTAATAAATAGCTTGGAGGAACTGGAAATAATTAAAAGAACAGATGGCAGGAAACATAAAAATTGTGAGCTTTTCAAAGCGGCCAGGTTAAATGAAGGAGGTTTCGCAGATAGAGACGCCACCCAGGTCAAAAATAAGTGGAATGTTGTTGCTAACCGAGTTAGCTAAGTTTGTTTTCTTCCGGTAGATGTAAAGACGTCCGCCCCCCTAACCAATCAGAACCCTTCCCAACCCCCAGACCTAAAGCGGAGTTGGATAAAGCCGAACAAACATGTTTTCCATGTAAACCTTAATTCGGAATTACTATTTCCATGTAAACTCGAAGGAAAATAGTTTAATTTGGAATTATTTAATTCCTAATTATTAATTCCGAATTAAAAAACATCATGTAACCGCAGCCATTGCAGGGGTTAGGACTGAAACATTAAAGCAAGACAGTTCCTGGTTTAAATCTGAGCTGAGGCTTCCTTTCTGGACTTTGCCTGTTCTTCCTGAGCGTGTGCGGGTTTTCTCCAGGTACTCAGGCTTCCTCCTGTAGTCTAAAAACATTCATTCCTGTGATCCTGTGATGGATTTGAGACCCTACCAGGTCGTACCTCCCTTCTCTTCAAAGGATAGCTGGGCTAGGCTTCAGCCTGACCCTGGCCTAGAATAGGATAGTACCGGTAGTAATTTGATATCTAAAGTCTGAATCTTTTGGGCTAGAACTAAATGAGAAGCCATCCGTCCATCCAGTAGTGGGTGACAATAAAGGGCAGCCCGACTGTTGGGGAATACAACATGTAAGGAGGCAGAACTCTCACTCATCCGGGGCTTTGCAGACAAGCATCTTTCTCTCCTATGGCTTCCTCCAGTTATTCCAGTAGAAGTAGGCAGGATCATCGCTCGTCACAGTCAGTGTTGATCTGTTCATTGACAGAACACAGCCTGAACGTAAGCCTGGAATTTCTTGCCAGCTTCAGCGCGTCGATATTCTTCCCTGTTTTGTTTTTACCCTTGTGCTAAATTGGCACCTTCTGAGCCAGTGGGAGTTTGCATAGTCGCTTCAAAATTGGAAGTTTGCATGACATGCAAAAGCTGCAAATGCAGAGGTAACGATGGGTTTTGACCAGGACTATTTTCATGGTACTCGGGTTTACCCTATTAATCCACAATGAAGAGGTTGATATCATATATACAGTAAACTATTCCTTCAGGTAACTGCTGCTAAATATGGATTTGGATATGGATATTGATCAAGCTATTGAATCACGGAGTATACGAATAATTATGTCATGTGCTGTTGACCGTGTGAGGTTGTATTTACCGAAATTTAAGATCTGGTAGAGATTTTTGTTTTTGACATATTCCAAAATTAAATAGCTCTGAAATCTCTGTGATCAGTTTTGCGCTTATCTACATAAAAACACACTAGCAGTTTGTTGAATCAAATCCTAAATGTTCCTTTAAAACTGTGTTTCTGTTTTCTTTCTTGCAGCACTCCAGTAATGCTGGGAATCTACATCAGTATTTTCATCATACTCGCCAACATCCTTTTCATCTGTGCCATATACTCTTGCATCAAGGTAGCAGAGCGCATCTGCACACAATGATAAAAGCTTTGTTTGCATTTTTGGGCATTCGTTGAATAATAAACCATTTGTATCTGCAGCTCTTTCCAGCTGCGATGCAGACCGTTTCAAAGAAGATTGTCCAGTCTCGCACCAACAGCACCCTGGTTGGCGTGTTTTCCATAATCCTTGTTCTTTATCTCTGCCTTTGTTAATATGGTGAGATCAATGTTAATTTCTAAACAAAAAAGAGGCAGATTTTAATTCAGTAAGTTATTATAAAGGCTATTGTGAAAGGATGTTCACATCTGAGTGTTTGGTTTTACTGCAGTTTGCCTGTGACACCAAGAGCTTGACAGAATGTGTCGCTGAGAAGCTGAACACCTCTGCAGCCCTGGTGACGCCCTGTCTGATCCGTAGCTTGAATGTGTCTGTTGAAGGGGGTCTAGAGATCTGTCCAAGTGAAGGCCCTTCCTGCCCCTTTCCCTGAGGTGAATTCACCGTGTGTCACCACTTCACTGTTTGTGTTCTCCCTGCAACTAGTCAAAACGTTTCAGAAAGAGAAATGTCACATTTGCATTGTGTTTTCTGCGGTCTATTGTTGCTCACACGTATTGCTGCTGTTTCCTGTTTGTGCCAGTATTTCAGCTACAGCGTGCTGCTGACGCTGCTGGCCTGCTCCGTGTTCCTGCAGATCAGCAGCATAGGGAAGCTGGCCCTCATGCTGCTTATCCAGCTCACTTTCTTGCTGCTGGTGGAGTGGCCACAAGTAGCCCTGTTTGACAACGCCGACCTCTTTGTCACCTCCAATGCCATGTAAGTGCAAAGACACAAAAAGGGTGGGAGAAAAGTTTGCATCGTGTTCCTCGTCCAACTTCACTGATGACATTAGGATGCATTCAGAAACAAGATTTCCTTTGCTACAAGTGACAGTACCTAAACCTTGACTAGTATATATATATATTAGGGGTGCAACGGTACAGGTGGCTCATTGTACGGTCCGTACCACGGTTTTTGTGTCACGGTTTCAGTACGGATTTGGTACAGTTTCAGACCACCACCTGCTACCCTAAAATTCGTGATTCGCAAGATACAGAGTTTGCGGAAAGCGCAACTCGCATGTCAGCGCGTAAAGGAGCGTGTCCAAATGGTGATTGAAAAAAAAGTTTTCCCCAATTTTTTCCGCTACTACCGCTAGCCATGCCTGCTTGTTTTTTTTTTTTTTCTGCGTCCTATGAGCTGCAGCCAACCGGCCAAAGTGTGATCGGCTGGTCACTGAGTGAGCGGACACTAGTGGACATCGACATGCAGTGGCGGGCCTGTTGCCTAAAAGGCACGCACGCTCACGTGCAAGTCCAATGCAAAGTTATTGGAACATAAATATCGTGGGTACATAAAAGCGTCCCGTGTTGTCTCGTGCGGGTCGTACCGAACGGTTCGGTATTTTACGAGTACCGTTGCATCTAATATATCTATCTATCTATCTATCTATCTATCTATCTAGCCCACTCATCTCTCTCTCTCTCTCTATCTATCTATCTCTATATATATATATATATATATATATATATATATATGTATAAATTCAGCCCACTCATTCTCTATTTCAACTGTTTCCAGTAAAAGTCTTTATTCAACCCCAATGACAGTAACCTAACATCATCAGGTTTTAATGTGTTTTTGTTTCTCAAAAGAAAAAAAAAAGAATTCAAGAGATGTGTCTGAGTATCTTGTACTTATACTTATTTAATATATTTTAATTTATTATGTTCTGTATATTTTATGAAATATACTAATAATATATTTGTTTCTATTTTAGTGACATAAATGAAACTAGTGCTCAGTGGTAAGTGTTATAGTTTTACATAAATTGTCATGAAATTAATGTTCCATCCAGCCAACTATTCACATAAAAAAATTTAGGAGGCAGATTTAAAGTTTCCAGAGAATACTCAGATTTTACAGAGCTTTTTTAATGAAATACCTTAAGCCAGGGGTGTCAAACTCCAGTCCTCGAGGGCCGCTGTCCTGCATACCTTAGATGTTTCCCTGCTTCAGCACACCTGATTCAAATGAATGGATTATCACCACCTTGTCATCCAGGTCTGCACAAGTCTGTTAATGGCCCAGTCATTTGAATCAGGTGTGCTGAAGCGGGGAAACATCTAAAAAATGCAGGACAGTGGCCTTCCAGGACTGGATCTTGACATCCCTGCCTTAAGCCATAATGAGTTAAAACTGCCTGTCTACTTATATGTAGCCCCCGCTCCATCATTTCCATAAGTTTTACAGTATTTGAGTAAAAAAAAAAAACATTAAAAAAACTACTGGTGGTATTCTCCTGAACTGTGTGGCCTTTCAATCAACAAAGCAGCGACTGATTGGATTGAGATTCTCACAATAATCCTGGCAACTGTGATCAACCCAGCCATTATTATTTAAAGTGAAAAATGTGCTGTGTTTGGTTCTAAGGATCTGCCCTGTAGAAAACAACAGCAGTTAAGGAACTAGCTGAAGCATAACAGCATTTGTAGACTTCCACATCTTTAATCCTGACTGATTTCACTACTACATTCTCGTAAAGGCACACAATAATGTTTCAGTTCCAGTATAATTTCTTTTTATTCTTTGCGGTCTTATATTGAGTTGAGAACATTCCTCTTAATTTCCTTTCATACAGTCCACAGTCTGAAAGTATATCCAAGTATAGTTTATAATAGTTTTATAGTTTTACATTTAAAAAAGTCACTGATAGAATAATAAAACATGTAAAGTAGGAAGTAATAGTAAGCTATGTGGCATTCATGTCACACATTCAGATAGGTAAAGATTTGGTTCTTCCTTTTACAGAAGCAAAAATTATTAAAAATGTCTCACTGATTTTAAGACAATGTACTAATTTTCCACTAGAGTCAGTGATTATAATGTTTACAAATTGCAAGATTGTGCTACAGTGAGTCATATTTCTGAGCAAACTGTGTCAGCTGTTAGAGGTTTTAATGCTGTGGCAGACATGAGACTGAGGCTAAAACAGGCATATAGCCTCATTAAAATGTTTGAGTCAGTTCAAGTTCAGTACTTCAGAAAGCCCTAAAAACTGATTTAAATATTTTGATAATATTTATTACATCCTTACAGCTTGAAATTGTTAGAATAACTGGGATTGTTTGTTTTACTTGTTCTGACCAGAAAGATTTGTTCTGTTTGTCATTTAGGTCCAGTTTCAATGAAACTGCAAACCAGTGGTAAGTTCCTGTTTCAGTCTTAATTTAGAGGGTTTTTACGTCCTATTGATTTTTCTCATTTAAAAAAAAAACAGTCACCTTAAATTTTGTCTTTTTTGCTCTTTGTTTGGCCTTTCATTTCATCAGCATTGCTTCAAAATTTGACACAATGATTGAATGAATGAATAAATGAATGAATGGATGAGGCTTCTGTTATTAAGGCCTGTCTTCAATCTCTTTGTAGCCCATTTGTTGTGACCAAAGTGTCCCTGCGGGTCATGACTCCAGTGATCCTCACAGTCTTTGTCCTGGCACTGTACCTGCATGCACAGCAGGTTGAGTCTACTGCACGCCTCGACTTCCTGTGGAAATTACAGGTACACAAGACACCAAAGAACACTAGAGGGTAGCATCTGACCACACTCACTTCAAACACATGCTCTTCTTCACTTATACAAAGATTGTAAACCTGTCCATCAGTAAACAAGATGGCGGAGCCATCCCACACTTATATGGTTTTGCAAAGTCTTCCCCTGTATGACAAAATATCTGGCTCATGTCAAATCACTGGCTTCCATGAAACCTTTCCTCCCAGGCCACAGAGGAGAAGGAGGAGATGGAGGAACTGCAAGCCTACAATCGTCGCCTCCTCCATAACATCCTGCCGAAGGACGTCGCTGCCCACTTTTTGGCTCGTGAGCGACGTAACGACGAGCTCTACTACCAGTCGTGCGAGTGTGTGGCCGTCATGTTCGCCTCCATCAGCAACTTCTCTGAGTTCTACGTGGAGCTGGAGGCCAACAACGAGGGGGTGGAGTGTCTGCGGCTGCTCAATGAGATCATCGCTGACTTTGATGAGGTTGAATTTATCTTTTCTAAAGCTCAGCAGAGATTTGATCTTTGTTCAGTGCTACTTCATAAAAAAAAAGTGTAATGAACTGAAAAATGCACAAATTTAATCACAACCTATTATCTGTTCACATGTCAGATCATCAGTGAAGAGAAGTACAGGCAGCTGGAGAAGATCAAGACCATTGGTTCCACGTACATGGCGGCCTCTGGTCTAAATGACTCCACTTACGACAAAGAGGGTCGCACTCATATCACTGCACTAGCAGACTATGCCATGAGACTGAGAGAGCAAATGAAATACATCAATGAGCATTCCTTCAACAACTTCCAGATGAAGATAGGTCAGAATGAGCATCCTCTCATGGAAAGTCAGAAAAACATGGAAAACAGGTTGATTTGCAGCTTATGTTTATTCATGATATGTTTGCGTATATGTGTGTGTTGACAGGTCTGAACATTGGGCCGGTGGTAGCAGGGGTTATCGGGGCACGGAAACCTCAGTACGACATCTGGGGAAACACAGTCAATGTGGCCAGTCGTATGGACAGTACAGGTGTGCCTGACCGCATACAGGTGGGTTTCATGTCATAGACATCAAAAGTCAGGCCAAGTCAATAAACGCTGGTACACATTTATTTGTGCTGTAACAAAGTGCTATAGATAAAGGTAATTCAATATTTTTTAAATATCTCATCTATGATGAAGACATAAATTGTTGCACCCTTATTAAAAGCTCTTAATATCACCACTGAGCTTCGGTTTTTTGTCTGTTGAATTTCTGAGCTAAATTAGTTTTCTATATTTTATTATTCTCTCACTGTTTGATAAGAACATTATCAATGAAAAAAATGTAACCAGCCAATATAATATTTAATAAACAAATTTGATGAAACGTTTGGCAAAGATAAGAGAGCTGATATCCCATCCCAAAATAAATTGGGAATATTAGTTGACGATTGAGCATGACTATTGATACTATTCATTAGCAGCATGTGTAGTTTGCAATAAATGGTTTTCTATTTTTAGCTGGTAATAAGCTGAGACATTAACTCCTCATCAAGATCATGTGTTAGTTATTAGCTTTTTGTTCAAACCTCCAGCAGTTTTTGTGCGTTTAACTTGGTTGGCTTTTCTGTCAAAATCTCATGAAGTTAACATTTTTATCCTTGTTAATTATGACACTTTTTTTTTTTTAAATCTTTCGCCTACCCTGGCTACAATGCAGTGAAAGAAATCCACCATGTTGTTGCATGTGGAAATTTTATAACTGGATGTGCTGTTCTGTATTTGTTTGCACTTCTAACATAATAGCAGACATGTCATTCCCACCAAGCCCATATGAGCAGCTTAAAAAAAAAAAATCTTAACCTGCTGCTTGCTAATTGTATCAACCTCTAGTTTACTTTTGAGATGGTTATGTGTTTTTGAAATTTTTTGAGCTTTTTCAATAAAATAGCTACCTGCTGCTACTTTAAAGAGAGCTGTAAGTCTGAGGCAAAATAATTAGGTCATAGCCAGAAATCTAAAATGATGATAAATGGTTATGAAAACATGGTAAAACTGTGGAGAATTCCAGCTGTTTATCATAATAAATGATCTGTACTGATTATCTGAGCGTTAAATTGAGATTTTTATTTCAACTTTGACATGAGAATAAATCTAATACCTCAAAAATAAAATGATGTGGAGTTGGTCCTAAATGAAAAAAAGAAAAAAAAGAGAGAGAAAAATGCCCAAAATAATCTTTATCTGGTATCTTGTGCATCTTCTTCCAGGTGACAACAGACCTCTACCAAGTGCTTGCGAGCAAAGGATACGTGCTAGAGTGTCGGGGGGTTGTTAAGGTAAAAGGCAAAGGGGAAATGACAACCTACTTCCTGAACGATGGGCCTCCCAGCAGTTAGCAGCCATGAGAGCAGCAGATGCTGGTATGATCTCCAGTGCAAGGACACGGCACCACTTGGCGAGGACTCACTGTCGCCATCTACAGATCTACAGTCGCCATCACTTGAATCCCTGACAAAGAGGAAAAAAACCCCCAAACTTTTAAGACTTCAAAAGGAAAATGTTCCTGATGAGAGGAAAAAAGTTCTCGTTTGACAGCCACTTTTGGCCCACGTACATGTTGAAGGACACGTGATTTTCTCATGTCTAGCCTCTCTCTCAGGCTTCTTGAAAGATGCAAAGTCTGTTTATTTAAAACAACGCCTTTTAGCCTTTGTCAAAAGATTATCGCTGTACATAAGGCTACTTTTTATTTAACTTTTGTGTTCTTTTTGGTAATTTTTATTTCACATGATTTATGAACAGGTACTCATGTTTTGTTTCTGCATTAATTATTTATTTCAATCTCAATGTTTTGTGCTAAAGGTCCTTTATGAAAAAGTGTGAACACATACGTGCACAAATATCCAGTTTATTACACGTTTTATAAGTGTGTATGTACATGCATATTTGTGTGTGTATGACTATATGTATAAACTGAGGAAGAATATATTGACCAAAGACTAAAGTGTTACTAAAAGCAAGGCAAGACATGTTGATATGTTCTCGCTAAAGTCAGCAATGATCACCACCTTTATTTATTAGGCTGAAGGTTTGAACCTTCTGTCTTTTTACACAACTGCTGAGAGCGAAGGCTGTTCCATTCATTTTCATAGAATATGTAGAATTTATTTATTTTGTCTGTCATTCAGGCAGCAGAGAGCATAGTTTTAAAAAAAATATATTTCCCTCAATCATTTAACTAGATGAAATTAAAAATGACTGAAGACGACCAAGGATGTTTATTATAATAAGGTTATTCCTGAAATCTATATTTTTATCTGAGCAGTGAAAGAAGATCTAGCTAGGATTAGGGTCTTCTTCGTCCTCATTTCTTGTCACATTGGTTCCTTAGAGCTTCAACAGCCAGTGAACTCCTGATTTCAGCTGCGACAGTAGATCGTCATCGACTGCTCCTTCCCTTTTAGAGAGGTACTTTTGGTGAAGATGGAAATGAAGGAATACTAGTCAGCGAGTTGTTCTCTAGCCTCCGGGGGGAAATCTTGGATTTCAGAGCAGTGGCATCACACAACCTGATTCTTCTATGAAGAAGAAATAGATGAAGGAAAGAAATATCTCTTGATTTCGACTGAATACTGTGCTTTGTAATCCTGAGGGGGCATAACTATTTTCACTGTGAGGTTTTTATGATACAACAAAACGGCTTTCTTGCCAAACATAACTGCTTTGAAGCATGTCCGACTGTGGTATCTTATTTTCATTTTTGTTTGTTTCAATGTAGGGTATTTTGTATCAATTCTGTATCCATCATTTGTATATTCTTAATGTTGTTATTATTATAATGATTCTGGTTAATTATTATGCTTAATATGATGATTCCATTCCGATGAAAAGGATCAAAGACCAGCACGCTTTCTTGTAAAATGCCAGTTTTAAAGCTCGAGCTCTGATACCAACTGATCAACTGCAGCAAATGCGATCCACTGTTCAGCTCTGACGTGCAGGACAGTATTTCAACCGGAGATTTGTGTGAGTTTGCATATTATATCATGACCATTGGCTGCCTTTGCAGGAGAACACAAATAGTGTACGGTCACATGAGCACTGCAGGAAACACACAAAAACAGATGATTCACGGTGGGTTTTTATTTATGTCACTACAGCAGTGTAAACCTCCACCAGGCTTCAAGGTGCCCTCTTGAACAAGGCAGAATCAGCAGGCCTGCATATGTGTTTACATCCCCCCATTCAAACTCAGTGAGTGTTTCAGCAGAATTAGAAATATAGTTTAAAGCCCTTAAGAGAGAAAAAAGATCATAGATTAAAGTCAACAAATGAGTAAGGTGTCTACTAAATCTGCCTGGATTGGTGATGCTCAAGTGGAGAGAAAGGTATAAGGGCTCGACATCCTCATAGTTGGAATGATGACGGTTTCTCTTGCACAGCTCTTTGTCATTGGGAGAAATCAACATCGACTTAGCTCTTCTGTCACACTCACCACTGGCAGCCAACAGTTGATCACGTTTGTACCAAAGCCAGCTCACGCAGCCTTGTGCTATTGGTCCCTCCTGCGCAAAGATATTTGGGCTCGGGCGTGGTGGGAGCATCAGAGGACAGTAATGTAACTGAGATCACCAACGATCACATGAACTGTGACCAATGAAGATGGATTCATATAAGACAAAGAGTTTATAGAATGGACATGAACTTATAAAGATGTTCATTGTACGTATTCTATTTTCTATTGGCAGTCAATAGACTTGTGTTGATTGTTAACTTTTGGGACGCTCTTAAGGGGGGACAGGAGCAGGGAGGAACGATGCCCTCATACTACTGAAACAGTGTTTTGCTCAGGCCTGAGGAATCCTTCCGTACTTGTTTTTTCTTTCATTTGTATTTTCCCTAATTTGGAGGTGTTAAAAGGGGAGTGTTTTGCTAGAGTGAAGGACAAGAAGAGTTGAGGACTATGACAGAGAAAAATAACAATTCCCCTTGAAGATAAAAATAAAAAAAAAAATCAACTGATCTTGTGTATGTTCATATATTGATATGTTGTTTAATGTACAAAAATATGTAAGATAAGTGCTTTATGGGAACAGAGGACCATCCTAAATTATGCAGGAACCTTACTTGTGATGTTATCTTGCAGAAGAGACTCCTCAAAAATGGAAAAGTACTGTAAGTTCAGTTGCAGCAATAAGTAGACGGTAAAGAAGGAACTGTCGTGACACCAAACAGAGTTGCAGCAGTTAGTTCTCTTGTGATATACCTCAGAGTTTGTAAATTTGTTAGACTCAGAGTAACCCAGCATGTTTGCTGTAACCCTGACCAGGCCTGTTACTGTGACTGCCAGGTCCCTACAGTGATGTTGATGTGAAAACAAGAATATGGAGCTACAACATGCTGGAGAGATGACATTAGAAATGGTGCCGTGAAAACTTGTGGATGAACTAAAATACAGGCTGATTCTAAAGAAAGACTATTCCAGCACGAAAATGGATTTAAAGCCAAACAAAGGAACTTTATTCCATCCGTGCCACATGGGGGGAAAATAATTGGAATAGGTTGTCTTGAACCCTGCAGCACAAATGCAGGATTAGTCGCCTTTGCATGACTGCTGTAGCTCTGATGATTGTTGCTGATTTGTGACATAGTGCCTTAAAGAAGAATGTAGTAGGACTCTAGGTAGTTTTGCCCATAGGAGGAACCGGAGACCTTGAAAGCAAGAGAATTCTTGCTAAAAGTAAGCAACTATTCCTTCAAATAAAATTGAACAATTGTGGGGGGAAAAAAAAAAAAAATCCTTACTCACTTTAAAGCACACTGAAGAAATTGCCTAAGATTTTGCATATTTGGAAAAACTCGACAATTTAATCTAGCCAGTTATGTTGCCTAACTTGAAATGAGATCGGTTATGTATATGTCCGGTTTCTTGACAGACCTGCCACCTTCTTTGGAACTTATCACCAACAAGATCACCTGGGACCAAACCGAGCCACAAGAATCCAGCTGCAGAGCTGCAGGGTTGGCGTGTTTCAGTCCAGCCTGAACTGCTGATAAATATATTTTTCAATTACAACTTAAATCTGAATATATTTTTCCACTGCAATCACAATGGTAACACAGGTAATGTATTAACTCCCAGATGCCAGTTCAGATGTTATAGGTTGTGGCAACTTGTACATGTGATCATACCTAGTTCATATAATAACACACTTATGCACACCTATCCACAAAGAAATCTATAGGACCAATTCATATTGGCAAGGCAAGTTTATTAGTAGAACACAATTCGTACAAAAGGCAATTCAAAGTGCTGTACAGATGCATAAAATCACAAGAAGGCCAATAAAATCATTCCATACAAGCATAAAAATTGTCATGGCCTGGGTCGGCCATGGCAGCCCTGTGTGTGTGTCTGTCAAGTTGGCGTCTCTCCCTGTCTTTAGTGGTTCCTGTTTTACTTTGAAAGGTCTGTCTTGTCTCCGTTGTTTTCTGCTTTGCTTCCTTTCTCTCGTTACCCTGATTCCCTGCACCTGCCTCTCGTTTATTCCTCTGTGTATTTAAGTCCTGTCATTTTCCCCTGTTCTTGGTGGGTCCATAGTGTGTGATGTGATGTGTGTTTGCAGTCCTGTCTGTTTCCTCTCGTTGTCTCCTTGGAATACAAGTTAAGTTTTTGTTTTTGTATTTTCGTAGTTTGGACTTTTTGTGTTTTTGACAACTCGCCGCTGCGGCGGTCGACGCGCCTCAACTCGCCGCTGCGGCGGTCGACACGCCTTCCCGTGTCCCCAAGGCAGTCTTGGGTGGGGTAGGGGTTGAGGCGCTTCGGTCTCACCCCTGCCACTGCAGCCGGCCGAGAACCTGCCCATGTCGCTGCAGCAGGCGCTGCAGCTGGCAGAGACTCAGCCATCGCCCCTGCAGCTGGAGCTGCAGGCGGCCGAGAACCACCCGTCGCCCCTGCAGCTGGAGCTGTAGGCGGCCGAGAACCACCCGTCACCCCTGCAGCAGGAGCTGCAGGCGGTCCCGACCCGGCCTGAGCCCCTGCAGCTGGAGCTGCAGCAGGTCCAGACTCCGTCAGGCGCCGAGGCCGACCCCCTGGACTGTTTAGGGCCTCCGTCAGGCGCCGAGGCCGACCCCCTGGACTGTTTTGGGCCTCCATCAGGTGCTGCGGCCACCCTCCTGAACTCTTCCTGTCTGGCCTGGAGGTCTAGTGACTTTGTTTTTTGGTTCCCTGCCTTCCGGCCCCCTCCACCCTGGTCTGCTCCCCTTTCTTGGTTGGCTCTGTTTTGTTTTTGGTTTGGACAGTCTGGGAGCCAGTCCTTTTGGGGGGGGGGGGGGGGGGGTACTGTCATGGCCTGGGTCGGCCATGGCAGCCCTGTGTGTGTGTGTCTGTGTCTGTCAAGTTGGTGTCTCTCCCTGTCTTTAGTGGTTCCTGTTTTACTTTGAAAGGTCTGTCTTGTCTCCATTGTTTTCTGCTTTGCTTCCTTCCTCTCGTTACCTCTGATTCCCTGCACCTGCCTCACGTTTACTTCCTCTGTGTATTTAAGTCCTGTCATTTTCCCCTGTTCTTGGTGGGTCCATAGTGATGTGTGTGTTTGCAGTCCTGCCTGTTTCCTCTCGTTGTCTCCTTGGAATATAAATTAAGTTTTTTTTGTTTTTTCATATTTTGGACTTTTTGTGTTTTGATGATTAACACTTTGCTTTTTGAACTCCTGCTCCTTGGTCATCCTTCTGTCCTCTGCAAACCATGACAAAAATAACCAATAATAAATTAATAATTAACTAATTGTTAATTAATATTGCCTGTGACTTTCTTGACTCTATCCATAAAAAAATTGATGAAAAAAAAAAACCATTTAGATACAGTACTTAATGCCACTGCTCATTTGATGAAGCCGTCTGTTTGTGGTCCATGGCTTTGGAGTCTCTGACTATTTGTAAAGGTGTTTTCTGCAGTTGTTTAGGACCTGGAGGACAGAGGAGACTTTTGTACTTTGCTGCAGCTGTTCACTTTCAGTGTGTAGTTGTGGTAGTTGTATCATCGTACAAGAGTAGCACTGCAGTTATTCAGAACAGATGGAAGGTCATTTGTAAGTAGGGAAAAAAAAAGTAATGGCCCAATGCAGCTCCTCTAGGGTACTCCACACTGTAAGTATCTACGGGAGGAAACCCTATCATTAATAACACATACTCTAGGTTATTGGATAAATAACTGTTGATCTAAACGATTGCTATTGGACTGCATCTATATAAAGTTAAGTTATTTAATGATATGTGATGGTCTACAATAGTCAAAGCTGCTCTGAAGTCCATCAACACTTCTTTCACCAAGAAGTCCATAATGGATGATTCATCATTATTTAAATCATCCAAAAGCTCTTTTCACCTTTTCAGCTTTAATACACTGAAACAGTTTTTTTTTTTTTTTTTTTTAATAATAAAATCCCTTATCAATTGAAATGGCATAAAAGGGAGACCCATTATTATTACTAAACCTAACCACCAACTCTCCAAAATGATTTACTAAAATGATTTACAATGATTTGTTCATTTGTCAAGAAATTAATCCTTTAGCTTAATCAAAGAAAGGACTGCTGCTCTCAATTCTGCTCATTATTCCATTTCAGGCTTTCTGAGGTTTTCCAAAGTTTGTACCAGAATCACAAATACGTTTCGTTATAAGAAAATACACTGGAGGCCGAGGATAAGTACTTAGTAGCTCATATTAACATTAACCTGCTCTGCACCTCCTGACATAAGGTCCTACTTTTTAGTAAAGGGATAAAAAAAAGGGGGTCTCCTGGAAATCACTTATATTTTAGTGAACATGCTGTAAAGAAGTTTCTTTATCCAGCAGATTAAAAAAACGGGGGAGGGGGGGAAAGCCAGCAACACAATCACCCAAGGCCAAACAGACAGGCTTCGAATTAAAAAACAACTTTTCCTTGACAGGTAATCATGGTAACAAGCCCCTTTGTTATTCGTAAAAGATGAGAAAACACCTGATTAAACATGTCTCGTGTACCAATTTCTTTTGAGACATGTTTTCCCTAGCCAACGCCACCACCATTATGAGCTGTAGAAAATTACGAGAAACAGTCATTCAATGCCTTAGGTCCTTTCAAACATGTCTGTAAGCCATTAAGAAAGATTAATGTTTCTGATTTCTAATAAGCTATCAGCAAACAATTACAAATGGATTTTTGGCTTAGCAATTCATAACAAGGAAGTGACTGAGTGAGAAAAAAGGATGAAAACACTAATTGCCCAAAACATGTACAGTATGTCAGGTTAATTGGTGGTTTGAGTATGTGGTTGTTTGTCTACATGTATGTGGGCCTGTGGTCGACTAGCGAACTGTCCGGGGTATCAAAGACAGCTGTGATAGACTCCAGCAGATAAATAAACACACTGTAATAAAAAAATAGCTATTTCAACAAAAAAAATCAAGGCAACAGGTTCCCCTAGCATTTTTGAGTTAAAAAGATTAACTTAAATAGCCAAGTTATAGATTATAGTTGCTCCAACTTGTTATTTTTTCTTCATAGAATTTGTATTTCATATATATTGCAATGCATGTTTTTTTGTTCGCTCAACTAATATCCATATTTTAGCACAATTCAATAACTACTTCATATAGAACCCATTTTATTCAATTGACACAACTTTTGCTGTTTGCCTTAATTATAAAATGTACATTAACACAAAGGGTTTTCTTTTGCTTTCTCAACGTATCTACTTCCACTTTATCAACTTAATTTCACATGTTGGCAAAAGTAACAGTGTACCAGTATAAAAAGACATTACCTTGACCTCAATAAACAAGATTTTATTGTCAATTATTTTATCAACAGCAGTTCAGTAATTCACAACTGCAACATTCTTTAATCAATGCAGGCACATTGTAAACGTTTGGAATTCCAGGGTTTCTGCTAAGACCTTTTTAAGACCACCAAAAATAAAAATTAAGACCTACTCACTATTTATTCAGTTAGTCACAATACTGAGGTTTTATCAGAGGGCTTCTAACAAAATATAAATGTATTAAGACGACTGTTTGGCATTCTCAAGTTTTTTTTTTATTTAACTGATTTTTTGGCATTTTCGTTTATCTTTCTGGGTGAAAATGTGACATTTCTTCTTCTTCACAGAGACAACTATGGAAAAACTCCAACTTAAAGGAGCCGTTTGTAAGATTATGGCCAAAACTGGTACTGCAGTCACTTTCAAAATACTGTTGAGCGGCGTGTACCCTCCCCCTCCTCCCCGACCAGAGGTTGCCAGGTCGGCTGCAGAATGCAGCAGAAACGTAGGCTGCCAAGGCAAGCGACAAGTCCTACACAATAAGTTTATTTTCTGTTAATTATATTTAATGCTTTATGAAAGATCTTTTCTTTCTTTGATCTTTCGTAACTAGCGGAAATATTTTCCCGTTGAGGCGTTTCGTAACCTGAAAGTTTCGTATGTAGAGGCATTCGTAAGTAGAGGTACCACTGTTACCTTGTCCAAGTAAATTAGCGTTAGCCAAACATTTAGCTATGAATCTTACCTGTCCAGGAGAAAATCAGCAACGTTGGCGTCTGTCTTCAAATTCTTCTCCGCTCTCAGCCGTCTCCATCTATCAAAAGCATCTCCTATACAAATCCTTGTTTTATTTCGGACCTTGTCACGACGTAACTCGGATTCATAACGAGGTCTTTTAGGTTTTGGAAAGCTAGACATTTTTTCATCCAACACGTTCGTAGCGGCTGCTGCGATAATTAGAGCCGAGCTGGCAACCCGGATGTAGAAACACTACTGACTTCGTGATTGGGAGATAGGTGGAGGGTGGCGCTTCAGGCCAAAACAAAAAATGACAACATCAACATCAGTTGAGGGCTGCAACTCCTCTTTTTAAACGGGAATATCCTGGTTTGAGTGCTGTTGTCAGTGACATAAGTATTTGAAATGAACATGATTTTTAAATGTCTGTTGACATATCGGGGTCATTTTATGATTCGTTTTATTAGATCTCTTACATACGGCTCCTTTAAGGTAAAAAAGATTGGGGAATTTTAACAAAAATCACGTCTGGATAAAAATAAGACATAGGCAAACCTTTTTAAGACCTCCATCACCAGATTTAAGACTTTTTAAGGCCTTAAATTCAGACTCTTACATTTTAGACTTTTTAAGACCTTGCAGAAACCCTGAATTCAAAATACCTCTATTGAAAGGAAGAACATTTTCAGTGTACTCGACTCAAAAAGGAAATATTCTTAGAAGTGCATACTTGCCAATACTAAATGATCAAACCATTTATCTTCAGCATTTTGGAGAATATCTTTAACGGCTGTGAGAAAAAACAAAAACTAAAAACAAAACAGAACAGGGAAACACTTGCCTTTGCTACCCTTTTTGTCCAGCCGGCTGCTCCAGAAATCAATTCAGTAACATAATGAATACTTGTGTGCATATATCAGTACAAACAGGATCCTCCAATGTAAGAAAAAGTACTTTTTTTTTTAACTCTTTTTTTTTTTTTTTTAACAAACCAGGTTATGTACATTTTAAAAGCCAAACAGAAAACTAAAAAATAATTTCAGCTTTTAACTTTTATAAAAGCAAATGTGTTTGAACATTAACTTGTTGTACCAAGGTAGATCTTAGATCAAAAGCTTGGTTTTGAGGCTTCTTACCCGTCTAGAGCAGGTTTGTGTCAGTTCCATGAAAATGTGTTGGACAGTTTCAAAAGTGTACCTCAGCTGTTTAGGAAACTCCATATTTAGGCAATAAAGCTTTTAACTTTTATAAAAGCAAATGTGTTTGAACATTAACTTGTTGTACCAAGGTAGATCTTAGATCAAAAGCTTGGTTTTGAGGCTTCTTACCCGTCTAGAGCAGGTTTGTGTCAGCTCCATGAAAATGTGTTGGACAGTTTCAAAAGTGTGTACCTCAGCTGTTTAGGAAACTCCATATTTAGGCAGTAAAGCAGTCCAAACAGGTAGGCAAAAGCAGTGGGAAGGTCTGGTAGATCATCGAGAATGATGTCCTCCTCCAACACAACAGCACGGTTGACCACCACAGGCACAGAGGCTGGTCCAACGTCATCCTCCAGTACAGTGAGGATGCCCACTTTCACTCCTTTGATTGAACTCTCAACTGGATCGGTATTCTGTGAAGACATGAGGGTTATAAAAATAAGCTGCATGACATCAATGAGCTAGGAACTACTTGAACATTGAGGAATAACATTGTATTGTTTATTTTTAGTCACTCACCACACAAGTCAGAAACAGGTCACCAGCATTGTCCCGTGCAAATATGAGTAATCCTTCAAGAGAGGTGGTTCGGCGATGATGGACTATGTTTGACACCTAAAAACTAAAATTACGTTAAAATCACTTAGATTCAAACTGAAATTTCTAGTGTGAAAATCTAGACAATATTGCAATGGTAGAAGTATGTCATCTGACAGATAACGAGGCTATTGCTCCTTCACCTTTTCTCTCTAAGACAGGCCAGCTCTAGAACCTAAACTTTAAAAAATACATACATTTTCTGAGTGTTATTTAATGCTTAACTAATTGGTCATTGTTGAGATTAATTTACAACTAAATCTTAACTTTTTAAGCTTTTGGACTTAATGAATCTGTAAAACACATCCCGTGACTTGGAAGCCCTTAGCATACCCATACTGAGCAACATTTAGCAACGTAAAAGCTATCGTGAGCAGTGTTTAAATAGAGGCGGCGCAAGTATGCTAAGTCCCAGCAAATCAACATAGTGTGGTAAGGCTACAGAGAATGATGTAGAAATAACAGCTAACCATCTTAACCCTTTAGCTGCCAAGCATTTTGTTTGGTGCAACTTGTATTTCAAATGAAAGCATGTGGTATTAAGTTTTTTTTGTTTTTTTTTTTTTGCTAAATAATATCGGAGGAGGCTGCACGGTGGCTCAATGGTTAGCAGCGATGCCTCACAGCTAGAAGATCGCCGGCAACCTACAAAATCTAAATCTCAATTTTAGCTGCCTTTAATCTATAACTCCATCTGTCCATGAGACAGGCTGGAGATGTCTCTCTCCCAGGACAGTCACAGTCAGGTCCAAAGAAGAGTAAACATTGTTTTCATGTCTACCAGTGCGCAGCAATGTTTTATATCCTTTTACCTACAAGAAGGCATTAAACCTCAGAATAATGAATAATTAAGTTTAGATTTAATTATTTTCTCCATTGTTGTCTCTTTCAGTGGCTACAATAAATTGGAATTTATCTCATATTGTTTTTTTGGACTTTATTAAAAAAAGAAAAAAAAAAACAGCAAAGCCTCAAATGTTAAGTGTTTAAGGCTAATCCTATGTCAATCTAATTTACAATTGTCCAACCATAGAATAGTGTTGAATACCTGCTCATCAAATCTGTTCAGAAGGCGACCCATATTTTTGTCAAAAGCGTCTTTTCTGGCTCTGAACAGTTGAATCAGTCGAATGGAGTACATGTCGAGGGCTGTCATGAAGGTCTCCATCAGGTTTTTGGTGGTGATACGCATAAACTCTGCACAAATCTAAAAACACAAGAGTACAAAAAAGAAAATGTTACCACAGCATTTGGACAGTCTATTCAGGTGAGTGACTGAGAGAATACCTGTTCTTCTAAGAAGAGCGCCGGCCATCTCAGCTGTACTTCCATGACCAGGGGCTGCAACTCCACGATTTCTTGTCTTCTGAGAGAGAACGTCAGGTCCATCTTCTGTCTGATTAGAGGCATATCCTTTCCTCTCTTTTTCATTTCATCCACCAAGATGCATCTTTGTTCTTCAAGGGCATCATCATCATAATGCTCTGGATGCTGAGGCACAAAATTAACTTCTCCTCGTCTTGGTTTCTTTAAAGTGAACTTACTGGATTCACCATCATCTTCCCTTTCTTTTACGATTGACTGAGACCTCATTGCAGCCGGCTGCACGGAGCTTGGATCGGTAGTTGCCAAGCTTGTACCTAATACTGTCTTCCCAGCCACCATAGCCAGAGCCACTTCCAGGGTCTTTGAGACAGGGGTGCTTGGCAACAAGCTCAATAGCAACAGATGTTATTTCATTCTTCTCAGGGTAGGCTTTGATAGAGAAAATTTCTTGGGCCAACTTGTCCAGAATTTTAATCTTCATGTCTCTTGGTACATCCAAAACATGCTCCAGTTTTCTCATACTGCTCATTACCTTTCCGAAGTTTTAAATCAATGTCATAAGAAAAAGAAGGACTAGGAAATGGATGGGGCCATTGTGAAATGCTACGCATGTAGTTCTGAAATGATTGAAGATGGGCTGTAGGAAGATGAAGATGATGAAGGGACACTTGCAGTATCAAGAGATGAAATGGAGCCAGTATCTGATGAAGTTTGTGGGTCAGGCGCTGATGTATCGTTATTTCCAAACAAGGTGCAGGACAACTCGATCTGTGGGAAGCTCACTGATATCCACTAGGTTGCAAAGAGCGTTGTCAAAATCTGGGTCCTCATACTGTATGAGGAATTCATCTTCAAGCCCTAGCCTTGATTTGAGTTCGTTTTGAAGGTGTTCCACAGAGTCAGGGAAAGACGGGAGTGTGATCTTTCGGACAAGTTTTGGATTGATATTTACTCTCAAAATTAAAGCCTGTGAAAACAAAAAATATGAATTAACCAATTTCAATTGCATAAACTAAATGTGTTTCAAAGAATACATAAAATTTACATACCATCACACTCAATGCAGCAGGCACGTTACAGGTGTCACGATCAACTTTCCGGCCACGGTGTAAGCAGTTAATGGGTGGTAGTCGTTTAATTCCTCAGGACTCAGTAATGCAAGCTCTGTGTAGTAGCTGTCAAGCTGATATGATCTGTAATGTTCCATATACCAAGATGAGAACTTCCCAGCAACAAAAAACACTTTCTCACAGTCAACTACAATGTTCAGGATTCTGTAGAATTCAGGCAGCCCCCACTGAGTTCCCCTGCAGAAATGACCATGTCCTTGGCATTAGGGCTGGATTAAACGATTATTTTTGTAATCGATTAATCTAGAAAAAAGTTTTTCGATGCATCGATTAATCTAACGATTATTTTTAAATCCGATTCGATTTCGATTATCTCCCCATAATTTGACCTATATAGCAATTAATGCAAATTTATCTCCATGAATAAAACACAAATTTCTTCTTTCAAGTTCAAAAATGAATTGTATTGAACAATACAACAATAAAGTGCACACAGTTGTAGTGCAATGGAATCCTATAATAAAAAAATAAAATAAAACTTTCCTTCAATAAATAAAACTGCAAAAAACACAATCTGAACCAAAATCTTATCAACATAAAATAAATAAAAAATAACAGCAGCGGTGACAGCTGCAATTTACAAAACAACACAATGTGTGACAGCAGCAACTTAGCCTAATCATTTAAATCTGTGAAATAAATAACAAATAAATTCAAGTATTAGGCCTATTACAGTTAAGTGAACAGTAGCTTAACTTTTAGTTGTTAGGATGCTCTTAGTAAGTGCAGCAGCCTCCTGGGGGGTGCAGGGGGGGGTGGTTTTTTTTTTTCGTCTGATAGTAGTCCTCCAAACTTTTCTGCTTGTCCCTGAAAACATAAATCACAAACACAGTGCACAGGTTAATAAAAATATATACTTCTAAATGATCTGCCCATACCAATAAAGTATAATAATAATAATAATAATACATTAACCTAAAAGTTGAAAGTTAGAAAACAACAATGAATGTTGTATTTAAAAAAAAAAAGACAAAGACAAAGAAAAAAAAAAAAAAAAAAAAAAAAAAAAAAAAAAAAAAACGAACTTTAGCGTGTATTTGAGGAGTGTGTGTCTGTGTCAGTTAAAAAAAAGTGTGTCGGCAAGAGGCGAGTGTGTGAGGGGCGTGTGTGTGTGTGTTTAAGTGGGCACATGTTCTGTGTGTGCGAGGCTGGAGCACAAGTTACGTGGTGTGGTTTGGATGAATGACGGGGTTAATCATTGCAAACAAGGAAAGAAAAAAAAAGTTGAAAACTTACGGCGTCTTCTCCTCCACACGAGCAGCTCCCGGGTGCCTCTTCTTAAGGTGCTGGTGCATCGCGGTAGTGTTTTTATGATATGCCATCTCTATTTTGCACAGACCACCGAATCGTTAACTTTAGGTGTAAAGTACTCCCATACTTTTGACATCCTGTTACGAGATAGCTTCTTCTCCCCCGACTCGCTGCTACTCGATGCCGCGGCCGCCGCCATTTTTTGATTCTGAGTGACAACGCATCGACGTGCAGTTTTTGCGTCCACGTATTTTTTGCGTCGACGTCATCGATGACGTCGACGCGTCGTCCCAGCCCTAAACAGAGCACCTCAGCTCAGAACCTTTATGACATCATCACGGGAGCCAAGCTCGTCATCATCTGACAGGTATACCCAGAAGCATTCCATTTCAGTTCACTTATACGATCTGTCTTTGACAAAGCAGTAATATCACTGGTTTTATCACACGCCCAAGTAACACAGGTTTTAGCAGAAACATGCCCATTCTAAGTCTCGGTTTCTTAGTGGGATATGCAGTCACAAAGACTGTAAGAAAACTGTTTGAGGAAATCTTTGAAGAAAAAAAAAGGGGAACAGAAGTTGTTGAACAAGCAGTTCAAGACTTTGTTGAAAGCTCAGTTGAAAACGCAGATGAAGGCGTTAAAGACTACATAAAAAACTCAGAAAAAAATTTAGATAAAGATGTTGCAGAGGACCTTCAAAGCTCAGGTGAAAACATAGATGAAAATAAAGTTGAGGACATTATAGTTAGACGCGGTACAGACACAGTGGAAAGCTCAGTTGAAAACACAGATGAAGACATTAAAGACTACATAAAAAACTCAGAAAAAAATTTAGATAAAGATGTTGCAGAGGACCTTCAAAGCTCAGGTGAAAACATAGATGAAAATAAAGTTGAGGACATTATAGTTAGACGCGGTACAGACACAGTGGAAAGCTCAGTTGAAAACACAGATGAAGACATTAAAGACTACTTAAAAAACTCAGATAAAAATTTAGATAAAGATGTTGCAGAGGACCTTCAAAGCTCAGGTGAAAACATAGATGAAAATAAAGTTGAGGACATTATAGTTAGACGCGGTACAGACACAGTGGAAAGCTCAGTTGAAAACACAGATGAAGACATTAAAGACTACTTAAAAAACTCAGATAAAAATTTAGATAAAGATGTTGCAGAGGACCTTCAAAGCTCCGCTGAAAACATAGATGAAAATAAAGTTGAGGACATTATAGTTAGATGCGGTACAGACACAGTGGAAAGCTCAGTTGAAAACACAGATGAAGACATTAAAGACTACATAAAAAACTCAGATAAAAATTTAGATAACGATGTTGCAGAGGACCTTCAAAGCTCAGTTGAAAACATAGATGAAAATAAAGTTGAGGACATTATAGTTAGATGCGGTACAGATGCAGTGGAAAGCTCAGTTGAAAACACAGATGACGACTACATAAAAAACTCTGATAAAAATTTAGATAAAGATGTTGCAGATGACCTTCAAAGCTCCGCTGAAAACATAGATGAAAATAAAGTTGAGGACATTATAGTTAGACGCAGTATAGATGCAGTGGAAAATCTTTCCAAAAGCGCCGCTGAAAACGTAAATGAAGATGAAATTGAGGAAATATTTGAAGACGCAGTGGAATATCTTTTCAAAAGCTCAGCTGAAAACGTAACTGAAGATAAAGTTCGGGCCCTACTTGAAGACACAGTGGAAATTTCTATTTTTTTGTTTTGTTTTGTGTCTGCATTTACATTCATGGTTAGTCCCACTGAAAACATCCATCCATCCATTTTCTATACCCGTTTTATCCTTGAAGGGTCACGGGGATCTGCTGGAGCCTATCCCAGCCGTCTACGGGCGAAAGGCAGGGGGTACACCCTGGACAGGTCGCCAGTCCATCGCAGCACTGAAAACATAAAAGAAGATAAAATTGAGGAGATATTTGAAAACGCAGTGGAAAATCTTTCCAAAAGCGCCGCTGAAAACGTAACTGAAGATGAAGTTCAGGCCCTATTTGAAGACACAGTGGAAATTTCTTTTTTTTTGTTTTGTTTTGTGTCTGCATTGACATTCATGGCTAGTGCCACTGAAAACATAAAAGAAGATAAAATTGAGGAGTCATTTGAAAACGCAGTGGAAAATCTTTCCAAAAGCTCAGCTGAAAAACGTAAATGAAGATGAAATTGAGGAAATATTTGAAGACGCAGTGGAATATCTTTCCGAAAGCTCCGCTGAAAACGTCGAAGATGAAGATGAGGACATATTTTATGACGCAGTGGAATATCTTTCCGAAAGCTCCGCTGAAAACGTCGATGAAGATGAGGACATATTTTATGACGCAGTGGAATATCTTTCCGAAAGCTCTGCTGAAAACGTCGATGAAGATGAGGACGTATTTTATGACGCAGTGGAATATCTTTCCGAAAGCTCCGCTGAAAACGTCGATGAAGATGAAGATGAGGACATATTTTATGACGCAGTGGAATATCTTTCCGAAAGCTCCACTGAAAACGTCGATGAAGATGAAGACATATTTTATGACGCAGTGGAATATCTTTCCGAAAGCTCCGCTGAAAACGTCGATGAAGATGAGGACATATTTTATGACGCAGTGGAATATCTTTCCGAAAGCTCCGCTGAAAACGTCGATGAAGATGAAGATGAGGACATATTTTATGACGCAGTGGAATATCTTTCCGAAAGCTCCGCTGAAAACGTCGATGAAGATGAAGATGAGGACATATTTTATGACGCAGTGGAATATCTTTCCGAAAGCTCCACTGAAAACGTCGATTAAGATGAAGATGAAGATGAGGACGTATTTTATGACGCAGTCGATGAAGTTGCAGACGTATATTATGACGCATTGAAATCTGCTTTTCTTTTTATTTTAGTTTTTTTTCTGCTTTAGACAATGGCACTAACATTCATGTTAGTGCCATTGTCTAGCTAAACCATCTAGTATGTATATGCAATTTAATTTTATAGCAGACTTTTTTTGTGGGAATGTGAAGGGGTGAATGTGTCCTTCACCAGTCCTCCCTGGCAGTCACATCTTTATTAACATCTTAAATCACATATTTGAAGATGCAGTAGAATATCTTTTTGAAAGCTTTGCTGAAAATTAAGTTTTTACAGATCTGAAGAGTTATTTGCTTGACTTGGTGTTTAGCACTGTTACCTCTCAGCAAGAAGGTTCCTGGTCTGAACCTTGGCAAAGGTCTCTCTGTGTGGAGTTTGTATTTTCTCCCCGTGCTTGTGTGGGTTCTCTCCGGGTGCTCCGGCTGCCCCCAAAGGCATGCCTGTTAGGTGGCTCTAAAATTGTGAGTGTGCATGGTTGTATGTTTACATGTGGTCCAACGATGGACTGGTGACCTGTCCAGGCTGGACCCCTGCCTTTCACCCTGGAATAGACTCCAGCAGATCCCCCTGACCCTGTATAGGAAAAAACCAGTATTGATGGTAGGATGAATTTTTCATTAACTTTTTCTTTCTGACTGAAATTCTGGTTAAAATGGTGGGATCACCATCTTGGAGGATGTGCATTCAACTGTTCAACTTAATTTCATTTAATTTAATGGGTTTACTCTGGGTGCTCCAGTTTCCTCCTACTCCAAAAACGTGTAGATCAAGTTCATGTGTGTGTGGCAGCGACAGAAAGCTGCTTGCGTTGTAAAAGCATCTTGAGTGGTCTCTAGACTAGAAAGGAGACATAGAAGCACCTTGTTGTTGTTCATCTTCTTGAGTTTTTCTTCCAGAGTGTCCTCAGTCAGAGGCTTCTTCAGATCTGCTGCAACACAGACGCTCCTTCCTGAACACAGCTAGAGCCATCTATAATGAACATTTGAAGAAACTTAAACCATGACAAATACTGTACAATTCATTTTCTTTCAGGGATGAAAAAAAAGTATTTTTTAACTGAATTGAATATTTTCAGTCACTACCCACTGTTTATGAGCATTGGTAATGTTTGAAACGTTAATTGACCAATAAACAGATGTGATCTTCACTGCTGTATTGTACCCCACAATGTCTTGTCTGTATATATCCTGGTGAGCCAAAGAGGAATTTCCACCCCGGTGGACAATAAAGATTTATTATTATTATTATTAACAGGGAGCCTTGGTTTTTGGCTCAACTTTCTCTTCACCACAACAGACCAATAGAGGATCTGCACTGCAGACGCCACTCCAATCTGCCTGTCAATCTCACACTCTATTCTTCCCACAGTTGTTGCTTACTGCTGGCAATGTGGATCAAATCTCACTTAATTTTTACAGGGACTGAAAAGCCAGTAGCAATCGACCCAGTGCTCCATACTCCTGGAGCAACCCCCAGAGGATACAATGAGGTACACGGTCAAATGCCTTTTCCAAGTCCACAATACATGTGATCCAATTCGGAAACTGCCACGCCCCCCTCCAGGACCTCATGGAGCATATAGAACTGGTCCAGTTTTCCACGACCAGTACAGAACCCGCATTGTTCATCCTGAATCTATTGTTCAATTATGAGCCGTGCTCTCTTCTCCAGCACCCTGGCATAGACATTACCAGGAGGCTGAGGAGGAGTGTGATATCCCTGTGAGAGGAACACACTACCCCCTCTTAAAAAGGGGGCCCACCACCCCAGTCTGCCAATTCAGAGACACTGTCTCCAGTACAGGGGCGGACTGGTAATCTGTGCATTCTGGAAAAGTCCAGAATGGCCGTCCGGTCTACGGCCGTCAGCCCTGTTCAATAACCAAAATTTTCAGTCTATCTACTAACAGCGGAGGGCGCTAAGACGATCGTTTATCAGATATAGGCCTAAAAACCAACAAAGCAGACTAACGTTAATGTCTGTCAACAGAAAAATGGCAAGCAGAAAACACAAGGAGAAAAGTGGATTGGAAAAAATTAAAGTTAAACAAAAGCCAAGTAAGTTTGAGGGAGAGAACTGTTTTCCATTTTGGGACAATTTATCTTTGTCTTCTCTTTCGTGGTGTGTGGTGGTGCATTGTCTGTGGAATAGGATAAAAATGTTGTTTGAAGGATAATTGGTTGAATGGTGCCCTAACTAATCACGGCAGCATTGCATGGGGCAATTTCATTTTAAAAAAATCAGTATAATGTCAGGGTCCAATAGTATTTCCTAGGTAGTCTGGTGGTTAAGTGGGTGGACTCATAGTGGTTTATGGGTTCAATTTCCAGTGTTTCCAGTGTTTGGTCCATCCTTCCTGATACAAGTGGTGGACTGCAGTGAGGGCCATGAATAACTTGTCTGTTGCCACTTTGAAACATGACATTGCTGCTATTATTACACTTTCTTAGTGGTTAATCAGTTGCCTGGTGCCTGTTGTCCTAATTCATTTTTAATTTTGTGCTAAGTGTACAAATTTTTCAGGTCAAGAAGACAAATGAAGTTGTCTCGACTGAAAAGGATCACATCACAGGAGTCATACTCTAATCCAGTGGTTCCCAAAGTGTGGGGTGTGGCCCCCAGGTGGGCCGTGAGAGGTCATTAAAATTAAAACCATTTTTTTTTAAATCCTCAATTTTTTATATATATATTTGTAATTTTTAGACATTTTTAAATTGGTTTTAATTACATACATTCATGACTCTCAGCTCAGGCACTTCCTCCACCGGAAGCTCGCCCAGCTCACCGTGCCTGCCTCCACCTGTCAGTGGATTACCAGCTTCCTGACTGACAGGCAGCAGCAGGTGAGGCTGGGGGGCATCACGTCAAGCATCTGGACCATCAGCACTGGCGCCCCCCAGGGGTGTGTCCTCTCCCCACTGCTCTTCTCCCTCTATACAAATGACTGCACCTCAGGGAACCCTTCTGTGAAACTCCTGAAGTTTGCGGACGACACCACTGTCATCGGTCTGATCCGGGACGGTGACGAGTCTGCTTACAGACGGGAGGTGGAACAGCTGGTCCACTGGTGTAGTCAGAACCACCTGGAGCTGAACCCGCTCAAGACTGTGGAGATGACAGTGGACTTTAGGAGAAGCCCCCCGACACTCCCCCCCCTCACCATCCTCAACAACACAGTGTCTACTGTGGACAACTTCAGGTTTCTGGGATCCACTTTCTCTCGGGACCTGAAGTGGACTTCCCACATAGACACTGTCCGGAAGAAGGCCCAGCAGAGGTTGTACTTCCTGCGACAGCTCAGGAAGTTTAACCTGCCACAGGAGCTGCTGACCATCTTTTACACTGCCATCATCCAGTCTGTCCTCTGCTCCTCTATCACTGTCTGGTTTGGATCAGCCACTAAGAGGGACAGGGCCAGACTGCAACGGACAATCAGGTCTGCAGAGAGAACCATCGGTGCTGACCTTCCCTCCATCCAGGACTTGTACCAGTCCAGGGTCAGGAAACGGGCAGCTAACATCTCTGCAGACCCCTCACATCCCGGACACGGACTGTTCAAGCTCCTCCCCTCCAGTAGGCGTTACAGAGCACTGTTCGCCAAAACCAGCCGACACAGAGACAGTTTCTTTCCCCAGGCTGTCGCTCTGATGAACTCTTAAGTCACAGAGTGTCAGAAGAACCACAAAATTGCACAATGCCATGTTAGCTTGTCAGGTTGTATATATTGTTGTATATATTGTGCCAGTAATTGTTATATTTTATTTAATTTTATTCAAATTGTACAGAGAGCTGAGTAACCGGAGTCAAATTCCTTGTTTGTGTGCACAAACTTGGCCAATAAAACTGATTCTGATTCTGATTCTGTTTGGACCATGAGTGTGGCCCGTTGTTTTTTTAATCTCTAATTCTTCTGCAATCTTTTTTGTTGTGACTGACATCTTGCACACAATTTGAGTTTATCCAGCTTCTCAGCTGACTTCCTCCAGGGCCTTGAGACGGTCCTGCTTTTCCAGGCCTTGAAAGTACATTATATTGCCAAAAGTATTTGCTCACCCATCCAAATGATCAGAATCAGGTGTTCCAATCACTTCCATGGCCACAGGTGTATAAAATTCAGCACTTAGGCATGCAGAATGTTTCTACAAACATTTGTGAAAGAATGGGTCGTTCTCAGGAGCTCAGTGAATTCCAGCATGGAACTGTGATAGGATGCCACCTGTGCAACAAATCCAGTCCTGAAATTTCCTCGCTCCTAAACATTCTGCAACTGTCAGCTGTATTATAAGGAAATGGAAGTGTTTGGGAACAACACCAACTCAGCCACAAAGTTGGAGGCCACGTAAACTGACGCTCGGAGTGGGGTCAACGGATGCTGAAGCACATAGAATGGAGAGGTCGCCAACTTTCCGCAGATTCAATCACTACAGACCTCCAGACTTCATGTGGCCTTCAGATGAGCTCAACAACAGTGCAGAGAGCTTCATGGATGGGTTTCCATGGTAGAGCAGCTGCATCCAAGCCAGACATCACCACACTCAAAGAAATGATTCAGGCCCTCTATAAATGTGGCACATATAAATTGTGTTGGCTTTGTTTAAATTATTCTTATTCAAGGGATATGAATATGTATTTTCTTGATGTGATTCAAATATTATAAATAATGCTTAATATGATACATGTAAATTGTGTTTGCTTTATTTAAATGCATGTAATCAAATAAATGCAAATATATTCCATTGATGTAAATAAATGAGTTTTTTTTTTAAATGGTTACTTTTAAAACCAATGCATTTATATTTCATTCATGTATATCAAATATAATTAATTGGACTTTTGAAAATATATTAATTTAATATTATGCATTTCTATTTAATTCATAGAACTCAAATACAATTGATTGTCCTTTTATAAAAAATATTCATTCAGCATTTTGACTTTATATTTAAATTATGAAACTCAAAACTTAAAAGTAATATAATTTGAAAACAAAGAAATTTAATTAAGGTGAAAAAAATCTTCCTCCTTATTCTGAGCACGAAGAAGTTTGGCGGTGTTCTGCATTAACGAGGAACATTATCTGGTAAGTTTCTCTTGTTTTCTGGTGGTTTACATAATGCGTATTCTGTAATATTGGCAGATATACATAAAAGCAGTGATAATTATACAAGTTATGTCGGGATGGATGAGTTAGTGTTTGCTGCAGGAAAAAACTTAGACTAGCTTTGGCTATACGCAAGTGGGGAAGGCGTCTGGTTTCCGGTCATTTTTGATCGTTAGAACACGGTGGTACGTAATGTTTGGCGGTGGCATACGGCACGCGGCAAGTATGAATATCCGTAACATGTCTCGGCACACGGCTATGAAGTGATGTGTCGTTCGAACAATGACTTATGATTTACTTGACCTTTACCAGCTGTCAGTGACAAGGCTGAACTGTTTGTTCTCGTTTGTTCATTTGTCACGTGACAGATACCGAGTCACTGATGTGCACAGTATTTGCTTTCTTAGGTTTTCACTGGTTTTAATTGCTTGTGGAATTTTTTTGTATTATACTTTGTCAGCTCAGCTGAAGCAAACCATGTTGCTTTCCATGTTAAGTAGAGGTGGGCAGAGCGATCCAAATATCGATAATATCGATACCAAAGCTGGTATTGATATCAAATAATACTCGTGTAAAAAGATTGATACTGTTGACAGCTGTTGCCAAGCCTCAGACACAACACTCTGTTGCAATCATGATGAACCCTGGAGATTTCAACGATTCCTAATATCCATGATGTCTACTATTTTAGCCAGTCTTTCAGCCAGTAATTCAGGATTTTCTTTGGACCAGCAAAGTGCTCCCAATATTATTTAGGATTTTTTTCCCATGTTCTTTTGCAAAGTTTAATCTTGCCATGTAACAAACAGTAGGTCATGTTTCATTTCTGGATGATGTTCAGGTTATACAGAGGCAGATCGAGACAACACAGGTCCAAAAGTGAGAAAGTTCCAATGTTCACAGATCATTTTTCTAATAATAATGATTATTTTCTAACTTGTAGTCATTTAAAATATTTGCTTTGAAGTGAAGTGGATGATACAAATGTGAATAATTTTATAATTGAAAGATATTATGCAAGGGTTTCATAACTTATTTTGAAAGTAGTAAAACTACCAGCAATGATGATTTTGATGACTTTGTGTATTAATTTTGATTAAACATGTTTTGTTCAGTCATACTGATCTTTTCTTATTGTTCTGTCATATTATCTTATTGACAAAGGGATAAGCTCCAACAGCCCACTCCCAACCCTGAAAGGGACTAAAGCCTGATTAAGGGGGTAAAAAAAAAGAAATGACTGACTGACTGACTGAGGCCTTCAGGGCTAAAAGTTGTAGCAAATTAACTGTCCAATAATCCAAAGACAAATCAAATCAAATCAAATCCTTTATTGTCACTGTTCACATTGTTACCAACATTAACTGTGAAAATCAGTTTAGCAGCTCCACATGGCAGCAGAGAGGAGAGAAAAAACAAGAAAACACAAAAGCACGATATCACAATAAACAATATAAAAACAATATAAAATATAAAATATAAAAATATAAAATAGGTATTTACAAGGTATAAAAAAAAAAGAAATGGCTATGATAAATAAAATGGGTATGATAAATACGGGTATCTGTTATTATTTACAGCAGGTAGGTGTCTTGGGGGGGGGGGGAAGGGATATTGCACTTGGTGGTGAGTGTGACCATTGTCAGTCTTAGAGTGGGGGGGGTGGGGGGTGATAGCTTTGACGGCCTGGGGGAAGAAGCTGTTAATCTGTTTTGAAGTTCTGGCTTTGAGAGAGCGGAATCTCTTTCCAGAGGGAAGGGGGCAGAATAGGGCATAACCGGGGTGTGAGGGATCTGTGCTGATGTTTCTGGCCTTCTTTTTCAGTCGGCCAGTGTAAGTGTCTCTGAGGGGGGGAAGTGTGGTCCCAATGATTCTCTCCGCCGTCCTCGCCACCCGCTGCAGGTCCTTCCTGTCCTTGGCAGTGCAGCTGGTGAACCACACTGTACAGCAGTAGGTCAGGATGGACTCGATGGATGCCCTGTAAAAATTAACCAGCAGGGGGCGGGGGAGGTGAGCCTGCTTCAACTTCCTGAGGAAGTAAAGGCGCTGATGGGCTTTCCTCACCTGGTACGATGTGTGGACAGCCCAGGGTGAGGTCGGCCGATATATATGAACTCCAAGGAACTTGAAGCTCTCCACCCTCTCAACCTCCTCTCCTTTAATGGAAAGGGTGGGGAGCACCTTTTTTTGGATTTCCTGAAATCCAAAATGATTTCCTTGGTTTTGGCTGTGTTGATGACCAGGTTGTTGTTGGAGCACCAGTCAGTCAAGTGTTTGACCTCCTCCCTGTAGGCTGACTCATTGTTATTCCTAATCAGTCCTACAATGGTGGTGTCGTCCGCGAACTTGACGATGGTGTTTGTGGGGTGGATGGGGGAGCAGTCGTGGGTGAAGAGTGAGAGAAGAGGAGAGGGCTGAGGACGCACCCCTGTGGTGTTCCAGTGTTCAGGATGAGTGTGGGAGACAAGAAAGCTGTCTTATGTAGGAGCCTGTATAACATATTTTGCTGTAAATGCAAATATAATACCCCCGAAGCTTCACATTGATATGGTAGTTTTTAGACCTGTTTTTTTTAATACTTTTTGCTCCAGAGAGCAGCCACAACACAAAGAGACCAACAGCTCAACCCAGTTGCCAGTGCTAACTGACAGGAACCGAGAAAAAAAAAAAGTGAACCATTAAAGCTGCAAGCAGCGTTTATCGGGAATCTCACCCATGGGCACCACCCCCAGCTGTCCACCATCTTTCCAAGCCAGTTGGGAATCAAGACAGTACAGTAGTTATAACCCATTTGGTCATAAAATGGAAAAGTTGCTGCTCAGCCTGAATCCAGATGTATGAAAACAAAAAAAAAAAAAACATTAGTTTAATCTAGTTGGAGCTGAGTTCTAACCTGCCATTACAAGGCTGTAACTGTTACAGCTGTCTATTGTCTTAAGCAAATTTAAAGAGTCAGAGATCTGATGTCCAGAGCAGATTTACAGAAACTTATCCAGCTTTCATCTCCAGCAGACTTGACTACCATAATGATCTTTTATCTGATTAGACAGGCTTCAGATCATGATGAACCCTGTTGCCAGAGTTCTAACAAGAACCAGGAAAACTGAGCACATTACTGCTGTTATGTCCACCATCCACAAAATATGGATGGTGAATGAGGACTTTCATCAGTATGAGCTGTAGGAATCCAAGGCTGATCTGATGAATCACAGATAGGATACAAAATACACTAAATAATGTGACCAAAATCATTGTCCTTTGATGAGACAGTGGTACTGTCCAAAATTGTCAGAAGATACACTTGTTCAAAGTGAAAACAAATCATCAAATATATGAATCTTCAAGCAGATTGGATAATGCATGTGTAATTCAGAACAACCTTTCTATTCATGGAAAGAGGTCTGTTCAGTAGTAGAGCCTATAGTTAGTCTCAACAATAGTGTGTTAGGGCCAATAGTCACAGCTACAGTTGGAATGGCTGAAGACAAGACAAAAGCAGGCTGGTCTGAAACACAGCCTCATCATAGCTATGCTGCTATAGGTCTACACTGCAGGGAGACACCAACATGATCCATTAAGTTTGTGTCCGCAAAAACGGCTCTCCCGATGTTTTGGGCTAACATCGACTCGGCCATGTTAACAGACATGTATCACCAACAGCAGACTGCAACGAGTATTTCATTCAAAGTGCGTCCCCTTGTGACAGACTGTAGTAGCTACAGGTTATAAGTCCAGCAAAAAAGTGACACGTAAAAGGTACTCGCATAATATATTTTTATAGTTATTTTTGGTGGTTATTATCACTTTAATCTATGTCCAAGAGTCAATTTCTCCAGAAAAAGATCGCTCTCTAATCGTTATTTGACACTCATGTGTCTCATGTGATGACTCATATAGGAAAGTCCCTCAACCACTATTCAGAACAACTCCACTGAGTTGCCATGGCAACAGAGCTAGGGCTGGCTTAAACGATTATTTTTGTAATCGATTAATCTAGAAAATAGTTTTTCGATGCATCGATTAATCTAACGATTATTTTTAAATCCAATTCGATTATCTCCCCATAATTTGACCTATATAGCAATTAATGCAAATTTATCTCCATGAAAACACAAATTTCTTCTTTCAAGTTCAAAAATGAATTGTATTGAACAATACAACAATAAAGTGCACACAGTTGTAGTGCAATGGAATCCTATAATAAAAAAATAATAAATAAAACTTTCCTTCAATAAATAAAACTGCAAAAAAAACACAATCTGAACCAAAATCTTATCAACATCCATCCATCCATCCATTAACTCCCGCTTGGTCCGGAATCGGGTCGCGGGGGCAGCAGCTTCAGCTGAGAGGCCCAGACCTCCTCCCCTCGGCCGCTTCCACCAGCTCCTCTGGGAGAATCCCGAGGCGCTCCCAGGCCAGCCGAGAGATATAATCTCTCCAGCGGGTCCTGGGTCTTCCCCGTGGTCTTCTCCCAGTTGGACATGCCCGAAACACCTCCCCAGGGAGGCGCCCGGGGGCATCCTAAACCAGATGCCCGAACCACCTCAACTGGCTCCTCTCGATGTGAAGGAGCAGCGGCTCTACTCTCTGGGAGAGACTCTTATCAACATAAAATAAATAAAAATAACAGCAGCGGTGACAGCTGCAATTTACAAAAAAACACAATGTGTGACAGCAGCAACTTAGCCTAATCATTTAAATCTGTGAAATAAATAACAAAAAAAATTCAAGTATTAGGCCTATTACAGTTAAGTGAAACAGTAGTTTAACTTTTAGTAGTTAGGATGCTCTCAGTAAGTGCAGCAGCCTCCTGGGGGGTGCAGGGGGGGGGGGGTGTTTTTTTTTCATCTGATGATAGTAGTCCTCCAAACGTTTCTGCCTATCCCTGTCCCTGAAAACATAAATCACAAACACAGTGCACAGGTTAATAAAAATATATACTTCTAAATGATCTGCCCATACAATAAAGTATAATAATAATAATAATAATAATAATATAATAATAATAATAATAATAATAATAATAATACATTAACCTAAAAGTTGAAAGTTAGAAAACAACAATGAATGTGTATTTAAAAAAAAAAAAAAAAAAAAAGACAAAGACAAAGAAATTTTAAAAAAAAACAAAACGAACTTTAGCGTGTATTTGAGGAGTGTGTGTCTGTTGTCAGTTAAAAAAAAGTTGTGTCAGCAAGAGGCGAGTGTGTGAGGGGCGTGTGTGTGTTTAAGTGGGCACATGTTTCTGTGGGTGCGAGGCTGGAGCACAAGTTACGTGGTGTGGTTTGGATGAATGACGGGGTTATCATTGCAAACAAGGAAAGAAAAAAAAGTTGAAAACTTACGGGTGTCTTCTCCTCCACACGAGCAGCTCCCGGGTGCCTCTTCTTAAGGTGCTGGTGCATCGCGGTTAGTGCTTTTATGATATGCCATCTCTATTTTGCACAGACCACCGAATCGTTAACTTTAGGTGTAAAGTACTCCCATTACTTTGACATCCTGTTACGAGATAGCTTCTTCTCCCCCGAACTCGCTGCTACTCGATGCCGCGGGCCGCCGCCATTTTTTGATTCTGAGTGACGACGCACGACGTGCATTTTTGACGTGACGTATTTTTTGCGTCGACGTAATCGATGACGTCGACGAGTCATCCCAGCCCTACTTGGCATACTGGGGTCCCATGCAAATGAACACACTTGGCAAATGATACAGTCTCTTGATGGCAGTCGCTGGCTTTCAGAAGTGTCTGGAGTTTTTGGTCCAAGCAGTAGATGTCCACTCTGTCAATGTTACCAACATGGAGCTTTGTTTGAATAGACTTTGCCCAGCTAGGAAGTATGCCATCATTTTGTGATGCTTTGATGAGAGTGTCAACAGTATATTCTTAGAGTATTGGACATCATGCCACCACTTTTTTGAGAAGAAGGTGTGCTTGGATAAAAATCTAATAGTCCACAGGTCAACTAAAGGTCCAAAGCAGCGCATAAGATGACTGTAATGTTCAATAAAGTGGTGTTTGGGTTTCA